>OX596380.1:27330175-28530175 GCA_951394425.1 Tipula unca | reverse complement strand
GATGGCAGACGCTTTAGGAATTAGTCCAGCAGGTTTTGTTGGCATACTTAGTATTTGACTGCATTAAATCAGCTTACAAAATTCAATCAATCAAAATTCAATTACATCGAGGACAAAATAAATTTAGTTACGGTTGTAAGCAAGATTTGTTTACTTCCATCGATCGACTCGTACGAGTCAATGGCGGCGGAATGATAATTTTTCTTTTAATACAATAACCAATCTGAGATGACAGCACCGCCAGAAATATTTAGATGATCTAATTTCCAGTAAAATATATTCAAGATTTATTTGTCAAAGACGAAACATAATTTTCATTATGGTCACCGAACAACATGTATAGAAACATAATATTCCACACCGAACGACATAAAAATTAGAGTTAAACAAAATCATAATTTATTGGTCACATATATGTATATGTACATACACCAGACATAAAGGCAACATACAACATAGATAACAGGCGAAACTATATACTAACAATAGACTTCTTTATGGTCAAAATATATAGGAAATCCTCGTATTGTGTTAACATACACATAACACATTACATGGATGCTAATACGTTCGAATGCTTATTGTTAAAAATAAATTTTAAATTTTCTGACAGTTAACAAATGTAAATGTTCTGTTCAAAATATGTAAAACACTAACACGAATGAGGTTCTAATATATTTTTTGTACTCGTCTATAGAAAAATGTACCAGGGTTTGGATTGGAATCGGCATATATTTTAATTAAGTTGTTTTTGTATACGTATCTATGCGGTATAACATATAGCGGACACTAAATATGCGAATATTTTAACCTTTTCTGTTAAAACAAAACCAAAATAAATTCTGTAAACGAATTTTTTATTTATTTAAGTTACGAGCACGAGTGTATGGTCAATTTATAGGTCGAGACATTAAACGAGATATATGTTTGTATAACCAAACAAAAAAGGTTCGATACCCTTGTCTTGTGCGGGCAGAATAGATTTTTTAATTTCATTTTGAATGGTTTATCAGCGAAAGAACAGAACTAGGCCATAATATCCAAGAACTGCTAAATTATATTTTATGCCTCAACATGGTTTCATGGTAATTGGTAGATTGTTTTTAACTCATCGAAATTTGTATTTTGAAGTCAATGTTCCGATAGAAAATGTCAACCTTTTCGAATATTTTTGATCTATAAAGATGGATGTGGCATATCGAGCAAGCAAAAAGAAATATGCTGATATCAAATCCCGAATTATCTATTATCAATCATAAATAGTTGATGATTTTTCTCCTTTAAGTTGGCTCTTAAGAAAGGATATTCTATCTATTACCGCTCCCTAATATCCGTCGTCGAGATCCAACGTAAATGTATCAGTATACATATACTTTACTTTTTTATTACAATTTCGATTCGTTCGAAGTTTTTTTTGTGGTATCTTGATATCAGTATACGTTTTTGATTTAACTTCATAGTTATTGTGATTTGAATATTGTAATGAAATTTGTATAAAACATTAAAATTTGAACAGACAAATTTCAATATTCAAACATGGTGGAAACCCGACTATGAATGATAGTATAATAGTATAATACTATTATGCTATTGACGATGGAAACCCGGTAATAGTCCTTAGCTAAACATGTGAGCAGACTAGGCGTACCAGTTTATGATTTCTGCGGTAGCCGAAGAAAGAAAAAATATTACTCCACCTGCTTTGCACTTGTCCTTGTCTAGCGCATAGCAGAATGAAATGTATGTAACCTGATCTGGGATGGGGATCTGGATGACCTGACGGATGGATCTTAATAAGTGCGACGTCAGAAATGTTCAACGCTTCTTGGAGAGTTCAGGATGGTTCGGTGAATGTGGATGAGGAAACTTAAATTCGGTATAGCTACGGACCAGTTTGTGTTTATGCTAGTCCTTTAGGACAGTCACCCTAACCCAACCTAACCTAGTTAGTAATTCTTACACGTACGATTTCGTATTCAGAGCATATAGCAGTCCGGTGAAATTGTTTAATCAGCTTCTGTTCAATTTCGTGTCGCTCATTATTTCCCAACAGTACCGTGTGATGGTAGAATTATTGTTGCCGATGTACTCAGATTTGATTACGACTATTTTCACACGAACCATAATTTTGAAATTGTATGACCGTTGTGATTTTCTGGTAAAAATAACATTGAACTTGTTAAGACTGAGAACAATCTTATACGTTACACGAATTTTATATTATGTATTTGTTTCAAAACGGGAAATAATTTCAATCGTTATGAAAAGTGTCCTGCTGGAATAGATTAGGCAATTAATTGCAGTTTTATATTTTATTGATACATCTACCGCGGTGTAGTATAGCACATCACAAGCCTTCGAAAATTCAAACCCACGATTCGAGAACGATTTTGTAAGGTTTGAATAGGGTTTTTATAGATAAAAAATATAGGTGAAATAATTTTGTTGCTCCACTATTTATCATCTGAGCTATAGCTATCACAGCTCTATAACTAGATACTTATTATGTTTTCTACCATTCTTTTAAAATTTTCCAGTTTGTTGAATTAGTCTGTGAATCATAGGAAATATTATTTTAATACACTTATTATGAGCTAACTTATATGATACAGATTAACAAACTCAATCAAGTCAAACACAGAACAAATGGTTTAAAAAGACAAACGGGATAACACCAGAGTATTTCGTTTTTAAATCAAACACGCACAATTATTTCATTTATTTTTTTCATTTTATTTCTCGAGTTCTTAACATTGTAAATTATTAATTAAAAACCAAAATTAAAATGTTATTTCTTTAGTGTAAGTCTAAAATACTGTTAATATTATGTGAATTAATAATATTATATTTCCATTTTATTTTTATAAATTTTCATTTTTTAAAACCACATTTAAAATATTCTTAATCTGTTCTTATTGAATAAAGGATATTTATTTAAATTTAATTTTATTTTTAAAATAAAAGTAACTTTGTTTTTAAATTATAAGAAATAAAAAAATTATTTTTAATAATAATAATAACAGTAATACGAGTTTTTGTTTTCGATACGATTTTTCTTATTTAATGTACGAAATTATGATGAGCATTCCGCGAATAGATATTATGTTCATTTTGTTATGATAATGAACATTTCTTGTATGTTTTAACAATTATGTTTTAAATTCCTTATTTTTTAATTACAATGACTGTAATATACAATATAGTAGTATAAATTCAGTAAGTCAAAATAATAAAATATAATATAATTTAAATAAAAATAGTTTAAAAAGACACAATTTATAAAACATTAAAACAAGAATTATTGACATTGCTTAGAAAGCGAGACCAGCATCTCTATATGTAGCAAAAATTTTCTCGATCGAATTGGCATAAGCCGCTGTTCTCATGTCAAGACCTAAGTTGAACTTTTGGGCTGTCTTTATGATGGCACGGGCTGAACGTTCCATTGTGTAATCAAGACCAGAGTGTACAATATCTTTTTCAGATGCACCAGAAATTCGTTTCTGGAAAGCTTCCGATGGAGTTACTGGAATGCTCGTTCCATCTACTTTGCCGAATCTGCGCTCTAAAGATTCTTGGACGGATTCTAAAAGGAAATATAAATATGATTATGTTCTATACTTTTTCTAATTAATGTTGACATTTGCTTCGCGAATTAATGTTATTTTAAATAAAAAATAATTTAAAAATTTGTTCAGAGACCACCCACAATTTTTAAAAATATATTAACTAATAATTTACGAAACAAATGTTTATTTTCATTTAGTTATTTAGGGCAAACTTTTGGTGTGTAAGATAAGTACATGCTAAAACAAATAGGTACAAACAAATTAGTTTCTCTTAAGAATAGTTTCTCAAAAAGCAAACCAAAACATATAATACGTATTATAATTTTGATGTTCATAATTAGTAGGTATGACTTGGTTATGATATTTAAAATATTTGATTAAATTATAGTAGACATTCGTTTTAATTTGGTTAAATAAATTTAATTTGTGGATGTTGGAATATATTTTTTTATGAAACTATAACAAATAAAAACAAGCAACTTTGGATAAAGAGAAGGATACAAAATCCATCTAAAACTAATAAAATGGTAAATTAAGGCATATTAAATTGTGAAAAAGTCAAACAAATAAAATATATTGATTTAATACCGTGCAGCATGGGGTTGGTCTTCATACTGTCGTATAGACAACTTAAAGAAGCCATGTAATTCTCTACACCGTGGAGCCATCGTCGCCTGCAACGACCTTTGCGCCTACCATATCAGCACGCAGAACGTGACCGAGCCAGCGTACTCGATCTTATTTCATGCTTCATCAGATCTGTGTTCTCGATATTGTACAGAGCTCGGTATGTGCCATCCGCATTTAAATCACACACATGACTCTTCTCTCAAATGTAAGGAGCCATCTCTCGCAATCATTCGTCAGCTCCCAACTTTCATATTTAAACATAACAACGGGCCTGATCAACGCATTGTCAAGCATCAGCTTCACATCACTTGATAGCTGTTTAGATTTTAGCAGTTTACTCACCCACACTGTTATCGTGAGTGATAAGAGAGCCCAAATATTTGAACCTCTTCACTCCTTCAAACGTGAAGTGACCACTACTGAAATCTGGTGTGCCATTCCTATAACCAGAGAGCAGGTATTTCGTTTTGATCTGGAGTACAACAGAAGCTGAAAACTCTACAAGCAGATCAAGTATTTCCTCCACTCCGTTGCTATTCAGTCCAATTATCCATATGTCATCTGCATATGCTAGCACCTGATTTGACTAGCGATATAAGATGTTGCGCTGATGTGTTTCAGATTAACGAAAGATGTACTTACACATGAGATTAAAGAGTATCGGGGATAGAGTGGACTACATGTAGTGAGGAATCCCTGGAGCTATTACTAGAAATGCATTTCCCGGAGTGCTCAGTACTAGCTGTGGAGAGACCCATCATAAACAGGGGTATAAACTCCGTGGGTCATATAGTAAAAAAGGCGGAATATCCTATGGGCAATAAACAGCTTTTAGCCATACAAGTCGGCAGGACCTGATGGCATTATCCCTGCGGATATCCAGCGAACTATTGACTTAACCCTACCCTAATTGAAAGTTATCTTCAAAGGCAGCCTAGAACTCTGTCACATTCCTATAAAATGGACTGAAGCAAAAGTAATATTTATACCTAAAGCGGGAAAAGCTCTCACTGATATCACAAAGACTTTGGGCCTATAAGCTTGTCCTCTTTTCTATTCAAATCACTGGAAAAACAAATAGAGGCTTACATTAGAGGCTCAATCAAGCCGGGTGAGCTGTCGGGATCTCAACACGCATACAGGGACGATCGGTGGAAACAGCTCTCCACTCCCTTATAGGCCCGATTGAGAAATCACTTGAATATAAGGAATATTCAATGGTAACCTTCTTGGATATAGAGGGAGCCTTTAGCAACGTCAGACCGGGGGAAATCTCTCGGGCCCTTGCGTGTCTGGGGGTAGACGGGTCACTCAGAAGCTGGATAGATCATATGCATAGAGGCATGATCTGGGTGGGACGTTGCCGGCAGATACGTGAGCAGAGGGACACCTCAAGGTTAGGTTCTTTCCCTCCTTCTTTGGATCTTGGACATAAATGACCTGTTACTAAACCTAGAAGGGCCTAGCTTTAAGGTGGGTGCTTAAGCGGATGACGTCGCTATTGCGGTCTTCGGTAAATATCCTAGTACGCTGAGTGAGCGCATGCAGTGTGCGCTTGGCTACATCTCTAAGTGGGCACGCGGCTGCGGACTAATCGCAAACCTACAAGAAAACAGAACTGGTCCACTTTACCAGGAAGCACAAACTTCCTCAGTGTGACTCGCCAACATTAAATGGTACTCGCTTGATCTTTACGGATATAGCAAAATACCTCGGGCTGCTTTTGGACAGCAAGTAAAGATGGGTTGTCGTCTGGTGGCCAGCGTTAAAAATTAGTGACTACCGTAAACTATTGATTAAAGTCCAAAGAACGGCCTGCTTGTGTATAAGTGGAGCTCTCAGGAGCACACCTACTCAAGCTCTGGAGGTTCTCAGTCATTCGGCTCAAAACCATATCTATGTGGACCTGTAACAATGCAGCGCACTCATATATTCTATGCAACAGGGGTATCCCGGAAGCTACAGACTAAGCTATTTCTTTGCCATCTGTTGAGATGAAATTCCAAACTGAGTTTCCCACCAGAGAGGGTGGGTGAACGAAACGGTAATGGACAATGAGGCGCTGAGCTTCTTCACGGCTGGCTCAAAAAGGGATAGAGGGGTTGGCTGGGGGGTTTTCTGTGAGGCACTAGGGGTTAACCTCTCCTGTTGTATTCCCGACTTTTGCAGAGTTTTTCAAGCTGAACTAATCGCGATAGTAGAAGTAATCGAGTATAATGTAATATCGACATTCATACTTCCTGACGTCGAAGGTAGCCCAGAACTGTCCGGCATCTTTAAATGAGATGGCTGATCAGTTCAACATCCGCTTGACGTGGGTGGCAGGGCATTTCAATATCGCAGGGAATGTAATGGCAGATGAGTTGGCCCACAAAGGTACAGCACGCCTAATAACCCAAAGCAGGCGGGATATAAAGATACCGCTTGCTTCATTTAAACTGCTGCTTCAGTAAGAAGCTATAAAAGAAACGAACGTCAGATGGTCTAACGCCAGTTCGTGTGTAATAACCAGGCAGATCTGGCCTTGACTTGACCGGTCTAGATCAGGCCAACTGATATCGCTTCGACGGCACCATATTGGCATGGTTGTGGGAGCTAAAACGGGACATTGATTCATTGGGAAACAAGCTAGCAGACTCGGTGTCGCAGATTACGATTTCTCCCGTAGCTGTGGTGCTGAGGAGGAGGAAAATGTACTCCATCTGCTCTGCACCTGTCCTAGTCTAGCGTACAGCAGAACAAAATTTATTTATGAACGACCTCACGGATCTTAGTAAGATCGAGATCCGGGACTTTAAACGCTTCTTGGTAAGCTGAGGATGGTTTAGCGAGTGAAGAGGAGGAAACTCGAATGTGGTACAGCTATGAACGAATTTTGGGTCTATGCTAGTCCTTTAGGATGGCCACCCTTACCGAACCTTACCTAACCTATCGGAGATAGAGCATCTCCCTGCCAAACACCGGAGCTAACTGCAAAAATTCTTGATAGCATATTCTCAACTTTAACACAGCATTGAGACTGTGTCATTCTACACCATCGTAACATATTTGCTGGCATACCTAGATATTCCAGCGCAGACAACAAACTCTCTCGATTGAACGAGTCATAGGCCTGCCAGAAATCCAGGAACACCTGATGTACGGGGATGGATGTCTCATAATATTTAGATAGAATGATCCGCAGCAAAAAGACCTGATCAGTGACTGATCGATTCGGGCGAGATCACCCTTGATAGTCACCAACCAGGTCCTCCACTAGAGGGGTAATTCTATCCAATATAATGTAGGACAGTAGCTTGTATGCTGTGCAAATTAGAGGTATACCGCGATAATTCCCAAACTTCAAGCGGCCTCCCTTCTTGAAGATGGGGCATTTCGCGGCCTCTTTCCATTCGTCAGGCATTATTTCAGTTCGCCATTCTAATCGAATATGGTCGAAAAGACAGTTCCACAAAGTTACTCCTCCGAATATCAAGAGCTCCGAATAAATGCAGTCCACCCCAGGTGAGTGGTTTCCTCAATGCAAATCTCCCCAGTCTGTATTTGAGGTGAATCAACAACAGTTTGTAACGCATTATGAACACCTAGCAGGTCGGTAAAGTGTCCAGAGTTGACGCAGGTTTTAAAGTATGGTGCAATCCAGTAATTCCTTTAAAGAAATTACATGAACTGCGCTCATTGCTGAGTTGTGGTACTTTCAGAATCTTGGCCTTCCACCGTTCTCGCTTTTTCCGTCTACAAATCCGCTAGTTGACTGATCACTATGGTTAGAAATTAAACTGATCTTACACTGCGAACACGTGTCAAATGAGCCAAATTCTTCGGTTTCATGAAACTGTCCAAGTTGGAGAGTAATTTGTGACAATTATATTCTCTCTTTCTCTCACCGCGCCTACCTTCTTTTCACCTCTATGATTTTTTTTTCACGGCAAGCCTCTGGAACATTTTGGTGTTCTACTAAATAATGGTCATTTGCGTTTGCAACCTTATGGCATCAATCTTGGTCGCGAACTCAAATAAATATACATCATGAAAATTACGTTTGCTTTGGTGAAGATTGAACCATCGATAATTATCACGCCATGCTTTAAATATGCGACTGTAACCACCTGTTTGATTGAAGGTCAAATCTCATCTTCATTCGATCGCTGGCCTTTATACTATATGTTGTCCCTTACTACAACGCCAATGTTGGTCATGCTTTGACTAAACTCTGCAACGTAGTCTTGCTTAGTGACTCGTTCACTCTCCGTTGAACCAAATTTAGTGTCACATGGCAATCGAAGTTTTTTGCCAAATACGATCATAGCTGGTGATGTTTGACGCATTCAGTACCGCCAATAATTCTCTCTGGGTTATACACAATTTTTTCAGGTTTGGCTAGTGCCTGGCTACGGTACGATAACACTCGTTCTGTTCCACCTTGATTTTGTGATGGTACTGCTCCTACTCTCAAATTACTGGCGCCTGTATCCAAGATGAAAAGATCTCATCCACGTGGATATGCCAAAATTGAACAACTGCATAGTTCCTTCTTATGCTCTATATATATATACGAACGAATAGTTTTCTCAGTAAGACGATGCAAACTTCTTTCGACATCCGCAAAGTTCGGCTCAAATTGTCGATAGTAAGAACATACTCCTAGAAAACTCCTTAGCTGGTATAGCTTTGACGATTTGTATAGGACTTGTTGAACATTCCTAAGATGATCGTTAAATATGCTAGCTAAATGTCTTGGTTAGCTACCGCTTATTTTCTTGGCACTTGTCTAATTTGAGTTACATTTTCGGTGACGATTCGATGTAGCACTACACCAGTTTTACCCATGTCATCATCGTTCACGGTGAAGACGTCGGCCAAACAATGAGCGAATGATCCGCTTTCATGCTGGGTGTATTGCTTTGTAAATACATTGCTCTTCTGGCACGCAATTTGTGATGAAATTCACCTCATCAGCTTTGCGAATCACTTCGCCTTCCTTGATCATGCTTACTATGGGACTCACGCTCATTACTTTCACTGGTATCTGTGGCATAAAAGTCTTCTGCGCTTCTTCTATATAGTAGACCGTCTTTTACTATTTTGCTTGGCGTAGAGACATACTACTCTCAATGTCATCGTTGATTCTAACATAGATTTTGAACTTTTTCGGACATCAGTAATATCTTCACGCTTTCCTCCGAGGAGGAAACAACATGCAACGCTTGTTGTGGTGTATTTGCAGGGCCTACCTGCACATTGCGCCATGTCAATAATTGGTTCTATAGATCCAGTGACATTTGGTACTCTGAGATGAAATCTAGGCCTATGATGCATCTTCCGTTATGCCGACAACAATGAACCGATGTTCAAAATGGAACCATTATGCTCTCGCTGTTTCTGGAAAGTAGGGAGTCGACTACCCAAAAGATTTAAGTCCTACAACTTTATCATCCTCCCTGTTGAAAACCTTGAAAAGGCTTTTACAACTATACATGCAATCAAAATTACAACCAAGTGATTTTGCGCTGGAGCAATCCACCAGTTGAAGACGGGTGTTTGAGGGTACCCTACAAAGAAGCGTCAAATCTCTTCTCCTCCGGAACTTAGCGATCATTGGACTGCAGTTGGAACTGGAGAACGAGGGGATTGGCGGGATTGCTTATGCAGATGACATTGTGATTGCTATCTCTGGGAAATACATAACCACGAAAAGGAGGTTATGCGCTCTCAAAAATAGCGAGTTTAGCTACCAGATGTAGAGCTAGTACTCTTTACGAGGAAATACAAAATTTCAATAGTGGATCATTCTACCTCAAACAGCATTAGGCTAGCTTTTACTGAAAAACCAAGAATTCTGGGGGCCACTTTTGACAGTAAACTTAGTTAGAACCCTAACATTTTGGAAAGAGTAATCCAAGTTATCACCACCGTTGTGAGACCCATAGTGGGTCAATGTGGATGACAGGAGCTTTAGAGGTTATTTTTCACTCATCCGACCTATATTTTTATAAGCAGATGGCGGCCAATACGGCTAGCGGCTTTCAGCTGTAACACAGTGGAAAATTTTTGAGATAGGCCACTCGACGAGAGTTAAACTACATCTACTTCTTGCTTGAAGATGGGATTTCAGACCATTTGTTCTTCTTGGAGTAGCGAGTCACTATCGGAATCTGAAGGTATACAGTTTATCAAATATGGCTCCAAGCTAGACGGTAAAGTAGGAGCGGGAGTCTTGTATGATAACGTAAATATTTCCGCTCGTCTCCCTGACTAATGTTATGTGTATCAAGTGGAGGTGATAACAACAAATAATGTGGTATCGTCGATAAATAATACAATCTATGTGGTACGAAGTAGCTGGAATCAGTTTCTCTGGCGTCAATGGTGTCATTAGGTTGCAACTTTTCTCTTAATAAGATAAGAGAACATTTCAACATCCCGAAAGTCTGGGTCCTCGGCCATTCGGACGTCTTGGGAAACTGCAGGGCAGATGAACAGTTCTGGCATTGTATAACTCTCCAATTACTACTGGAAAGTGCAAGGTTATAGGAACGCATATGACAGCGCTTAAATTAGCGCTTATGAACGAGAGGCATTCAATCTTTTTACATCGACGTGATTTAAGAACGGTGGTGGTGATACTGGAAGGTCTGGAAGCAAATTAAAGTATGGATGAGGATGAGGAAGGTACCTTAGTACATTTCCGATGTTCATCTCCGTCATTTACATACAGAAGTTATATTTAGAAAACGGTTAAGTGTGAGATATACTATACGCTACGTAATAGCTCTGATTGGTTCCACTATAGTGGCAAAAAGAAAGTAAAATCTTGTGGTTTTACAACGGTCTATATATGTCTTGGCAGCTACACGAGGTTCTATTAGAAGTAGTCAGAGCACGCGTTTCTCACGAACGGCTCGTAAATAAAATTGAAACTTGGTGTAAAAAATTGTAATAAAATTATAATAAATCATGGATTGGGTTTCGTTGTGGTGAGTTTGATTAAGCTTTGGTCAAGTTTCAAGACAGTTAATTTCCGACCAAGCAGGATTACCAAGCTGGGGCTAACTAATTTTCTCATCATTGCAATATGAATAATTGCCCCGATAAAGTTTTGATATGGAACGTCGGCCACAAGCAAATGAAGCTGCATATAAGAATAGATTAAACCGAAGAGTTTTGCAAGGAACGACCCGAAAAGATTTTTGTTAAATTCTTTAGATTCTGAAATTGCCAACTTGTAACCGAATTTGCGTTCAAGGTGTGTTGTCTGTCGGTTTAGACTATGTCAGCTCGATTTTAACTAACTGCCATTGTGATGTTCGTGAACGATAGTAGAGTATAGATAACCATATCAGTATAAGCGTTAACATTGACCTTTTACGATTAATTTTTTTTGGTGAAATCACGTAAATTTAATCTCGTTACACTCATACTCATATACATAAAATTATATGTTACAATTCTTTACTGTATCTCTTAGTTGCGAGTTTGAACTTGACGACCCTCGATTTTTTTAATCGCGGCCAAAATATAATTCATCACAATTTAAATTTGATTTTTAATTCCACACATGCAAATCTCAGTCTGTATAAATCAAGTGCGGTCGGTAAACTATGAACAATAATAAGTTGAAAGTGATTTGTTGGCTAATTTTAGTATTTGATTGTGTTACTACAAAACGAATAAGTCAATTAAGTAAGTGTTTTATAAATAATTAAAGTGTTCGCAAAACTTAATTTGATTTTTAAATCCTTTGTTTTAGAATGTGAACAAGCAGCATCATTAAATAGCAATTCACAATCTTCACAACATTCACATATGATGGAAGTTGTAGTGTATCCGGATAATGAAACTATATTCTGCCCAGTAACGTTGATTAGTGAAGATTTTGTTTTGGTAGGCTCCGACTGTGCGTTCAGAATTATTTTTAAAGCCAACTTTACGGGGGCTGAGGTATTGGTACGACAACTAGAAATTTATGGAGAACAACATTTTGATACTAAACATTTTGGGGTTAAACGATTTATAAGGCCTGATTTCATAACGATCGATGTCTCTCTGATTCAACTGAATGAGACAGTTTCATACCATAATAGCACAACAGTTTTACGTCCTGCTTGTCTTTGGACGAGCAGACCTGAACCATCTGACATATACCTAATATATAGGGATGCTACTGTAAACAGAACCAGGTCGTCACCTATGTTTACAATTGGTGATGAGTGCACTAAGTCTTCTAGACGTGAACTGGAAGGCACTCCAATTAAAACTATCTTCTGTTTTGAAAACTTTTCAGATATTATTGTAAGCAATAATACTTTGAAAATATATGCACATATTATAGGGTTATGTCCTTTTTTTTGTAGTTTGACGATAGTTTCGATGATAGCCTTCACGATAGACTAATCATGACAAAAGCCAGGAATCAAACCTACATTTTCGGTCATGTCTTCGGTATCGCAATAACCAGTAAAACCGAAGTTCTGGCAACAGAAATAAGCAATATTATTGAGTGGATCGAATCAATTGTGTGGCCGGTGAGCTAATTAAATTCGAAATACAACATGGCTATTCTAACGTATATGTTTATTTTTATTTCATTTCAGAACCAAACACATCTAGTCATACGAGGTATTAGGTACTATATTAGTGAGTAGTCATATAAGTTGATATTAAGTTACTCAATTCAATTTAGTAATTTATGTACCAAAAATAAATAGACGGAGACCACTTACCCCACTCAGAGCATTAAACTTCATTCATAATGGGATATGTATGGTCCATTAATAAATTTCAATTGTTTTAATTCTTTATAAAATCATAAATATTTTACATAACACGCCAACAATCGTGAGCCCCATATTACAGCCAGGGATGGGCGCTTACGCGTCATCTATTATTTTCTACATCGACGTGTCGACAACCTGTAGATAACGTCGACAATGTGGACAACGTCGATAATGTGGACAATTCCTAGAGTGATTTTGAGAATAAGTTCTAAACTCTAGAGAGCAAATTTTTTTAGGATCAATGCGATACGGGTTCGTTACAATTGTAAAGAATTTTTTTCAATGCATTTTAAGTTTTTTAAAAAGAGCGGTCATATTTAAAACTAAATTAGAGTTGAGCGGATCACTCCAGAGACCCTCGAATACCAAACTACCAAGGCTATCGGTTTCACCCAATGTTCGTCTGTCTAGTCTGTCAGAGAGTTATAACCTTTGAACTATATTCGGTTAGAACATATACTCTGCATTCAACCGAAAACAAATACTCTGTATTTAACGAGCAATACAGTCTAAAATTAAAATTAATCCAAGAAAATCACTTCACTTGGATTATATTAGTCAATTTAACACGGATATTTATCCTGCCAAAAATGAAAAGTAAGTTTGCGAACCTTTGGTCACAGTTAACGAAACTCCTTGGCTAATATCTGGTACAGTCAACGGCTTACCATCCATAAGGCAATGTCTTAGGCGAACGCACACACCGACGGATTAAATCGGCGCTCAAGGTTCGAGGCAACACAATTAATTAGATCTCAGAGGTACCAGCCGTTTTACTTGGTATCGGTAAACAAATCGATATTTTTGTTCCGAAATCACTCGACAACTGCAATAACGTCTTGGTTAGATGGACGATACATTGTCGAACGATACATTGAAACTAGTTTACGCTATTGTCAATTCAGTTAACCAAATATCAGTCACGAAATGACATAAAACCGGCCGATTTGTAGTAAACCTCAAATTTTATGGTTTTCCGTCTGCGAAGGGAGTCATGTACCAGCTCAAATATCACGAATTACTGATATTCAAAACTGTAACAATAACCAAATTAGAGAAATTCAATGGCTGATTATACCTTATTCTTAATTAATTTTGGTGATGTAGCTGATCAATAAATTGACCAAAAAAAAAAATTACGGTGCGGTTGAAACGTGCGCAAGATTTGATGGATCAATTTGCAGCGGTAAATAGTAAAATTCTTCGCGAAAGTACGACTACATTGGTACATTGAAAAGAATCGCACATGGACAAATTTAAAGAAAGTTATTACTCGGTTCTTGTTGAATTAAATGCGCAAACCCGCCAACGAGCCACATCTGGTGCGGGATTACCGACGTTCAATGAATATAATTTCAATAATTCCCAATTGGAATCAGAGGTGAAATTACCAAAGCCAAATATTCCTTCATTTGACGGAGACTACACCGAATGGCAATCATTTTTTGATTCGTATTCGTCATTCACGATAAAGAAATATTAAGCCCTGCGCAGAAGTTTAATATTTGAAAGGTCTATTAAAAGGAGAAGCCGCGGCATTGATAAGGCATTTCGATATCACCGATGAATAATGTGATGAAATTCAAAAAACAAATCTGGTTATTTTAACAAAAAAATTTATTATTTCTTTTTATACATATGTTGTCAAATTGAGTTCTTGTTGTACACTGCACAGAATACCTTTTCTGTTTTTTAGTGATTCTCTTTCTTTTACATGTTAGTACGCGTGTCGTGCACATGCAGCGCATGGACGCAACAATTGACAAACAGTGCTGAATGCAACCACAAACATGTTGACAACACAATGGCAATGGACTCACACTCCGAATTCAAACCGTTTTCCGCTGCTGTCTGAACATACTCCCGGACTATTAAAAGCTCCAGCTTTTAATACATTGAACTGAGAAACTAAGGACACGGTTTCTTCATTGGACATTAGCTGGCATAGTTTTACTATTGGTCTCTTCAAGATGCCTGAAGCTGTTTTGATGGTTGCGACACGGACTAAGCCATCTTTCTCCGGATGACATGTGCTTATACGGCCCAGTAACCATTTGGATGGGGGTACATTATCTTCTTTTACGACTTCCAAGTCGCCAGGTTTAACATTTTTACTTTTCGTAGTCAATTTTTGTCGCTGCTGCAATGTATGAAGATAATTGATGCGCCATTGAGTCCAGAATCCCTGCATTATGGCTTGTACATTTTGCCATCTTGAAAACCGGTTCATAGGACCTGGGTGTAAGTACTGAATGTGCGTTTGCTTTATTACTCTTTCACTCAAAATGTGGTTGCCGGGTAGTAGTATGGGATGCCGTATGTTGAACGATGCATTCAAGGTTGTTAGTCTTCCGCCAACTCGTAAAATACCTTCGACGTCGATGAACGAGGTTAAGGAGATCAGCTTACTTGTAGAGCCAATTTTTCTATTTTGGTTTAAACAACGAATGCCTTCTTGAAACTCTTCACTTTGGGCCCATTTCACACACATAGTTTCTGCTTTTTCGAGTAGATTAATTAGGTCCCACTTGCGGAATGACAATTTCCATCGTAAAACTAATGCCAATATGCGTTTGATTTTTGAGTATGACTCAACTCGTGTGAATAGGTCGTCTAGGACGTGGTTTGATTTGATATTTAAATGAGACATCACTGAATTTTGTCTCTCTTCTATGTTCGTTCGTTCGATAACTTGTTGTGTTGGCCACCCTTCCTTTGATTTAATTAACCACTTAGGTCCACTCCACCACTCAGTGCATTCCAAAAGTTGCTTAGGGTGTACGCCGCGGGAAGCGATGTCTGCCGGGTTCTCCTTTGAGGTCACGTAATTCCAATGTAATTGAGGTCCATTCTCTAAAATCTCTGATGTTCGGTTTCCAATGAAACATTTCCATCGCCGTGGGATACCACGATTTTTGAATCGGTCCAGGCATAGCAGTCCACATCTTCCAGTTCCAGCGCTCGTTTCGTATATTTGATTAATCGACTTAACAGCACCGCTCCACACAGTTCTAGTTGGGGTAGGGATACTTGTTTCAGTGGCGCTACCTTTGTTTTTGACATGATTATTCTGGTGTGTATTATGCCATGACTATTGGTTGTATGTAGGTAAGTCACCGCTGCATCAGCATGTTCTGATGAGTCACTAAAGCCGAGGATTTAAATATTGGTTGTAGAACCAGTCGTCATTAAAAACCGCGGAACTTCGATATCCTCCAGTACATGCATTGATGATTTGTTCTTCTTCCACTGGTGCTCGATGTCTGCAGGAAGCGGATCGTCCCAGTTCAATTTCCTCAACCATAGTTTTTGAAGGCTGATTTTGAATATAATTATGGCAGGTGAAATCCAACCCAGTGGATCGAAGATGCGTGCAATTTGCGATAACATTTCGCGTTTGGAATGTACCGGGGTTTGCTCGAGATTTATTTTGTAAGAGAATGTGTCATTGGTCGGGTTCCACTGAAGACCCAATGTTTTGACTGTTGCGGAACGATCGTCTATATGCAGATTTGTCTCTTCTCTCGACTCTGGTGGAATAATACTCAACAGTTCTGGTGAGTTCGATTTTCATTTACGGAGTTTACATGTACTGCTAATTTTGCTTCGTTGATTGCTAATTTTGCTTCGTTGATTGAATTCGCGCCCGACAAGCAATCGTCTACGTAGAAGTCATTCTGTGCTATTCTGGCTCCTATTTGGTAACTTGATTTGTATAGTTCTCGGCGATCTGATGTAACGTGCGAACAGCTAGGAATGAAGCGCATGAGGTTCCGTATATGTTACGGTGTTTAACTGGAAGGTTTTAATTGGTTCATCAGCCGAAGTTCTCCAGACGATGCGTTGATAATTTTGGTCTAACTTGTCGACATGGATCTGCCGATACATTTTCTCCACGTCCGACGTAAATACAATGGCGTATTTTCGAAACATCAATAGAATGGACACCAAATCCTTTTGTATTGTGGGACCGACTAGCAATTTATTGTTTAATGAAACCCCCGATGAGGATTTACATGAACCGTCAAACACGACTCGCAGTTTCGTGGTGGAACTGTCCTGCTTAATTACAGCATAGTGGGGCAAGTAAAAACACTTGCTCGGCGGGCATGTTATCTCGGTCGGTTTCATCTCGTGCATGTGCCCAAGCTTGACATATTCTGTCATGAAGTTGACATATTGAGTTTGAAGATTTGGAAATTTACGAAAATGGTAGTCGCACGACGTACCTGCCTTCGACGTTCCGCGAATGAGTGTCAATGAAATGCCGTTCACATTTTTGTTCTGCTTCGGTTTTTGATGATGTGGTTGGGATTTCTTCCAAGGTCCAAAACCTTTCCAACAATCTAGGAATATTTTCGTCTTCAATTGTTGCTGAAAATGATTGCGTTCTACCTGTTCCTTCATATGTTGCTCCCGATGTGACCCATCCGAATTTTGTTGACTGTGCAATAAATCGATCTTTGATGGTAAACTTGTCAGCGATGAGAACTTCAAAAAAGATGTCTGCTCCAAGCAGCATGTCGATCTTATTTGGCGTATAGTATGCAGGATCAGCTAATTGAAGATTCTTATTGTTCATTTCGTCGATCCATTGTGCGTTTATTATGACTTGTGGAATTGAAGAGGTTAATTTGGTGAGAATTAGAGCCTCGACTTCATAGCGATCAGATGCTTTAATTCTCGATTAAATGGTTAAATTGACTACACCCTTTGACGTTTCTGTCTTTGTCTCGGAAATGCCGGATACACGCACATTTGTTAAGAACGTGGGAGGTTTAGCCTTTGAACAAGTGATTCGTTGATGAACGTCGATTGGGATCCTGAATCCAATAACGCGCGAGCCATGTGATGATTTCCTGCAGAGTCACGAACGTACACGACTGCTGTGGGTAAGAGCGCGAGACGCGAGTTGCTAGTGTTTAATGCGGTAGCGACCGTGCTTGAATTTTGTGGCAAATTTAGTTCAAGATCAACAGGTTGAGCGCAGTAGCTTCAGTTCGAATCACAGAACTCACTAATGATTGTTCTGATGAATCAGTTTCTGGTCCTAAATGAAGTAAAGTGCTGTGTCTAGCTTTACAGATTCGACGCGAATAATCGACTGGACACTTATTTACTGCATGACCTTCCCTTAGGCAATTGTAACATACGTTAGATTGATTGACCAACTCTCGACGTTTCTCTATTGACATTCGCTTGAATGAAATACATTTCCACAAATAATGTGACCGTTTACAACATGGACACTTTATATTGCTAGCTGAGCTAAACATTGATTTCAATGTACCACTAGAACTCTTAATCCCCTTTTTTTTAGTTTCTCACAACGCGCTTTCTTTGGCATAACACCGATTGTTCAGGAATTCTAGAAAATCGTCATATGTTGGAGATTCTTGATCTATGTTTTCGTTTGCCCATGCAACACGAGTTTCTTCGTCTACTTTGGTCAGCAAAATTCGAATGAGCCAATGATCTCTTAGCTCGGCTTCCTTAACCAGTGCCTTGATTCCTCGAATAATCTCGTCTGACGTGTCGCTTAGTTGACGAAGCAATTGCGATGAACCGTTTAACACAGCTGGCTGATCGAAGAACCGCTCAATATGTGAGCTCAAAATGGGTCTCTTTTTGTTATACCTCTTGACTAACTTGTTCCATGCTTCTAAATAATTGGCGTCTGTAACCAAAAAATTTCGTATGATATTGAGTGGTGAACCTCTAAGCAACCCTGTTAATATTTGGAACTTTTGCACGTTCGAAATGGTATCTACGTTATGAACTGACGACGTATATAAGTCGTAAAATGAAGGCCATGCTTCATATTCGCCAGTGAATTTGTCGATATGCTTTTTTGGCAGTTTGTGATTATTAAATGACTGTGTCATAGACCTATCGTTGATTGCTTGTGTACGATCAGCAAGGTTTCCTAAAAATGCTCGTTGTTGGCCTAATAACAAATCGAATGAACTACCCAGTACTAGTTGCTGGAGTAGGAACCTTGGGTTATTTTTTCTCCAGTAGATCTAACAAACAAGATTTAGTCTCAAAAAACTGTTCTCGAATTCCTCTTGTTTGAGTTCGAGACCTGATCTTCATAATTTTGGAATTCACTCTTTAGCACTCAAGGCGCTGGGAACCAAATCAACTGAGAGAGATCCTTGGTTATTGCACATTCTAGTCAGCAAACTAGACAACGAAAGCAAGGCACAATGGGCACAAGAAACAACAGAACAAAACTTTCCTTCAATAGAAGGATTTTTTACATTTATAGGAAAACGAGTTGATGCGTTGGAGTGAATTAGAGCATCTTCTAAGGTAATGCACCAAAAGAAATACCAAATACATGCAACCGCTACTGTAAATGAGCAATGTGTCATATGCAATAAGGCCCAGCATCCAATCTACCTATGCGAACAATTTAATAAAATGTTACAGTCGGAACGAGGAAATTTAGTGATAGAAACATGCAGATGTTTTAATTGCCTAGGCAAGTCACATCGCGTTTCTGACTGTAGAGTTCGGTCACGATGCCAGAAATGTCATAGAAAGCATCACACCCATCTACATGAGGCTAATGAGGAACCGGACAAGTATTGTTGCCGAATCAAATATATGTTTAAAGATTACCGCCAATTCCAATACAGCAATACTACCCACAGCAGAAATAAAAATCAGAGATGTTTATGGAACGTTTCACAAGTTTAGGGCATTACTAGACTCTGCATCTCAAACCACGTTTATATCGGAGAGTTGTGCGCAAAGTTTGAAGGTGCCAAGGGAAAACGGTCGAATATTGGTACAAGGAATGGGTCGAACAGGCCTTGGTCACGCTCGCGGATGCGTACAGCTACTTATAGAATCGTCAAATACCACCAAACAAGAAATCATAACTAAAGCATTTATCATGCCTCGTATTGGGTACCATCATGCAAATTGCAAAATGTCAGATGCAGACCGTGAATTACTACGCAAGCTCGATCTTGCCGATTCAAAATTCAATCTTCATGGAGCAATAGATGCGCTATTAGGATTTGATATCTTCTTAAAAATATTACAACCAGGGAAAGTTGATCTGTCAAATGGTTTAGTGCCATTAAATACTAGTTTTGGCTGGGTAATAGCTGGAAATCCAGTAGATAATGCAGTTATTCAAAACTCCAATATTCTTTTTGACATCGATCACAGTCCTCGACGGTTCTAGGAAGTCGAAGAAATTCCTAAAAGTAGAAAAAACACAGATGAAGAGAAGAAATGTGAGAACTTGTTCTGCGAGACAACGATACAAGATCAAGATAATAGATTCATGGTTAGACTGCCGTTTCGCCAATCATCTTCACAATTGGGATCTTCATATAATCTTGCAATCAGTAGACTAAGAGCCATGGTGAGACGTTTTCGAAAAGATGTAGAGTTTCGCAATATGTACACACAATTCATGAAAGAATACGAATCATTAGGGCATATGCAGTTAGTCAAAGAACGATCAGATCTCAAGAAATATTATCTACCACGCCATGGCGTTATGAAGGCTTCTAGTACAACCACAAAATTGAGAGTGGTATTTGATGGATCGGCGAAATCAACTACTGGAATATCTTTAAACGATATCTTAATGGTTGGTCCAGTAGTTTAATCAATCGTGATAGCCATCTTGATCAGATTTAGACAGCATGCGTTTGTAGTAACGGGAGACATCGAAAAAATAGGCAGATACGTGTATGTCAAGATCAATAGTCGAAGCAGGGAATGTTATTCAAGAGCTTTATCTTAAAGCCAACGCAATTAAAAATTATATTTATGTCGATGATATCTGATGACCGCTGAGAGTGATTTACCAACATTGCAAAAAACAATGAACCCCATTATAACGGGTTTACAACAATCTGGTTTTAATTTAAGAAAGCTGCGATCAAATGACAGTTCAATGCAAAGCATGTTTGAGAAAATAAACAACAAAGGTATTGATAGCCACAAAGAAATATGATATGAAGATGACATAACAAACATTCTCGTCCTAACGTGGAATTCAGTAGCTGATGAGTTTACCTTCAACGCAAAGCTTTCAGGAGATACAACAAATATAAAAAGAGTAAGATATTTGATCCATTGGGATGGTTGTCACCAGTAACGATTCGAGATAAAGTGTTATTTTAAAGTTTGTGGGCTGAAAATATTGATTGGGACGATACTCTATCCAGTCATGTACTACGAAGTTGGCCCACATTTCCAGATGGATTGGCACGAAAAATAAGATCACATATGCGGCTGTAGTTTATGCAGTAGTTGATGAGAATAGCAGCAGAAGTGGGAAATTAATTGCAGATAAAACAAAAGTTGCCCCATTAAAACAACTCAGCATACCTAGACTGGAACTGATGGGTGCGCTGTTACTTACACAATTAGTGAATGTTATTAAAGAAACACTAACGTTAGACGTACAAAAATTAGTTTATGGAGTGATTCTCAAATAGTACTGGATTGGCTTTCAGATCATTCAAGGAAATGGCCAACATTTGTGGGAAATCAGACAAGCGCAATATTAACGAAATATCAACGTAGCGAATGGAGACATGTACCGTCAAAGGAAACCCCTGCGGATTTAGCCTCTCGTGGGTTATCTGTAGAAACTTTAGTATGCAATAAATTATGGTGGAATGGACCTCAATGGATCAGCTAAAAGGATGAATTATGGCCTAAACAGACTAAAAAAAAATCGAATGAGACATCAGTTGATGAAAGAAAACACTGTCAGCAGTTTCATTATACGAAGTGGTAATTTTATTATTGATTTTTACGAACAATTTTCCAGCGCATATAAGGCGGTCAAGGTACTTGCTATGGTACTAAGATACAAAAATAACATCAACGCCAGAATAAAAAAGATTAAACCATTAAGAGGAAATATTTCTCGAGAAGAATTAATTACCGCAGAAAATATGTTATTACGTTGCGTACAAGCCATTTATTATGAAGAGTAAATAATTAACATTAAATCCATTTATAGATGACAACGGCTTAATTCGGGTTGGAGGACGCATACAGAAGGCTATTGCGTGATTTAATGTGAAGCACCCAATTTTTCCACCAAACACTGTTATAGCCAAGTCCATCATACTAGATTTGCATCAGTTTCACCATTATACAGGAACCAGCTTATTAATTAGTTTGATTCGTAGAAGATTTTGGATCATCCGTTGGAAGGATCTAGTCAAGTCAACGCTCAATAAATGCGTTAAATGCTTCAAACAAAACCCAAGACGGGAACAACAAATAATGGGTAACTTACCTGTAACAATAATGGGTAACTTACCATTTAGTACGAAAGAGAGGTCAGCATCCAATAAAGGGTTATGCTTGCATTTTTATTTGCTTAAGCACAAAGGCAATTCACGTGGAAATAGGTGGCAGTCTGTCAACCGACAGCTTTTTTGGTGCTTTCAAAAGATTTATCACAAGACGCAGAGTTTGTCTCACTATATTTAGTGACAATGGAACCAAATTTGTGGGGGCAAAAAATGAACACGGAGAGCTGTTCCTATTTATTAAAAAAAAAAATAATAATGAGTTCTCTTCCTTCTTACTTAGAAATAAAAGAAAATGAAAGTTTAATCCACCAGCAGATCCACACATAGGTGGTATTTGGGAAGCAGCCGTAAAAACAGCATAAATACTTTTGAGACGGGTTATCGGTGAAACCATATTTACTATTGAAGAGTTTACCACGTTGATGACGCAGATCGAAGCGATACTCAATTCGAGACTACTTTGCGTTAACACAGCCGAGGAAATTGATGCACTTACACCAGCTCATTTTCTTATTGGACGAATACTTACGGATATTCCCGAGGTGGATTTCACAGAAAAAAAAATATTATCTACTGACCGATGAAAGTTAGTAGCACAAATTAAACAACACTTTTGGGTGCGTTGGCACAAAGACTACCTACGATCACTTCAAACCCGACAAAAATGGTCCACTGAGCAAAGCAATCTTAAGGAAGGCGATGTAGTTCTGATAGTCGAAGATAATATACCTCCACCATGTTGGTCATTGGGCAAAATTATTAAAACTCATCCCTGACATTGGCCAGCACTCACATAAAATACGCTAGATTATAACTTCCATTAAAAATAATCCAAGGATCTGTGATTATCCCGTTCCGTGCTTAGACGAAATCGAGTTCAAGAAGGCTATAAGAATTACCGAGTTTTAAAAAGCTATAAATCAGAACTTGTTCGGATAACCCGAGCTTGTCCGCTAAATGTGCCGTGTGTGCAGGTGTTCTATTACCAATTTTTGACAAAATGTTGGGAATATATTATGATGGATGACGAAAGGTATGTGAAATTGGATTTGAAACAGGTTAGCAGGTCAAAAGCCATATATCTTACCGAAAATAATGACAATGCTTCCGCTAAATATATAAGCACTTCAAGTTAGATAAATTTGAAAATAGAGTTGCAAGTGATTTGCAGTTGTGAACCCAAGAGCCATGTCTTTGGCACACCCTTCACAGTTACGTCGAATATTTGTACGTAAACGAATCACGACGACAGTAAAATGCTGGCCTGATTAAGCTATAGTTACTTAAAAGAATGGAACAGATTTTTTATCGTTCTGGTTTTGGATTCAGTTCCGAAATATGTTTTGTTCCGGTTTTCTGCGTCGATTTTATGAAAATGTTTTTGTTCCTGATTAGTTCCGGGTCATTAGTTCCTGATTGGAACCGGGTTAAAATCGGTTAACATTTTTAGTTACATCTGTTAATGTTGCTCTTTTAAATTAAGATTAATGCAAAATTGTAACAAAACAGGTTCATTTTAATGTTTTTGGAACACAAGCCTTAATAATCAACAAAAATGTTTGGCCCACGATCGAAAGTCAAAAAGGATGTTTCTGTTTATTAAATCTATTACAATTCTGAATATATTTTGGTTAATTACGGTTTAATATTCCTGTTCGGTTCCTGTTCGAAGGTATGCTCTAAAGACGCTATAAAGGGGGCTAATCAAATCAATGTTATTTCAAAAGATCTAAGCCAACCATCCAGAGAAATATATGGAAATAGAAAAAGGAAGAATGGCGGATGCGATAAAATTACTGACAATATGCGTTTTAATTGGAACAATATTGCTGCCAAAGTCACATCGGAAGCTGTGTAGAATATCATTGAGAAACATCGAACAACATGTACTTGACTTTATCCTTAATAACAAAATTTGAAATTAAGATCAATACGAACGATATTTCGAATCGTTAAAGTAGCGTATAGGTTGTTGGCATTGACTTAATAGTCGGCGAATAAAACGACAAAAGTGAAGCTTAGACGCCGAACAAGGATAACCAGCAACTCTTCAGAATATTATTAGTTAAATTTAGCATAGTGACTGCATTGAGCAGGTTAAAGTTCCTTTGTTTAAAACACACATCTCGCCTTCGATTCGTATGCCTCTCCTGGTCTTTAAGCATAAAGTGACCAGAGACGAACGGTTGAAGAATGCAGAACTGTTGGGAACAACGGAGGATAACATAAATGGAAATGACGTTTGAGGCACCTAAGTAAGTTCATCAACCAAACGAGTCCTAAATTTTAGAGATGTTACGAAACCTGTTAGGTCAAACACAAGGCCGTTTAGGTGGAAATGCTTGAAAAATTAAAATATTTCTCTATTTTGTTTGCAAATTTCACGAGCCGCTACCACGAGGCCATCCACCTACCACAAATGTGCTGACTGTTTTCAATAATCTGTCCTTTTCCATACATGTTGTAGGCTTATCACTGTTTATGGGCAAAATTATCGAGCTTATCGGTGTATATGTCATATCTCATCTTTATGGAATTGATGATCTGGACCTGCAGGTTATCTTGAAAATGCGTCGACATTTGCATGCATTGTCGTTGGACGAAACTTCATAATTTAAACTGGAAACTTCAGTCTAACATTGTAGCCTACTTTCAGTCCTAGTGACAAATTAACAATCAGAAAATAACCCTGGTAACCCGTCATATAGACAAGAGTTAACTCAAATGGATGTCCATAGAAATCGAAGGTATTTCTAATTCATTGGACAATGCTTCTCTACCGGTTCTTTGATGTTAAACTTTAAAAATAAATGACATATTGCCAATAAAATCGGTTTTGTATTCTATTGATTGCATAATCTTAATAATAATTTTTAATGCGAACTTTAACATTTGACATTTGTCCCTGCGTTGAATGAAAATCGGTGCGGTAGTACGCTATGGAACTTTAAAGTTTTCACGTAAGTAGAATCTCAAGTACATGGACGGTTTTTCTCTTTGAGTTTTCAGCTAATTTTAGACCTTGTTTGTTAATTAAGTTGGGTGCTCGTATGTCGTTATCTTTAACCAGGTCCCACCCACCAAGGGGCGCAGCTCAGTAGCTGGCTGGAGTTTACCTCTTAATGCCACAATCTTTTGTATTCCCGCTTAATACTACATGATATCACTGACTTGAATTTGTAATTGATTGTACTTCTGAAATCTCGTTGGCTATAACAGTCTTATAGTTCACTTTTTCAATAAATATTTGCAAAATTCTTAAAATCATTAGGCCTTATTGCTCTGGTAACTCCGAATGGCAATTACTGATATTGTATCCAACGGTGGTACCGATGACCATTAGATGTTTGGATTCGTCATCTAGCTTGAGGTGCAGGTATGCAGCACTCGAATCGATTTTTGAGAATAATTTCCTTCCTTCCTGAAGACGAAGAAATAATCCCTTAGCTCGAGGTATTGGGCACCGCTTAACTTGCTCGAGGTATTGGGTACTGCACTTTTAAAATTCCAAAATATATAAACGGATCGGTTTATTCACCTCCTGTGCTATACAATAATGAGAGCAACAAAGACAACATACTACCCTTAGGTTACCATGCTTAATGAAGAATAAGATCTGGCAGACCACTTACTAAAGTGGATACCGACCATAACAGTACAGGATTCCCAAGACGAATCAATAAGGCCACCACTATGAAGTATGCGAGGTGGCAGATATGGTGTAACAATCGAGGTATTTCTGATTTGCATCGTCAACTGTGCAGTGACTTTCAGGAAAATCAGATCAGGATAGGAATAACTATGTAAGCGAGTAAGTATTAAAATATAAGATGTCACGAGGCTAGCTGCTATGCGCTGAGCCGATATTATGGACTATAAAAATACAACTTGCGACATTCTTGATTTCTACGTCGAGGTGGATTATTTTTCGAGACGCTGGTAAATGTATGGTAACGCCTTCACCATGTCGTTTCCATAATTATGATCGCATGAAAAGTATATCATCTCATATTGATCACGCAAATAACTGATCTCTGAACCTTTTATATAAATGCAGAACTTTTTTGTAGCAATAACTAATATATATGCAAGTATCTTCTGGTAAAGTTTTAACGTCCGAACGAACGTTGGATTATTCGGTGACTCAGTATAACTCACATCACCCACAAAGTACAGCACGTTCGATAAAAACGTGTTTGATTACAACAAACGTCTAAAATATCAGCTCTCATATGTGGGATTATGGCCAGTCAAAACATTCGACGGCTTCTTCATAACCAACATGAGAAAAGAATTTCATATTTATCACGGCAATTGAAAACTTTTTAACTAACTCTGTAACCTGGTGGTGGAAAGAAAGTTACTATGTTGCACATGTTCCTAGCCAAGCAATTCAAGAATGAGATAAGCTGACCAAAATTAATTATACGGTGTAGGCAAATATTTACAATATATAGGCCAGCCAAGCAATATGAAAAGGAAGGACAGTAAAAAAAAAACTAATTTGGAATTTTTGAATAATAAATGAAAAATTCAAAAAAATATTTCTAATGTTAACCCTAAATCGAACTGCTTAATCGATTCAGACATAACTCTATACGATACTTACATACCTATTTGATATAATCTTAAATGAACCATCCACAATCGCGTCAAATATCTGATTTTATATCAAGCAAAGCAGTCATAATTTGTATCATTGCGAAATAATCTTTAGTGATTGGCATCAGGTTGGGAGAAACAAAACCGAGCTCGGTTAGAGAACGATTGTGGATCGAATAACAATAAAATAGTGATTAAAGACCATTACTGGCGTTACTGTGTTAACAATCTGGCTCCAACGGTTTCGATCCTGGGCTTGGACTTCATACTGTCTTAGACAACCTGAAGAAGCCATGTCGTTCTCTACACAAAGGAGCCATCGTCGCTTACAACGACCTCTGCGCCTACTATATGGAGGCTCTCCTTTCAGAGACTGCTGCACAATTCCTTTCGATTCATAACGAAGAACGTGACCGAGCCAGCCGAGGATCGAATTCAAATGGTAGATATTTAAGCTCGATTAAGAATTTATATATGAGGATAAGCGTAGGATAATGCCCAAGCATTGATGTATACATAATTATAAAATAAACTGGCCAGCTTTAATTAGTCTTCGAATTTAATGAAAATGTATTTCATAACTATACCCTCCCATATAGCTATACTCTCTATAGTTTTTCAGTACTAGTTGGAATATTCGTGCGATGATTACGATGGTATAGACGACCATAATTACAATGCTATGATATAGTTTAACAATTGAATAGTACATATTATGCCATCATATAAATACCAATTTTCAATAAATTCCTATACACATTTCTATAATTTTTATCTTCACAACACTTCCTTGTATTTCACTATAAATTATGAATGCATATATACTAATGCAGGATCCAAATACAAAAAAACTACAAATTTTTCACTTAGATTTTTTTCTTACTCATTGTTCTGAAGAGGAAAATGCATATAGTATACAATGGAACCAATGCGAGCTGCACAATAAAATATATTATGTACATATAGCATAAAAAATATCTATAGATGAATACAAAAATGTTCAATATAGAAAGCATTTTTGTATTCTCTATAATACCAAAACCTGAACTCGAAAAAAAATATAAAAAAATTATTGAATACCTAGATAGGTTCTGAATAATACAAATTCCATTTCCATTGAAATTTAAAAAAAAAAATAAAAATATTTCCATTATATGTGAAATATAGAATATATGTAGATTGTTTGAACACAACACGTTAATCATTCAACTGTTATAACTCCGTATTACCGGATTGGTGTTCATCTAACAAATTATGTTGGGAATGCCAATTACCCAAAATAAATTAGAGATCTTATTGTGGCCAAAAAAGGGCAAGGAAAAAGCAGCTTACCAATCTGACTTTTAAACAGCTACCGCGGAAAAAGCTAAATAAATTAACCAGCCTATAATGAATGCTGCTTTCATCTTACTAAGCCACGAAAATCAACCAACGATATAAATGTCAAACACCAAAATCATTATTATACCGTTCATGTCAAAACTATTCAAAAGGGTGTTTAGAGAATAAGAACAATTCATCAAGTACAAAGAATTCCCCGCAAGTTTATAGAATCACAGATTGCAAAGATATAGCAGCTGAAGAAAATAGATCTGCTCCGCTTTCCAGAAAATGTCACAGGCATTTGATAAAATCAGAGCAAATTCTGAAATTAAAGAAGTTAAGGCTGTACCACAGGGAACTGTCTTGAAACAATTCATTTAGCTTTATTGTATAAAAGCGATATTCCATTAACTTACAACACCACAATTCATATGTATTGCTATCATGGCAGTAAATGCCAGATGCATATAGGGCGGTTAATAGGAAAAAAAACGAATTTTTCAGATTCAAACATAGAGAATTATATTTACTCTTGAGAAGAAACTCACAAATGTCAATTAATAATAAACTGATGGTATATGAGCAGATACTGGGTCCCATATGGATGTATGACATTTTGCTTTGGGGCTGTATTTAACCAAGCAACCGAAATATCGTTGGACGATTTCTAAACAAGGTACTGAGGGATATTGGTGCAACAGCACCAACACCAAAAGTTAAAAAAGCGAAAATCAGTGGCGCTCATTATTTACATTTTCGTAATTTTGTCTCCAGTTTGTCTGTTTAGTGGAATTTAAAATAGAGATTTTTAAAATGCAGGTAGAGAGATTAGATAAAGGCGAAGTCCAATATGAATTGGAGTTACGCAATGTTGATTTTAGCCAAATGCAAGAGACCCTTGATAACATTTGACAGAATTATTTTGATCAGGAGGATCGTGAACCAGAATTAGTTCCTAATACACTTGTTCAAGAAGATGATATTTTGAAAGTTTTAGAAAGAGCGTTATTTAGGCTAGATGTGAATATTCTTTAGCACTGGGAAAATAGATTGAATAGAATCAAAATAGTTAATGACGGAGATAAGCTAGAAGTACAAAAAGTTTTACGTAGGTTGCGACATATCAGATTGGATCGTAGTAAAATGGAAATGGTCACTTCCCCGCCCTTGCGTAGTCCAAACTCTGTAACAACTTCGAATATTCAATATTCACATATCCCAATCTCCAATTCAATTTTCTCAACCGCAACTAATTGATTAACCATGGCCCCTGGTCAAGACAATAGATTTTTCGTCTCAATTCAAACCCAGTTTAATACCACCATTAAATCTCAATCAAGGAGCAGTGCCGAAACCGAATTACTCAACATATTATGTTCCATCGTCGAATCCATACATACCAACTTACAATATTTCATCAGTAGCAGATATTCCACAAAATCCACCCATATCTCACATATGTCGATAAATTCCAACCACCATGGACGCATAACAATCCTCAGCAAACTTATGTTAGTAATGCTTATTCGATACCATATACATCAGCTGGAACATATCAACCAATTTCAAAACAATTATCAAATACGTATGACCGTCGTTGGAAACCAGTTCCGATTAGAGAGTGGAAATTACAATTTTAGGGTAAATCTTCTGTGAGTGTAAATGATTTCATCAACAATGTTAATAGAATGGCTAAATCACAGGATATTCATGATAGAGAATTGCTCGGATCAATTTTTTTATTATTAAATGGCAGTGCATTGAAATGGCACGATGCATATATCGAGCAGTTCACACACATTTTTCAGGAGCCTTCCAATGGGAATACTCAGATTCGGATGCAGATGAGAAGTTAATGGATTCCATTAGAAATCGAAAGCAAGTTAGAGGAGAACTATTCGGAGAATATAGAGCATCAATGGAAATACTGTTTAAGGGTCTCAAAATTGCATTAACAGATCACGAAAAAATTCGAATTTATACAACAATTTATGGCCGTCATATTTAAGAGGATTGGGGATTACAACCCTTCAAAATATATTATCAATTGAAGAACTGACGCTGTTGTGTAATGGAAAATCGTAATAAGGAAAATGAAACTCAACCGCAGTTTCGATCAAATTTTAATAGTCGGGCTAGAAATACCAATGGATATGAAACCAACATTAATTCATCACAGTATAAAAATAACTTCCGGAAAGTGGCCAGATCAAATTAGCCGACTTCTTAGTGTAAATTGTTTTGAGAACGGTCATAAAACAACTGAATGTCCTAAACCGAGAAGAACAACATACATGTGCTACCGTTGTGGAAGGGAAAACACTATTTTTCCACATTGTGAAACATGTCACCCCCATTTAATTCGAGCCAAGACAACAACACATCCAACTACCAGTACAACAACTCAAATAGTAGCCATAGATGCTGCTAATCAAGAAGTCAACAATGGGCAATGCCACCAAAATATGCACAACAACAATTCTGGATTCAATGGATTACTGGATACAGGTGCAAATGTTACAGTACTCGGGAAAGATGCACATCAGTTTTTGGTTCAGTGTGGAATTCTTACCAGACAAGAGTTTACCAACGTTTTTGTAGCTAATAGACAAGTAGCAGATATCACAGTTCAATTTAAATATCAGAAAAGATGTTTGACAGTATATGTTTTGCCGCAAATAAACCATAAGCTCATACTCGGAATGGACTTTAGGCAGTCATTTGATTTGCATCCAACTTTATTTTATATGTCAACGGATAAACCGGCGAATGTTAGCAAATTCACATTTTTAACATCAACACAATAAGGCCAAATTGAAGAAGTTATTCGAAGTTTCAATGTGACTACACCAAAAAATTTTGGATGTGCTCATCTTGTGAAACACTGCATAAACACAGGAGAGCATAAGCCGGTTAACCTAAAAGGAACTTCATATGTAACATCGAAAGACCTATCGGACGCATATTGGCAGGTACCACTCGAGGAAGAATCGCAAATAAAAACAGCATTTGCATTATCGGGAAGACCTTTGTATATATGTTTGCAAGAATGCCATTTGGTCTAGTTGGAACACCAGCAACAAAGGCGAGACTGACCGATAGTATTATTGGAACAGAATTGCACCCGCATGTGTGGTCATATTTGAACGATATCATAATTGTAGAAACCTTCGATCAACATATCCATTATTTAAAAATTGTAGCAGAACATCTCAGGAATGCTAATTTAATCATCAACGCAACAAAATCGATGTTTTGTGTTCCAGAATTAACATATCTTGGATTCGTAGTCAATAAAAATGGCATTCATATCGCGCCAGACAAAATCGATGCGATTAGTAACTATCCGATACCTCGAACAGTGAAACAAATTAGGCAATTTTTGGAAGTAGCCGGATGGAATCGACGACTCATAGCGGATTATTCCCAGTAGCATATTTATCACTAAAATTGTCAACAACTCAACAAAGATATTCCATACTGGAAAAGGAATGTTTAGCAATATTGATTACATTAACGAAATGGCGGCATTTTTTAGAGGGATCATGATTTACTTTAATAACCGATAGTGCATCTTTAAAATGGCTGTTACGTCAGAGTGACACTGTAGGAAAAATTGGAAGATGGGCATTAAAAATCCGACACTTCGACTTTGATTTGCAACATCGACCTGGTAAATTAAATATTGTTCCAGATGCTTTATCTAGATATATAAAAGAAATTCAAGTAGAAGATCCATGGTTCCATGAAATTAAGGAGAAACTTCAAAACCCTGAGGAGTATCCGAATTATCGGTTAATCGAGGACAAACTATACCAATTATTTGAAGGCACCAACAAATTTAGACAAGCAGATTTTGTATGGAAGGAATTAATTCCGAAGAACATGCGATCCCAGTTATTAAAACAATTCCATGATGAGCCAAAGGCTGGACATTTTGGTAATTTTAAAACATTTAAAAGAAATCAACAGTTCAAACATTCATGTTTGAATTTGAATTTAAAATATTTAAAATTACAATGTTTTAATAATCCACGACCTCGCTGAGTAAAATTACCAGGTTACAAGTAACATGCCTCTTGCTATGAAATGTACGTAAACGTCACTTTCGAATAGAAATGAAGAGGATCTTCATAACCAACCAAACTTCGAGGCCAACCAATTGCCCGACCACCGGGAAATAACAACAACACTAAAAATGGCTAAACCATTTCAGTTAGCGACATAGTCAGCGAAATACAAAATCTGCAATACCAGAATGTATCAATGGGAGATATCAATAGGGGGCTTCCATTTAAATTTTAATGTTCCCCATGCCGTACACACTTTGTTTTGCTCGACAAACTAAATTCCAGATCCATTCAAATATATTTGTTGTTTTGAAAGCACCGCAATCGATTTAGCTATTTATAATATGTTGAAATCCAGTCGCATCGGAATCCCAAACGTTCTATCCAGAATCGGTGAAAGCCCTAGTAAAGGCCAGAAGCACCCATGCAAAATCTTGCAAAAACTGCATCGAACTATCATGTCCTTTCATAACTGCTCTAATTCTTCGAACATTATAACTGGTGAAAAAAATATTTTCTATTTCGGAAGAGGCATGCAATCAAATGGGCCATATACTGATAATCAGTATGTCTTTCCCAACCACCAGAGTTTCTGTAAAAACTTAAACTACATCGGTAAATTGATGAAATCCTAAACTAGGGCCAGAATGTGATCTGATTCAAATGAGAATTTGGTCGAAATTTCTAAACTGTTATATATAACCAAACTAATATCATCACTAATGAAAAAAAATATTTCTATATGGGACGACAAGTCACTGCAATCAAATGAGTATGATGATAATTTGTATGACTGTCCAGACAACTGGGCCGTATGGCATCGAAGTTGAAAAATTCTATACTTACTCGTATATTCGTATGCCGAGTTAGACGATGGCTGACCTTTACGTAGATTGGTTGTAAGTGAAATCTGGACGGTAATCTGGAATTAGAGCTTTCTACAGAGTTTCTGTACAAAATAAAACCATGTGATGTGATCCAAAATCCATTATCTGCAAGTTATATGATAACGAAAGATTGAGGGCAATTCAGGATCTTGCAAAACCGTCTAATTAATGTGGAGGAAGTGAAAGTTTAGAAAAAGTATTACTGTACAGCTACTTTAAGACTAAGAAGCGAACATGCGCAAGTCTTCCCAGACATTTTATTGTCAAGGCTGGTGTAAGGGATGAGCGATCGGTTGGCATTTTTTTTTTTAAATAACTATAAAATACGAAAGCACGATAATTCACAGAAAACTAAAATTCACCGAAAACGACAATTTACCGAAAACGAAAAAAATGCGAAACCAAGAATTCACCGAGAATGAAGTTACACCGAAACGGCCATACAGCGGTTCTAATAACTTAAAATTATTTGATGGAAGTTGGATTATTAAATTAATTTTGGCAGAAGTTCTGGAATATGGGCAACAGGAGTGGAACCAGACCATTCATTTTTGAATAAAGTTCTGGACAATACCCATCAGAAATTTAAGTAAACCATTCCTTGGCCGATTATGATAAATCGAATCATTACCACTGTCAAAATAACACGTAGTTCGAAAGGATACCAAAAAATGGAGAAATTCTTGGCGTTAAAATGAATAACTTCACCTAAATCATTAGCCCCTCTATAGTCTATATACGTTTCGCGACTTCGTGGTAATTTTTGCAACGGAAAGGGACCAGGTTATATTGGTATCGACATTGAATTATTGCCGTTTCCTGTGAATTTTCACCACTTTTGTTACAAAAATGAACTTTGAAGAGGTCGATATGAAAATACATTTTGAAGGGACCCAAAATGTTACCCACTTAAGTAAGTTTCTTGCAGTTTTGTAACAGCGGTTTACACTTTCAAAATAAAACGGAAAATTGAATTAAAGGTTTTCTCCTACGGTTGTAAAAAATATTTCAGTCAATTTGACTGGAAATAGGCCATCAAGGCGATTAGACTATTAGACTTAAACGATTTATTAGACTTAAACGATTTAACCACGAATTACGGTAGAAAATTTTTTAAGACTAACGTTCATCTCTGCTCTGGAGTGTTTTTGGATTACTTTCTCCCCATCAATAATCACATATGATTCTTCTGTTCAGGCGCGACTTTTAACTTTGTACCGCACTACTAGAGCAGGAGTAGATTAGTTTTCGAATACCAAAGGGTTCATAGTACGTATTTTCTTGGATATTGTGAAAGAATTTGATAATACCTCGCCGACTATGATCACGAGTGCCTCTAACAATTTTAACGTTGACCAAATCTTTTTTAAATTCATCAAATCTATATAATCATTCTAGCTCAATGTCTGCGCCCACAAGGAGGAGTATTCTTATCCCACTTGTTGTTCTTGGCTATTGATGAATTACTTGTTAAATGGCGGAGATTTAGAATTATCGACAGTTTCTCGTAAATATACCATAACGTTTTATCTGGGGTGACGCAAGACAGTTAGCATTTCTAACATATCTATACCCTCAAAAGGCTTAACTATGTGGCACACCGAAGGGCGTACTTCAAAAATATTAAAGACAAAAGCCAAATGAGCCTTAGAGAGTTCATAACGGAGGATGGAAATGCGGAACCGTGGGGCTTTGTCTACAAATTTAACACAGGCAAATTGAAGACGAATGAGGTACTAAGTACCCTGGTGAGCGGTAGCGGACTAACAACAATCTGTTGGGAGGACACTACCAAATGCTTGCTTAACACCTTACTGCCCGACGACTACGAGGAAAATGACTCCGAGAGGCAAAAAGAAATCCGCGCCGATCGTAGCACTGCACCAACCACACCAAACGTGAGCCACTTCAGTGATGAAGAGGCCACTTTGGCTATCATGTCTATGAAAACCGGTAAAGCGCCAGGCCTAGACAACATCGAGGTCGAAGTGATACAACGTGCATGGCCTATTGTAGGGCCCTGTATCACGAACTTTATGAATACTTGTCTTAGTAAAGGAATATTCCCCAAAGCATGGAAAAATGGCAAACTAGTAATCATTAGAAAAACTGGAGATAGGTGTCAAACCGATCCCAAATCTTATCGACCAATCATGCTGTTGCCTGTCCTTGGCAAACTATTTGAAAAGTTAATTGCCGGCAGGTTAATGGACATATTCCAAGGAAGTGGTACCTATAGTGACAAACAGTTTGGCTTCAGAGAAAATAAATCCACAGAAGACGCAATGATCGAGTTGATCAATATGGTCAAAGAGTCGGACCAAAAGTACAATCTTGGAGTATTCCTAGATGTATCTGGTGCGTTCGACAACCTGTGGTGGCCCAGCATTATGTTGGAGCTAAAGAGATTCAATTGCCCATGCAATCTCTACAACATCCTAAACAATTATTTTTCTGAAAGAAAGGCAACTGTTATTTCAAGCCATGGAACACTTGAAAAAATGGTCAACAAAGGTTGTCCGCAAGGTTCCATCCTTGGTCCACATCTCTGGAATATAGTCTTCAACGGAAGCATGAACCAGGAAGTCCAAGAAGTAGCATTCGCGGATGATAAGGTAATGCTTTTTGCGGGAAATTCAAGACAAAGTATTCAAGAAAAAGCGCAACTTGCCATAGACAGGATGGTGGACTGGTGCAAAAGCTACAAAATGGAGCTTTCCTCAGAAAAGACAGTCATGATCCAACTTAAAGGTTCACTGGACATTAGGAGACCACCATTGGTTTCCGTAAATGGCCAAAGAATTAAGATGGTTAAAACTGTCAAATGGCTGGGAGTTGACTTTGATGAACGACTAGGAGTCACTTCACATGTCAAAAGAGTCGCGGAAAATAGTAAAAAGGTTTTCGCTGTGCTAAAAAGAGTTGCTAAAGAGAACTGGGGCCTCAAGCAACAAACACTATCCATAATATATGAAGGCCTTGTGGTATCTTCATTAACATATGCGTGCGCGGCATGGGCAGACCGAATGAACTGCCACCATCGGCGTACACTAGTTAGTGCCCAAAGAAGTATCTTGCTCGGAATAACCAAGGCTTACCGAACGGTGTCAACTGACGCCGTTCCTGTCTTGGCCGGCATGATACCCATTGATATACTGTTAAATGAAAGAATTGCCAACTACAAAATTAGGAAAAGACAAAATGTGAGTTATGGAAACGTGATAATAGAAGGCGATCAAATTCGGCCGAACCTCGTGGGCTTGCTCAAGAGGAAAACGAGAAAAGCGTCAATAGCAATATGGCAGGACAGATGGTCGCACTCAGTGGATGGCAGAATAACATATAGTTATCTGCCTAACATTGCGGCGAGATTAGAGACAAAGATTCCTCTAAGCGTATGGTTCACCCAAATGTTAACAGGACATGGTAGAATGGCTTTCTATATGCACCGACTGAATCTAGCGGACTCAAGCACCTGTGAATGTGGACAGGGCGAGGATACAATAGAACACATCCTCTATGACTGTGATCTAGCTCAAGAAGCTAGAGAACAACTAATAATCGACACAAGAGTTGAGTGGCCAGCAAGTAAACTAACTCTAATGCTGCCAATCAACCTCAACTCTTTCAAGAAGTTCTGTGATACCGTTTTAAGCGGTAGATAGACAGAGAATAGTACACCAGATTTTTATCTCAAGTAAATTAATGTTAAATGCTAGTTATAAGTAGACGAGTATGCGCCTCCTCGATGGCAGGGACGGTAACAGGGCAAACCTGGCTAAGCATACCGATTTAGTAATTTTATAATAAAAAATTGTAGGTCCGCGTTGGAGTTGTTAAAGGCACGACCTCCTGGGAACAGCTTCTTCGATCAAAGCGACATAATGAATGAAATGAATATCTATACCCTCTCTTTTTCAGATAGCAATCATAAGGCTACGTTAAGCATCTAAGGTGACTAACTCCACTGGAAATTTCATATTCTGCAAGAGGGCACTTATATTTTATGGTAATGCAGAGGTGATTCTTGAAATGTTACCTAAAAAATGATATAATTGGTGCCCTATTAAATCATTTGCTGCCCTATGCATCAGTTGTACTAGGTGGGTGGTCAGTTGAGAAATTACCGTCGTCTGTAATAAAGCTGAATGGATTCCAGATTACAAAGCGTAGTGGTACAACTGATATTATGCGCCATGTACTTTGATAAAATGCCTCCGATTGAGGCATAACACCAGATCTCGTATTTTAAATGTTTTGGTCCGAAGCCATTAACTTTTCTATCCTTCAATTGTGGCTGTAACGAACCTTGCTCTTAAACTTGGACTTAAGCGTTGTTCTGCTCCTGGCTATTGAAAGGCGGAACGGTCCATTAGAGAACCCAACTTTTACAATTGGCAAAATGTTGCAATGCGCTTTTGCCAATTAAAGATAGATCTTCTAAAACAAATGTAAATATATTTCTGTTAATTTCAGAGGTCATCCTTAACATCATCATTCTGTGGCAAGCCCCGGTTCTGTTAAGCAGCAGTAACTTGAAGTCTATGTTATGTGCATCAATAAGTTATCGGAAATTATCCGATCATTACAGAATAATTCGATTGACAATAGAATTGTAGTGGGCGGCATTCGAAGGGACATATATGACTTATAATTCCGATTATTGCTGTTCCGATCGTTTTCATCGCAAAAGAAGTACACCTTTACAAAAATAAAATGTTAAAACTTTAAGACAAACAAAAAAAAAAGGAAAAAAATTGAAAATTAGATTTTCCCTCGAAGCACACGGAACAAAAAAAAAAAACTTTTCGCAAGGTGTGTTTTTTCCACCTTCACATTATTAAATTATTTTTGAGGAAAACTTTTCAGTTATAGCTGATGCTGTATATAAGTTTTCTGTTTGTGTTGTGCGAACACAAAAAAATTATCTAATTTTATAACAATGTTGTGGGTTTATTAGCTGTCAGAAATAACTGTCAAAGTGAAATTACTTTTTTTTTTAATTGGATTTGAAATAACACCAACATTATTTTGTGGGTAAACTTACCGCTGAAAATGTATATAAATAGGAAAGAAATTTATAAAAAAATGTGATGTGGGTTTTTCTGAAAATTTCATGGACCGATAATATGTTAAGGTGTGACAAGGAACCTATACCGTATAAATAGTTTTGAACATCAGCTTTAAACCATCGTATCGAATATGTGTGCCCTACATCCGAATACCAACTGAAGATAAAAGCTCGTACATATACTTACTATATACAAGTATATACAAACCATAACACTCAATTTTGTCTTCTTGGATAAACTTTGGTTCAACAAAAAAAAAAAAACCACAACATTTTATGTCAAAAAGTTTCAGAATATTTTTTATTTTGTTTTATATATACAACTTTAACAATTCTTTTGAGCTTTTTTCTGTTTAACGTATTTTTATTGTAAAATAAATGAGAAAAGTTAAAATGGGAACAAAAGCTTAACCAACGGGAATGGTGCATTGAATATACACACATACATATATAGTCTATACGCTACTTGCTTTGTGTATATTGTTATATTCCTGTTCCAGAACTTTGATTTTGTCATTAATTTGTGCTTAATGAAACCAACTTTTCTTGTGTAATTATTGTGCGCGGTTACTGTTTTATTGTTGTTGTAGTTAAAAGCTTTTATAAAAATTTCTAGGAAATATATGGCTGAAAATTAGGAATTAAAATAGCTTTGATGGTTGTTGTATAATATACACTAATTTAATGTCAACTGAAGTTTTCATTAGCAACATTCCAACCTTACCTAATTAAATCTAAAATATTCAGGAGATACAACGGCAACGTCTCTATGCCCTGAAAATCATACTCGAAAAGCCCTGCTTTCAGTTGCTGAACAACCGCGAGGACGATAAAGTGAACGAAACCAAGTTGCCCGAAATAAAAGTGGTTCTTGGCATCAAGTAAACGAATATGTTATTGGAAGTGACTGCAAAAATATTAAAACTACACAACACTTGGTTTAACCATATCCACCGATTGTATAGAAGTCAATATTTTTGAAACAACCGCATGACGTGTTGTGCGTCCAAGTGAAGAATTTCATCGAACACACTAACAGAATTCATCGTGTGAAAACGTATCTTATAGGATTCAGAGCTGTATACGAATTGATAAAAAAATGTAGAGATCGTCACAAACAGGTACATGTAGGAGATATCGCCCCTAAATTGTACAACTTGTCCGGAGGACAGCACTTAATTGTAATCGTTGACACTGTTCCGGTAGGTATGAGTGACATCTCGTGATGAGCACTGTGAAAAACGACTATATGACGTTTGTGTAAAGAAATAAAAAATGTTTATTCGATGGCTCACGATAAAAGTTATACCGCGATCGACAGCTGACTGGTAGATGAAAAAACAGGTTTCCAAATAAGGATTAATTGTAAATCTTAGTTTAGCCCATGCCGCGTTTATTATATATAGGAGCCGTAAATTACTGAATGTTCATTAGAAATTTGCCCGAAGTAAATCATTGATTGGCACTGAAGTAAAAATATACCAAATGAGGCCAATCTACCTGCACCGGATTCTATCAACTGATTCAAATCTACAAATATCGGCAGTTTTACTATACCATTCAGTTAGTCCGAAATCAGGTACAAACCATTGAAAATTAAATTGTTCGCAGCATCCAAGCGAAACTTTGGTAAACTATTATCGCGATTTTTTTTACGCAGATCAAATTGTATGCTCATCGTGTTTAATAAGACGAATTTAAAGCACAACGTCATCATATTTAACAAAATACCGCTGTAGTACCTCGACGATTGGATCCCCAACTTGAAGCTGCCCGAAAAGAATTCGAATGTTTAATGAAGGCTGGAGTTCTTAGATCGTAAAACAGATGTTGCGTAAGCCCGCTCCTTATGGTGAAAACCCCGATGTATTATGCCGCCCGTCTGGCAATTGTTGTGCATTTTAAACGAAAATTATTAGGTTTCGGATCACTATCTCATACTACATTTCATACCATCGTTGGCCATTTTCAAAGTAACTAAGATCAATTTTCAATATCGACCAACAATTGCCATCCTTACTAAAAGCTTTCCAATGCCACTCCGCGAACTTTTTAATGTTTGATCCAAAGTATGTCACGGCCTCGATATTGGTGATTTGTGCGTCACATTAACGAAGAGCACTGGCGGGTGTGAACAACTAAACAATAAAATTTGAAGTCTGAAGAGCACTGGCGGGTGTGAACGAGTAATCAATAAAATTTGGTGTTAAATGTTGTGAAATACGAATTTGGCAAATATCAAAACCGTTTCCTTGCGTGTCATCTCGAGGACTTTTGCAATTGCCGACAAAAAACGAAGCCGCCTTAAAGCGGTTTGTCAACATTTGATTTGAAAAAAAGACCCTGAAAAGTACAAATTCGATTTGTCCAACGACGCTTCACTCGCTTCTCCATCAAATACAGCAGTCGTCGACAACACACTTTAATTTCTTGGTTTTTCGCTGCAGTATAGCTATCATATTACAAGCAACAAAAATGTATTTGGCCATCAAACAATCCTACATTCCCAGAGATTCTCAAATTCGTTGTTCAAACAATAAACACGGAAGCACATTTACTATTTTGTTGCACGTTAAGCAAGTAACAGTGGCGCTGTTCTAGTGGCCAATTTGGAACACCTTGTGAAAATGGACAGACTCAATAATCGTGCAATAAAGGCTCGCAAGTTATCCTATTCGATGGAGCACCTTTTTTGGCAACCGAATATAGCAACCATTTTAAATTCTTCGTTCCTTAATCATTGCAACAAGGGAACGAACACGGTATTGAAGAGACTAATACAATACCAATACAGGGAAATCAATCACAATCACATCTCTATAGAGTGTATATACCAGTGCATTGATCAATATTGGGTCTAATTGGTTGTGCGCAAATAATAAAATCGTTACTTCGTTACCATCAGCTGTAAATTAGCCTGATACAGTTTAAGTACTCTTATTTGCAATATACCATTTGCCAAAAAAGGTCTCGAAGAGACGAAAATCTTAAAACTACGCAACACTTGATTTACAATATCAAGCGATTGTAAAGACGTTGACAATTTGTAAAAATTTGTGTTCGTGTAAAAAGCGATCAAGGGATTCGGAACTGTATATGAATTGATGAAGAAATGTAGGACACATCGCCACACAAGTACATCTGCGGCCAATATCGGTGGATGCTGCAAAATTGACGTTGGTGCAGGATAGAACCAAAAGTTTTTCGCACGATTTCCAGCAATGATGCATGCTGCAGTAATCCAAGTAAAGGGTTTACCAGTCAAAGATCGCCTTGTCGCCTTATTGTTGGTCAAATTAATTGGATTACTTACGATCAGCAATCGCAGTGTACTCATCAAACGATTTTGAAGATTCTACATCGACGGCATTCAAAATTTGGTACTGACGTAGAAATATACTTAATGAAGCCGCTACCTACCTGCACCGGCTTCTATCAACTGACTGAAAATATACGACAAATCTAGAAATATCGGCTTCATCAAATTGTTCGCATGTATCCAGCCGGATCTTAAATCGATACGTACGGCAAAACGACAGTGAAGATAAATTGTTAGTGCCGATTTTATTACGAAAATGGAACAAGTAGATACTGTCACTAGTAGAGATTAACGAGACAAAGTTAGGGCACGCCGTCAGAAAATAAAACTCCTACCGCTGGAGTACAAAATTATCACAACAGGACAACCTGTCTAAACTCAACCTCGACGATTGGATCACCCGTTTGCTATATTAAACGCAATTTAGCTTCCGAATCTGGAATAGATCGTTGTTCCAGAACGCTACAATCTTACGAAATTTCCAGTCGTCGCAGATGACATAGAAAAAACAGATATTACGACGCCGTAAGTACCATTGCAAACTAACAACATTGTATTTGAACGTTTCTAATCGTGTTTGAATTATTTTAAATTTCTATATGCCGGAAATGCAATCCACAAGTTAAGCTACTCACCGTTGCCTTCCTACAAATACTAGAAAAGGCCCAACTCAATTACATTGACAAATTATTCGACACGTAAAATGAGCTGAAAATGTGACTGCAGCAGGTTTCCTCCCACTTGTTAAGAGACATCCGTTTAAGTCCCGAAATCGATAACAATACGTTTCGAAGCTGCCCCGAAATGTTGCCGAGCGAAAATTTGATGGCATACGCATTCGGCATTAAAGTAAAATATAACATGTCGTAATTCGCTCACGTGTATATATTGGTCTCGTTGGACCTTTACCACCATCCATCAATAGTCGCAAAAGTCCTGATCTCTTTTTTATTCGCATCCGGAAACAAATGAATTTCGCATAATTTTTTAGGGTTATTCGGTTAACAGCCAACCAAAATCACATCACCACACACAGTCAATGCTTAGTGAAATGCCGCGTATACAATCTATTAAGTTTGGTATAGATACCACACGGTGAATGTGCAGGTAACTATAGCTCTTCTTGAATAGAATCATCCCTCCTGCTTGATTGGTTACTTTCAAGTAGGATTTCGTCCAAATCGATCAGTCACTGTGGATGTATCTATCTATATATTATGAGATATCCGTTCCCATACAACGTGTGTTCCAGGATTTCAGGCAGGAAGTTGCCTCGATAAATCAAGAGAGTTTATTGGCACCTAGGGATGCCAGCAAAATTAGTCCGGTTGACATCAATACATGCGTATTAAAGTTGAGAACAGGCTATTCAGAATTAAATCGACAGTTAGCTCTTTAGATGGTACCGAAATCAGCGGCAACGCGGTGGTGTTTGTTCTTGTCATGAAGAATTGTTCTATACCCTCCTACAATAGCTTCCAGTGCTGCGCAGATAATAACATGTTTATTATTAGCTTACGTTACATGGTACGGTTGCAACAGAGGAACGATCGTTTTCTAAAAAAAATTATTTGCGCAAGTCCATCGGCACAGATCGTTTAAGCGATTTGTCCATTCTCTCTATTGAAGCAAAAGTGGCAGGCGACACCGAAATAGAAACTTTAATTAGTGATTTTGCCAATATCAAGTCAAGAGCAAAACATCTAACACTCTAATATTAATAGAGAAAGATATGCAAGGTATAGAGTGAGGATAGTCTAGAATTTGTGATTACGCCATTGGAGATAAGCCAAATGGAGGGCACAAAAATTCAACTCTGCACAAATTGTTAAGATAATAATTTGTATCATAATTTGTGAAAAAATTAAAATTGGGTGTATTACTCCTAAAAACACCCCAACCGTGATATTTGGTCACCACCAGGAATGGAACTCGAGGCCCTCGAATAACAACTGTGCCAACGAGAAGCGCATTCAACTCATTAACTGAATGGTAAATGTTAAATTATTTTTCTTGCCAATGCGTACTGTTTTCCTCACCTTTCTGTTAAGGTAAATAAATATTAACAATTTTGAAGAGTTTTAGCTAGTTTATTCGTTATCTGTTTAGTGTTGGAAACATTTTGTTCAAATTAATTATACGAATTTTCTATGCTGAGTTCGACTCCCACTACTAAACTAGTTCCTATATACATTTATGCAAAAGCAATTAATTGTTTTTTTTTTTTTTTAAAGTACAGCGAAGTGAATTTATCATGTTCAGAAGCAGAGAGTAATGGCAGTCTAGCTGTATAAATGTTAGGTAGAGTAAATGTGGCAGACAAAATACAGAACACAAAATAAAGTTTTTTGTACATTTTTTGTGGTTGTCTCGTAGAAAACTATTTAGAATTAATTTTTTTGTAACTATTGTTGCTATATCATTGTGTTGTTGGTTTGGTTGTTGGGTTCGAGTAGATTAGAATAATTTACTGTCTATTGTTGTTATTGTTGTTGTTTCAAAAATTAAAACTTTTGCTATCATTTTCTGTTGTGTTGATTTAATTTGTAAGGAAGTTCTTTTCTAATTATGCAGACAATTTATATTGGAGATGTGGAAACCAAAATTATGGTTAAGGTATATGGATAATACAGTTTAGAACCGTGTACGAAGTAGATATTTAGTTTTATGTTGCAAAGCACATACTGTACGGTTGTCGAGTGGGAGGTCCGTGTAAACTATTTGGTCCGTGTAAACACTGCTATGCCGCGCGTATTATATCAATTCCACAATTGATACTTCAGGCATTGTATAACATTCACCGAACTGTCTCTGTACCATTCGTGAGAAACTAAGCTCGCTGAACACCCTGTTACATCGTCGTCTTAAAATATTCGATCGAATAATTTTCAAATATAATTTTATTGATACAAGCTGTCCAATTTGCTGTTGTATATATGATACAATCGCGTATGTATCCATCTGCCAGCTACTTTTTTATAATTTATCAAAAATTTGCTTCATTTGTTTCCTGGAAGTGTCCTTTTAGCGAAGGAGTCATGGTGGCATTTTCAAAAATTTTCAGTCGTGAAGCTAAGGGTATTGATTTTGCGACCTAAATATATTTGTGAAGTTTAATATTCATTTTTCAACTTAAAAGCCCCGACGGGATATTTCAAGCTAGTTAAAGTTTGAATCCGAAGCATATACATGGGTTATAAGTTGATAACTTGACTCAGCAAATTCGTTAAGATTTGTGCCACTTATACTTAGGTGTTTTCTTTCTAATGGTGATTTCGTTGAGGGTGAACTCGTAGCAATGACGAAACCTAAAAGTGGTTTTGTGAGATAATCACCAAAATGAAGGTGCAGTTATCGGCTATCGGTTGGTGAACTCCCAAAACCCCTTCTTTTACTAACTTCGCTTTCTGGTCCGCCTGAGGATAAGTTATCCTTATTAGTAGGTTTGTTTTTGTAATACGTTCTGGTGAAGATTTCAGTATAAAATAGATCAACTTGCAACATAATTAGTCAGCTTCATTTAAATTAGGGAAGTTGCTTTCCGTAATGCATACAGATATTTGTATAATTTAGCACCCTTACTTTCTTGACGGGGAAACTCGAGCGTGCATTCTTATTAGTCACAATATTAATGCAACTCTTAACTACGAGTGTAGATCGGCAAATCTTCCTGCTGTTCTTGCAGCATATCACTTTGGTGATTGGCTGTGATGCTTGGCTGTAAACTTTTTAGGAAGATATTTTCCTATTTTGTAAGTTTTCGTCCGGTTCGGACTTCTTAAAATGAAAACACACATACACAAGATTTTATTAACTCACAAACTTAATTATTTATTTATATGACTTGATTTTATTAATTTTATATAATTATATTTTTTTATAATTAAGATTTACAATTATTTATTATAATTTTGAATTCAATTAATTTTTATATATATATATATATTTTCACTTCATTATAATTTATTATTATAATATTTCACCACCATTTTGTTAAGACTCGTTGTCAAGACGTGTTGTTTGTTTTATTGTATGGCGACGAATGTGACGTAGCCAAAAATACGTGTCATATTTTTGGTGAAGGAACAGATGCGCCGGCGGCGGTCGACATTGCACTTATGTTTTAGTATTGCATCACCGAACGTTGTTAGTTCGTGGTGATGTTGTTAGATGGCGACATGCTTTACTATTGTTACATTTTTGCCTTGTCAAATTCAAGGTTCGATCACTGGATTGTGAATAAAACAAACGATGTAAATTCTAGAACACACTAAATTTATTTATTTCTAATTAAACACTAATTTAATTAATTCACTTATTTAACTTAATTATTTGACTTCACAATAATTATTTTACAACACTTTAACAACACTATATTACACTTTAATAACACTTTATTTTACTTTATAAACACTTTCCTTTTAATTACTATTAGCACTCTCACGGTTAAAACACAACTGATTTACTCCCAAATGTCTGTCGCGTATTTATACCAAATATTCTAACCATTCTAGAAATGTCCAGAATATTCGATTAGTCTAGATAAGTCTAGACACCTCTACTGTTCTACTTTATAACAATTTTACATTAACGATAGTGTCGCTATTCAAACATAGATGTCGCCACGATCGTAACACTATAAATGTTTTATAGTAGTGGTTCGGTTATTGGATAGTGGTGGTTCGGCTATTGGATATGTGATGGGGTTAGTGAACGCTTAATTCAAATAAGTTGGTTTATATTTGAATTTCACTAATTGTTTTGTTTGTGGCAGTATCGAATATCGGTGAGTTGAATATTCGAGCTGCTACAACTTCTTCCGAGCTTTCTATTCTTAATACTGGTGGAGCTTAATTTTGTTCGGCATAAGGTGATTGACATTAGTTTATGCTCCATGTCAATCATTGATCATATACCACAATAGGAAATTAAGCGATTGGGGACGATTCGCTATCGAGCCAGTTACTTTTCCCACCGAGAGTAAATCGATCAATACAGGATATTGAGGATCAAACATCTTCACTTGCAATCGCAATTTCGATACCCTTTGAAAACTCGTGTCTTCTTCTCATAACAATCAAAAGGGTCAGAACAAAGCTTTCTAGAATGCTGTGCTTAAAAAATTAAGGAATGTGCAAGGAAACTATAGAACAAAGCGAAATCGTCTAAGCGACCGATTTATTGGGATAGTATTCTAGATAAGACAGAAGGAATATAAAAAATGTTTACATCCGCTCAAAGGTGAACTTCCGCGAGGAAATTTACATCTTGTCTGCTGTTGCTGGACTTAATAAGGCTTTGGCTAAGAATAGTGTATGTAGACTTGATTCCTAACCACTTCTTACAGAGAAATTGATGATAAGCTTCTTTTTGCTGATTTTCCTATGGACGAGATATCGTTAACCCCGATGACGTTACCGTCTAATTCGCTAGGACTTCTGTTTCAACTCCCGATTAGAATTTGGCTCACTAGTGGTGACGTTATGCATTTAGGACATTTGCTTCACCCGTTGTCTCACATTCAGAACCATTTGCTTCACTTTTTACAAACTTGAATTGTTTTCAGCAAAAGCTGGAAAGTTCGATTATAAGGAGCCTTAGTCATTTTAAAGCTCTGGTCAGAATTGTTGATCGATTCTTGAACATTTAACAGATAAGAATGTTTTATAATCATTTTCCCATGCTTACAAAGTTGGTTGGGTCCTGTGAAACCGCCCTCTATGAACTTGTAGCCTGGATTGAATAATATCTTAATAATAAGGGTTTCTTGTGGCTACTTTTCTGTATATTGCGGGAGCTTTCAATAAGACTTCGTTTGCTATGATCACTTCTACCTGTACCTACTTGCTTTGTGGAAGCCAAGCTGGTAGGGGTTAGTTTCTGTCAAGATTTTATTTGATAACCTGCAGCAATTTGGTTTCATTACAGCAAGTTATGTTGATGGCAAGTTTTGACGGTTTCAGCCAAACATCTTTATCCGATTTAACTCAACATGCGTTAACTTAACTTTGTAAAGGCATAGTGTGTTGACAAGGGTAATATTATTCCGTTTAAACCTGATTGATTTGTCTTTACTAGGCGGAGCAATATACTCTTGAACTATCTGTACTCTGTAGAACGATCACTAAATGTGACCATGTCAAGCACCTCTTCAAGGACTGCAAACTTTAAAAGGCGGCCATTCTTTAGGCAATATAGAACAGCTTTCGGGAAAACTTAGAAATTGAACCTCAGGACGGTGCATTTCATTTATAAAATGTTGGTCCTACCGAAGCTAAGCTAAATGGTTTACAAGATCTTGTTTGTAGATCCATTGCTGAGTCTATGTCCTCAACTCTACTTCTTGCTATGGAATCCATACGTCCCGTACCTCAGGGACACACCTTTATTTTAGGCACAGCCTGTTCTGCAGCATTTCGCCTGATGTGAATTGGGAGTGGAATGTTCTCGGTTCTATCGTGAGGCATATAGGCTAACTCATAAAAATATTTTATCAGAAATCTCCAATATTATTCAGTGGATCCATTATCCTTCGAAATATTTATGAAATTCGCTGGATTATCGTCTTTCTTTCGATACGGAAAGAAAATTTTAAAGTACTACGCTTTGGAATATTTTAGGTTTCAGTGGACTGTACAGTACTTCATTAAGGACCCCAATTTAAGTTGAACTTAGTATGCTTTGTCATTGAAAATGGATCGGTTAAGAATCTTGGTAGCAATTCTTACGGAGCGTGGCCGTTTTAAAAATCATCATGACTACCTTTTTTAGTCGTGAGCAGTCATGGTCTGGTTTTTAGTTCAGTTCGGCTTCAAGTATTCAATTCTATTGGTCTTCAAATTTAGGTCATGTTGTTCGTTCTGCTATGGTCTAAACTTGTCCAGTTTGCGAAAGCAGCAGTGTGCATTTGCGAATTGGGATAGAATTGATGGGTTTGAATCATAGGTCTTTGTGGATTTAAAATACTAAAATTTAACACTAATTCAGTAATTTAAAATCTGATGTCTGCACCCAATCAGATTGACTCAGATGGCAGAAAAATTCAATTTCTTCTCTTCCGATGTCAAAATGTTTTTAACGCAGTGCATAAAGATTTTAAATCCTTAATAAGTATTTAGTCAGCGATTAAATACCTAACTGGCCAAAATCGATCGACTTTATATTTGGGAACAGTGTCCAAAATATTTCCATGTAAAAAAATGTAATCTGATTGAATTAAGTCTGACTTAAAAAGTTGATTTTTCTGACATAAAATCAGTTTTTTTAAGTAATTTATGCGACCAGACAAAATAATCGAAATGAATTAAGTCTGGTGAACTGAGTCCATTCGTCCTTTGGCAAAAAATCGATTACATTTTCTATACACCATTGGTGACAAGTATTAGCTGTGTATTGTGTGTTCCGACTTGCTGGGGACCCATAATACTCAGGGCAGAAGTTTGTGAAATTCGCTATTTTCTACGATTTTGGTATTGCGTGGTTAGTATGCGCTTCGTTGGCGGCACTGGCGTAACTATCACGTTAACTAATTGGATCATATTTATTTATCAACTAAGACCACAACGTTAAATGCATAACTGGAAATGCAACAATTTTCAAGATTTTCCAAAGCCAATTCTTTAATTTGTAATCAAAATTAAGGGCAATTTTTACTAAAATTTTAGATAATCCTAAATTATAAACAAGAATTAAGTCATATAAGAATATATGAAAATATAATTAATTTCAAAATAATAAAGATAAAAATTAGGGCGTTGTTTTTAATTCATAATAAATGCAATCACGTTAAAAATACCATAATCATTCATTAAATATGATGGCTTAAATTAACATTTATAAAAATGGAAATTATGAAATACAAATAAAGCCCTAATTTTTTTCGTCATTTTTTAATTTTTGTATTTTTATTCTGTACATTAAAGGATATCGAAATCAAACAAAAACTGCATATTTATATTGCTACATTGATGTAACATTTTCATTCTTAATCATAAAAAATTGGAAGCCCAACAGTGTGTCTTGGTTAAAGACCCGAAAATCGTCGTTTAGTTGGTTTTGCTATGTTCACGAAGAGAGTGAGTATCCGTCATTAGATCAATTTTAAAATTGTTTTTAATCCATAAAATACGGTTTAATATACATCTTAAATCTTAAGTCTCATATTTTCCGCAATTTTGAGCCGATTAAAATAGGCTAAGTTCAACGGATTAAATTTGACCGATTTTTCTGATTTTATAGTGTTGAGTTAGTAAACTTTGCTTCGTTTGTTCAAAAGGCACGACGGAAGTAGTGAGCCCAATTCATTTGTCTCCGCTGCCTAAAAAGAAGCTTACATCTCGCTCGAAGTTCATTAGTCAGTGGTACAAGCCATTATAACTATGTATAGCATGTGTTGTTCTTATTTTAATAACAATATAACAAATTTATGCAACAGAATCAACAAAACTTATGTTCTTCATCAAAATATTGACAGAAAATTTATGTGTACATAACTAGGTACATACCTTAAATATTTTCATTATGAAATGTAAATTTTCTTTACATAATAAATATTTAGAAGATATCCAAAAACTAATAAATAAAACTTTATCCCTCCAAGGTATGTTACTTGGCAAATTTTCGTATATATACAAGAAAAATTATTGTTATTTTGTATATGGCTTGCTTGTGTTTGTAATATTCTATTTCGTTCATAAAATAATAATATATTCTGGCCCTAGGTGAAATGATGATAATTATTTTGGTTTACACAAATAATTCTTGGTTGACATACGAAATTTTGTTTCTCCCCAAAAGAAATCGTAAAGAAAATATTTGTAAACAAAGCATTGTGTATCTATATAGGGTGAGTAACACAAGTAAATCACTGAAGCAAATATTTAGTTTTGGCCGCATTAGGTATGAAAAACACATACCTTAATGTAAATGTAACTTGTTGCTGGGTATTGTATTAGTTAACAACATGATACACACCAGAAACGCAACATCAACCAAATTCACAGACATACATAATTGGATACCTAATTTTTAACGTGAACCAAAAAGTCAATTCTTTTGAAAAGTGAAAATTCTTAATAAAAATTACAACCCTCAAAGCGATAGTAGACCAAATAAAACAGCACACAGAACACTATAGCTGTGCAAAAAACAGAACAAAACCTAATTGAAATCATCAGCCATCCGGACTGTGTGAAAGAGGAGAACCACCACCTCGACCAACAGCTCTAAAACCACCGTAACACCAATGTCAGTCGATCAATCTATTCAAACGAGACAGGTCAATAATACTAACCGTCCTATACTAATCAACAAGATAACCAGGCAAATCAACCAAATAATCAATGGAATTATCAAAACCAACAAAATTATCAACCAGTATTTAAATGCAAGCATTCCGATCAGGACATACCACGGAAAAACCAGAGGTATTACTACCTTGAAACTCGAAGTGAAGAAGAACAATAAAATCTAATAATTAACGAAATGTCGGATGTGGACATATGCGATCAGGCGGAGAAACTAGAAGATGAAGACACCGAGCAAAATTTTATGATGGCCGCCTCGTTAGCATACCATACTAAGAATACAAAACTTTCACATCAACCCGCAAGTTTCCCATCAACCAATTTACAAAGACAAAGTTGAAAGAATTCTATCCGAAGTCAATCACATTGATCAAAGAAACATACATTTCACCAAGTTGAACAAATTACTCAACTAATTTCAGAACTAAAAGGCCAAAATAATCTGACTAAGTGATCAATCAACTGGATTGGAACAGCAAAGAAATAGGTGGCAGGAACACCAGGCGCAAACGATTGGGACCAGATTGACAGTAGCCAGAACATGGTCATCAATAACAATAATGAACAATACCAAATCAACACCATCCTGATGAAAACAGCAAATAAAATCCTTTGTGAATATACAACCAAATTATCGACTCAGGAAGAATACAGCAAATTCTGTTCCATAAACTCGCAATTATAAAAGACGGAATGAAAGAAATAATTAGAGCCACCATCAGGAGCAGCACTATATAGATAAAAAGATTTTTTTTAGGCACATCCATATCTATAGTGCTGCTGCTGGCGGTGATTAGAAAAAATACATTTTTTCTGCTGAAAATTTTCTCCTATCTTATACAGCCCTATGCACGACAAAGTTTACGAATTTTGAAATGTTAACACTGATAAGGGTTATGATTTATGAAAGCTCACAAGAAACAGTTTTATTGTATAATATAAGTCAGAGATCAAAAGCTTTCACAACCAAATTTCATTTAGAGTACAGATACATTCAAATATATTTCAAAATGTGAAGCTTAATTCGCGGGTCAATTTTTTAATGAAAGCTTTATGATTTTGGTTTACGATTCACTTAGTTAAAAGTTTTGAAAAATTACAATATTTGAAATGTTACCGATTTTTATTATAAAAGCTCTCCACCATTGCCAAGTTTGCAGAATAAAACTCCTTAAACAAATAATAATAAGCGTTGTAAATTAATGTCCTTCGCAGTTAAGCTTCTACAAATTATCAACAGTATAGCATGTTTGTAATATTTATTCAGAAAGCTTGGCAGATATTACAAAAATTTAATTGGTTTTATTTGATTTATTGGACTATTGGCGGCCAATCCAACCCAAGTTATATCAACGCTTGTGATGTGTTATCTTGGTGAGAAGCTATAGACAGGCTGTAGCTATTGAAATTGACTACAAATAATTATTTAAATTCTCAACGTCTTGGATAATCTTTAACAATGTTATTCTGGTGAAAAAGCTTCCAGTTAATAATACGCGCTTATTTAATAATCGCTTTGCTACTGTGTTGAAAAAAAGTCGCATTGAAATTTATATAGAAAATGTAGTTACCTTTTAATTCTACTCAAGCCCTTTTGCGGTTCTAAAGCTCCTGAAAATATTTGTATATATAAAATGGATGATGAATGCATCCATGTTAATTGCTTCTGGACACAAAGCTTTTTAATTTAGGCAATTGTAGAACGGACGCTTCAGTTAGTTAAAAGTTTAAAAAACAATTTGAAGAGTTATCAATTTTAATTATAACAGTTCCCAATCTGTGCAAGCTTCCAGGATAAATGGGCAAAATTCCATTTCATGGTTACCTAAGCTTTAAATAAAACATGAATATAAAAGCTTTAAATATTTTCAATAAAAGTATTCGTGTAGATCACTGTATTTTGTAAGATATTTCAAGAACTGTTAAGTTGTATGATTTATGAAAGCTCACACAGTTAACATATAATTTATTAAACCCCTGTTGATCTTTCCTTCTAAGAGTTACTGTTTGTGATAGGAAAGCTTTCCAATATCCACAGTTATGAAATTTCATTTCACTAGAACTTCTTGTTTGAATTGGAGAAGCATATCATTAGTTAGTTTTACTGTCATAAAAAAGTTCATTGTTTATATAAAATTAAAAGCTTTTACAACTTTCTGACATACAAATGATTACATTGGTTTAATCTGAATGCGCTGTTAATAATTTTGATTTTATTAAAAAACCTAATTTCTAAGCTCACAATTAAAGATTTAATTTAAAGCTCGTCAGTTGTATTCACGCCAGATTAAAATTTTTGAAGTTTAATAAATTAAATTTTTGTTCCGAATTTCATCTGATTTTATTATTAATTTGATGGCCAATCGATACGAAAAGCTTTCTTCTTTATATGATGTATAAACTTGATGAGCTTCAAAGTTGATAGCTTCAAACCAACTAGTTATTTTAATTTTTGATGTTCTAAGTAATATTCAGCTGAAAAAGCTTTCGGTCATTAATATAAATGCATTTCTCTTAATTGCTTAACAACATATTTCAGATAAAGCACGGATATACTGTGTTAAAAAAATTGAGATACAAAAGTAAACTTTATAATTTAATTGATTATTTGCTAAATTGAATATGCAATTTGCATATTATATCGAAATATTATTTCTGAAAAGCTCGACAAATATATGCCATTTTACCTGTTACGAAATATTAAAGATTTTCTGTAGAAATGAGAAACCTGTGTTATGATTTATGAAAGCTCACTAGTAACAGTATTATATGTTATTGCTGTTTAGAGATAGTTCACAAGCTTTCAGGCTAATAAGAAACTATGAAACTATTTATGAGCAAATTTATTTAGAAAAGTGAAGCTTAGTTCTATGATTATTTATCATCATGGTAAAAAAAGCTTTTGATTTTGGAAATTGCTAGACAATTCTTTAGCAGTATCAAATTTGTTATTTCTACTGCAGCCGATAGTACAGTTTGAAAAAATATATGAATTTAACGTTGTAGGTTAATGTGCTTCGCTGTTAAGCTTTAACATAAATTCATAAATACATCAACAATAGGAAAACTAGACATTTATTTTGAGAACTCGGAAGTTACTGCCGAAAATTCAATAATTTTTCATGTAAGAGAGCTTTTTAGCAATTCTAAAGCTTTTGAAAATATGTTTATATATCAAACAAGTGATAAACGCATGCACTTAAATTTCTGCTTGCGGGATTTTATTTCTCTGCATGTACACCTGAGCTTTCACTAAAACCACCAGTTTTCAAACAGTTTTCGTGAATAGATTACTACATTTTGTGATATATTTCTTTCCAAGCTGTATGTTATATGAAAGCTCACACTGTTAAAATGTGATTTGGAGAAAGAAAACAGGAAAGCTTCCCGATATCAACAGTTATGAAATTATGAAAGCTTTCAATCGCCGCAATCGTTCCTAACATTATTTTTAAATTTCACTACAACCGCGTGGTTTAATTGGAGAAGCATAACATCATTTTATTGGTATAGTTAAAAGCTCATTATAGTTGTTTGCTCAAGCTTAAAGCTTTAATAGTGTTCCAATAGAAAGAAGGATGATTGTAATGAAAGCTTCGAAGCTATATTCACGAAACATTAATAATGTTTTAAGTATCAGTTTTTAATAATTTAAATTGTGTTGCTTATTTCATCTGATTTTTTTTATTAATAATAATAAATAATAAACAGTATTTAAAGGCCGTTACTGGCCCCTTACTTCGTCAATAATCTGGCTCCAACGGTTTCAATTCTGGGCTTGTTCTTCATACTGTCCTAGACAATCAGAAGAAGCCAAGTCATACTCTACACCGCTGAGCCATCGTCGCCTGCAATGACCTCTGCGCCTACCATATGGTGGCTCTCCTTTCAGAGATCGTTGCACAATTCGTTCCGGATCAACACGCAGAACGTGACCGACCCAGCGTACTCGCTGAGATCATATTTCATGCACAATATCGGGGATCTTCATCAGATCTCTGGTCTCGATATTGTACAGAGCTCGTTATGTGCCATCTATTTCGCGTTTTGGGCTGTTAATCACACGCATGACTCTTCTCTCAAATGTAAGGAGCCATCTCTCGTACTCATCCATCAGCACCCAGCTTTCACATCCAAACATAACAACGGGCCTATTTTATATAATTTATGAACAAATATATTCCAGTTTTTCTGTAGAAATGTCAAAATTGTGTTATGTTTTTTGAAAGCTCACATGAAAAAGTTTTTGTTATTACAATTCATAAATAATTGAAAAGCTTTAAGATTTATAAGCAAACTGAATTTGGACCACAAGGTTGGTTAATGGTTAAATAAATGGGAATTTAATTTTTTAATGAAAGCTCTATAATTTTGCTGATTGTATGACGGTAATAGTGTAACGATTCATTTTGTTAAAAGTTTAAGGAAAAACACAACATTTGAAATGTTACCGAGTTTTATTACAAAAGCTTTTAACTTATGCAAACTTTTATGATAAAAGTGCTAGATTCGACTGCAGCTGTGGTACCTCTCCCCTACAGAAGCTCGAAACAGCTTGTATCTCATCATTATGTGTCAGAAGTGGGATCTTATACTCACAAACTGTCGTATAGGTAGCGTGATTGGTAGCGATATATTCAGAAATATCTGTTTTGCAGCTTTTGACTGAATTTCCGATTCTCCAGTAAAACTAACGACAAGCGCGACGTAATGGTAAAATCGATGAGGATAAACATGTTTAATCGAGCCTGGTCCAACCGAATTTGAATGTCAAGCTTTCCATCGTGAACCTATCAACGTTCAGCAGCCATTACTAATAATTCTAATAATTCTAAGAGTTCGTTTAATGGCTACCAAACACTATTACGGTGCGAACGGTACAGTCAGACGAAAAGAATTGCAAGGTGGTCCTTACAATATCGGTTTTTTGTATTTAGATCGATTGATCGGCCGGAACGCTTGAGACACCTATGATGCAATGGGATAACCTAATTGTATACAAAGTGATATCGAATCTGGTTTCTGCGCCAAAAAGTAAATGGAATGATAACTCCAATTCACCTTCCTGTACTTTAAATGATTTGTGTAAAAATTCAGTTTTTATACGTTCAGAAATAAGACAAAATTCTCCAACGTTTTAAGCGTACAACCTCACTCACAATCGTCGCCATCATTTAGCTGCCGATATATTATTGTACCGACTACAAGGCTAAGGGGTCACACGATAGTTGGAGTTGTATAGATATCACGAAATAGTCACTGATATTTCGCTGCCAGTATTATTGTTACCACTACAATGTTTATTGCTACACAAATCTGTCATTGAATTACCTATAACAAATTCGAAACCTATACCGATACTGCCACACCTCAACAGTATCACCCAAATTCATGGAACTAGTCTAAATAGAACCGCATTCATTCACTACAATAGATAATATTTTTCGAGTCTTGGTAATCTCGCTAGTCCTGAGGATATCTAGTTCTGAGATATCGATAAGTTGTTGGGCGAGGGGATTTACCACAAATTTTTCTCCGAATTTAGCTGCTCAACTGACTGTACTCTAAAACACCGTATTAGGCTGGGTTTATTGCAGGAAAGTTTTTAAACTCATCACTCAATGAAATCATGATGGACCGTTCAGTCGTTGAGTATGGCATTTTTGAATTTTTATCTGTTTTCAAAAGTCATGCGCGTCTGCGTTCAGCGTTGATAGTCTCAAGAGAAACCGGCCGATCCGACCATCAAAATGGTCAATTATTATTCTTGTGGTGAAACTATCCCAATAAATCACTAACAACATTCAAATTGAAAACAGTGACTCTCTTGGAATTTTTTATAATCCATCATGCGATAAATTCAACATTTTCTCCATAAATCAATAAGACGGCAACCGCGTCACGAAGCTAGCCATATTTGATGTTCCCAAAATTTGCACACCTACTGACAAACATTTCGAAAGTGTCTCACTGAGGGATCAACAATTCAAAATCAATTACCATTTGTTAAGTTTCAACCAACCGCACTAAGTATCCATAACTACTTGGATTTTCTGATCCTAGCGATCGCGCATATATACAAATATAGACATATATAAACAAATTATACACGTATGTACATAGTTCCTCCAAACACTCCGCAGACACAAATTTATTATTTACCACACATACCTACGGTTATCCATTTTCATGTGAAACAAAAATATTCAACTTTCTGTTTGATTAGAGTTTACGTCCGATTCATAACCTAAATTTGATTTTCCGTCGTCATCATCATCGACCGCATTTAAAATTCTTCACAGCTAGCTGCAACTTGGTTTGAACTTTTTGGTATGTGAGTTAAGCTTTTATATATTTTCTGTTTATCTTTCTCGATTTAATTCGATTTCTATTTTTATTGCATATAGGTACATACACATATATGAAGAATTTCTAGAATGTGAGATGAATATTTATGTGTGATGCTAACATCCGTATAAGAAAATGTTTAAGGATTTTTGCTTTGCTATTTGCTGTGTATATATACATATTTGATATATACAGACAAAACAGTATATACACAATCAAGAGTTTAACGATATCTTAATTTTTTCCATCGTTTTGAAATGATCTGATACCGATATCCTTATTTTATTTATGTATGCGCCAAGAATAAGTATTTTGAATAGTTTTCGGAGTTGAGCTGCTGTATAGACTTTAGCAGCAGCAATTGGAACTTTTGACGATTTTTTCCGAATACTTTGATTTGGATTTATAAATGCAGCTGAATACTTGTTATGGATATAATTACCACCTTATCCAATTGTCTACGCATTTTCAAGGAACACTATAAGTTTGCCCAATTATCAAGTCACCTCTCTAATATTTTGTACAAACAAAACAATTTTTTCATAATATTCGGCCAATTTACTACATCAAAATGTTCATAATGTTTAAATAAATTTAAATTTAAAACATTTATTCGAAATAAAATTCAAGCCAACTAAAAAAAAAAAATATAAAATTAAGCCAAAAATCTTCACAATGCCAAACGAGATAATTTATTCAAATGAGTCACTAGGTCACGGCAAACCGGCGTTCGTATTAACTGATAATTGTATGCCAGATGACATGGAACCATATTATGGCAGACAGCATGTACGACAAATGTACTATCCAAAAAGGAATTCAAATTTACCCCCAGTCATTCAGAAACCACAATCAAAGAGTAGTAACAGCACCATAAATTTAGCCGACGAAAAAGCAACTCTGGACAACTACATTCTGGAACAAATGCATGAGACTGTAAGTCAAGATAGTGATTTTAATGAGGATGGTCAACGATTTATTCCAACCGGGTCTGATGGTGGTCCATCGTATATTGACATGTCATTGTTAGAAGCGTTTGATAATTGGTACAAATTTGAGGAATCAGTTCGAACCAGTAACGATGGTCCAACAAAACAAGGTACTCAGCTAGATTTTTCTTCAGCGTTGCCACATCATTTTATTTTGCACGAATCGGATGGGGAAAGTTTTGTGGTACCACACGATTTACAACACTATTCATTGAGTCATCCGGAAAGTGATACAGCACGAACAATGCCATACTTATCTCGAGCACAGAGACGTGAACGATTATTGCAAAAAATGTCAAATAGCTTTAGTTGCAAATAAATGTTTATCCCATATATAATCATCACGGGCAGTATGCGCAGTATGTTAAAAAAATAATTTTGCTATAAAAATAAATAATTGTTTGGTTCAGTTTTAATCTCATACATATCAATTTTGAGTCAAAATTACATCCATGTACAACAAACGGGAGATCAATGCATCCAGTTTTCATAGCTTAGTTTTAAAGTATGAACTCAAATTCAAATCATTCCAAAGTCGATTGGGTATAGTGGCTCATTTCAAATAAACTTGAAGTAAAATTTGAGTATGTAATTAACTGAGCAGAATTTGATGCTGTACACAATTATAAAAAAAAGCTTGACTCGACTTCACCCTAATTTGACTGTAAGTTGGGAGGAGTTTGATTATGGGTCGATCCCCCCTAATTTTGCTTACACAATAATCACGTCGATTATACAACTCGCCGGATGTACTGCGGCGGGAGTATCATTCGATTTTGATGTTTTTCGTATTATTGAAAACGCCGTATCAAAAGTGAACGAATGATGGTAATGCAGTTCGAAAAATCGATATTATGGAATCCGCGGGTGAAACGCAATCAGTGTAAAATCTGTCATTTTAAATACGCAAAAAATTAATTACCGCGTAATCCGATTCGAATCTCAGAAAGTTGCGAAAGTTCAATCCGATTCGAAAATTATTTGGTACCGCGTAAGACTTTCGGATTACATTTTAATATTGCCATAATCAAAAAGCGATTTTTTAAATTGTATGCTACTTCATTCAATATTTGTTTTAGATGTCAAATGTCAAGTCGAAAAAAATGTAAAACAACAAAAGCGTTTGATATGTTTTATCGATTTAATTGATTTACACATCAACAATTAGTTAAGTTTCCAAAGTAAAATGGAGGGAGCGAGCAACTCAATCAAACGGTGGCATCTTAAATAATTTATGAATAAAACTGAAAACTATCGTAATATTTTTTATTTATATTTATTATTTATAAAAGACTGGAAATATTTACAGTGAACGTTTTTCACCTGCGTTATCCGAGTGAATGCTCGCATCTTCGCTATGTGTTCACTACCCTTCGTTATTCTCTTTCCATAAACTTATTATCTTCTCCGGTTACGGCCAACACATTTCCAGTCATCGACCAACTGACACTCCACACAACATCATCGAAAGTTTGAAGAATTGTTGATGTCCAATTGGAGAAATATTCGCTGCTCCAGATGATGACACGGCGATCTTGAGGGCATGATGCAATTTGCGATCGAGGAAGTCCAACACTTGGGGCCCACGCCACATCTCCAACCCAATCCGAATGTACCTCGTATCGAGATTCCTCCACCCATCGATTTTAAAATTATTGTCTTTCCGATATTAAATTTATAATTTTGTTATATTAACTCCTATCCGTAAGCAAAATAGTTGTCGAATGACATTTCCTAATTTTGAACGATAGTTTGATTAATTTTCGCATTAGACGGTACCACCAACGAACATGAAGTTAGATGTAATTTAATTTTTGTAACCGGGGTGACATGTTCTACCATCACCATTTTCGATATTCGATGAAATATCACTGATTTCGATAAAATGGTATGTTGTATCATTTTCGACCATCACAATTTTCGACAATCTATCACTGAATTTTTTGCTTGTGATACACCTAATAAGCGAAAATTACTGACTTTTATTTGAATTTATTTGAATTAAATTACGTTAAAAATAATATTATTTATTTTTATTTTTATATTATAATGAAAGTACATATAAAAATTTCCAAATGTTCAATATAATATTATATATATTATGTATATATAATTATCTCCATCCTCCCTATCAACATCGTGTGAAGTCGATATAGCACCAATAAATAAATTAGGATTCATCATATTCATTACTATAATTAAACAATTAAAGTCAACAATTGTAGAGATTTATAAATAAGGTACTTACATTTATTATGTTTACAAGATAATTGACAGATTGAACAGTTGAAATACCTATTAAAAATAGATGTCAAACGTCATTTCATTTTCGAAAATATGTTCCTTTATAGTATCCATCGAAAATGGTACAACATACCGACTATCACTTTTTTCGATGCGATGTTCACTATCGAAGCGAATCGAAGTGATGGTAGAACATGTCAACCCGGATTCATCAAATGCGAATAGGAATCCGAAAGTAGAATAACGCGGTACTAAATTTTCGAATCCGAATGAAATATCAGTAAAATCGGATTACGCGGTAACCCCCGATTTGTGGTGGTTGTGTTTTCAGTTTGTTATTTTTTTACCATGGTGAACAATAAAATGTAAGTTGAGAATTTATTTACTCGTAAATACAGAAAAAAAATATTTTTTACATCTTTTAATCAAAAAATTTATTTATTAAAGAAAACGTACGACCAACCGTGCACAATTTGAAAAAATGGTAAGGCTGATGAAGGAGCAACCAGATATAGCCAAAAATTTAACTAAAACAAGTCCAGAGGTGGTGTTAGAGTTTTGGCAAAAGTTGCAGGATGTGCTAAATGCGCTGGGGCCACCAATAAAAGAAATCGCGGAGTGGAAAAAGGTTTGGGTATTTGGAATCGGGAGTTGTAAAATAGGTATTTATATTTTTATTTTCAGGTTTGGAGTGATTATAAATCATCCCTCAGGAAAAAATTTGCCCACAATAAGAGAGAACTTAAAGGGACAGGTGGCGGTAGTAACACCCAAGTTGTATTCACTCCTTTAGACGAGGAAGTGATACAGCTAGTTTGCCTTAGAGATGGTGTAGATGGTGTTATGACCGCGAATAAATTCGGGGTTCCCCGTAAGCGGACATTTCGTGATTCCAGCAGCCATAACAGTTTACCAACCGACCATATTTTGCCAACCGTCGAGGAATTTATTTTATCCTCATCCTCATTAATAGAGAATGACCTTGAAATGGAAGTTTTAAATGAAGGAAATGAAGCACAACCAGAAGTACCGCAAACCAAAGGGCCGAAACAAATTAAATTATTAGAAAAACAGATCGAAATACAGCAAAACCTGTACAAAAATATTGAAAAGTTTAACGAAACCCATAACCAAATATCAGCAGAGCTCAATGTAATCCAAAAAAGGATAGCTAGGGCGGTCGAAAAACTTGGCGATCGCCAAAAAAACACGAACGTTATATTGCAAGCCCAATTAGATGAGAGCAAGCGTCATAACAAAAAAATAGAGCAGTTGGCTCTCGAAAAGAATAGAATAAAAGAGTAAATATTGCAAATTGAATTAAAAAAACTTGAGTTGGACACCAAATTGTGAAGCACCAAAGCCGTGAGCACTGAATTTTTTTAGAAATGGGAAACTTGAAGACTGAATTTTTATATACATTTTTTTTTATTACATATAGTAGGTATAAGTTGAATTTAATTATAAGTGCCTCTATAATTAGGATTAAGTTTTGAATTGTGATAATTGCCACGAAGGCTAATTTACTTGTATTTTGTGATACTTATATATATATACATAAACTACAAAGGTTAATAAAAAATGTATCCATTTATGTTAAAGATCATGTTGTTCAATTAAATTTATTTCTTAAAAATTTAAGAGCACTTGGTCGCGGAATTCATTTGCCTCTGTGGAGTATCTTTGGTCTTCTTGGTGTACTTCATTGCTATAATCGTCATTGTCCTCATAATCATCGGGCATTGTCTGTTGGTCGCCATCTTCGACATTAAAATGCAATCTTATGTTGTGTAGGGCAGCTGCTACATTAATTATTTTTATCGCCTTCTCTGGAGTATAATGTAGATGCCGGGCTACACCAAGGAGGCATCGACACCAATTCTTCCAAACGCCGGTAGTTCGCTCGACAATGTTACGAGCACAACTGTGCGCTTTATTAAAGCGGCTCTTAGAAGTGTTTACTCCCGCACTTCGATATGGCGTAATAAGCCACGGTAATAAGGGGTATCCAGCGTCAGCTTAAAAAAAATTTTCTTTTAACACAAAAATCACTTTATAATTTGAAAATACATCTTTACCGAGCACTCGTTGATTTCTATCCCCTTTATTGTATATGGTTTTAAAATATTCTGCGGCATCCCCGTTTCCCCAAACGAACGAATCATGACTTGACCCAGGGTAAGTGGCGTCAACACAACGGATCCGTAGTTTATGATCACAAATCTTAAAAAGCAATAAATGTTAAAATAGGAACAAATTACTGTAAATAGAGCATGTTGTAATTTATTGTTACTTACTACCATCGCATTTAAACTGTAAAATCCTTTACGGTTGTAAAAGAGATGAGTATTTAGACCAGCCGGCTTTGCGATTTTTATGTGCGTACCATCTACACATATTACAATTCCAGGAATTTTGCTCTTTCCGTAAAAATACATCCTTGCCTCCGATTTTTCATCCTCACTCATCTTTAGCGTTATCCATTTATTGCACAAAATGTCTTCTAAAATGTCTAACACTTCAGCTATCACGACCGAAACCGTTGGCTGTGCCATGCCAACAAAGCAATCTTGCCCAACACCATTTTGGTACCCACCTTCTGCCAAAAACCTGAGAGTAGCGGCCAATTTAAACTCTGGCGTAAGTGATGATGATTTAACCACCTGGGGTAATTTTGTTTGTAATTCTTTTAAAACATGTTTAAAGGCTGGTTTATTTAATCTGAAATTTTTTTTAAATCTGAAAAAAATTAACATTTTAATACAATAATCATATATTCTGCAATAATTTTTCTCACTGGGCATTAGACAATTGGAATATGTCTTTGCAGGCATTCCGTAAAGCTTTCCTCGTTTCTTTCCTTTGCAGCGCTGCTTCTTCATTAAAATCTAAATAGATACCTATGGTATCCATTATACTCCCTATTTTATTTTATTTTTAAATTAAATTTAATTATTTTCTTTTAATACAAAAAAAATTTAAATCAGCATAAAAACACAATTCAACGTCAAAATTTTGACAGTACTGGTGAAATTGCAGATTCATTGCGGATCGGTAATACAGTTTTCCGGCGGATTCTGTAATGCGAAAAATTGTAAATGCGAATCAAGTGCGGATCGAATGAACTCACTCCGCAGTAAATCCGCCGAGTTGTATAATCGGCATGAATATTTATTTAAAATTCACTCAAAGTGCAGTTCAATTAAATTTGTAACTGTTTGCTCTAATCTATTTAAAATTGACCAGAATTTGAATTGACTAGAATGTACATGTATGTATCCTCAATCCAATTCGATTAAAATTCAACGCAAATTCTGCTATACAATTTTTTTCACTCAAATTCTGCAATTCAAATTTCACTCAAATAATATTTTGGACCTGACAATATAATTGAGCGAAACCAATATAAGTGTGACACGTTAACAACATCCACTCAAAAACACTTGAGTGAAATTCAATCCAAAATATTTATAGTTGCCAACAAAATTACATTTGACACGCTGCCCACAGTTTGGGCAAACCCTTAATAACATTATAAGATTTCAATAATTAACGTTTCGCCGTTCATGCTTAAGCGTTGAACTTTCTAATCGTTTAAATAAATAAAAATAAGGACGTTTTTTTGATTCATGAAGCTCAATTCGTACCAAACCAAATAATTGTTAGCTGAATTATTCAATTCTAACCCATACAAGTTAAAAATCAGTTTCCGTCATTTGTAAATCTAAAGTTAAATGTTATGTACTCGTAGTAGGAAAAAAGCCCTAATTTTGTAATAATACTTTAAAGTTAAAAACAACAACTTTCTGTTTAGTTTTTTTTTTAAATCGGAAATCGTTTCCATTAAACTTTTTGAAACGTTTGTTGAAAGAAATTATGTTTAAAAAAAATCAGGACCTTTTCGCGGTGATCAATTTGGTCAAACCGTGTATGGCATTATAAGATGTTAATAATTCGTTATTTAGCCAATTAGTTCATGCTTCACCTGGTAACTTTTTAATTTTTAAAATAAAGCAAAAATAGGTCGTTTTGTATTTCAGGATGCTCAATTCGAACCAAACCAAATTACTTTAGTTTGTTGTATTTGTTTGTATCCTTTATTTGTAAATGTAAAGTTGAATGTTATGTAATAGAAACAAAGCCGTAATTTTGATATTAAAACTTAAATGATAAGAAGTTTGACGTAGCTTTGGCATTTCCAAAACAGTAATAGTTGAATACATTTTCAATCAGAAAAAATTTGTTGGCAACATATTTATATTAAATATAGGCTTTTTAAAAAAATCATTTTTCTACCGCGGCCATCGATTTGACCGCAGAACTTTTTAATGTTTAAAATAAAAATAAATTAGGGCGCTTCATTATCACATAATGCTCAATTCGTACCAAATTGAATTATTTTGGTTTTTGATTTTGTTTCAAACTGAAATATTCAATTTTAATCCATACAAGTTAAAACTAATCGGTTTCAGTCACTTATAAGTAAGTTGTATTTTATATAATAGAAACAAAGCCCTAATTATTTGTGTATCCAGTTAAATTAACTATATGGGCGTTATAATCTCGCCGGAATGATAATTATTGTGTGGCGGCTTAAAATATATTTATATCATTTTTATTTATCAACATAAAAAGTTCATAAAAATTATGTGTAAATAGTCATAGTTGAATACTAGTATGACAGATTAACCGTATTACACAAAAGCTCAAAAATATTTATTAATTAAACATAAAAACTTTTAATTAAGTATTTTTTTCTTGGGTCTCATCAAGGCCATCAATTTTGACAATTTTACATGTCATTATAAAATTGCAATAATTTAATCTTCACCGCGGAACGTTATAATTTTTAAAATAAAACAAAATTAGGGTGTTTTTTATATCATGATACTTGTAGGGATTAATGTGCACTTATAGAATTGTCTGTAAATTGGCACTTACGTAATTGCTATTTAATACCTACACTTTTATTTGTTGTAGCGCTACTACTGTTCGCAACTGTAAAATATGATGCGGTAGTTATCACGGACACTGTACCATTCATTAATAAATATATACACAAAGTTTTTCGATATTAACAGAATGAATATTTACAAACACTTTATTATATTTATAATATCAATAATTAATTATAATTTAGGCTTAGGTACCAAATACATTACAGCCTTTTTGTGTTATATTATTATTTTTCGTGTTGTTTCGATTAGTGTCCTCTGTTGTTATCATTACCGCTCTCTGTGTTGAACTGATTGATTTTTTAAAATTGCAATATGCAAATCATTATGTTACAGCTTTAATCATAAAAAGTTTGACGTAGATTAGAATTATGCTAAAATAGCAATAATTTTTCAATAAACTTAAGAAAAAGTGTTAAAACGGATATTAGAAAAAATCGGGGTCTTGCCGTGGCCATCGATTTGGACAGTTTTTTCATGAATTTGTACCAAACACAATTATTTTCGTTTGTTCTATTGGCTTGAAACTGAATTATTCAATTTTAGTCCACAAAAGTGAAAAATAATCGGTTTCTTTCATATGTAATTGGGAAGTTGAATATTATGTAATAATTAGAAACAAAGCCCTAATTTTGTCTTTACCCAAATTAAAATTAAGGCTTAAATAATAAGAAGTTTGGGCCGGCTTTAATAAAAAACTATTTGATTTTGTTCATCAGAATGAAAATTTATAAAAGTTATGATAAAATAGTAATAGTTGAATACATTTTCATTAAACCGAAGAAAAAGGCTATTTAAAAAAATTTGTGTTAAAAAGGATGTTCATAAAAATAGGGGACTCACCGCGGCCATCCATTTGGACAAACCCTATACGGGCATTAAAAGATATATAGTTCATGTCTGAGTGCGGAATATTTCAATGTTTTAAATTAAAAAAATTAGGGCGTTTTTAATTTTGTTCCAAATAATGTTATTTTCGTTTTATGATTTTGTTTCAAGCTAAAATATTTAACTTGAAAGAAAAAATGCATTATTATTATGTATATTATATACCCTCCCAACCAAAATTATTGGGTCGATGAGTTTTTTTGCCAATTTAAATTAACGTGGTATACCAATATCAACATTGATGAATCCACGCTCTATGGAGACGGGTCTCTCAGGATTCTAAGGAAAGCCATCTAGTGCATAACCTCGGAACAACAAATCCGTTCCAAAGATGACCAAATATAGGAAGATCACCTACAAAAGAAAAAGTAACAACTCGCTATAGTTGACCATTTCAAGGACTGCAAATAGAAAATGCAACAAATATAATAAAAAGAGAGAAGGTTAAAAAACCGTCAGAATTTAAAGTTACTAAAAGAGGTCTGCCGTTATTTATGGTAACTTTCAATAACAAACAAAATATAAAAGCCATCTTTAATATAAGAGCTATTTTAAACATGAAGATTGAAATAGAAGCACTGCGGAAATGTAAAAAGTGCCAAAGTTTTAACCATACGCAAAAATACTGCAATAGAGAGCCAAGATCTGTGGAAGGCACCCTGCGCAGACTAGTCTACTAAATAGAAATTCCCCTAAACATGTGTGCTCTTTGCAACTGCAAAGAACCGCATCCTGCAAACTACAGAGGCTGCATAGTAGGTCCATCATATCATAAAACGCCGGTAACCAATAGCGTAAACACCAACCTAGGAAATTTTACCACATCTATATCAAGTAAAGTAACTAATTGCTAGTCGATTTCGCAAGTGGTGGCAGCCGTACACTACAATACGTGGTTGCGTTTCTTATCAAGCTTTACATCCAGCGGAAACTGCAAAAAGAGGTTCAATAATATTTGTGAAAGAAATATTCAACATTATGAGGGAATATAAATTGAAGAAGAAAGTGTGTAAGTAGCTACTATCAGCATTCAATTTAACAACAACAAAATATTTAATGTCTGCTAAATTTATTGTCCTCCAAGACATAATTTAAATAAAAAGGATTATAAAAAATTGAACCAGCTAAGGATTTAATTTAATCATTGGAGGTGATTTTAATGCAAAAAATACTTTCTGGGGGTCAAGATTAACAGTTCCAAAGGGTAGAATTAAACTATACGCCACAGGTCGTATAAAATTTCTTTCAGGAAGAAATCCAATGTACTGGCCTACTGACACATGGAAAACTCCGGATCTAATTGATTTCTACATAACAATAGGTATATCTGAAAACGACATTTTTGTAGAAAATAGTGAAAGTCTCTCATCGGACCACTCACACAGTTGGGAATTATTTAGGAAATTGGTTGAAGACAACACCAATCTTCTTGTACCAATCAAGCATCCGGTTCAATTAGAAAATGAAAAGGAACTATTACTCAATAATATACAACAAGCAGCATGGGATAGCACCAGAGTTGGTTATTGAAAATCGGAAAGCAAGGAAAACATTCCAGAGCACCTCTTCAATAAGCTGAAGCAAAGAATTAGAGAACTGAAAAATGAATCGGTCACCCGTTATATTCGTAGTCTTACAGACGATAAAGAAACTGAGTATTCTCTATGGAAGCCACAAAATCATTAAAAAGGCCAAATTATCAAATACCGCCAATAAAAAATTATGAAGGAAATTGTGTTACAAGTGCTAAATAGAAAACAGCACTTTTCGCATCTCATCTTGAAGAAACGTTCCAACCATATACTAGACAATCAGCGGATGAAAATATAATACCAGTGCACAAGGAGGATTGTACGGAAATACCACCTGTAACTCTCCGAGAGTTGAAAGATGAAATATAACATAAATACGAAAAAATCTCCTGGCTATAAGATTTAATTACAGGAGAAATAGCGAAGACAACTCCTGAGAAAGAGCTGCGAAATTAATTTCTTGATATAATCAACGCTTTATTTCGACTGAAATATGTACTTCTGCAATGGAAAGTAGCAAAAATAATAACAATACCAAAGCCGAACAAACCATCTAATCATAAAAATCATAAAAGCTAATACCACCACAACAGTTCGATGCACTTTAAAATAATAAGAACATATGCTCAACAATATTTCTGGATGTATCGCAGGCCTTTGATAAAGTATGCCACCCTGGATTGTAATATAAATTGCATCGTGATTTGCCAAAAGAATACTTTCAGATATTAAAATCTTATATTGCTAACAGATGACAGGTATCTGCAGGGGTTCCTCAAGGTAGCGTGCTGGTGCCCTTGTATTTACTTCATAGAAGCGGCGTACCAAACACAAGCGGGACAACAATAGTAAAATACTGAAATTTAAGCTACTGGTTATAAACTAGACGAAGCAACCAGAAAACTGCAACGGGCTACACAGCAACTTGGTAACTGGACCAAAAAATGGCACAATAAGCCAAATACAGAAAAATCAACGCACGTTAAAACCTAACCAATCAAATACTTTACTGAATACCAATAGAAGTAAGTTCCAAACAAGTTCCTTATGACAACACAGCCAAATATCTTGGCATGACTCTCGATATTAAATATTGAAATATGTATGTATTGGCTAATTGGAAGATATTCAGAGCTGTAAAAACCGAATAAGGAGCTACTATACCAACAAGTTTTAAAACCTATATGGACTTATGGTATTCAGCTTTGGGGCTGTACTAAGAAAACCAGCATTAAAATAATACAGGCTTTTGAAAATAAAGTGTTACGTGGAATAGTGAACGCCCCTTGGTATATCAGAAACAATAACTTACATAGGCACCTCAGGATGGAATTCGTCAACGAAGAGATAACAATTCATGCAGATAAACACATACACCGGCTTGATCAACATCAAAATATTGAGTTACGTGGTATGCTGAGTAACACAAATAGAGTACCAAGGTTCCAAAGACAGAAACCGCTGGAATTGGGACGACCACAATAGGGTAGCCAAATTTTTTGAGACTAACTAATGGGTTATATCTCTGCAAGAGGAATATAAGTATGATGTTATATCTCTGCAAGAGGAATATAAGTTGTAACTTTTAAAATAGTTTTTTACTGTTTAAAATAAATAAAAATTAGGGCGTTTTTTATTAAATAATAGTCGCTTCGTACCAAACTCCATTTTTTTAATTTTTTTATTTTGTTAATGTAAAGTTAAAATAATGTAATGGAAGAAAGCCCTAGTTTTCCATGTGCGTTATATTAAAGCTTAATATACTGAGTAAATAGCGCAGTGGTTAAAGCTGGGACGTTTGGTTCGTGAGGTACCGGGTTCAAATCCCAACAGAGGCAGGATGCAAAAGAGATCTCCCGATTACGATCGGTGATTAAATTGAAACCATCTATGACCCTCTGTTGGAATGTAAAACTCATGGGCCGACCCATCTTCCATGTCACTGTAAAGGGTGACATGGAGCTATGCATTGCGCAGGTGGTATACTGTACTTGTGTGAATGGGATGAATGGGTTGAATGAATGTTAGTGTGAATGTGGGTATTGCACCGTGGGCCCATTAGTGGCATTGAGTGTTGGAGTAAAATCCGCCCAATTTTAATTTTTTTGAAGCTTAAATGATAAAAAGTTTCAGGCGCAACTTTAATATCAAATTTATATCCATTCATCAGCATGAACAATCATAAAAATTATGCTGAACTAGTTGAATACTTAAATGAAAAACTAAATTTTAACATCATTACATAAAAGCTTAAAAATATTTATTTCTATTTATTTTTAATTAAAAATAAAAACTTTTTTATTTAGATTTTTTTTGGAAATCATAAATCGTTTTCATTAAACTTTGGAAAAAGTTAGTTCTTGCAGATTTTGAATAACATGGAAAATTAAAAACTTTAATTTTTTTTTTTGATTTATTATTTCGTTTTTATGAAACAGAAATTTCTACATACAAATATTTGGATTAGGTGCTCATAAGTTTATTAACACACCCTTAAAAATTTAAGTAAAAAAGCGTTTGTAAAACTTTTCGAATATCTGTATAGCATGTAGCCGAATTTAACTCAATATTTACCATCTGCAACAACAATGGGAAGGAAATACATAATGCATGTGATAAAGTTAATAATTTTTGAAAGTGCTTTAAGCACTATACATCATAATATATACAAATATTTTTCGTAAGCTCCATATGAGACTCGGTTAGCAAGGGCACGAAACAAATTTATGGTTTTCGCTGAAATATAGGTATATACACGTCATTTACATTTATTTGTATGTGCTGTACATTCCTATATGTACATATAGCCAGGATAATAATTTATGTTCTATGTTTGACTCATTCATCTAAATAACAACAACAATTTTTGTTTTCCGTATGGTAAACCGGGATAAAAAATTCAATAAATCAACATCGCGCAGAAAGTATATTTTTACCTATTTTCAACGTACATTGAGCGTTGCGGCTTGAGTTACACAATTCTTTAATTGTAATAAGTGATTGAGGAAGTCTTGAATTGGTTGAGACATAATGTGGTATCCTCGATTGATATCGCAATTTACGTGGACAGCCAAGGCGGCAATCAAGGCGCAAGCAAGGCAGTGCTTAAAAAGCAGGCAGTAGCCTCAGCGGTGGACCAACACTCTCTCATGTAGTGTAACACGGCAAGTCTGGCCAAAGCTGAACTTTAAACGCTCAAAGGCACTGAGAACCACTTGGAGAACATGCGAGGAGGCTAGGTCTAGAAGCAAATGATTTTTGTAGAAGCTGTATGGACGAGTAGGAGGAAGATACGGTAATCCACCTCCTATACTGATGTCCGGCATTGGAAGACAAAATACATAAATTTATGGGTAGATTCTTAATGGACTGTCTCTGTGATCTCGAAAAAGGTAATGTGCGTGATATATCACGCTACATAAGTAGCTCAAACTAGTTCACACAAGGATAATAGTGATGTAAGCTCCTGTGTTATCACAATTGACCGTCTCCGGTCTAAATGTGCCGTAGCAGCCGCTCAGCCTAACCTAACCTAATACGCGTGTAAGCATATTTGAAATTTCTCATCCGTACGTTTACGGATTTTTCATTCCATGTCAGGCAATCTATTGGCTGTTATGAGAAAAAATTTGGTGTAATTTTTGAATTTGAAAAAATTTCGATATGCCGAAGAGAAATGTAAATATGTAAATGCGTGGACAATTTAACTACATTTCTCGTTGTGAAGGTTATGCGATATGATTTGGGGCCATAAACTTTTATTCGTCATTTTTCAGCAAGTTGCTGAACTCTGTATAAATATTACTATACAGTAAGTTAAATTATTGGACCACGCAGCTCGGCCCTGCCGTATACCGCAGATTTAATCGAACGAAGCGCTGTATGTGTATCTTGTTACTTCATATTCTTCATAACAAAATATTGTTGGACTAGCATAGATATAGAAATTATCCCACATATATACCATATTTGAGTTTCCTCCTCCTCACTCATCGAACCGTTTTGAGCTTACCAAGAAGCGTTGAAAATCCCTGACGTCGACCTTATTAAAATCCGTCAGTTCATCCAGGTGGGAAGTACCTATAAAGGCTGAACACTATTTCCTTCACCTCCTAATCCTTGCACCTATGCCAGAAATCTTACACGAGGATGACCGGTCTGCCCACATGTACACTGTAAGACAATATTCCGTTATATCATCAGCTGGTCAGATCTTGCCTGGTTAAGTCTAGGCCAGATTTGCCAAGTGTTTACACACGAACCGACTTTAGAACATCGGTTGTTCCTTTTTTGCATAGCTTTTTCTTGAATTAGCAGTCACAAGAAGTAAGGGGTATCTTCATATTCTGCCTGCATTGTGTCCTGACGAGCCTGTTGATCTTCCTTTACATTCTGTCCAATGTTGAAGGTCACTGGCACTCACGGCAAGCGAATGTTCAACTGATCAGCCAACACATTTAAAAATGCCAGACCATTCTGAGCTCCCTTCGACGTCAGGAAGATGGAGTTGTAGCATTTTATTAGCAGCCTGATTGTCCGTAAAATATCAAATATCCCTTGAAACTATTGGACATTATACTTTAACAAGTTCATGACTTCCATTATCGCGATAATTTCAGCCTGAAAGATGCTGCAAAATGAAGACGAAGTGTCGAGAGCCTCATTTACCCAGTTCTCCCTGATGTAAAACTCAGTTAGGAAGCTAAACTCGAGAGACGGCGAAGGGACGACTTAGTCAGCAGTATCAGGAATACTTCTGTTGTACAAAATAGATGAGTACTCTTTATGTTGAGGTGCTCCACTTATAAAATAGCAGGCAATTCTTTGGATTTTCAAAAAAAGCTTCTGTTTACTATACTTTATGCGGGGTTGTCGCCTTGTGACAAGCGGTTAAAATTATTGCAAACATTTTAATCGCTGGCCACTAGGCGACAACCCCATACAGTAGTAAATGTTTGCCCACTGACACATAGAGCCAGTGTGCTATGTGGAGCTTCGTACCCCATCGCTTTACAATGGCATTTTTACAGAATTAAAGCACTACACATAGTAGCTTTCCACTTTCTAAGATGTTTAGTTTCCAACTTAGCTTGCTGTCCAAAAGCGAATACCATTCAGTATTGGCAAGTCACACTGAGGAAAATTGGGCCTCCTGGTAACGAGGAGCACCTTTGTTTTCTGTGACAGCCAAGTGTGTACTGAGCTCACTCAGCGTACAAGAATATTTAATGAAGATCAGAACAGAAACTTTTCCCGCTTAAGCAACCACCCTCAAGCCTTGTTCTTCCAGGTTTTGTAACAAGTCACTAATGAGCAAATGCTACAGAAGAGAGAATAATTAAACTGACAGATGCCCAACTGAGATGAACTGCCACAATCCTACCTCTAAGAGTTTGATCTATCTCGTCTCTGAGTGACCCGCCTACCCCTAAGTCGGTTAACGCCCGAAATTTAAATTGTTGGTTTGGAACCAACTGGCTTCTTTTCCAGTAATTGGAGTTTGATATGTTAAATGAATAATTTTTATAGTTTCCACATACATGGCGCCGCAATAAGCTTATTGTTTTCTATGTTATCGTACAATTATTCCGGAGGTTTGTCTGTTTTTGATATTAATATTTCTTGAGAATCATTCATTCCTTTGATAAGACCATATCCCGCGGGGTCTCTTTAAGATTTCCCATTTTGAATTGTTGCTTATCGTTTGAGGTAAGATTAGGTTAAGGAGGCAGTCCAAAAAAGGCAGGCATAGACAATTTTTATTTCCTACTCTTATTCATTGACACTGTTTCGAGCTGTTGATGAAGTGTTGACAACTCCTGATGACTATTCTACTGAGGTCTGTCAGAGTTCATAAAATTAAGTCTGGTATGAGCCAGGCGAGGACAGGTTCAAAAAAATGGAGTTCCTTCTATATCTTCGTCTTTGCAGCTGCGACAAAATAGTCATATTGGACAGTGTCCTGTAAAATCTCCGACAGCCACTTGCATGAGGTACTCTATTTAGCCATATGTCGTTCGTCAATTTGCTGGTTGCTTCCTGAAGCATTTGTTTGCAATATTACTTCCTCTATTTCAGATATGACTTCGAACGAACTCATCGGCTTCAATATTCCTTATCCTTATACATATTGATTTTCATCTCATTGAGAGATAAGAGGGAATTCTGTAAAAGTGCTTTAATGGCAACCACTCCGTTTCAACTAAGTAAAAATATGAGGTACCTAATTTTTCAAACAGAGGCTCCAATATTATTGCACAATGTTCCAATTCCACCTGAAGCTCTATTCACAATGTAATAATTGTTAAAAGCTAAATTAAATGTTAATCGATGTAGTCGTAGTGCCCATTTTCATGGCCAACATATTGAGAAATGGATTTTCATTTCACAAAGATGATTCTCACTCGAATGATATGTTTGCTAATCCCGCGCAGAGCATGGAACACCTTGCATCGGTACCAATTAAGGACGTGCAACTTTCAAAATGTCCAGTTCTATTTTGCTGGAGCAGCCGAAAGATTGAGTTCACATCGTTTTGAGCTAAAGATTTTATGGCCTGCAAGGTTCAGACAATTTATTTGGGGTTAGGATAAACTTCACACTTTTGGGAAAACGCGTATATATTGCCCTAAACGTGTCCTAAATATTGTATTTATAACAAACTTAGGACAAACTTCACGTGAGTATAATATCGTATGTTCTATAGTTCTATACCATTTGGACACATATAGAAACTGGTCTAGCGGACACGTGATACGTTTGTTTTGTTGGTAATATTCTTGAATTGTTTTATTCCATAAACGCTTGACTTAAAATTTGTTTCCCAAGTTTTTGTTTTTTTACATACACAGTGTGTACTGTTGTTCTGTTTATCTTTTGAATTTTAATCTTTTAACAAAACAAAACAAAATAGCTGAGGAAAAAAATTCCTTATTTTTCCAACCCAATATGAAAATGTATTTTCACAAAAAAAATTCATGTTTTCTATTTATGATAATGTTAACAAAACAATGTTAAGAGAAAGATATTCAAATACACGCAGATGAGGAATTTAAATTGGCTGTATACAGTATATACATATGTACATATACGTATATATATATAGGGTTGTTGTTCTTAATCTATTTATGTGAATTAATTAAGACACAAACAATTTTTTTTTGTACACAAAAGTTGGGTATATGGTGGTGTGAAAGAAGCGCTCTATGTTTTTGTTGTTTGGTTTAAAAATTATTTCAAATAATTAAGAATGTACTTCTCGTGTATCGTGTTAGATATTATGGAAATTTGACTTAATATGTTATAAGAATTTGTACTTTAGGTTACTTCTTTGTTAGTGTGTGTGTGTGTGTGTATAATAAAGATGAGCGCGTGTTATTCACATACATAAAAAAACTTATCATCGAATGATTTATGACCCATAAATTTTATACGAGTATAGGAACATCCAATATCGTTTTTATGCTACTACGGGGTTTTTTTTTTTTGGTGCGCTTACCCATCCCGATTTACGATGATGTTGATATTTTGTATTATATGTACTGGAAGTCTTCACCATGTACACATACATACATACACATAAATTTATTATTGTATACGAGAAAATAAAATTATTCAGTTCACGTTTAAGGAGTGTTTTCTTATTTTTTTTTTTAAATCGTTTTCTTCATCTTCAATGATGTGCTTGGTTCATATTTTTCTTATTGAGACGTGATTTTTTATCAATTGGTGATAAGAACAATACGATGTATCAAGAATTATATTGTTTTTGTTGTATTAGTTTATACGATTTAAGAATGAAGATCATGGCTTTAAAGAATTGATTAGGTTCGGGTCAATTAATTTATATGTACAGGAACACGAATCTATAAATGGCAGCAAAAAAATTCGATATTTTGGTTTTAGCTCTAACCTTAGATACCTGTCCCATAGTTTAGAAAAAAACGAGGTTCGTTAGGTAGTTTCTTTCGAATGAGATAACGTAAAGTCAGTTTGGTTTCCCACTTAAGCCTTATCAGTTCGACTTTAATTAGTTGACTTGATTTAATTGCTCCATCCCATTTGTTTCTAATATTGGTGACCCTCCGTAAATTTGATCTGGCCTAACACTCAATGATAATAATGCCTTCGATAAAAAACATTTGTTTGTTGGGCTATTTGAGACACTTACCTTAACGAATCCCAAGTAGAATGCACGGTCATTAAACTACTGTCCCAATAGACTCAAAGTAATTTCGTTCGGTTATCTTAGTTAAGTAAATCCGTTGAATGATAGAAATTCGGAGTATCGTCCGGGAAATGCAGAAATATTTAGTTTGAAATGACATTTTTAAACCATTTCTGAGTTGAAATATATACCGATTGAATGCAGTTACTTACAAAACAATATCCAGCTGGCAGGTTTTTAGGTAATTTTTAAGAAAATCGGTTTCAAACTCCGTGGAAATCGTCGAACAAATCTCCAAGGAACTGGATGGCTCTGGCGATGTAGAAATTAAATTAAAACATTTAGTTTGGCATTAGAATCCTTTAGAATAACCACGGTAATCGGTCGACTAAATATAGAAGGAACGCATAGATGCAAACCACTCCTACGCCTAGTAAAGACAATTGAATCAGTCTTAGACGGGTTGACGTGCAGACCCTTCTTAATGTACCATACCTCCACAGTAGTTAAGGCATGTCGCGTTAAGTCAGATTAAGTCAGCCTTTGGCCATTTTGACAGAAAGTGACTCGCCTTCCAGATCAGTCTCTACAATTTGGGATTCAAACCATTTGACAATGGTGTGATTAAAACCAGTATTGGTACAGGCATTAGTAACCAACCATAGGTGCTATCAAAAGCTCCCGCTATATTCAGCAACAAACTTGTTGCGGGAAGTCTATCAATTCTAGTTACAATTTTATGCAAAACAATTTGAGGAGCAGGGACGTAATTTAGTGATTGTGTCTAATAAATCTGTTGACGATTCCTTTTAAAAATTTTAATAAAACTTGAGGACTGACTGACTGGTCGAATAACCTACTGTATGAAAATGGTCCTGAATGAAAAGACGACCGTGCTGTAATTCAGCAATCATCTGAATTGACAATGGCCCACCTCACCAACTGCTCTATGATAGGAGGTAAACTGACCGTTAGGTAGCCGAAGAGTACAAAGTTTACAAACGTAATTTCTAGCCTAAGCTGTATTAAGTCTGGCGACGTTTTCGTCCTTTTATCCCAGTCAATTTCCTAGCGGATTTGCTTAATGTTTTAATGTCAGAGTTCCAAAAGCGCTCGCTCTGCGAGTTTTCTGGTTTGTAATTAGAGAACAACATTTATCGAAAGCTGCCGAAATTGTCAACATAAGTGAGGACGCAGACGCAAGTACTTCAATGTTAATCGACCGAATTTCTCCCGGTGGAGTTAATTAGTTGAGAAGCCAACTCGATTGAGGAAAATCTTCAATTGGTTAATTTTCTGTTACGATATGGCTTAAGCAGCGATCGTTTAAGATAAATGTTAAACGAGATACACCTGTGATCCGAGGTGAGAAAATTATCCGTCACCCACCAATCAAAAATTAAATCAATGATAGACATAGAGCACAAACTGATCATCTCTTGCCGAACCGAATTAACATTAAATTGTTCGCAGTCTATATAGAGAATTCGAGCTCAGAAGAGCTGGTATAATTGAACAAAGAAGATCCTCTGTCTGTGAGTAATGTTCATACTACCCCAAATCGAGTGACGAGAGAGAATGATTATCTCTGCCGTAAGAGTCGCCCTAACAAATGTCTATTCGGCGCCTAGAACTTAGTGCAGCCTTGTCATTAGGTTAATTAATAAATCATATGAATCGACGACATGAAATCGTTAGCGTGGTCGAATTCTAGCACGTCACGTCATGCTGCGCCAAAAGCGATCTAAACCGTTACAAGATCTTTTTGGCTAACAGGATTTCAGCAATCCGATGTCTGATTCCCGATGAATTATGCGATGCCTGATTACCGACGAATTATCGCTCAACCAATGGCATAGTCAACCTTTGCAAACCCTATGCAAGAGGATATCAAGGAATAGTTCCAATCAGAAGAGCTGAAAGCAAAGAGGCTAGTATACACAACAGCCATGAATTAAACCAAAGCCACCTTAGATTTATTCGAGTGAAGTTCAAACTTCAACAAATTGAAGCTCACCATTGCTTCCTGTAAGCGGTACGTCAGAATATTAACATGAGGGACTTTCAAATTTAGAGATGTAGTCTGCAGAAACAACCATGCAGGAATAATTTTTCTACAGAAAAATCTGCTGTCTCAAAACATCAAAGGCGATAAAAATCAATGTGGCCTGTTGCAACTAAAATCACGTCTACAAAATCCAAAGCGTCCTAGTACGAGCCTAAATTTAATAATTTTGGACAAACATAACATTCAAACCTCGAAAAAGTCCATACAAAACCAAACTTCAGGTTGCATTCAATTGATGTTATTACATTTGAGAAATAAATAAAGGATTATAGATGGATGGCCTGTGTGCTGTATTAAAAGTGTGTCAAACATTTTAATCGTGTTTTTAATATAAGAAACACAGTGACGATTTAGTGGGCAATCAGCCAGCTATTAGAGTTCGGCCAAGAGGGCCATTTGCAAATACCGGCATAAATTACGCTGGACCAAGACCTACAAGGATACATCGGACTTGTGGCAGGGGGCATCCACAACAAGATTCTATAAGTAATTTAACAATCGCTGCATTCACGAGTACAAATACTGCTTACCTCTGACATTAGGGCACTTTTTAAAAGATGACGCCGGTGAAAGTTTCACCGAGGGAGTTAATCGTTGACTACATGGCACCGGATATAAGGTGGCACTTAATCGAGAAAATGACACAAGCATTTTGGAGAAAACGGCTCTACAAATACAAATAAGATGAGAGTAGAAGACCGCCCGCAGTCAAATGTAACAATGACTCGATGGAAGGTAGGAAGTGTTGTGAGATAAGCACGCATGTACACAACATATAAGATACACATCAGACGGCTATGCAAATTGCTAAGCAGGCCGACAGAATTTTGTGGTAAATTCGATGTTTCTAACAACCAAAACACACCTAGGAACTGGAGTTATTCGCTTATATAAGATATTTTCAAGGTTATTGATTATTTAAAAAAAAAAAAATTATAAAAAACGCCCTAATTTTTTTTTAATGATTGATTTTTTAATTTTCATTCTATACTTGAATGTAATTATATTAAATTGAACTCAAACATTGATGATTTTTTCAATTACACACTACCTCAGCATTCACAAAATCGGCGAGGGACAAATGTATATTTGTTCCTCCTAGAAAAAGTTTGTTTTTTTGAATCCTTCATGAATAATAATAATATTTTTTTTTACCAATAATTTCAACAATTATTACCATAGCAAAATATTTTAATATACATCGTTTCGTAAGATATATGTAATCCTATGTATATTGTGTATGCTTTCTGACGAAACGATTCAGTTGAATCGTAAATGTTTGCTGAAGAAACCAAAAAACCTAATTTCCATGTAAATGTTTGATTTTCCGTTTCGATAAACAAGAAAGATAAATATTTGTTCTTATCTGCAAAATATTTAACATTCTCGGATACAAAAAATATCACATATTGATTGATCGAAATACATATCATACATATAGACATATATAGTTTTTAAGACGCTTATCTCGAAATCATATATATTCGACGAATATCCTTGAGCATGAAATACATAAATTAAACGAAAAAATTATTTAAATTATCTCGATGTGCTAAAATTTCACAATATATAGACATAAAACTTATATATGCTATACACATCCATTTATATGACACAAATCCGTATGTAATCCATTTCACTTGATTTTGACTGTACACCAAAAACCAACAACAACGTACCGATATTTTTTTCAAATTAAGCTCTGTCATTCCATGTTAAAAAAAAAAAAAGCTGATTACATCAAATAACACAAAAATGTTTTATAATTTTTTGCTCTCGTTTGTATTTTGGAAATAGATTGACAGTTTTATTAAAAATTATAAACCAACAACAATTTATTTTGTTGTATATACGAGAATATTGTAAAAGCCGCACGTCACACCCAAAATTTGTGAAAATTAGATAATTTTAATTTGTTTCGAAAAGAAAGAGTAACACCAAGCAGCCAACCAAAAAAAAGCTTTAAGCTTTACAACATTTTATAATAAAGTGAACGGGAAAACATCGCGTGAAAAAATAATGGGAGAAAAAAAAAAGTTCCATCGAGTATTTCGGCAATCATAGAAGATGTCGTAACCAAAAAACGGATCATATGGGCACTTGAAGGTTTCAAACGCTTGATGTGGACTACCCTGTAAGGGTTAATCAATAGCTGTCTCTGCGGTATATATTTAAACACGGTAAAGAAGGTAATCCAAAATGCCCTCCTAGTCATTACGAGGTGGGCCATCAGATGTGGACTGGCAATCAGCTCGTCCAAAACTGAATTGGCACTCTCTATAACGAAATATAAGATCCCGGTAGTACATCCACGTATTTTAAATGGCGGGAGACTAGCTTTTACTGTTAGGGCAAGATTGCTGATAAAGTAACCTACAAGAAAGGGATCGAGAAGGATCAAAGAACGGCCTGCATGCTTATAAGCGTGGCACTGCGGACAACACCAACACGTGCCTTGGAGTTTTTGTTTCACCTTCTCCCTGTTGATATTTATGGTAAGCAGAAAGGACTCTCGACGTTAATTAGATCGCTAAAGAAGGAACTGGCGAATCTAAACGTAACACCAACATTATGCTTCGAAAAAAGGTTCCACTTCCTGCCCCTCAAGAGCATCTTGGAGGAGCTGGTCGGTTTCGGAAAGAGAAGCATTGTAGTTCTTTACGGATGCCACCAAGATACACGCTAAAGTAAGAGCTGGAGTCTTCCGTGATAAATTGGAAGTAGATATATCAGTTCGTCTCCCGGATCACTCCATTTACATTGCCAGTCAGGGGGCAATGAAGTCGCTGAATTCAATTTCTCTGACATCTAGGGTGGCGTTGAATTGCCACTTGTCTCTGAATGAGATGAGTGAGCATTAACAAATTGTCTGAGTCCCCGGCCACTCGGACGTCATGGGAAACTGCAGGGCATGGTACAACTCTCCAACTACTACCGGAAAGGGCAAATTTGGGGAGGCCTATTAAGGCACTCAAAACAATACCTAAAAAGGCGGCTATAGCCTCAGCGAATGAACACTCTCTTATGGAGTGTAGCAAAATAAGACTGGCCAAAGCTAGACTTGAAAGGTTCACAGGACACTGCCTATTTGGGGAACATGCGAGGAGACTAGGTGTAGAAGCAAATGATTGCTGCAGAAGCTGTATATGGACGGGGAGAGGGAAGAGACGGAAATCCACCTGCTTTGCTCATGTCCTGCTTTGGCACACAAAAGAAATATATAGGTAGATTCTTAATGGTCCGTCTCTCTGATCTCGAAAACTGTAAGGTACGAACCATATATAGTGAAGAAAGTTTTGCCAATGAAAATATAAAAGCTTTTGGTTTAATTTTTTATTTCAAAAATTATTCGAAGGTAAGTTGGGTTTTTACTAGATTTCGAAAATATTGAACTTCTAATAAATTCTAATTAATTGAAAGCTTTTTTATGTTTAGCTTATCGGTCTGTACATTTCGTAGAGTTGCAGGGAAATTTAAAATGAATGTTGAAATATTGAAAGACGTTGTACGCTTATTAGAGCCTTTTCAAAATTACGTCGCTCGAATCATTGACCTTCTTTGAAAAATGAAATTAGTTCATTCCACAAATTGAAGCAGACTGCAATCGTGGTCCAGAGCGCCTCGATCTTCGAGCATTTGTGTGGAGTGTCGGATTACGTGATTTGATACCGAATAAAATTGGTACGGCTGGCTTAACAGTACCCCATACTGTCAACCGATTTTTCAGAATATTTTCGATTAGATGGGTACCTATCTCATTAATGGCAACTTCGATTTGATAGCGTAAAACCTCTCAAAATGAGGAAGGAATCCAACGGAGTCAAATCGCAGCTGCATGGTGGCCAATTGGCATATCTGTTACGGCTGATTATTCGAGCACCGAAGACAGTGTGCAAAAGACCGAATGTTTCGTTTGCTTTGTGGCAAGTAACGCCATCCTGTTGAAACAATATGTCGTGTGTGTCTTCCTCTTGAACTCTGAGTAACAAAAACTTGTTTATCCAAAATTCACACCAAACAGTCACTCATTGTGGATGTATCGGAATCTCTATGGTTACGTGCGGATTTTCTGTACCCCAACTGCAACCATTTTGCTTGTTGACATAGCCTGAACGATATCATACCGTCCGAGGTCTTTATGTAAAATTTACGATGGCGAGGTAATCTTAATGAGTTCAATCTTGATGAGTTCAGGTCAGTTTCACAAACTGGATCGATTCTTGTAGGAATTTCATTTCGCCTGAATTTTTCACGTACATTTCTTAAAGTTTGGGTAGAAGACTCACCTATTTGAAAGTAAGTTTTCAATATTTTCCAATTTTGTTGAAGCGTAAACCGATTCGTAATTGTCTAATTTTCTATCATCACACGAATGATGACACAAGTGCTGCCACAAGTGTTAAAATAACAAACGCTTTATATGTGGTGTATTGAAGGTTACATAATTCGATTCTGCCAGCCTGGTCCCGATCTAACTTTTCTTTATGATGGAAACGTTTTTTGGTTCGGAAGGACAAACGAATACTCGTAATATCAGCCTGCAATAATCACTCCGAAACCGTATTTAAATGATTTATTTCATGTGTTAAAATTCGAAAACCTATTGATTCGTTAGGGAGTCTATCCTTTCCGGTAGGCGAAATTTTTAGGATAGCTGCTCCATAATTGTTTATGGCTTAATAGTTCTATACGAACGATCCAACCGGAAGCGGTATTTTGCAATAATTCTAAGCACAGTTCGGTTGCAGCTAAATGCAAATTACATAATTTAACTTTCTATCATCCTCTAGATGCAAAATCAGCGGGATTATTAGCCGAACCACGTAAAACCATTGACTTTGGTTGCTCAGTTCCAATATCTTAGTGGTTTGATTTGCTACGTTGACAGCCAATCGAATCATTTCCAATAAAACGACTGTGGTTTGAGTTTCTGTTACTGTAATGTAATTTTAACTTCAGTCTAGGTAATCTTGATCGGTGCAACCTTGGTTTCTGCTACAATAGCGTTGACCCAGCAATAATCACTTTGGAATAGGCGCGAATGCCCCATATGCGTTTGAATACCAGTGCAGTTCAAAATCCTTTGTAGATTGCAAATTCAACTAACGATATACTTTAATTTCCGAGACCATCATCATTTCCGGGCGAATTGTTATCCAGCTTTTTTTTTATATTGGATAGAAGTTTGTCATCCCAATCGAGTTTCTCCAGTAATCTTTGGAACAAGATTTTGAATCGAGACATTTCTTTTAGCATCCACATAGAAACCGCTTCTTATAATTTTGGAGGCATTAGGAAAACGCGTTTCGGAGTCATCGGATAATCGGATAACTCCTATGACCTAGTTCTTCATATTTCTTTAAAATGCCTTTGTTCTCTTGAGCTAGGCTACTGGTTTTTGGTGATTTGAAATCTTCGAGAGAAAATCCTTTGCGGAATGGTAAGCTAACAATATATTAATTAGCGGTAGCTAACTTTGTAGCCTTGTATTCCTTGATGCAGGTAAAATATTCTGTAACCTGCAATCAATGTCAACCAGCAAACTTGATTGAGTTGTTAAGCTACCTTGTGCCAAGTTTGTTCTGCCATCGTCAGAATTGATAATTGATTCAGGTTAGGCTGTTCTAGCATTTGTCATATTTGGTCTATAGATTTTCATTGTGCTGTGGTATTTCGATATGCGCTGTGGGTTGTGGCACATGCATTATGAAGCTCTTTTAGCTGTAGAAGGGTATATTTTAGCTTCTTATTACGTTCAGCACATCTTTCCTTTGCTCGGCATATGAAAAGTTTGATGTTTCGCACTAGCACAATTAAAACAAAAAATGCCTAAAAACTGCGGACACCAATGTAGTTTATGGTTGGAATCTAAATTGAACATTTCACTTTCAATTTTCTTAAATTCTTGTGTCTCTCGAATTCAATCCAATTCTACATATATGTGCTGCCTAAGCCTAGATTTGTTATCCCGTTTTGGTCGTTTTTCTTACTGGGATTAGGGGATTTAGGACAACCATGTTTTGTATGACCTCATGTCTGTCGATTATATGATTTTTCCGAATTTTCTTGGGAAAATCCTAAGAAGCTAACATCATAGTTGATACCAAGATAATTCCTAAAAATCATAAAATCGAAATACATGAGGTCATATCAGATATGGTTGTCCTAAACACCCTTATCCCCTACTTTTTACAAAATTGAAATATTTTCGGATTGCTTAGATCTAATGACATCTTATAATATATGTCATTATAGTGTTAGCTTCCTAGGATGTTCCCAAGAAAATTCGGAAAAATCATATATTCGACATATATTATGCAGATATGGGCGTTTACGCGTCATCTATTATTTTCTACGTCAACGTGTCGACAACCCAACCCGTAGACTACGTCAATAATGTAGACAATTCCTAGGGTGATTTTATGAATTAGTTCTAAACTACGGTGACCAAATTTCTTTAGGATCAATGCAAAACAACGATAAAGACGATAAAGAAACTTACACTAAAATTAATTCTGAGATGGTAACACGAATTCGACTTCGGGAAGCCAATGAGCTACAGAGCTATTAAAAAATCAAATCGTTCAGATAAACAGAACTTTGTTCACATACCAGACTACTCTATGACTAAGTTTTAACAAAATTTAATGAGTTTGTTTTGATGGATGACGAAACGTACGTGAAATTGGATTGGAAACAGGGGCCCTACTATCACTTTTGACAACGATTTTCGACGACGGTCGTTTTCCTATAGTAGGCAAAGGAAGAAAAAGGAAAACAATATTATAAATTTACTATTGTTTACCTTTTTCTTCCTTTGCCTACTATAGGAAAACGACCGTCGTCGAAAATCGTTGTCGAAAGTGATAGTAGGGCCCCAGGTTAGCAGGTCAAAATATATATCTAGCCAAAAATAGTGATAATGCGCTCTCGCTAAATATAATTACTTCAAATTAGATAAATTTGCAAAAAGAATTAAGATGGCAAGCGACTTATAGTTATATATCATATGGTCTTTGCCAGTTCTTTGTGTAGTTCTCCACAGTAGCGGAGAATGTATTCATAAAAGAATGACTACCGAAACGAATTTTGACTTTAATTCGTTAACACGATCCACCAGTAAAGTTTGGGTAATCGGCCGATTTATCGCAAGCAATTCAACGAGATAATAATTCATAGAGGCAGTAATTTATTACGGATCGTGATGGCAATTCAGCACGGAAATTATTATTAAATTTGACATGCTGGACGGAAACTGGGCCACGGAACAAGCTTATTTCTTGACTATGATGGAACTCGATATGTTGGATATAAATAGGACTTTTGATTTGGAAAAAGTGGGATTAAATATTTTTTGAATACAATTCTTGAATAGAGCTAATCCATCTGTCGGCCGACTATGACGAAACTTTATCTGTGCCAAGATAGACTGTCCTCTTTGTGAAAAATTGTGCTTAAAATTAGCATAATATAATACAGTTTATCTGTGAGAGATTTGCCCTCGATTGAAAAAAAAACAAAATAATGTTTAAATTAAATTAAATTTACCTTAATTTAACTTTTACAGAAATAGGCTAGTTTCATTCCAGTTGGCCATATTCCCTCAATTAATAATATTCTAGAACTTTCTTCAACAATCAATTTATAATCACATTTCAATCGAACATATCGGATTTCATCAGAATCGGTTAAGAACATTTTATAATCTCATTGCCCTTCTTAGTCTCATCAAAATTGGTCATCCAGAACCATATTCAAAAATTCATTTAAAATCGTATTTTCATCCAATATGTTGAGATTTATTATAATCGATCAAGAGATAGCTTAATCCTCATCTAGTAGTCCAAAATTCAGAACATTATCGTGATAACCGGCACTGCTTTGCCATTGTCTACCGTGATTTGAAATGGTAATGGTAAATTGCTTGCGATGAATTGCTAATGGTAAACTTTTGTATTAAACTGCTGAATTAGCGGCTTAAATGAGAAAATAAAGAGAGGTCGCAAACACTATTGGGGCTTTTATAGACCCAAATGCGAAATTGATGGTTAGCCAGGTTGGATGACTTTTAAAAAACAGCAGTCCTGCGAAATCCTGAACATATCCAATATGTTTGATAAGTTCTTCCAGCCAGTTTATAAACCAGAAAATATAGACAATACTGGTAGTATGCAGGTCATTCAGAAATTTATAAGGACAAACCTTATCGAATTTACCAGCTATTCGATTAAAGAAATAGAGAATCACAAACAAGTTGATGTGACCTACACCGGCTTTTGCACTACGATTCCATCAGTCACTGTAAAACTTTGGAACACATTTATAAGTTTGGGGTTTCCAACCAATTCGGAGCTTGGTTTAAATCTTACTTAAGTAATCGGTTACAGTAGGTTGAGCTAGTAGGTAAAAATCAGAAACATTTGAAGTTAGCTCCGGTGTTCCACAAGGCTCCCATGTTGTTCCTTATATTCTGGAATCAATTAAAATAAATGCACCTAGTCGGCAGTTAAAGGATTGCGACCTCTTCCACTTAGATAGACACAGGACGAATTATGGTGACAATGAACCAGTGAATATGATATCCAAGAGTTTTAACAAAGTTGATTATTTGTTTGATTTTTGTTCCAAGCGCATAGACTGAAGGAGTTTTATGCTCCGATATAATTTTTCATTGTTATTTATAATTTATTATATGTAACTTTGTGTTTTTAATTTTCAAGCTTTATATGTTGGATTCTCAAGTCATATTTGTAGACTTATCTCAATAAAACACATTTGTAGACTTATCAACGCAACAATTTGTTACGAGACTAATCAGATGCGATAAGATTTCCGAAAATATGCGATTTAAATGGAAAAATATTGCTGCTAAAGTCACATCGGAAGTTGTGTAGAAACTTTACTTTAATTAATTTCTGTGCTTTTGGTCATTTTATTTCAACATATATTTCCAAAGTTATAGTATTCACGATTTAATTTGAATATTTTCTTTAATTTTTTCTTACGGCTTAACTGAATTGTCCTTTTTCAAAATAACTCATTTTATTTCATGTCGCTTAAATATCGTAGGTTGTTGACATTGTCTTAATTGTCGAAATTGATAAAAAATATTGCCCAGTAATCTACGTAATATTTTACATGTCGACAACCGCGTAGATTATTGATATTATGAGGCCATACCAAACATGGTTGTCCTAAATCCCCTGATCCCCTACTTTTTCAAAATTGAAATATTTCTCAAATATCTAAGACCTATAATGACATCTTGGAATATGTGTCATTATGGAGTTAGCTTCCTAGGAGTTTCCCAACAAAATTCGGAAAAATCATATAATCGGCATACATGAGGTCATACCAAACATGGTTGTCCTTAACACCTTAAAAATTAAAATTATAATTGGGCGGATTTTACTCCAGCACTCAATGCCACTAATGGGCCCACGGAGCAATACCCACATTCACATTAACATTCATTCAACCCATTCATCCCATTCGCACAAGTACAGTATACCACCTGCGCATTGCATAGGTCCATGTCACCCTGTACAGTGACATGGAAGATAACAAAATAGAAGATATGTCATTGTAGTGTTAGCTTCCTAGGATTTTTCCAAGAAAATTCGGAAAAATTATATAATCGGTCATGCCAGATATGGTTCTCCAAAACACCCTTATTCCCTACTTTTTCCAAAATTTAAATATTTTTCGAGGAGCTCAGATCCAAATTCATCTTTGTGGTTTCTTTGTTATGTTGTTATCTTTCTTGGGTTTCCCAAAGAAATTTCGGAAAATATTGTAATCGCACCGCACTAAATTTTATATTCTTAGTGAAAAAATTCGTAACATCGAGACATTCTGCTTTGTACACTTACACATATAAGCTGAAATGGTTTTTGATGTTTTTTTAGGACAGATTAAGGACGAATTTCACCTGCGTAATATAGACGGCTCCTAGAGTAGAACAATTGGCAGAATCAATAGTTTGATGTACGCGGTAAACAATTTCGATTGCACAAAGGCAAGAGGTAATCTTTAAAATGTGCATATTTTACAAATCCAATTTTAATTTTCCTGTATTGACGGAGAAGTTGAAATGGTAATTAATTTTAAAAAAAATACTTTGGTCTGATTTTCCACAATTATTGCATTTCAATGAATTCAATTGAAAATTTATTCAATTTAAAAAAAATAATAAATCCTTACAAAAACTATTTTCAATTTACAAAATCAAAACTAATTGAATTTAATTAACCAATACGTTGTACGTATGTACATTGATGCACACATAAATAAATAAAAAATCTTTTAAACAAATCAAGAGTACATACGAGTATTATGCAGATATACTGAATGATGAAAGCTTTTAATTTTTGTTTTGTTTTAGAACATGTATATGTACGCAGCTATGTATGGTAATATGTATCGTGGAAATGTTAAAGATAACAACATACATATGTACAAATATGTATTATACATTCGTTAATCAGAGAACAATATCAAAACTTTTTCCAATTAGGTTACCATACACATTATATCCGATTCATAATACAACCGTACACATATACATACGAGTATGATGATGGTGAAGATGACTATAAGGTATATCGTATACAGGATTTGGATTGTGGGAAATGGGAAAACATCTCGAAAATGAAAATATATAGTTTATTGTTTTTCTCTGGAAAAATTAATATCCCATAGATTAGATGGAATACAATATTATATGTTCGTATGTACACTATACCATATATAGTCGAATAAAAATTTCATATAAATTAAGATCATAAATCCACTGACCGCACATATAATGAGGAAGAGGACGAAGTATATCACAGTATATGTATATAGTTATAAAAAAATTAGGTGGGATGACCGCACATAAAATTTTAGGGGAGCTCAAAATTGATTTCAGTTTATCTCAAAATCTCAATGTGTCTGCTTCGTTTATCATCCAGGTGACGTGGACGCTTTCACTTTTAAAAAACAGTTAATGCTATAATTTCGATACCAAATTTTAGTCGGCCTCGTCAAGGACTTACATGGTAAAACACACGAAAAATTGTCTTGTATCAGTGTACGACAATTTTTCGTGTATTTTACTATCGAAATGCTTGGCAAAGTCGAATAAAATTTGTTTTGTAATTTTTAAAAATTTTGTTTTGTTCTTCTCTCAATAGATAAAAATGGGAGTAAAATATGTATGTGTGCGCATCTGTTGAGAACGACTGAACCGATTTGGCTCAAATTTTGAAAAAATACACCGGAAAATTCGAGAAATGCTGTTTTTGTACAGGATTTTACGCGTATCCGATCCAAATGGTCTTTTAGAAGGGAAATTTGGAAAATATGAGGGAAAACCGTGGAATACCTATAAGAAAAATGATTTGTTTTTCTAAGAAATTTTGAATGTTTTGCATGTTTTGATGATTTTGGACGGGTTGTGGTCCAGGCTGCAGTGTATGCAGGGGGATAAATACAAGACCCGCTTCATGTCATGTAATTGCGTACAACTTCAGCAAGTGCTCATACTGCCTCTTCGTGGCGGCCGTTAGAAACTAAAAAAAGAAGCCGGAACAAATCAAAAACCCTTTCTACGACGAGCTTGGAACCGTCTTGAGCAAAATTCCGCAACTTGACAATATACGGGCTGCACTCAAAGCACCATTAGCCCAAACTACTTGCACCCTCCCACAAACAACAACGGGACGCGCACCATGGAGCTAGCTTTGCTCTTCAACTTGGTGGTCGCCAGCACATACTTCCCAAATAATAATAATAATAATAACAGTGTTAAAGGCCATTACTGGCCCCTTACTGAATCAACAATCTGGCTCCAACGGTTTCGATCCTGAGCTTGGTCTTCATACTGTCTTAGACAATCTGAAGAGGCCAAGTCGTTCTCTACATCGTGGAGCCATCGTCGCCTGCAACGACCTCTGCGCCTACCATATGGTGGCTCTCCTTTCAGAGATCGCTGCATAATTCGTTCCGGATCAGCACGCAGAACGTGACCGAGCCAGCGTACTCGCTGAGATCTAACTTCATGTACAATATCGGGGATCTTCATCAGATCTCTGATCTCGAAATTGTACAGAGCTCGGTATGTACCATCTATTTCGCGTTTAGGGCCGTAAATCACACGCATGATTCTTCTCTCAAATGTAAGGAGCCATCTCTCGTACTCATCCGTCAGCGCCCAACTTTCACATCCAAACATAACAACGGGCCTGATCAACGCTTTGTAAAGCTTCAGCTTCACGGCACTTGATAAGTGTTTAGATTTTAGCAGTGGCCTTAGAGGATACAAAGAACGACTGCCAGCTGCCAGCCGCACTTTAATATCCTCACCCACACTGTTATCGTGAGTGATAAGAGAGCCCAAATATTTGAACCTCCTCACTCCCTCAAACGTGTGGTGGCCACTACTAAAATCTGGTGTGCCATTGTCTCTAAAACCAGAGATCAGGTATTTCGTTTTGGACTCATTGATCTGGAGTCCAACAGAAGCTGAAAACTCTACAAGCGGATCAAGTATTTCTTTCACTCCGTTGTTATTCAGTCCAATCACGCATATGTCATCTGCATATGCAAGCACTTGATTGTACTGGCGATATAAGATGTTACGCTGAGGTGTTTCAGTTTTACGAAAGATGTACTCCAACATGAGATTAAAGAGTATCGGGGACAGAGCATCTCCCTGCCGAACACCCGAGTTAACTGCAAAAATTGTCGATAGCCTGTTCTCAACTTTAACACAGCATTGAGACTGCGTCACTGTCATCCTACACAGTCGTACCAATTTTGTTGGCATTCCTAGGTATTCCAGGGCAGACTTCCCAAATAAACACATCCATAAAGTTATATGGAAATCTAACGACAGGACAACGGTCAACCAAATCGACAACTTCCTCTTGTCCAAAGGGCATTTTTCTAATGCCGTTAATATCGACTCTGTCCACTTCCTCGGACCAAACAACATTTTCAGCGTATCACTCTTTGGAACACAGCGACATTGAACAACGAAGTTACCAGGACCGCCTTCGAGACTACTTTATCGGGAATTTTGGAGGATAAACCACTTCCACCATATGCCGAACTCGACACCTAAAAATATTTGGTTGAACGATGATTGTCTAGGTGCTATCCGGGAGAAAGATCGCGCACGTCGACGAAATCTATCACAAAGAACCGGACTATCTCACAACGCATACATGACTGCAAGGAAAATTTCCAATCGGCTATGTAGACGAAAGAAACGACAATGGCGTGAACAGTAGGCGCTCAACTTCCAAAATCCTAGCCTGAGAGATAGATATCGCTGCATAAGAGAACTAGCTACCGACCTTCATCCTCGTGGCACCGCTATTCGTAATGAATCCGGTGAATTTTTTTTTTTTTAACAAACAGGCACCACCTTCCGAGCAACAGGCACCACCTCTCTTACTTCAACGCGATATTAATATCTAGATGACTCCACCGCCCCTGTCAATATATGACGAAGTGCGGAACGTGATATCGCAGATGCAAAATTAGAAGAGACCTGGTGAGGATGGTATGTGCAACGAAATGCTCAAATATGGCGGCGATTAATTGTTTTACCGCATGTTTGAGTTCATATCAAACATTTGGTCTACAGAAGACATCCCAGAAGAGTGGAAAACAACAGCTTTTATCTGCCCGACTCATAGAAAGGGAGACCGGTTAAACTGTAACCACTACCGCGGCTTTGCTGAAAACAGGTTGCAAGGTTTTGGGCAAAGTTGTCACGGCAACAGAACAACAACCAATCAAAGTTTCACTCTGAGGATGGTGCTAGAAAAATGCTATGAATAGAACATCCCAGTGAACAGGGATAAACAGTCAAAACTGGTTTCTTTGTGTCAGGTTTTAATGGATGGCTCAATATGTAAGGTGCAAATAGAAGGTAAAATGTCGGATGCCTTCAAGATAACATTTGGAGTGCCGCAAGGAGACCCGATAGCTCAGATTCTCTTCAACTTTTCATTAGAACATGTCATTCGTCAGCTTAATATAGTGCAGCGCAGCTGCCTATATTACAAACCATCCCTGTTATTGGCGTTGCAACATCACATCTCTGAAAGAAGGCCTCCTTCCGTTGGAAATGACACCCCAATAAATTGGCCTTCAGATCAATGAAGCGAAGGCCAAATAAATGGTGATAGCTAGAAGACAGCTACGTGGCGATTTTATTTCTGGAGACATACAGTTGAAGAGTTCAAATATCTAGAATCACAGATCAGTGAGAAAAACTTCGTTTCTGTCGACATCGCATCTAGGATTGCAGCAGGCTACCGAGCATTTTACGAAAACATTAAGGTCTTCAAGTCTCCCCACATATCGCGCAAAGTGAAACTGGACATCTACAAAACGCTGATAAGGCCAGTTATCTCATTTAGTTGCGAGTTTTGGACACTAACAGGCCTTTGGGTCGGCACTAACGAAAGAAGGACTCCGTTAGAGACCACCTACCCAGTGGATGGATGACATCGAGGAGGACCTGATAACACTCGGTCATCATGCCTGGCGTCCTCTTGCAGTGGATCAAGCTATTTGGAGGAGCATCGTGGAGGCTGCCAAATCCCTAAATAAAAATAAAGCGTGAAACGTCGGTGTAGAGCAGGCTTTGTGCAATTTGACAGGTGTCCCTTTCGCATTGTCTGTTTCGATTGTGCTCTTCTTGCTGCTACTAAATTGGACATTTGAGAAAAATCAATCGGTATTGATTTTTGAATTTAGGAATTGATTTTTGATTAAAATGCCGGCTGTCAGACGATTGAATCTAAGACGAAGAAATCGTACACGTTTCTGCCGTGTGCCGATATTACCAAGCATTGAAGTTCCAAGCAGAAACGCCAGAGCTATATGTTGGGCCGATATGGCAAAGTTAAATTGCCAATTTTGATTTCACCACCGGAGCCATTGCGTTTTTAACCTGATGGCGTTTGGAACCGATGTTGTTGTTCATCAACCCGGCCACAATCCCATCTAAAAGGTAATGACGTCACCATGTGTTTATCATTTCGATAATGTTCAACGATTGTAGTAATTATATCAAAAATTGCCTTCTATTTTGAAGTGGAACGTTGGTGCCACCAGCGAATATCCCAAGTTCCTTCAAATGTGTTTCGGTGTAAATTCCGAATATCAATTAAAGTAGCGCATTGCGCTTTTCAATGCGTCAAAACGAGAGATAATCGGAGAACTGCAACGTCTCCTGCGATGATCACAAAATAATCATCAGAGCAGACAAAAGACCAACCGGAAGCCATGTACATATCAGTACAATGTGACTGTTGGCGAAAATGTGGAATTGCGTGATATTGTGATCAAGCACCGTGATGACGGATGAGTGCAGCGCTGGTACGAAACACATCGATCATATGATGCACTTCTTTATATCGATTGATGTTTTGTCATGGAGAGGATGGCTACTACTTCCAGATAAAGATAGTCAATCCGCTGACCGGCTAGTTATTGAGCGATCGATTGTACTTGCAATGACAAATAACATATTCATTTTGCAGGTGCACAAACGAATAGGAAGGTCAGTTCCATGCATTTTTATACTTATCGGTTGATGATGCGACAAGGCGTGGATAATCAAATTTGAAGATAACATCGATTGTTTCAACAGTATTGAGGACGCTTATGGACTTCATCGTAAAGCAGATTGTTTTCGGACAGCCACGTTGTTCGATGTACTCAGTAGAGTAGCAGAAGCGTGGATATTACCACATGCACACATTCTGATGTGGTTAATTGAGAAAATCAGACCATATCAAATCGATTCCGTGTGGATATCACAATCTATCTTCACCGTGTATAGTCGATGAGAAATGCACAAAACAATGGAACTGTCTTTTCGACTTTACTCGATTAGTATGACGAACCGAACTAATGCCTGACGAATGGAAAATGGCGGCGAAGTGCCCTATATTCAAAAAGGAAGACCGCTTGAAACGTAAGACACAATCATTTTATTTAGGTTTAGAGTTTTGGGATAATTTTAAGCATCAATTTCATGAAATTCTTAGTTATCTTCTAGTAAGATACTACATTTGGGGAGAATGGATTTGCTTTCCCATAAAATCGAAATCGTCTCTCAGCAGACAAAGACATTACCCAGTATTACGTAATGGAAAAATTCGGTTATGTTAAAATGCTCGGAAGGTTAACTCAGTCGCTGTGGGGGATGCTCATCATTTACCGTTGACAAAATGGTCTTTTAAGTCGATTGGATACATTAGCATCATCGATTTAAAAAGATGATTTTTGGCTAATTCTATTGGAATCCGGTTCGAGGGATAAAACAGCATTCGCAGTGGCTGAGCTACCTAAAAATAACTTTACTGTGCTGTGATTCGGGTTGGGCAATTGACCTCAAACCTTAGTTGGCTCCTCATCATTTGCAGGATCAAGTTGTTGTCTATCTATTGGCTGAAGACTATAAAGTAAATGAATGACGTATAACTGTTTATCGACAGAAAACTTAATAAAACGACTGGTTGTCGTATTGTGCACCAAGAAGAGAAACCACATCATAGGTGTCGTCTATGAAAACGAACCGATTATACGTTCTAGGCCATTTTATTAAAAATGATAATTTGATAAAATATGTCGATATGTTATACGTCGTCCTGATATAAATCATTCAAATTGAATTTATAAAGCTTGCATTGTTTGTTACCAAACCGCGTTCCCTTGGATAAGTTTTAGTGCTATACAGAAACTAATAATTATAGAACATTATTAGAAAGACGCACGAAACAATTTTTATTGAAAAATACTAAACAAATTATTCCAATCAGATAATAAAAAAAAATTAATGTACACACTGTAGTGTCCTGTATGCCCATTTTATTTGTATACTGAAGTGAATGTTTTACTTTCATCAACAATTCTCTAGTTAAGATCGTCTTGTATGGAAAATCGACATTTCCCAAATTATGGTAATTAGTTAACGAATTATGATGACAACAATCTTCAGTTGACGGTAGATGGAATACAACTTGGCGTTGATGTGAAAAATATAAAAAAGAAAAATGCAAATGGTATGAGGTAGTAGGTAAAACCTGGGGCCTTACCCCAAAGGGCATCAGCGGGATCTACAAATATATGATTTCTCTAGGAATAATTTATGCGGCTCTAGAGGAGAAAGACTTTAAATAAACCCTTACTATACCCACTACAGAATACAATCTAAAGGAAGCCAGCCAATCCAAACAGACTATCATGTCGGCATCCAAAATTAGCTCGTTTCAAGCAATATGAAATGTTTGAAATGCTGAAGTGGACCAAATGGAAAATCAAAAAGATATCGTCCCAAGATTACGATAATAAAGATGATCCTCTAGAAAAAAGCAGGTGCAATTAAGGATCCTATGTGGAACACTATCAGGTTCCGTTGTGAGTTGAGCAAGCATTCTGGTAACTTATTAGCTCAGCACCACAAACAACTACGAAGAAAGCGCTCCTAGAGGAGTTAATCATCGAATAGACCGTTTTCATGACCAATATCAATCATAAATATACTAAAATGTCTTAAAGAGGCTGACTGTAGATGTTGCCACGAGTAGGATTCGAAATTTTTATTGAACGGAGCCCTGGTAATTAGCATGAAATGCTCTCATATCCATTCACCACTCATGTAAAAATTATAAAATTAGGCAAGGCTCTATAATTATTGGATCGTTTAGTAGAAAAGGAAGGACAATTCACAATAGGCAGGCATACCACGTTTCCAAAGGTTTAATTTGCAAGTAGATAAAAGATATGACGATGAGCAGACGCCAGACGAGTTCGGTCCAAATTGTTTGGAAATACTACGGATTTATAGGTGAAAACTGGGGGTAGATTTTCTCTCCTCAAATGTGGAACCTTGCGGTGAATAAACTATTGGTCCTCATAGTACAGCACCGGAGTACTTGACATTAAATACACAAAAGCAGCCAAACTTATACAAAACCACAGAACGGATATCTGAATAATAATGGAGTCTTTACACCAGCAATAACAAGAGTTAGGGGATTAGTTCATGGAAGTCATGGACTGGCAGTATAATGATCTTCGAGGGATATCCGCAATTTTATGGGCAGCCAGGCTGCTATTAAAACGTTACAATCATACTCCCTGAAGTTGAAGGTAGCCCAGAACTCTCTGACATATTTAAATGAGATGGATGATCAGTTCAACATCCGCTTAACGTGGGTTCTAGGGCACTTCAATATCGCAGGGAATGTAAAGGCAGATGAGTTGGCCCGCAAAGGTACAGCACGCCTAATAACCCAAAGCAGGCGGGATATAAAGATACCGCTTGCTTCCTGTAAACTGCTGTTTCAGGAAGATGCCATAAAAGAAACGAACGACAGACGGTCTAACGCTACTTCGTGTGCAATAACCAGGCAAATCTGGTCTAGAATTAAACAGTCCAGATCCGGCCAACTGATGTCTCATTGGGGTACATGCGAGTATACTGGATCCCCCATGATTTTTGCCGAATCTGTGATGATGATGAGGAGGACCAAAATGTGCTTCATCTGCTCTGCATCTGTCCTCGTCTAGCATACAGCAGAATAAGCATTTATGGGAACTTCCCCTTTGGACTACCTGACGAATCTTAGTAAGATCGATATCACGAACCTTGGTAAGCTCAAGATGGTTCGAAGAGTGAAGAGGAGGTAACTTATGTGGTACAGGTATACGCACCAATTTGTGTCCATGCTAGCCCATTAGGACGGCCACGCTAACTAAATCTAACCTAGGGAATTACAAAACATTACCTCGAAAGAAACAGCTCAGCTCTCATATTTATACGTATGTACAACAACTCCATCGGCCACCACGAAAACAGCCAGGCTCAAGGTTTTAAATTCAGAAACAAAGCGGGGATTCTTTAAAGGTAAGTGACTTACAATAACTAACAGCTTGCACAATCGACTATGGACTGCTTAGATATCAGTATAGCCCTGGATACCTACGGCTTAACGAGAAACCCAGTTTTAAGATTTCCAAGATCATCTTCTCTTCGAGTTTCGTAAAATGCAACGTTTTCTTGTATATGATTACTTGTGGGTCTGCTGTGTGGGTCGTCAGCTCATTATGTAATGACTTTATCTGGATTTGTTATATCACAAAATCCATCGCCAATATGACGTCGATTTTCATTATAGCCAGCACAAGCCTCAGCGAACTTCAGAGACTGATGAAGTTTCGGCTCGGGAAAATCCATATCAGCCAATGCAAGGTTAACCACTCTTGTTCCTCTTATTCCTTATAAGGTAGGATCACAGTACCTTTAATGGTATAGGACTTGCTTCATCAACATTTGTTTTTGTATAATATGGTCCACTTCTCCTCTGATTTGTAAGAAGCATGCATTGAAGAGACAGTATACGCTTTGCTTGGTGCATAAATTTTTAAATCTCATAAATGATTGTTGTGAGCAATGCAACCTGGTTCTTAAAACATGAGTGATAAATGTGTGTTTGTGTGAAGCGCAGAATTACAGAATTTTCTTGGACGGAGAAGGGGGTTAAGTGAATCGTTAGAAAGCATTGGAATACAAAAGTTGTATAATTTAAATAAACAATTGACGTAACCCTACCTTGGCTGAAAGTTATCTTCAAAGGCAACCTAGAGCTCAGTCACATTCCTAGCAAATGGACTGAAGTAAAAGTTATATTTATACCTAAGGCGGGAACAAGCTCTCACTGCTATCCCAACGACTTTAGGCCTAGCTATAAGCTTATCCTCTTTTCTGTTAAAATCACTGGAAAGACAAATAGAGGCTTACATTAGAGGCTCAATCAAGCAGGGTGAGCTGTCGGGATCTCAACACGCATACTGTAAGGGACGATCGGTGGAAACAGCTTTTCACTCCCTTATAGGTTCGATTGAAAAATCACTTGAATATAAGGAATATTCAATGGTAACCTTCTTGGATATTGAAAATGCCTTTAGCAACGTTAGGCTCTTGCGGGTCTGGGGTAGACGGGTCACACAGAGGCTGGATAGATCAAATGCTTAGTGGCAGGATCGTGACAGCCATCTGGGTGGGACGTCTGCCGGCAGATACGTGAGCACCTCAAGGTGGGGTTCTATCCCTTCTTCTTTGGAACTTGGTCATAAATGACCTGTTACTAAACCTGGAAAGGCAATGCTTCTCCCGGTGGTTGCTCACCCGGATGAAGTTGCTATTGCGGTCTTCGGTAAATATCCTAGTACGCTGAGTCAGTGGCTACTTCTCTGAGTGGTCAGACGGCTGCGGACTGAACGCAAACCCACAGAAAACGGAGCTTTTTACCAAGAAGCTCAAAGCTCCTCAGTGTGACGCGCAAACATTAAATGGTACTCGCTTGATCTTTACGGATAGATACCTCGGACTGCTTTTGGAGAGCAAGCTAAGCTGGAAACCAAACATCGTAAAGAGAGTAAAGAAAGCTACTATAGCGCTCTACTCCTGCAAAAATGCCATTGGAAAGAGATGGGGTATGGACCCCCCACATAGTACACTGGCTCTACGTCTCAGTGGTCAAACCTATACTGCTCTATGCGTTAAAAATTATGGCCAACCTTAAACTATTGATGAAAATCCAAAGAACGGCCTGCTTGTGTATAAGTGGGGCTCTCAGGAGCAAACCTACTCAAGCTCTGGAGGTTCTCTTTCATCTTACTCCCTTGGATATTGCGGCCGAGCAGCTTGCATCTTGCACAGCCATTCGGCTCAAATCCTTATCTATGTGGACCTGTAACAATGCAGGACACTCATCTGTCCTATGCAATAGGGGTATTCCGGAAACTATCGACTACGCCTATCACTTTGCCATCAGTTGAGATGAAATTCCAAACTGAGTTTCCCACCGGAAAGGACTGGGTGAACGAAACGGTTATGGACAATGAGGGGATAAACTTCTTCACGGATGGCACAAAAAGGGATAGAGGGATTGGCTGCGGGGTGTTCTGTGAGGCACTAGGGTAACCCCTCTTTTTTTGTCTTCCCGACTTTTGCAGCGTTACGGACAGCCTGGCTGCTATTAAAATGCTACAATCATACTCCCTGACCTCAAAGGGAGCCCAGAACTGTCTGGCATCTTTAAATGAGATGGCTGATCAGTTTAACATCCACTTGACGTGGGTGCCAGGGCATTTCAATATCGCAGGGAACGTAATGGCAGATGAGTTGGCCCGCAAGGGTACAGCATGCCTAATAACCCAAAGCAGGCGTTAATTAAAGATACCGCTTGCTTCATGTAAACTGCTGCTTCAACAAGATACCACAGACGGACTAACGTTCATGTGTAATGACCAGGCAGATCTGCCATGGACTTGACCGTTCCAGATTAGGCCAACTGATATCTCTTCGACGTCATCATATTGGTATGGTCGTGGGAGCTATAAATGGACATTGTCTCATTGGGATACGTGCGAGCAGACTGGGTGTCCCAGCCCACGATTTCTGCCGCAGCTGTGGTGATGAGGAGCTGGAAGAAAATGTGCTCCATCTGCTCTGCACCTGTCCTAGTCTAGCGTACAGCAGAACAAAATTTATGGGAACTTCCCCTTTGAAAGACCTCTCGGATCTTAGTAAGATCGAGATCCGGGACTTTAAATGCTTCTTGGTAAGCTCATAGGATGATTAAGCGAGTGTAGAGGAGGAAACTCGAATGTGGTACAGGTACGAACCATTTTTGTGTCTATGCTAGTTCTTTAGGACGGCCACCCCTACCTAACCTAACCTAATAAACAATGGAGCAAAACTTCACCATTTCAATTCCATAAAAAAACATAACGAACTCAGGTAACATTGTTCAGAAATATTTATGTTATGTGGACGCGAATCATGTTGCTGCCAAGCAGAATGCACCAACTAGAGCACATAATGATCTGATCACAGGTCTGGTCCTTGGTCTCCCAAAGACTATCCCGCACCTCAGTTAAATATTAAAACAATATTTTTATTAAATCAAACAAATTTGTTTATTGATTTGAAGTTGTCCATCGTGCAATGAAATGTTTAATTATAAACAAATAAAATTATTGTCCGGTGTCACACAGTTGTCACAATATTGAAATTTATTTATTTATTTGGTGCTATAACACATGAATTTTGTATATTTAAAAGATTGGTCCGGTCACACTGTACCACTATATTCTGTTTTTGATCACACGCTCGAGCACCAAAATAACGATCGCCACGATTAAACCCACAAGTAGTAGAAATAAAATAATTTTGGTCTGATGAAAATCAATCGGTAAATTACTGTAATCTATCTGATTTAAATGCAGCTCGATTTCCTTATTCCTCTTCTCCAAAATTGACTCTTGATGTACGAGAAATCCTGCGGTACGTATACGAATCAGACCACGATTGAATTGTTCTCGATATTTGAAACCGGGCGAAACAAAAAATGATTCGTACTTTGGAAAATACTTTTCGGCCAGTGGTATAATGTTGTAGGCGGAACAATTCTTATTCGTAAAATCATATTTGTTTGTTGAAATAAACACAGTCTTGTCCATTGGGCAATAATCAGGAACTCTAAAGTATACCGTATTAGTATCATATGTATTGAATTGTTGCGGGCAATGATGATCATTTAGATGATTGTGAATGCCATTTAATTTGAAATGGTACGAGACATAGGTATAAGCCTCAACCAATGATGGTATACAAACTGAAAAGTCCCTCACTTTCAATAATCCATCTAAATTCGTGAATGGTAAATCTGGAAGTCGGATTGCCAAATACGAACTTAAAAATGCTTCAAACGAACCGTGAAATATAATCGCTATCATTGATAGTGCCACGAGCAGGACTTTTGGAAAAATTACTCCAGGCAATTCTTCACCTCCTTGATTTGTAATCAAAGAGAACCACGTTAAGTAATCAGATCGTGTCTTGGTATATCGTCGCAGCAAATATAATCCAAGTGTTGATGCGATTCCAATTAGTAAGAACGATACAAAAAATGCAATCCACAAATAGTCGGTGAACATATCAATAAAAAAGGTTGGTGTTCCAATCATATCCATATTAACCACCCATAGTTGGTTAGCTCGTTTTGTAGTTGGGAATAGTGATTCAGTTGAACTTAGATCTGTTATTCGCATCAAATTTATATCGTTGAATCCCAATAAAACAGGCAATATAAAACCGCCATCAGTAACTTCATTACGTACTCTAGAACAGTACAATAAATTGATTAAGAATTTTTATAAATTAACAAATTTAAAAGTCGTATACTTAAAGTTAATCGTTTGCTGAAGCAAATCAATGATGTACGGCTGTGGAAATCCGTAGTAGCGACCCCCAATAATACTTATTTCTCGATTGGTTACATTATTGAACTTTGTATTTTCGTACTGAGCACCATAGAGAGAAACCACATCGTTTGCGTCCTCCAAGAAAATGAACCAATTATACATTCTTGGCCATCTTAAAGTTTGTACATTAACGTATCGAAACTTAACTAAGTCTTTTTGATAAATCATGTCGATATATGTTTCGTTGTCCTAATATTACGATGATATGTTCATTTAAATTGATTTTCCAATTAATTTATATTGCTTGCATTGTTACCACACCGCGTTCCCATGGATAAGTTTTATAGTGCTGTATACTGAAACTAATAATTACTGAACGATATTTTAAAGACGCACGAAACCATTTTCATTAAAAAAAAACATTAAAGAAATTATTTTAGTCGCACACAATCGCTCCAATTTATAACTTTAATTATTATTTTTATTGAATAGTTTATTGTTGCTGGCATTCTCCTTACCATGAAACGGAAAGACTTTCCTCTTGGGTTAGAACAATATCACCGATTATCATTGTTTTCATGGAATAATACATGACTCCTATAGTGGAAGCATTGAAAACCCGTGAACCATCTCGGAATTTTAATTTTTTTCTGTACCTGAGGTTCTTTTCTTATAAGATTGATGCATATTACCAAATTATCTCTCTCTTCGTATTTTTCGTAGAAGTCGTATAATCCGTGCTATTAGGCTATTCCCGATCAGTTGTATAGAGCCATTGTTGTATAAGAAATATGGTCCTGATGCCGATTCGTTTGTGACGGAGAGTGAGGTACTACAAAATTAAGTGCGATAACCCCTCTGATTATCATCTAATTTTGTTACACCCAGGACGATTTGTCAACATATTTCTTCTACATTCATTGTCAATACATAATTTTAAAGGCGGAATTTCTGGATCAAAAGACGAAAATATTTTCTGGTGTTACCATTTATTTAGCTTGGCCATCACTCGGTTATAACCCTACGACTGAGTTAATTAGAAATCCGTCGATAGGAAAATTGGCTCGGGTCTGATATTGTAACACGTTCTGAACAGGATCACATTCACGATTTTCCCTGGTCTGTAGAGAAGATTTATTTTTAATTTGCTGGATTTTCAAATGACGTCCACATTGGTCCTACCACGATATTTTAGTACACTTGTATTGTGCGGGGCGAGTTGTGTAGAAGCCAAATTCAATGATTTTCACAATATTTCGTGTCGAGCCGTTACTGAAGCTATGTATTCTCGACTCTACTTCGTGCTATGGAATTCATTATGGTTTTGCCTTTAATGTGCATTGAAAAGGTTTTTGTTTCTATCGTGACGCATAAGCTTCAAATTTGACTTCATTTTAGCCAGAAATCGATATAATTAATAAACTTCCCCAATTTATTTTCGGCTGGGTAAACCATTCAATGTGGTGTTGTATTATATAGTATTGCAGGTCTGTTTGGTAGCTCTCTATGTTCCCAAAGTGATTGAAACAAGTGAGGGGTTCGATGACAGATCCAAACATGGCGCATCTTTTATAAAATAAATATTTAGCATTGCTTGCGTTTTCCAATGTTATCAACACCTGCTTTAAAGCGATTACCTAAACAATTGTACATAGTCCATCATTCATACTGTTTAGTGTATAACGCCATCTTTGATTACGTCATAATAATAATAATAAACAGTTTTAGAAGGTCATAAGTAGTCCAATACTAAGCCAACAATTTGGCTCCATAACGGTTTCAATCCTGAGCTTGATCTTTATACTGTCCTAGACAACCTGAAGAAGCCAAATCATTCTCAATACCGTAACCTATAGCCAGCGTACTCGCTGAGATTCGTTCGAGTACAATGTCGCTGATCTTCATGTCTGATCTTTGATCTCGATATTGTACAGAGCTCGATATGTATCATCTTGGGCCCTTCTCACAAATATAAGAAGCCATTTCCGGTTTTCGTCCGTCAGCGTCCAACTTTTACATCCATACATAACAAAGGGCGTGATCAACGCTTTGTAAAGCTTCAGTTTCATGACACTTGATAGGTGTTTAGATTTTAGCAGTGGCCTTTGATGATACGAAGCACGACACCTAGCAGGTAGCAGCATTTTAATATCCTCACCCGCACAATGTTGTCGTGTGTGATAAAATAGTCCAAATATTTGAACCTCCTTATTCGCTCAAACGTGTAGTGGCCACTATTAAAATCTAGTGTGCCATTGACCCTATAACCGTATAGATCATGTATTTCATTTTGCACTCATTAATCCGGAGTTTAACAAATGCTGGAAACTTTACAAGCGGAACAAAGAATTTCCTTCAATCCGTTGCTATTCAGTCCAATCACGAATATGTCATCTGCATATGGAGCATCCCCTTTCTGAACATCCGAGATTACTTCATAAATTTTGCATAGCCTGTTCTTAAATTTAAAACAGCTAGACTGCGTCACGGTCATTCTACCCAATCGTACCAATTTTTGTGACATTCCTATAGGTATTCCAGGACAGACCAAAAACTATCTGGAACACCTGATTTATCGGGTTAGATGTTTAATAATATTTATATAGAATCATCCGCAGCGAATAGACTGACTTCGGTTCACCATATTAATCGAATCAGGTCGAAAAAGCATTTCCACATAGGATACTTTCCAAATATCAAGAGCTCCGAATTAATGCGGTCCACTCCATGTGAGCGGTTACATTTTAGTCTCTGCATGGCTTTTATGAATTTCACATAGGATGGATCCTCAAAATCTCATGGGATGAATCAAAATCCCCGAAATCTATATTTGAGATGACTCAGCTACAGTCCGTGACGCATGTTGAATACTTAGCAGGCCAGTGAATGCATTCACTCCATGCGAGGCTTCCATCCAGGTCCTAAATGGCGGTTAGTAATCCGTTAGTTCCTTCCACTATTTTCGCTTTTTCCGTCTACAAATCCGGTTAGCTGTTCTCCTAGTAAGAGCAGCCTTGTTTTTCCTCGCGAGTGTTGTACTTCACTATGGGCTGTATTTTATAACTCCACTGCAAGACTACACTGGTTACCAAACCAATCATTCTTGGGTCTGACTATCACTATATACCTTAAGTCTGTTAAGCAGCACTGACAACTGAAGTTTTCAATACCACCCAAAGTTGACAAAGTCAGACTGGTAATTAGCTTCCCTTAATATTGTCGCTGACAAGGTTACGATGGCCTGACGGCTGTCAGCTCTAACATTAAATTTAATTACCATTCTATCATCGTGTTCGGATATAGGTTGGCTTACTTCATGCGCAAGCGAAGCTTCCACAATTAACTGCTTAGAATTCCAAAACAGGCTACTTTGTTTTCGGCCCAAGAAAAAATCCAGCTTCAACATTTCCAAGGCCACCTCCATTGAAGACATATAATGTTAAAGATTATTCGTGATATTAATGGCAACTCAACGTCGTTTATTCGCCTCTAGAATAACTTCCAGGCAGATTTTTCTGGTTTCTATTATACTTAAATCAAGATTATCTGGTCCGGAATATGATTTAGTTAAATTCAATGATTATTTAAAGTTCTCAGATTCTAAATCGATCGAGCAGGTACAACTCAAATTGGTGCCAGCTTTACAACTGAAATTTAAGGTTATCAGAAGTTTTACAACCCGAATAGAAACCGAAATTTCCTTAATAGATTCTGGCGTGATATAAATTGTGAAACTGAAGAATTTCATCATTTACTGTAGAGACTGCCTTAGATGCTCAAAATATAATTCCTCCAAGAGTCGAAAAGGTTTGTTTACATCATTTCATTGTACAAAGTGATGGTTAATATATTTGTCCTTCACAGGAAATCCAATCAGGTGTCTTGATTTTTATGGGTTGTACGAAGATAAAAAAAAAACAATTTTGAGCATATGTCGTCATTTTAATGATTTCTTCCATTTACCAAGAGATATCCTCTCAACTTCAACAGAAGGTGTTAATGATGTTCCATTACTACCAAATTCACGTCCAACCAATATAAAACTCGGAAGAAGAAATAAACAAACAAATCGATAAAATGTTAAAGAACGGAATAATTGAACCTTTATAAAATAATTGAAGCTTTAGTCCTTGAAATTCTCCTATATTGTTTGCGCCCAAAAATTCTAATGATATAAACCATAAGCGTTAGGGAGTAGGAATCGATTTTCGGCACGTCCAAGTGAAATCACTATAAGCGATGTATTTCATTAACATAGAGCGACATATTAAACCAACTTGGAAGGTGCATTTACTTCTCGACATTGGATCTCGCTGAAGAATGTCATCAAATACCTCTCAATCCAGCTGACAAATTGAAAACGGATTTCACCACTCAATTGGGCCTTTACCAATTCGTGGTCATGTTATAACAAGCCAAGGTACGAAACTGGATCCTCAAAAGATTTAAGCTTTATCCAAGCTTGAGCCTTCGTCTCAGAAAGCAATCAAATCATGAATGTTGGCAATCAAAAATGTTCAATATCATTTGAAAATGTATACGGTAATGTGAAGGTTGCCGAAAGAATAAAGTGACTTCAGAATAAATGTCCTATGAAAATGACTACTACGGCAAAAACTCCGTTCGAAATAATATTCCTTGACATTATAGGACCCTTACCGTCTTCCTACAACGGTTTCAAATACATATATACTTACAATGCTCCTTTAAAGAAGCAAAAAAGCGATTTAGTGGCTAGAGCATTTGTTGACAATTTTGTAACGCAAATTGGTACATCTACAGTATTTGAAACGAATTTCAGGGGTTAACTAGCGTATGTAAATTAATGAACATTAAAAAAAACAAGAACTACAGCATACCAGTCTCAGTTAAACTGGGCGCTTGAGCAATCGCATCGTACATTTATGGAATATTTACGAAATTTTTGTACTTCAGACCAAATGCCATTCGCAATATTCGCCTTTAATTCAAGCAGTTAGCCCGTAATATAAGTCGTTAACGTTTAGTAATGATGGAAACTCTTGATTTATGGTATATGCCTCATACAGAATAGCTTGGTTATGTCATCCCTTTTGTTGAATGAAATATACAACAACCATGATTCTTTTGACTATAGGTAAAATCACCTTATGAGTTTGCTTGATTTTTAGGCTGTTCTTTAAAAAGCATAATAAAGGAATTAACTGTCAAAGTTTCCGTCATAGCCCTTGTAAAACACAGTCAAATTAGGTATTGCCATGTTTGATATACGATTAAAGCGACCGGGTCTCGAGTACCATGGTGTTAAATACGTTAAGAAAGCTCTGCCAGTCTTGATTATCACCAAAATAATATAAAATGTAAACTATAGTCAGATTGAAGTGTCCATTGATTTCTTGGATCGTATTCATATGGTTGGTACACGAAAATGTATCCAGGTACATACGCTAAATAAATACTTTTATCCGTACGACTGGGCTAACCAGAAATCCTTCGATAGAAAAGTTGGTGCCGGTTTGGTATTGTTCTCTTTCACAATTGTATTTGGTCGGTAGGCCAATTTTTAATTTATTTTATTTTTCACGATTTTAAGATGTCGTCTACGCTGAGAAAAAAAGAGATTATCTTGATACATACAGGGTGGCGCATAATTAACGTTATGATTTATTTTATGAATAATTAACTTTTTTCTTTATGATTTAATTTAACGTTGTCATTTATTTAAATGTTCACATTATATGTTTTGAAGATAATATCTTTCGAAAGATGCCCATTGTTTGTTCGACCTGAGCATTTTCCATAACTTTTCTTAGAATAACAGGTCACAAAACCCTCTTTTCTTCTCGGATCAACCTTAAACTGTTGGATGTTTTACACATTACCATTTAGGTAGCCCCAAAGAAAACAATTGAAGCCCGTTAAATCGGGAGAATGCGGTGGCCACTTCAAATTTGAAAAACATACTCCAATGATTCGTTTTGAAATTGTTCCACACTGTGTATTTGATGTTCAACATTATTCTTGGATTTTGGGTGCCCCACATTCTGCAATTTTGATAATTCACGTGACCATTGAGGTGAGAATAAGCCTCGTATTTGTGCACAATTTGGTTTTAACTCGTGAACCAATTGAATGTTATATGGGATACGGTGTAACTTATGTCAAATTCTTTCCAAAGACTGCCTAGACATCACCACCTGCTGGTAACGTCACCTGGTGGAAGTTTCGGAGTTTTCCACAATACTTACTCGTACCCGACCAATGGTCACATCTTTTCGAACTGCACGAGGCCTTCCAGCACGCGGAAAATCACAAACAGCCTCTTATGGCTGAAAACGCTGAGCAAATCGGTAAATTATTGAAGTAATTTCGATATGACCTTTGTGTCTGAATAATCGAATGCTAACTTTCAAAATAAAATTGAACAACTTTGGTTCTTTGTTCTGTGTCTTTCCATCATAAATTTCCCAAGTTTTTCAAAAAAAACGATGTAAAATACGTAAACAAAAAATGAATTGACTAATTAAGTCATAACGTTTCTTATGCTTCCAGTAATTTAGAAAACTTTTGAGGAACTGTTATACAAAATATAGAATGAGACCTAAAATTCTTGAGAGAAATCGTATACCACCACGTCAGTTCGGATTACAAGAAAGCCACTCCACCATAGAGCAAGTTCACAGGATTGCACTTAAAAATAAGAAAATATGCTCAACAATATTTCTGGATTAGAATTTAAGCTGAATCTTATATTGCTAACAGATATTTTTGCGTTAAATGTGAAAAAGAATTTAAAAGGGTATCTTCAGGGGTTCCCCAAGGTGGCGCGCTGGAGCCAGACTTGTATTTATTTTACACAAGAGACTTACCAAACACAAGCGGGACAACAATAGCAATATTCGCGGACGATACTGCAATTTTAGCTACTGGTTATAAAGTAAACGAACCAACCAAAAATCTGCAATGGGCTACGAACCAACTAAGTATTTGGATCAAAAACAGTGCATTAAGCTAAATGAAGAAAAATCGACGCACGTTAACTTTACCAATCAAATAAGTAGCTGGATGCCAATAGAACTAAATTCCAAACAAGTTCCTTATGCTAACATAGCCAAAGAGTATGTCTCTCGATACTAAGTTAAAATGGAAAGAGCACATTAAAAAGAAAAAGGACGAATTTAACATTAAATATAGAAATATGTATTGACTAATTGGGAGGTGTTCAGAGCTGTCAATACCTAATAAGTTGCTAATACACCAACAAGTTATAAAACCTATATGGACTTATGGTATTCAGCTTTGGGGCTGTACTAAGAAAACCAACATTAAAATAATACAAAAAATTAACCTAAAATACCGTTAATTATACGCCACCCTGTAGTTAGTCAGACTCGTTTCTGGGGATTTGTAAGAATTATGTCATTTGTAAGAATTATGTCATAAGCATAAGCACATTTATCTTCTGATTGGAGTTGATGCTAATGCTCATCCTACTATTTGGAGTGTAACGAACATTAACCACAGAGATCAGTCTCTGTTTTGTTGCTTAGTTGTATCTTGAGGAATATAGGCAACTTTTTAAAAATGATCGTCCTGTTTACCAGAAATCTATATATCATAGATAGATCCCTGCCTGAATTCAACTTGTTTAATTTAGTTTCAATGACTAACCCATTGAAAGATTTATTTTTTCATTTTCTCAACAGATGAGTTCATAGACGGACTCATCTAATCGTCTTTTCAGATAGCTCTAACACAATCTTCACAGATATATGAAATATTTTACCAACTCTCGGCTTTTTATTGTCACTAATTTTGAGCCTGAATGCTGATGTTTTGCAATGCAGTCACCATTGAGCCCTGGCACAAATATTAAAGATGCCAATCTGATTGGGAATGGTTCTATATTTTCGTTTAAATTAATTGTTGTTATCCAGTTCCGTGATGTTTTTAGCCTAGATGCAATCGGAATAAACATGTTACTTTTTAGACGACACCAATTAGACTTGGGCAATAATTTTTTTTTGTTTTCCTAATTTGCACCAAAATGGTTTACAATTAGCTTCGTGACGTCATCAATTTCGGGATTCCGATATTAGCTTTTTTTTATTTATTTTTATTAAAACGGTTGGAACTGTGAAAGCAAACCCTGCACTACCTTCTGAACGAGAGCCATCCGCAAAAAAAAATTATCGACTCAGACAACTGTATATAGAAATCCTGAGAGAGCCATAATTCTCTCGAGGGTAAAACGATGGAGAATGAATTGGTGAAGTTAGATTCGGGCAATAGCCTATCATTCACCATTTCAACCTCCGGAATATGTGACATAAACTTATTAAGAATCTGTCAACCTCAGTCAAAACGCAGCAGAGCACGCCATATACCAACAATGTAAGACTGCAATTCGGACAAGCATAGAATATACTCCATAGCAAGAAGGGGAGTAGACAACGGACCCGGAGCTGAATAATTTGCCTGTATGCTCTCGAGAATAGGGAGATCAACATTTTCAGCTCTCGTATTAAGCTTTACGCTGGAAGTGTGCTCTGAAGTGTGATTTGTTAGTCTTTCAATACGATGTGGTGTGGAATCATCTGCTTTTTTCTTTTCAGCACCACATTCGTCGCAAATAAGGCGGACGTATAAACTTTGAAAAACAACTATATACCATTTGCTCTTTTATAGTTTAATTGAGAAAATTAAGTAAAATTCATGTTGTAGTATATAAGAAGAAACTGTACACACCTTCACCGAACTTTTAGAGTAATCACATAAATTTTAATTTTCATTTGCTTATTGTTGTAATAGAGATCCTGAACCTGTAACTAAATTTCAAAGTGATAATAAATGCGCTATTCAGTATTTCCTAATTACCTTATATAACAGCAATAAGCATCCACGTTAGATGTATTTATGTACCCAAAATAAATTTCATCCGATTTGTATTATCAATGCCATTATTTATGGATGCTATTATACATTTATACGTACTAAATCGATCGGCGAGATTTAGTTTTTACTTTACGAAAAGAGGCGCTTCACGGGCGGGCGCCTCCTTTTCATGGTACACACAACAAAATAGCAAAACAAAAAAAATCTAAAAATCACGTGACATAATTTTTCATTTTCATATCATTACTATGATTACATTTTCATGTTTCCCATATATTTTCGATTTTCTTTGTGTGCGTGTGTGTATGTTACCATTTTCTCTTGTTATCGAATTTCGATGGCACGTTTTATCGAATCAAACGGCGAACACAAAAAATGCCTCGACTCAAAATAATGATATCGAAAAAGCACACAAAATGAACAAAAAAAAAGCTTTCGATTTTTTATTGCGTGCTTTTTGGAATTGTTGGTGTCTCAGTATTTATATATACATTTATGTATATATATATATTCGGTGTGTGGGTGTGTATGTGTGTGTGTGAAAATCAAATCAAAAAATAATGATAGCAACAACACGACTATGATTGATTTGGAAACGGAAAAAAATGAGATTTGAAAACTGAATTGATGTGATCGATTCAACATTTGTGGTAGGGCATAAATGAACATTCTGTATATTATACGGGAATAAGCCAACCTAAGTTTTGTATCCAAACTATGGGACCAACTATCAGGTTGTTCTCCCGTCTCCCTATCGCTTTCAATCACAATAACCCAGATGTGCAGAAGACTGTAATGTGGACAGAATTTGGAAAAAAAAACTCGTCACTAAACCTCACTTTGAAACGTTATCCACGGCAGTCGATAGATGTGCAATCAATTTAATTTTTAACAATAACTATAAAATTCAGAAGCTCACTATAATTTGGGAATATCATAAAAAGTTATTTCAACGAAAGAATTAATTCCAATTAATTATATGGTAGGTGACCTGCAATGATTACAGTTTACCACATAGACCAAACGCTTCTATGGGTATAATTGATCCACAGTAGTCACGAGTTGTACTTTCCGAAATATATTGGTTTCATTTACACCAAGGGTGTATAGGTCTGGAATTCATGAATGCTTCGAAAAAAAATGTTAAACACGGATTTGGTGCCTGTTTAGGTCATATATACTTAAAGACCTAAAAAGAGTTGGTACTCATGGTGGTATGGCCATACCCTTTATACAAATGTCAAACAAATACACAATGTTGCTAGTTCCTAACCCCGACGCCTGATTTGTTGCTCTTTAAACAAGCCACAGTAGATGTTTCTGATAGATTCCGCAAATTAACTAAACCTGGCGGTCAATCGTTTTATTATTTGCTGTTATAAATTGGATTTGTATTGGATTTCCTGCCCTTAAGATTTAATATTTCCTTAGAACCAGATTGGTTAAAGCAGCACACCCGGTGTACAACAATTTAAGATGATAAGCCAATGTTATTTTACTGGAAATCGACGCACGGGATTGAACAATCATAGGATGATATTTCGTTGTATGTAACACAACGGTAATATTTATTCGGTCTCCTTCTCTGATAATTATAAATTCATCCAAGAAAAGATTTTACGTCTTTATTCTGCTCTTCCTTGAAATTTTTTGATTTTTTCTTAAAGAATTTACCAAACACTGGCGTCGTACATATTGCCTCAACAACATTCTCCTCTCCGATTAAACTTCTGTAGGCTTCTTTCGATCACTTTCTAAAGATCTAAGCACTTGGATTTTCACACATCCGTTCGTAAGATGAATTTTGACTGCTTCAGTCTAACATATATAGTTTGGATGCACAAATTACTGTATATATATCTTTGTTTTGATGTGACGTGACGCCAGTGTGCGCATGGGAATTGTTCTACGATAATTAAGACTCTGAAAAGCGTTGCATTTTATCGGGTGTACTGCTGACAAATCCAGCACAATTTTGCTGCCACACCACAAAGGATGATTCAAGTACTTTGGTGATCTTTACCCTTAACTTAATTAACTTCGGGATATTTCATCTTGATCTACTTTGGTTGATTACTTGAGACATCTTGAGGAAATAATTGATACTGGAGCAGTACCGCATGTTAGCGGCTTCAATTCAATTAATTAATGAAATTTATGTATTCTTAAAAATTCGATTTATTCGGATGCTTACATACTTAAATCAAACATTAATGCCTTTCTCAGAGGTTTTTAAAAGCTTTTCAAACGTATAAATGATTTTTAAGTCCGTATTTGACACTAATCATGCTTCAATTTAAAAGTTTGTACAATTTTATTATTTTTGCAGAAATGTTAAAACTTTTAGAGCTTTTGTTACCAATTCATTTCAAATTCAAAAAAAATTCATCAAACAATTACACCTTGCTCCTATGCCACATTGGCGTATACAGTATACCTGTAATATCTTAGAAAACCATTCAAATAATAATAAGCGATTTGCAGAACAGCAGCAACAATAATTTTTGTTAAGTAATCTCTTCTATTGCCATACATGCGCACTCTTTTATAAGGTTTTCTTAGGAGTTAATTTGGCAGACCTGACTATCGATGTGCTTTATGTGCTACTAACAACTAAAATAATAGTTTCTAGATTTTTAGCGATATAGTTAAAGTAATACGAATTGGATTATTAAACGAACGTCCATTGAATGAACTTCCGCCATTCTAATGAATTCATCAAACCCTTAAATCGCAAACAAAGCGTACAGCCTTGATAAGATGGGCTTTAATATAGAAAACAATCTTATGGGCAAATTTGGGCCATTACATATACGTATAAAAGTTGGATCCGCTTACACGACAAACTATATTGTAAGTCCGCTTACATAACATATCAAAATTGGCAGCTACCCGAATTTTCGAATATAGGCCATTTCATACAAATAATCGATGGATGGTGATTTTAATTATTTATAACCTGTTACCCAATAAAATATGACCTAATACGAAGCATAGAAGTTCTCTTTTATGATTGAAACCCTAATTATTAGCCCGCTTACACGACAAATCATAATTACCACGTACCCGAATTGTTCAATATTGGTCACTTCATACAAATATTAGTTGGATGCGGATTTTTATTATTTTGAACCTCTTGATCTTACATAAAAAATGATCTGATACAGAACAAATGTAACTGGATGTTTGAATATGGGGTGTTTGATACGAATAAAAGATGGGTGGGGAATTTAGATATTTTTAACCTGATCTCACATAATATACCAGATATGTAGCATGGAAATCTGACCAGATATGCATTTTGGAATATCACTATACCTATAGGTCTTAGCCCAAATTGAAATTCCGCTAAAATCAGTAGTTAACGTTGACTACGTGGTCGACGTAGAAAATATTAGTTATTCCAGAGTTGAAATTTTTGGATGATTTTCCAAATCATGGGATGAGATGAGAATAGTATTGCCTAATGAACATGTTTACTTATTTCTGGAATAACCTCACGCACTTTACTTCTTCTTGTGGGTTGTTATTTTGGGTTTTCAGAATTTTTTCTATTTTTTTAGTTAATTTCGAACATTTCGATTCTTGGATTTTATTCGGTTATATTCGATATATGGAGTTTTTCGAATTTCCAATTATTATCGAATTTTTCGGATAATTTTATTTTTTCGGTGTTGTTCGGTTTTTGCAGAATTCTTCAGTTTTTTTTGTTGTTGAAGTTTTGCATTCTTACCGCAGCTAATGGTACCCCAATTTCCACTTACGGTGCAAAATTATTAAAAGTCAATCTTAGTCTCAGGCATTCGTTCATTTATCCTTTTATAGTCACGGTAGTGCACAGACCTCTTATAGGTGCTTACTTTCAGTCTAAATATGGCTTTGTTGTGAACGTAACCATCGTTCAGGTTGATACGCTAACTTTAAAATATTTAATCGTTAACAATTCTTACGACGGTCTTTTAAAGAAATACCCTGGGCTCACGGAAGCTCCAAATTATAATTTGCCAATGGGGCATATTGTAGTTCATTACATCGGCACACAAGGTAGGTTACTTTGTGCTAAACCGCGATAAATGTATGTCACTATACTTAAATGTGCAAAAAAACAAATTTCAGTGTATGACTGATATTGGAATCTGCCATCCCTCGTGATCACCAGTCTCCTCATCACTACGTATGGTGCACAATTAGGACTAGTGCTCTTGTGGAGACAGTCGACAGCTCAACAGTCCAGACATTCTCAGTTTCTCATTAAACTAGTTGGCGCCACTATTTTCTCACACATAGACTTGGTACGGGCCCATCATATTTCCTTGGCTTCTGAGGATATACTTGAAACACCGATAACTACTTCGTATTTTCTTATAAATTGATGACATTTTCATTGAAGGTCACTCTCCGCATTTGGGATTAATATTAACGCATGAAAATGCGTTTTAAGAAGGAAGTCACTCGACTCAAAAGCCACACAATCTATAGAGAAATGACTTCCTCCCATCAAAAGACAGAGTTGAGGCCATTGCATTTTTCCAGAGCCAACGTCAATCCGCCAAACACAGTAGTTCATATAGGTATGGTGAACTATTTCCACTATTTTATACCACGTTTAGCCGAACGATTATCGCCTATTCACAGACATTTGGCCATACTACTTAAAAAAGGCAAACCCAGAAGAAATTTCTGAAGAAATGCACTGCATGTTTCATAGAGGTGAAGCGTTCTCTTGCCGCTGCCACTCTTTGAGCACATCCGTCGAACGACACGGATTTCAATATTACTACCGACGCTTTCAGTATAGCAGTTGGAGCTGTTTTACAACAACGCAATAATGAATGTTGGCAAAATCATATTCTTTACATTCGATTAACGACCAACAATCACCACATCAAAGGTAAACGAAATTTGGAGAGCGACTGTTGGTGATGACCTGGTGAGACGTTTCCACCATAGAAATCAGCGTCTTTTCTTTTGGAACTCAACCTGTCAAGTCAACATGCTAGCCAACTAGCAGCAAATTTGGTGTGAGACATCGACAGATTAAAATTGATCCTTCGTTCCCAAAAACATACGACGAACAATTTTCGATAGTCCCGGCTTAAACTCGGCTTATCACATCCTGTCATAAATTAATATTTTCAACTTACTTCTGGCCAAGAATGAATACTGTTACAAGTAACTGGGTGAAATCTTGTATTCATTGTCAAAAGTTCTCCCAAGTGGCAGATTTGAACACATTCACATGGACCTAGTTGGTCTACTGCCCCAATAGAATGGCTAGCAAAACCGTAAGTATAAGTTCTTCTACAATGAGTATATCTGTAAATTTGGGGTCCTCATATATAACGACAGACCAAGGCACACAATTTGAATCCACAATCTTCATCGAACTCACAAACAGGATACGTATATACCCAAAAATCTGGATAATTGCTCACACGTGTTGTATTTGTTCGCGTGAACAGAGTTAAAAGTCCTTTGAGTATATCGTATTCTGGACCATATCCAGTATCCCGCAAACGACATTGATTTATTGTGGACATCGATGAAAAACTCACAATTGGCATCGACAAGCTCAAACCAGCGTACGGAATAGTTGTGGTTAGCCCGCACTCGAAAATCGTATTATCGGTAAGACCGTGAAATTTCAACTTTAAACACTACGGTTTTCAATCCAGGAGGGTCGTTGCAAACATATTTCTATTCGCACCGTTTAATTCTGAGATTTTGCTGAATCGCTGAATATAAATATTTCGATCCTCGACGATATCGATAGTAATTGATTATCGATATACGCTCCTGTATGTAACTAAACTATAGCGGACTTACGATGTTCTCAAAGAATAGTTCAGTCATATACAAAAAGGAACAGTCAGGACGCCCTCCAACACTAATTACCTCAATATTTCAATCTTTAATGATGCGCAAGAGAAATTCAATGCGAATATATAGCGATTCTGACTTTGTTTTCTCAAACAAAATAGTTTTCATTCCTCCCGTACAGAAAAGCATAATAGCAACAACTTCACCGGGCTATTCTCTCCAGCATCTTAATATCTAATTTATCATTTTCCGTTTTTTTGTTCAGTGCATAATTTTCCGTCTAGCGTTCATACATAGTCAAAAATTTCCATTGGAATAATATAGGCAAAATGGCACCACCAACGTATACACGCACAAACGCTGTTAAAATATTTTTCGCATATATACCATGGTGCGTTGTTATTTCGTCTTGTATTCCCGAAGGCTAATAAATTTATGTTAAGAGACAAAACAACAACAACAACACGGATTTCAGTTTTCATTAAAACCAACCACCAGTATATACGAGTATGTACGCGTATAAACGGAAAATTTGAAGTTATCGTTATCAGTGAATATAAACGTTCCTAATTTTCACCATATACTTCGCGAACCTCTCGTCCACACGGCGTCATGATATAACCCAAATTTATTGTGTTTGTAGGTATATACGCATTCAAGTGGTACGAAATGGTTCCATAAGGAAAACTTCTTTTTTGCATGCGCGTATTGTATCCTCCTCTATCAAGTTTTGTTATTGTTTTTGTTGTCATTTTTCCTTCAGATAAATTTCTTTGATATGCAAATTTTTTTTTCTTGTTATGGATTGCTTGAATATTTTATATCTTTCGTTTTTATACTCGAATAAATAATGTCACACGTTTTAAATCCAAACTATATACATACATACATGCTTTGAGTTGCTGTAGGCCTAATTTTTCTAATTATTTGATAAGAAAAATGTCTGTATATAACCTCCAATATATAGCATATATACGCATGTAGTTTATGTGATGGTAAATCCAAGCATATACTGATTAGCTTTTAAATTAAAAATTTAATATTTTGTGTTTACGCGTTTCCGTACGACTCGAGAGTAGATGTTGGTGCGGGATATTCCTATTATTTTGATGAAAAAATTAAATTAAATTCATTACTTTTGAGTAAATACTCGTATGTGTATGACGATAATCTTATCAATCTTAAACCAAGAAAGACAAACTTGAATGAAACTATTAAATTCTATTACAAAAGTTACTTTGAGTGAAGTATACGCAAAAACCATATCAGGAAAAATCGCCTGAAACATCAATTTACCAACCTTATTGCATTTACCAGCAGCAACTTCTTTAAAGCAATTGAAAGCCACGAACGTAAGTTCATATAGTTGGTGTTAAAACACGTTTGTGAAAATTGTCCTTAAACTGTCCTAAAAGGTTTCGTTATAACGAATTTTTATTGTGAATAAATTAATAGAAATTAGTAAGTTTACTAATTTACCAGTGGTCAATCTAAAGGGTTATACTGCTAAACTTAATTGTCTTCAAAACACGGCTTGTAGGGCTGTTACTGGAACTACGTCCTTGACTCCACTTCTTGCTATATGGAGTCCATTCTTTCCTTGCCCCAGTTACATGCCTTTATTCGTGGCACTGGTTGTTCTGCAGCGTTTCGCTTGAGGTGCATTGCGGCCTAGAATGTTCTCGGGTCTGTCGTGAAACATAGACTAATCTGTAAAAACTACACTTCATAGATTTATAGTTCATAGTCTTTTCTTCAGATGACTCTCGTTCTAGCTTCAGTGCTGAAAGTGAAATGTACTATCCTTGGTCTAATCAGAGATCTTTTTTCAGTCATGGTTCGCGTGTTATGGAAGCTTTGAACTTTGCTGTTAAAAACCAAAACATTATTCTGTGTACTGATAGCAAAGCTGTGCTCAATTCATTGAAAAATCCTTTGACTGTCTCCAAACTTGACAAGGATTGCAAATACTTCATTAATCTTCTTTGCTCCAACAATATCGTTACGGTAATGTGGGTGCCAGCACATTGTGACATGGAAAGGAATGATATCACGGACTATTTAACCAAATCCGGTTCCCAGCTAACTATAATTGGACCTGAAACCGTAGTTCCATTATCTTTAAACTACGCCAAGAAAGTTATAAAGAACTACTCCTTTAGAGTATAACGTGTTCAAACCACTATCTCAAGTTGTTTTTGAATATACGAAGAAAATTACTCAACACTTACATAATAAATTGCATTGGATGTTTTATTTAGCTTGGTAGTATATACATAGCGCTGGGCTACTGTATAGACAATTATGTTGTATATAAAATTTATAATGTATTGTACATAATAACGTAGGTACATAATTTGTAATTAGATAAATACATAGAGAAGTACTGGAAGCTTAATACATACAATAATACATAAAATAAAAATAAAAAAAAACATGTTTTGCTACGGGAAGAGTTTTTTTTTGGCGGTCCTGGAGCTATAGAGGCAGTTGGTGATGAATCTTGAAGCGGAATGCATAAAAATATGTACTGGTGTCGATCATAAGATCGCAAGTTAAAATTGAAAAAAAAATGAGTGTTTTATAAGTAAATAATAATACATCTAAGATAATGATGAATTGAAAGTTAATACTAAATAAAACTATAACTATAATAAATAAATAAATTAAATAATAAACTATATATAATAAATAAATTTAATAATCCTATAATTATTAATAATGTATAGTGAAATATTAAAAATTAAATTAACACATGTGTATAAAACTGTGCTTAAAGACTGATAAATAAAATAAATAAATTTTGCTTAAAATAAATAAAAACAAAGCATTGCGCTTATGGACAATTAAAAGTGTGTTAACATATTAATAAATAATATAAGTTACATCTAAATTAATTTAGTAAAATAAAAAAAAATAAACTATAATATAATTACATATCCTAAATAAATAATTACGTATATTTTTTAATAATTATTGCTAAAAGTATGTTAAAAGTATCGCAAAAACATATCACAAATTGCGATTAATTGTATAGCAGTTCCGCATATCTTCGCATCAATGTGGCATAGTTTACCGGATCCGCAACGTTACTACGGCATATAAACAGCTAAGAAATAATATTTATATATAATATTTTTTTTGCTTCCAAAATATTTTTCTAAAAATTTAAGATTTAAATATCATATTGGACTAAATTTTTTTATAATTAATTAAGATTATATTTTTTTATTTAAATTTGCTTATGGCCATAATTTGCATAGTTAGATTTAAGTACATTTTTTTTGTTAAGTTAAACAAAAACCAATGCAAATAATTTTATTTACAAATATTTTTTTGAATAAATTTTTCTTTATATATTTTATTAATATTAAATCAACATTTTTATTATAATTGAGATAATGCATATTTAAATTTATTATCATTTCCACTGGTGAAGTAGTCCTTCTGAGCACTTACAGTAGGCACCTGAACTAACTTTTCTTTATATAAAAAAAAAAAAAAATGCAGCAAATTCAAGCTCTTCCTTGGTTCACCTAACATCCCACCCCAGCCACTGAAAGCTAGCCGGCTGAAAAATGCTGCGTGAGTCAACTAAGGAGAGCCTATAACAGATTTATTTTCCTCTAGTTATATGGTAAAAATGAAAACTGTTACAAAAGATGTAAGACTACAGTGGCTTGCTACTTTCAGTTGTCGTTTGGCGAAGAACTTCATTAACGAACCCAATTTAAAATCAACTAAATATGCTCTATCTTTGAAAAAGGACCAGCTAAGAATCTTGGTCACATGTGGTCACATATTAGAAAAACTCTAGAAAATTTGGACACTTCGACATATGTTTTTCAGTTTTGTTACTTTGAACAAAAGTTATATAATCATAAGTACTTGATACATTTTACACACAAATTAGTAAATTTCAAACTTTCTTTCGACTCTAAAGATACATCTATGCTTGAAACAATATTTAAAAGCATCCATAGATCTTTTGAACAGGCGACTAGATAGCCGAGAAACAGTGGATGAAATAACATCCATATTATACTAAACTAATATGATAAATAAAACATTAAGAATTGTAATCTGGAATGCAAATGGAATAATCCAACATATTCCAGAGTTAGAAATCTTTTTAAATACTGAAAAAATTGATATATGTTTAATATCAGAAAGCCATCTTACTAGAATCTCATATACCAAAATACGTGGTTACGTTTCTTATCACGCTTTACATCCAGCAGAAACAGCAAGAGGGGTATCAACAATATTTGTGAAATGAAATATTCAACATCATGAAGGAATAAAAATTGAAGAAGAAAGTATTCAGGTATAGTAGTTTTCATATCTCGCTGGAATTTTGACAGTTCTCGCGCAGAAAAAATATATCGGATACACAGTGATGTATTAAGTACAATAAATCGTGTTTATTGTTTACATTTTTATTTAAATGGAATAGGAACGTTTTTAATCACAAAATGATTTTATAATTTAACTTTATAAGAATCCCTGACACTTTTAAAATTAATATTTAATTCGAAAAACTAAGAATTAAATTGAAAACTGATTTTGCTTTTTATGTTGTTTTGGTTTTGTTCGACATGAATGATAAATAATAATAATAAACAGTGTTAAAGGCCATTACTGGCCCCTTACTGAATCAACAATCTGGCTCCAACGGTTTCGATCCTGAGCTTGGTCTTCATACTGTCTTAGACAATCTGAAGAGGCCAAGTCGTTCTCTACATCGTGGAGCCATCGTCGCCTGCAACGACCTCTGCGCCTACCATATGGTGGCTCTCCTTTCAGAGATCGCTGCACAATTCGTTCCGGATCAGCACGCAGAACGTGACCGAGCCAGCGTACTCGCTGAGATCTAACTTCATGTACAATATCGGGGATCTTCATCAGATCTCTGATCTCGAAATTGTACAGAGCTCGGTATGTACCATCTATTTCGCGTTTAGGGCCGTAAATCACACGCATGATTCTTCTCTCAAATGTAAGGAGCCATCTCTCGTACTCATCCGTCAGCGCCCAACTTTCACATCCAAACATAAAAACGGGCCTGATCAACGCTTTGTAAAGCTTCAGCTTCACGGCACTTGATAAGTGTTTAGATTTTAGCAGTGGCCTTAGAGGATACAAAGAACGACTGCCAGCTGCCAGCCGCACTTTAATATCCTCACCCACACTGTTATCGTGAGTGATAAGAGAGCCCAAATATTTGAATTTCCTCACTCCCTCAAACGTGTGGTGGCCACTACTAAAATCTGGTGTGCCATTGTCTCTAAAACCAGAGATCAGGTATTTCGTTTTGGACTCATTGATCTGGAGTCCAACAGAAGCTGAAAACTCTACAAGCGGATCAAGTATTTCTTTCACTCCGTTGCTATTCAGTCCAATCACGCATATGTCATCTGCATATGCAAGCACTTGATTGGACTGGCGATATAAGATGTTGCGCTGAGGTGTTTCAGTTTTACGAAAGATGTACTCCAACATGAGATTAAAGAGTATCGGGGACAGAGCATCTCCCTGCCGAACACCCGAGTTAACTGCAAAAATTGTCGATAGCCTGTTCTCAACTCTAACACAGCATTGAGACTGCGTCACTGTCATCCTACACAGTCGTACCAATTTTGTTGGCATTCCTAGGTATTCCAGGGCATGAAACGACATGAATGATATTTGATCATTTATTTTCCCTAGTCCGTACCAAAATTAAATGTTTACATTGTTTCCAAAAGGCGTGCAATTTTTTTTTGACCTATTAATTTTTACTCGAAATATGATTGTAATAACATAAATACATAATCATTTTGAATGTTTTGTGTATTAAAACTGAAATATAATTCTTTTTATTGGTTATTTATTATTTTATTTAGGTTTACTACCTAAAATAAATGCGACCCATCAAAATTTTTATAATTTTTTTTTTCTACATCACTGAAAGCTGCGCAGAAAAATTAAAAAAATGTTTTTTTTAAGATCTGAATAGGACTATAGCTACTATCAGCATTCAACTTAACAATAAAAAAATATTTAATGTCTGTTCAATTTATTGTCCTCCAAGACATAATTTAAATAAAAAGTATTTTAGACCGACAGTTGTAATTTGATTAATGCATCGCCTTGCGGACTATTGCGGCCAATTTTTTACGATTACTTTTAATTTATTATCAGCAACTGCCAAAACTAGATATTGAAGCAGCAGTGTTCTATTTGTATTTTCAACATACCAATATATCGTGAATCTTGGTGTGAATAAAGTTTAATTCTGCTGAGAACTTCTATGAAAGTAATTATGATCCTGCGGCAAGTCGCAAATAACTGAGACTGAGTTACTTGAAGTTATATAAATAACAATTACAGTCCCAGACTTGATTAGATCCAATGGAATTGATAGAGAATATATATTGGATACATTGCGAAACATGTATAGTACATTCATCGAGCTATCAACCAAACATATTTTAAAGTGTTAAACAATCTCAGTTAATCCTCTTTGATGCTAGCTGCACTATATTGCGATCATTTATGATATTATTCTGGAATCGGCAAACAATTAAAGACAGTTTATTTGCCATAGTATATAAAAGTAAAAATTTTGCACATGATCCTATCAGAATTAGTCTGACCGAAATTCAGTTACCTTCTGTAAGATATTGTTCTACTATTATTGCTCTAACTATATTGCGCCTGAATCAAGTTCCATCCGCGCTGCACCGACTGAGAAGCTAGTAGTAGTATATGATTGATGGATTTAGAATTTCAGTATATTGAAAAATATTCATTCCAGAAATGAAATTGTTAGTTGAATACTTGCTTATGTGTCGTTTCTACAAATTTGGTAAAACAAACGTTACGAAATAATTGCTTTATGGCCACGATCCACCAGACCTTCCATTGGATCCATAGTCTTGTACTAACCATGGTCAACTAACCAAAAAGTCAACTAACCAATCTCAATAAAATAAATTTCTGTCTGGAGATCTTCCTCGTGTATACCCAAAGAAATGCGTATGGGCAAATTATACTTAACAAACGAATGAAATGGCTAAATATCACTTAAGTTTAAAATATTCTTTATATGTACAGTTCATGTCTAATTCTATAAATTATACACATTTTTTAGCAATTGATTCTATAGAAAGTATAAATCATTCAATAAAAATCGTTCCTTATAATTCATGAACGATGATTATCATGGATAATTTAAAAAAAATACAAAATATAATACAGTTATTCCACATAATTAAAAATGCATATTCTATCACATCCAATACCTAACTAAGTATGTGCTGATACCAATTTTCTTAAATTATACCTAAAAGTCATATTTTATGTATTTTGTGTAACTCGTATCTCTCGTTCACTCTCGTATAACATGATAAAATATTTTATTCCTTGTTCGAGCATTAGTGGATGTGCAATACATTAATTAAAAGTGAAATAAAAATAAAAGTTTTAAGATTACATATTTAAATCAGTGAATTATAATTTAAAATAAAGTTTTTAAAATAATATTTTGTGAAAATAATAGTTTAATTTGTGTTGACACTATAATAATTGTTGAAAGTAAGTAAATTTACATATGAAAATTAGTGTAGTGTTTTAGTTATAAAATTAAGCGCAAAATTACCGTTACCCATCTAATATCGTATTGGAAATAGTTTTTTTCAAGTGTGTTACTAGATTAGTGTACATTTTATTTAATATTTCTGTAATCGATTTAATGTTTATGTATCATTAATGTTGTTTTATTGAATAACAGCTTATTATCCTCTGTTATTTTTCTTATAGAATATACCACAAAGTTTAGCATTAAATGATAGTTTCGACAAAATTTCTAATACCAGCAGTACCAATTTGTTACTTGAAAAATTCAGCTCGGCTACGGAAAAGACCACTGTAACTTCAATTTCACCATGTACATTTCCCCAGTTGTCTTCAGATTTTTTTGTAAATTAATTTGTAGAAAGTTTAATTTTTTACTGACATGTTTTGGTGCTTAAAAATCCACCTCAATTTACACCAGAACTAAGGGAATTATGTTGTACATAAGTATGTTGCACGATACTTTGTAGAAAATAATAAGTGTGTTACATCCAATTATTTTCGTCATGTAACAAAACAAATAATTAGTCAATTTCCTAAAGAAAATCCAGTGAGTGTATTGCGTACTCACAAAATTAATTTAAACATTAAAAATGAACTAAATAAAAACTATTTTTTCAATATAAATTTATAGGACTATTACTTCAAACTATCAAAATACCCCTCTAGAAACTTTATACAATAAATATAAGGTTATATCTAAAAACTTAAGGAAAGTTGGTTATTTTCCGGATGCTAAAAGGAAACGTAGTACCGGTCCAGAAACAGAAACGACATTTGTAGATGTTACAGGTAATTCATTAAAGCAAAATGTTATTTATGAAACATTAAAACAATTAAATACATTATATATTTTATTTTTAGATGGTAATCTAAAAGATTTCAACGGAAACAAGGAGTTGCTTAGGCATCACAATGCACCGTGGGAGGCAGTAGAACTAAAGTGGAAAGCAACATTAAATTTTCGTAATCAAGAACCCACAAAGTCAAAGATTTCAATAGTCGTCCAATGGCCACTTTATAAAAATAATAAAGGATTTCGTCTTGTAAATATAACCTAATAAAACACTTTATTCAGTGATACAAATAATATACGGTTTGGGCACCTGATTAAAGCGAAGTGACATTACTTGTAAGGTAACACTTAAAATGGGAAGGCTACCTCTCATGAAGCTATAATTAAATAAGGTAAACTAAAATTTTAATTTGAATAAATATTATTTATAATTTAGTCTACTCGTGTCAGCCACTTGCCGGAAACTCCGTATACGATATATTATTCAATGTTTTTCTTCTTTTCTTGTTTCTTGTCTGCTATATGCAGGTTGAACTAAATTTCGAGCTTCTATATAAAGACACACATTCACTTTTATTTAAAACGTGGGACCAGTTTAAAGGCAAAATTAGTATCTAATGAAACAGGTAAAAAAATAATTACTGTTGTCTAGAGTAATATTTTACTAAAGATTTATTTCTTTTACTTTTTGCAGATATTCAAAACTTACAATTATGCAAGCTGATTCTTTGGTTTAAAAACTTTCGGGGAAACCCAAAATAAACGGAAGTTTTAAAAAATATACCATAAATGATTCAATTGAATCAATTATAGTTGAAGTTTCAAATTCGTCACATGTTGAGGAAAAAATTCAGAATGAATTTGAGTCTGCCAGAAACCATTCGTTACAAAGGAACGTTATTTAAACGTAGATTTCATATCTACGAATCAGCAAAATTAAATTATTTAATTCAGGATATGATACAGCATGAAAATAATATTATGCTGATTCTGTTACAAATTGAAATACTTTCGTATGACTTTAATTTGCAGATTTATAAAATAGACAAACCGATCGGAAACCATTTTTTAAATATATTTTAAATATTTTTAAATATATATATATATATATATATATATATATATATATATAAAATGTTATTGATAAAGAATTCCTAATTTAATATAGGTTGGTTAAGAAGGATTTATCTATTTTATTAATTAAGATGAATTTAATATATTATAGCATGTGAGGTTTTTTTTATTTAAATATTAATGTTTATTTATGTTTGATTTATTCTTATCATTTATAGTTTGTACCTTTTAATGTACGATATTATACGTTTCTAACCATTGATTGAGTCTAAACTTATCACATTATATCCCTTATTGAGTATAATTCATCAAATTGGATTGCAAAACTCGTACCAAATCTCTGTATAATTCATGACTATGCAAATTTAAATAATACTTTAGTATGAATAAATTTACGTAATATTTGGAATAAATATGACTTAGTATACATCTGAAATTATCCTTTCCTTTGTCATTGTTCATTAAGATTAAGAGACAAATTATACTTAATATTGTGAGATTCATACATATAATAAATATCTCATCATCTCTAAAAAGAATATTTTATACTTAATAAAAAACGCATGTATGATGCCTAATATATGATTATTATACCAGAGTTAGGAACGGTTGAAAATAGACATTAATTTTAGAATAAATTGTGCCTTATAGGAATAGTTTATCCAATTATTTCTCTGGGTGATACCCAGTTTCAACTGTTAAATTCAGGAATAGTGGTCAGGCTGCTGTGTTTGAAGGAGGTTATCACAAGTCTCTGGTCCTCCTATAATAATGTAACGAAACCTCAACACGAGCCTTGCATATTTCTGGATTCATAATAACGACCTAGGACACTATTATAAGGACAACGATTTTAAGTTTGGAACATGGAACGTACTTAGCCTAAATCGTCCGGAGAGCCCCAATCAATTCTTCAAAGTCTTATCTCGACCTCATAGCGCTGCAGGGAACGAGACTAATCTATTATAGTCGCTACGGACTATCTCTCTGCCGCAGCAATAACATGAATAAACATGAATTTGGCGTTGGTTTCTTGATTTGCAACCGATGTCGTCAATTTGTGAACGATTTCATCCCTGTCAACAATCGGATTTGTACACTTAGGTTTCATGGTGTCACTTCAACATCATATTTGTGAACGGACATGCTCCTATACTGAGGGGAAACCGTGACCTACGAAGAGCTTGAAACCGTCCTGAGCAAAATTCCGTACATGATATTAAAATTGTTTTGAGTGACTTCAATGCTCAAATTGGCGGTGCAGGCAGTACTTGTTGTAGCACGATCGGTACAAACTGTTTGCACCCTGAAATCTAAGTGGTTTTCCGTTAGACCAGGTCCCCACCCATTCAACCATATTTCGGCTATGATGGCCCCTTATCTATAGTAATGATGGCCCCATCTCGAAGTGTCCGAATTTTTTCGAGTGATCAGATTTACCGAAATATAGGCTTTCAGGTCCTTAGGAGTAGACAATTTTGGTTCATAGTAACAAAACAGAAATTCATGTATCGAACTGTCCACATTTTTTCGAGTGTTTCTAATAAGGGGCTGTGTGGATCTGGTCTAATGGAAAATTGATCGGATTTACCAAAATATATAGGGTTTTAGGTATTTAGGAATGGACATTTTTGGTTTATAGTACCAAGTGATATGTATATCGAAGTGTCCGAATTTTTTCAAGTGTTTCTAATAAGAAGCCATCATAGGCGAAAAATGTTTGAATAGGTGTGGGTCTGGTCTAATGGAAAACCACTCTTATTTTTCAAAATATGGGTTTTTAGGTACTTAGGATTAGACAATTTTGGTTCATAGTAACAAACCTGAAATACATATATCGAAGTGTCCCAATTTTTTCGAGTGTTTCAAATAAGGGGCCAACATATCCGAAAAATGTTTGAATAGGTCTGGTTTTAGTTTCACAGAAAATTAATGTGACTTCCAAAATATAGGTTTTCAGTTACTTACCACTGGGTAACTTGTGTTTCTAAGTAATCGAACTGAAATATATCGATTTCTCTTAATATTTGCATATCTTCCTAATAAGTGGCTAATTGGATTGGCGACAAGAAGCGCTTAAATCTTAGTCAAAACTTCTACTTTTTTAATCATACTTATTTCAAATATAAAATTCAAATGTACAAAATGTGTTCCCATGTGGGACCAGACATGTTTCTTGTAACGTGACAATGTTTGTTATCTTAACTCCTCCCCACTTAAATACGGTTGTCCTCAATCGGTCAGAAGTATGGTATGTCATTGAATTGCATGTAAGAAGTTCCAAGGGATTCGGCACTAGGTTTGGCTTGGGGGTTTTGAATGAAGCTTGTTTTGCTTCTGGATCCTGTGATATCGAATTATTAGGAGATTCTATCGATTTAACTTTTCTTTGTTTCTCTTTGAAGTTTAAATTGGTTTTGAACATTTAAGGGGTTATACTATTATGACTATGCCAACAAGGGAATGTGAATCCTAAAATCAAAAATCGGTTGGTCATGGATTCTGACTGTAATATTTAAATTATATCCGTGTTTTTGATTTGGAGTATCTCCATCATTTCCAGATACAAAACTTTATTTATTTCTTTTTCTCTGGGGGTCGGTAAAGAATTGCTTGTAAGGCTTGGAAGTGGGACGCTTTTTGATTAATTTGTCAAGGTGCCGTTTAATTTTCGCGGCAGTGTATCTACTATAGGATTGAGCCATATAAACTATTCAGGATGATTATTCCTGGTATAATTTCCTCCACAGTTGGTATATGTTGGATGTTGATTTTCTTATAATATTCCTGTTGCTACTCGTACCGTATTCTTTTTTACTGGTCTTAGAATATTTCGCGATCCATTTCCATACACTGCCGATAAAATTAAGTCTTCTTTTGTTTCTTCGAGGCTTTAAATTTACGATGAGAATTGGAATTTATTGTAATTCGTATGATACCTACGGAAAAGGTGATGTTCCTTACAACCATCCCCGTACTAATGAGATCAAGGATTTCCGAGGTCATGCTTTTGTCCAAGTCCTAAGTATGTATATATGGTTTTAAAAATTCCCCTCTGAAGATTCGGCTGTCCAGTATTTATTGAGATTGCCGTCTGTGAAGTGTAATATTTCTTTATTTGTACTTCAGCGTTTATTGAATATTGGACCTGAAATACAGACTGGCAGTGATTGTTACTAATTATGAATATTATGGACTTGTGAACAACTCTTCCGACTTCTGTGACAACCGTGGTGTTCTTGTTCTCTCTGACTGTTTCTTTATATCGGAAAGTCAGTTTAGAGCCCAATCTTTTATTATGTTTGACGTAAATAATATCACCTGGCAAATATTCTTTCACAGGCTTCCTCACAGGATTTTAATTGTTGGGAAAATAGTCATATGCCTGTCGTTTGTGTGAATTACGTTTTTAAATCTCGATGAGATTGCTGCGGATGATTCGGGAAAGTATACGTTTCTGTGGAAAGTGGTAATTCTGATGTCGGTTTCCATAATTTATACAATGATCTACCTTGATCGGTTCCAGCTTTGATATTGATCTGTTAATTGGTGTGGATGACATTTGACAAACCCATATATTGATTACCAATTGGTCCTATTGGTATGTTGAAACGATTGAAATGGTTTAAAAAAGGTTTGGGGAATGGATTTTGTGGTCTTCGTGGATTGTGTAGAAATTGGAGATAGAATGGCTGTTGGAAATTCGAACTTTGTTCAATGTTTCTTCTAGGAGATAGAGGAGGAAGAAATTGTCTCCTCACAATATGATAATTATTCCTCGCATATACTGCGTTCTAACGTCTACATTTTGTTTTTTTAAACAAAGATGTAATGCTTGTGGTAGGTCTATCGGTTCCTTGATGCTGAGTAAGCGGGGAAGGTTCATTATTGAACCTTCTCAACTGTTTCGACCCTGAGTGTGGTTTTCGTACTGTCTTAGACAATCTGACAGTACAGAGCAGTACGGTATGTACTTAGCCCGTTTTCGGCTGTAAATCACACGCATGATTCTTCTCTCAAATGTAAGGAGCCAACTCTCGTACTCATCCGCCAGAGCCCAACTTTCACATCCAAACATATAACAATAGGCCTGATCAACGCTTTGGAAAGTTTCACCTTCACGGCACTTGATAGGAGTTTCGATTTTAGCATTGGCCTTAGAATATCCTCACTCACACTGTTATCGTGAGTAATAGAGAGCCCAAACAATTAAACCTCCTCACTCCCACAAAAGTGTAGTGGTCACTACTTATATCTGGCGTGCCTTTATACCTATAACCAGATACCATGTTTTTGGTTTTGGACTCATTGGACTGGCGATGTAAGATGTTGCGATTAGGTGTTTCAGTTTTAAGAAAGATGTACTCCAGCATGAGATTGAACAGTATCGAGGATAGATCATCTCTTTGCCGAACCCCCGAGTTAACTGCGAAATATGTCGATAGTCTGGTCTCAACTTTAACACAGTATTGAGGCTGTGTCACTGTCATGCTACCCTGTCGTACCAATCTTGTTTGTATTCCTATAGTTATGCCAGCCCAGACACTTACTCTCTCGGTTGATCGAATCATAGACCTGCCGGAAATCCAGAAACACCTGATGTATGGGGATGGACGTCTCATAATAGTCAGATAGAATATCCGCAGTGAAAAGCCCTGATCGATTCGGATGAAATCATATTCATGCCCAGTAGTTTTTTCATAAAGTGGTCATCTGGTACTCAAGAGTCCCCAGATCCCTTTTGTCCGTATAGTGTAATTTTGTTCCTAACGTCACTCAATATGCCATAAAATTTGGGTGTTTCTTTTAAATGCTTATAAATCTCCGGGTTGCCCAGAGAACTCCCTAAAACTTTTCTCGATATCTGGTATTCGATCTAGGGCAGCTAAGTTTTTGTCTGTTTTTGTATCTGTGGCCTGATCGACGGCATCTCTCGCGTCTAAATTATGACGTTGGCTATGATTTGTGGACCCTCTTGGGTTAATCCATTCCTAATTAACTGGGTAATTTGCACGAATAGTTTGGCCTTATTAAGTGGTTGATTATCACTGCTGGTACTTCGTCCAGGGATTGTGTTTAATGAAGAAGGGCGTAAAAAAGTGTTATTTGGATTATTTTCTGGCATTGTCTTTTGTTTTGAAATTCGATATCTGATCATCGGTAAGGTTTAAACTGTGTTGTATGATTTAGACTGTAGACTTGATTTTGATCTAAAAATTGTTGGGTAGGTGTTTGTTTTTAAGAATCGCTAATTCTCCCCTATGAAGGTTCGGTTGCTAGAGTAACCATTCTGGCCTACGATACCAATCGTGAAAGGAAAATCTGAGTTTGGTCTGTAAATTCCATTTTCTAACGGTCTGGATGCCTTTTATATCGGGTTATGTGGTGTTGATATAATCCTCTTTCCTATATCAAGAAATGCCTTGAATTTATAAATATCATCGTCCGCGTCATTATAAATGGCCTCAAATTCAAGCATGCATCTATCTGTGATAGAATTGTCGACGATTTGTTAAACTGTTCCAATAACTTAAGGAAGATATTGTTAAGTTAAATTAAATCCGGTTTCGATTAACCATCCAAAGTGAGGACCAACCAGAGGAATAAAATTCCATTCACTTCCTATTTGTGCTATTTTATCATTAATTTCAACCTCTTGCTGCTTTGCCAGTTCTCGTAGCTGGTTGCTTGCTTCAACAATATCTGTACCACAATCAATCAATATTTTCAGACAAATTCCTTTCCTAGATATGAACCGTTTCGCTTAAAAGCTCGAGATAAATGATTCGTTGCTGGCCGTTGCACAATTTTATTGAAATTGGAATATCCTCATTAGTTGTTGTGGTGATTTTTTGTTCCAACCAACCAGCTTCTTTAATTTCTTGAGGAAGTGGTTAAGTATTTGGGTGAGGTTTTGTACGTGATACCGTTACCCTAATGGTAATGAATGTATTACGATGTTGTAACTTTCTTTTGATCCAACCTTATACTGACATTGAATCGGTACAGCAATACTATTGAACATCGTGGTTAATGTCCAAAGCTTATATTTAGTGCTGCTGCTCTAGTTATTGCGGCAATTAGATTTATTTTTTAATAATGAACGAATATTTCAGATGGTACTCAGAGAAGAATCTCTACACAATGTCGAGACCAGAGATCTAATAGTATGAGAGACCGAGTACGTTGGCTTTGCACGTTCGTCGTGTTGATCTCTAACGTATTGTACGCGAAGATGGCTCCATGGTGTACAAAACGACTTGGCGTCTTCAGATTGCCTTAAGGCCGTATGAAAATCAAGCTCATGATTGAAACCACTGGAGCTTACTCGATACCAGATTCTAATCGACATTTCCAAGCACTCACATATAGCCAAACACATGGAAAGCAATGTCAGTGCCAAACAATGCACAATACAATATTTGTTTGGTATTGATAGGTAGAAAGTTTAGTCAACTTGCCAACACATAGTAAGACACACCAAAAACTATCTTTCATTAGCGCTAGTTAACTTTTTGCGTGTTTTACTATTTCAATGCTTTGAAGGGTCATCTAAAACATAAGAATTATTTCTTAAATAACAAGTTAATTTTTTTGTTGGCCGATTCAAAATTGACACCGAAAGTTTGTGCTGCCATAACAATACACGAATATATAAGATTTTGTTATAAAGATTCATATACGTATAGGTATGTATAAATCTGATACGAATACTAATTTAGTTCAACACCTATATAAATTAAGATGCAATCCACTACACTATACATACCTAAACCCTAAATGGATTAGTCTTAAATTTTGTTTGTTAGATATTTATGTGAACACATTTAGAATACCACAAACACACATAAATCATTCCCATGTGTATGTATATGTGGTAAATGTATGTTTGCCTAAATAAGAAAATTAAATGAAACCGGAAATTAATTTTATTTCCTTCCAATTTACTCAAAATTTAATCTTATTGAGAGATTTTTGCTTCTATACATATACTTTTTTGTTGCTTTCTTATCCTTCCGGAGGATTAGTAACACACATATTTTTGATTTAATCTTTTTTTTTTGTTTGTTGCTGCTGCTGCTTTACTCTTGTATTCATCCAAAACCCATCAGCACGTCATACAGTATACAGTAGCATCAAGTGTGATGAATACTAATTCATTCGGTACCTATATAGATGCCAAAAATGATTTAAGTTATACATTTTTTGGTTTGGTGTTTTGAAATGTACGTAAATATACATATTTGATGCGATGAAAATGCTTTATTCACACATTTTAAATTACAAACATGATTCCGTATACATAATTGAGTCGGTTACACGATTTAATTCCATTTAATACTGGATAACCTTGATTTGGTTCGTATGACTGATGACCGCTAGACGTTTTTGGCCAATGTCCAAAAATTATCAAAAAGATCATTGAGTAATGAAAATGAATAATTTTGCTTAAAACGTGGGCACATTAAAAATGTTTGTCCATCGTTCGGGAATTCAATATGTCTATTAGCGTATAGCCAAAGTATTCGTTAACAATTTATTTGCTTGTGGATTTAAATGTTAGCTCAATTTGACATTGGGTCCTCCCTACATTCCAATATATTTGCGGATTACTTAGCGAGTTTTTTCAATTATAAATTCCGTTCAAAATTTATCCAAAATGGACCTTTTAAGTTCCATATAGATTAGACTTTTATTAATACAATTGGACGTTTAGGAAAATAAATAACAATTAACCTAAAAACTGCAACTAAAAATCGAGAAATATTCGAAAGCTTTTACTTTTGATACATGAGCTTTACTTATAAATATATCTGAGAATTTGCTTAGCGAATTTTATTTATGGGCATTCAATTTATAACGACCAATTTAACCCTTGAGTAAGTTTGCCTTTTTACTAAAAGCTCTATTAATCAGGAATTCGTTTGGCACGAAGCTTTTATTTATAAATTTATGATGAGCTATAATTTTTTGAAAACTGGAAAGTTTTGACTTTCCATAAAATGTTGTGGATTAGTTAAACAGTTTTAATATTGAAAGCTCAATGAAAGCTTCGGTATTTTTTCAGTTAGAAAATAATTTCAGATTAATCATTACTGGAAAGCATACAGCCATGAAATAATTTTACAAAATTTTGCTAGTGAACTTTAAAAAATAAACTTTTAGTTTCTGTATATTCGAGCTTTTTCATATAACAAAAATAAAACCTATTTCTGTTAAAGTTTCAAAGATACAAATGAATTCTACATTATTGAGCTTGGTACAAAAGCTTTTCGTTGAATATATATAAGGTTTGGTACATTGAAGCTTTTTTTAATGTACTCCTTATTGATGGTAAACTATTTTTTAACCACGTGTACAATCAATTTTCGAGTACGCTAATTTCAATACGTATTTTTTGCCTATCATTGGTGAGCGGCCATACCGATTGGAAAAATTGAAAATTTTGATGATAAACCAAACCAAGCGAATGGGCTACCTTTTCAAAACGTTTTGACATTTTCTGTGTGGCCAATGTGTGGCATTTCTTACACTTTTTTGAGCGCACACATTCTTAAAACGTATCCAACATCCGGGAGAATGCGTCGCCGACTACACGTAACTGAGCTTCGACATCTTGCCAACAACGGAAACTTCCATAAGGATAGCATTAATTGAATGTTGCGAGAACGTCTAGTTCGCGGATTACGTAATAGTCAGAGTTATGGCAGATGTTCTAAGCTGAAAAGGATTTATTGTTGGATACCGCTATAGATCGAAGTATTGTCACAGAAACCATCCAGAAAAACCGGCAGGCCATTGCTGAAGCACATGTGATGAAACGGATTATTCGTTAGCACCATCCGGCTCCAGTTAAATTTATTCAACAAAAGAATCAATTATAGAAGCAATCAAAGATGTGTTATCGTGCAGACACGTGTTCCTTTTGTAGCATCATGGGACAGACCCAGCGAGTCTGTCATTCATTGGAAAACAATTGTATCGTCGTAACCGAGAAGTGAAAATAATATGAACTAGAAGTGCATGATTTACGATTCGAGAAAACATTTCAAACGATTTTTCGAACATCAATACCCCTTCGTGAAACCAATTTCAAGCTGGTCTACTTCCAAAGGGAATTCGATTAAAAATTTGGGATGTTTGAACGTTGATGTGGTATACAATGACGAATCAGTTTCCAATCTACTAGTATACGTCACGACGATTGGCTCTAGCCATTGGGGTTCTCGATTCAAGAAGTCCATTCAATCACAAATTCCAGTTTTTCCGATGTGTTGGTGAAATACAGCCACTTGTTTTAATCTGAGCTAGGATCATACATCGAACTTCCAATCGTTCTTAAAGTAGATCCAAAGTCCTTCCGATACGTTTACCAGCGCAGAAAATTATTATCGCCCTGCGATCTGCAGTTATTGAGAATTGTAAAAGCTAGTTCAACAAGGAATTCTTGTGCCGATTGAGTATAGCTTACCAATTTTGAAATCTGATGACAGCGTGAGAATTTGTGACGACTATAAAATGACGGTAAACAAACCTCTCACACCGCAATGTTTTTCCCCTTCAGCAGCAAGTCATTTGTTGTCGATCATTCTTTATGGGTCGGTGTTTGCAAAATACAACCTCACCCTAAGCGTCCTAGCAGCTCATTGCAGACGGGTGCTTTTCAAGTCAATCTACAGTATTAGTGCTGTGCTAGGAATTTTCCAAAATTCGTACGGTATTCGTTTGATGGAAATAAAATGTGAAATTGGTTATTCATCTACCGATTTTAGGGTACAGGATTGAACTCGACCATCAACAGATAAGAGACAGCTTGAAGGATCAAGTTAATTTAACCATCCTTTCATTAGAAATAAAAGCAACCCTGGCAGAAATATGGATGTTTCTGGCGATGGAGAACTGTAGTGCATCGTAAATACGTCAAATATTTAAAGGTGTCTTGATGTCCAGGTAACGTGCTAATGTCATTTAACGAGTCTTGCCCCTCAAGAACAATGACCGAAAATGGGCACCAATACAACCAGATGATCGTGACGCTCTAGCGATCATATAATAAAGTAGGCGTCAAAAAGTTCCATGACTTCCTCTTAGGTCGTGAGTTCATTATGTAATGGATAATAATATAATCTGCTTCTCGGACGTTTTACTACAGATGTCCCAACTCAATATATGTAGTGCTGTTGGAGAACTGTCCTCAATGCCTGCAAAACTTTAAACTGGTCTACCGAGCCGGGAATGATGTAGGAAATGCAGTCGGCTTTAGTATGATCGTCACTGAATAAGAGGAAGAAATGCTGCTTATTGACACTGTTCACTAGCCAACCGTGCATGCCGAATGCATTATCGCTTTGACAACTAAAGACTCTGTTCTTTCGCAAATCCTTCTGTGGACAATGTGTAGCATTTTGGATTTATCGTGCTGAAGTTAGCACCCGTAAAGGAAGCTTTCTTTAACCATACAGAATGATTGGTAGTTCCACCATACATTGTTCATATCATGTTCATTCATGCTCATCCGGGTATATTGTCAGGATAAATGCACTAGCGAAGAGTTACGTCTGGTGGCTCAAGCAAAATGTGGATTTTGAGAAGGTTTATCTATGCACAAAGTGCTAATCTGAGGCTCCCGTCCAGCCCTTAGAGGAGACAGTGAAACCATCGTAACATTTTTTATTATAGTCGATCATCATCTTGTAACTCCTTCTGCTGCGACTGGTACATCACCCGCTGAACTCCTGTTTAACCATCGCATCCGCACATTCTTCAACCATCTCCATCCAGAGAAGATACGGGTCCACAAGGCCAAAACAATGGTCGACAAGCCATCAAATAAGATATTTTAATACAGTTCCGATTGAGTAGAATTTTTATAAAATCATGAACGTGTGTGTCTATTTATACTTCGATCGGTTTATTTGCCATTCAATCGAGATGAGCTGGAAGCGATGAAAAAATTAATTTGGAAACTTTCGAAAAGTGTTTATGTAAATTATTTTTTTCAATCTTTGTTTGTTTATCTTTCCCGATGCTTTTTACAGTTTGTTGATAGTTTGTATGAAATATAAAATTGTTGTTACGTAAAAGTTTGTAAGTAGGAGGTGGAAAGTTTACTTCATCTGCTCTGGACCTGTCCTAGTCTATAGCATACAGCAGAACAACATTTATGGGAACTTCCCCTTTGTACGACCTCACGGATCTTAGTAAGATCCAAGTCCGGGTTTTTCAACGCTTGGTAAGCTCAGGATGGTTTAACGAGTGAAGAGGAGGCAGGTCGAAATTTGTGCCTATGCTAGTCCTTTAGGACGGCCACCCTTACCTAACCTAACCTTAAACTTGTAAAATAAATTAGTTGGTCGCATATATAATTGCTTAGCGAATTAATGAAAAAATTTTTGTACAGTGAAAGGTACCTAATAGATGGTTTTATAAGTCCCGACCAAGGAAGCTGTCTAATGCAGTTGTCTAAAGACTAGAGTATATAAGTGCATGAACCATAAAAAAACGAGTCGAAAAGCTTCCAAACATGTATTTAGGATTTTTGGTTATGAATTTTTAAGCAAAATAAAAATAAAAGTTTTTCATACAATTTTCTTTTGTGCTTCTCAAAACTGTATCAAATTTATATATAACCTGTATTCGAGAGAACAACCTATACACATACATATATCTAATATAAGTTTTATCTTTCAAACAAAATTTTTGAAATATAAAGGATTCATTTGCATAAAGAACACATATTTTTAGCATAAAACTATATTCTTCCAATAAGTTTTATTTTTTGTTAGATCAAACGGAAAATTATAGTGCATTGTTTTATGCATAAACGTATAAGCATAGATATACGAAAGAGAATAGATGTTCTTGAAGCCATATATAAGACGTTTGGTATGTCAAAAAAATCTAAGGGTTTTTGGAAACTATTTTGCCAGCACTCTTTTCGCGAAAAACATATTAAAGTGTAACGTTTGTCTTGAACTGTTTCGATACCTAAGCCCATTGAAACTAAAATCAATTTTAACATGACACCAACCATACAAACCAACACATACAGAGCAGCATTACAACGGCTACAGACAAGCTATAGTAATCATAGTTCCGAAGGCATGTGGAAGCGCTAATGCAATTACAACTCACCAAAGAAAACTATGAAGCGGCTTGGGAAAATCAAAGAAAGAAAACTTACCGAGAAACCAACCGCCATTGAAAGTTTACGTGAAACAACCAATGAATGTTTTAACACAATAAGGAACTCTGAAAGCAACATTGAGACGCCAGCTAGATCGCCAGTATCAATGGCGAACATCATAGTGCTTGTGGTAAGCTTGCAGAAAAAATGAGCTTGTCGCTCTTTGATAATTTATTGCAGAAACCTACAAGATATTTCATCTGTAACGGAGGCCACCATACAATATAAAGTAAGCAAAGAATACAGAAATTGTCCAGAGAAGTAGCACGGCTATACAAAGCTCACTCTCAAATCGACGATCAACAGCGATCTAATGAGTCAGTATATTTGGCAACGGCTCTGGCCAAAATAAACAATAAATGTGTGACTGGTAAGTCACAATAATTAGGCCTACTAAAAACAAGGGTTCTACCATAGGTTTTGCAATTTCAGAATCAAAACGAAAAGTATATGACGTATATCAATCAACGTATCGAATTTTGGTATTGGGGTACAGAATAATTAAATACTGGCCAATCTGACGTTATCAAGTTCGAATTCCCATTAACAACCACAAACTGTAGTCTAGAGCTGTCTTTTCATATGGAAAATACATTCGCAAAGGACGGAGAATTAAAAGTCCAATATCACGGATTTTTTGGATTCTCTCCAAGGTGTCTCTCTGAACGGATTGCTGCATGTAGGTCCAGCCAAACAAGGTAATTTAATCTCCATACTGCTTAGATGGGAAAATCATCGATATGTATTTCCTCAGATATTGTGACATAAGGAACGGCCTTTGTGACATAATTGGCTACAAAAACCTTGGGATTTGTTTCAAGATTGTTCTTTACTACTTTTATTTCAATGATCTGGAGCCAATACAAAAATAGAAGCAATAATGCTGCGGGGCCAGTTTCTTTTTTTTTTTTTTGTTTTGTTTTGTTTTGGGGAAGGAGGAAAATCTTGAAAGAGACCCAATGTGGGTACTGTGGGACTCACACCCACTAAAAACCTCCTCCCTTGTTAGTATTAAAACTAGTCTTGATAGGTTTACTACTAATTTTCGTGTCAGTTCTTTGGCATTGTACTAAATAATTTTAAACAGATGGAAAACTAATTAGTTTTCCAGCGCTACTAAAATTTTTTTTAAATTTTTTTTTTAAATTTAACCCAACTCTAACGGGTTGGTCCGTTTAAGTCGCCTCATTTTTTGATTGTGAAGCAAATTTGAGGCTTCCACATTAACGTGTTGGTTTAGCCGAACTTTATGCTTTGCAGCAAATTTCTTTATTTCCTCCACCACTGATGGTCAAAATCCCAAAATCATTGTCTCTATGAATATCAGTATTGCGAACATACCAAGGTGCATTCAGTATGTTACGTATAGTACTTTGTTTTGAAAAGTTTGGATACTTTGAAGATTAGACCGCTTAGCACAGCCCCATAGTTGAATACCGTATGTCCACACCGGTTTTAAAATTTGGTTGTAAATCAAAATTTTGTTGTATATCGATAATTTTGAGCGCCGTCCAATTAGCCAATACATATTTCTGTATCTGCAATCGAGCTCTTTCCTTTTTATCTTGATGTGTTCTTTCCATCTAAGTTTTGCATCTAGTGTCATTCCTAGATATTTTGCTTTGTTATCATGTGGAATTACAATGTCGTTTATTTTAACAGGAAGGGTTTCGATTTTCCTATTTTTGAAGTTTACGTGGGTAGATTTCACTTCATTTAGTTTAATTTTCCATTTATTGCACCAATTAGAGATCACATTAACAGCTGTTTGTATGTTTATCCGTAGCTTCATTGATGTTTGAGCCAACAGCCATTACTGAAGTGTCATCTGCAAATGTTGCAAGCATTACATTATCTGTTTGTGAGATATCACTTGTGTAAATCAAGTATAGAACTGGGCCCAATATACTACTTTGGGGTACTCCTGCATTAATTTCTTTTAATGGAGAGTATTCATTTCCTTGTTTCATTCTAAACTATCTTTCAGATAAATACGACTCCAGGATTTCTACATAACCTTTAGGCAAAAAGCAATTAAGTTTATGAATGAGACCTGGATGCCAAACTTTGTCGAAGGCTTGCGCCACATCGTGAAAAACTGTAGAGCAGATTTTCATTTCTTCGAGTGTTTTTTCTATAGCATTAGTAATTCGGTGAACCTGTTCTATGGTAGAATGTTTTGCTCGGAACCCAAATTGATGGTTCGGAATAATATTATAACTTTCTATTATAGACTGTATTCGATTAAGCAATAGTTTTTCAAAAAGTTTAGACATCGTGGGAAGCAGCGATATCGGTCTGTACGATTTAGCTTCATACGCAGGTTTTCCAGGTTTATTTATCATGATAATTTCAGCAACTTTCCATATGCCTGGGACGCACCGGAACTTTAGGGCCGCATTCATTATATAACTTAACCATGTTAAAGCTGTGGATGGGAGATTCTTTAATATGTCTGCTGTTATTAGATCAAAGCCTGGAGCTTTGTTCAGTTTCAGATTTTTAATTTCTTTCTTAAGCTCCTTTACTCGAATTTGAGGGATGTTACGTTAACGACTGTTTTCTACTTGCTCCAACACAAAATCAGAGTCTATATTATTAGGCGTAAAGATTTCAGCAAGATGACTCCCGAATTCTTCAGCTTTTTCTAAATCACTCCTCGCCCATGAGCCATCAGCTTTTCTGAGAGGTGCCATGTGAGAAACCGGTCTTTTCACATTACTTGTAGCTTTCCATAACGAGTAGTTTGATTCTTTAGTTGGAGACAAGTTTTCCATGTAGCTAACAAAAGAATTCTCTTTTAGCCTTTTTATTTCTCTGCTCAAAATCTGTGTTTTATTATTTAGGGTTCTCTTATCATCGGGGTGACGTGACTGCTGCCATTTTCTTCTAGCCCTGCGTTTCAGTCTTAACATCTCAATGACATGAGCTGGGTACTTATTACTAACGTTTTTATGCTCTACCACTTTTGAGTTGCTCCATGCTGCGTTCTGAATATTCAGCATAAAGACTTCGGCCGCATGCTCTAACTGTTCAATATTATTTAGTGGGACGGATAAATCTATTTTTCCAACTAAGTCTCTCTCAAAGCCCAACCAATTTGTGGATGAATTGCAAAGAGTCGGCTTACTTGCTTTTTTGACAATTTTTTTACTTAACTTTAGCATAACTGCAGAGTGGTCAGAGTTGAGGTCATAATTTTCATCAATGCTAATGAAATTTTCAGCTATCCTCTTTGTTATAAAAAAATCCAGCAAATCAGGAATTTTGTTTGAATCAGTTGGCCAATACGTAGGCTTTCCTGTTGAATGATAACGATATCCTAGATCTCTAATTGCTTCTCGTAGTTGTCTACCTCTTGTGAGCGTTAATCTGGAGCCCCAGTAGGTATGTTTAGCATTGTAGTCAACTCCAAGAATAAACCTATCTCCGAACTGGGCAATTACATCTTTGTATATTTCTTTTGTAATTGTTGGTCCGGGCGGACAATATAATGCACACACATTAAACTTTTGTTTGGCAGAATTGATTGTGACTATTGCAAGTTGCATGTCTGGGTTCTCCACTTTTCCAAACTCGTAATGATCTATGTCATTCTTCACAATTACAGCACTGCCTCCCATACCGTAATTACTTGGGTACGCTGCGTTATATACTTTATAACCTCGAAGACTTATTTTATGTTGATTGTTTAAGTGCGATTCAGATACGAGACATATATCTATATTATGGACATGAAGAAACAGTTCAAGCTCAAGCTTTTTGCTGAGAATAAAATTGGCATTCCAGGTAACAATTCTAATTTTTTTGTCTAACATTATTTGACGTACAAGGCATGTTGTTTGTATGCTTAACAGCATACCTGCTTTCTAAGCTGTCTAGTCTTGACGTAATTTTATCCATCATGGACATCATTCTTTCTATGAAGCTTAGCATATTCGTATTATCATTTTCTTTCACACTATCCACAGTACCAGGGCCACTAGATGCGGTTTTTGCTGCATCAGAATAGGTGAAACCTTTAACTGTTTTTGAGGTAGCAAGTAACTCGGGTTTTCCCCTCTGATTTTGCTTCGTATTTATATTTCTCTTTTTTTCAATTCCTTAGCTACCAATCAACCACGGTAGCTGGCTGGGTGCTCTTCATTGCAGTTTGAGCACTTGGGTTTGTTTGTTTTCGGAATCGTGCAGTCAGCCGTTAAGTGCTTACCTGCACATCTGACACAATTAGCTTCTCTTTTGCAAAATTTCACTGTGTGGCCGAAGCGTTGGCATCTCTTACATTGAGGAATTTCTCTATTCCTTCTTTTGGCTTCCATTTTAACTTTCATATGAAGAATATGTCTAATATCAAATATTTTCTTACTATCCTCCATGTTATCAAATGAAAGCATAAAAAGTGGTAATGGAACTAGTTGGCTTCCATTTTCTTTCACTTTCTTAGTGACATTAACCACATTAATTATGTTGAACTCTTTATTACTAAGCTCTTCCTTAATCTCATCGGGCTTACAAGTCGGATGGAGTCCTCTTGCCATTACTCTAATTGGCCTGGTGAGTTTATTTTCATAAGAATGCCATTCAATATCAGTCTTATTATGCAGTCCACTTAGATTTCTGTAATCGTCTTCATCATCCACGTTGATCTTAAGTTGCTTATTATTCAGCAGCTTTATTTCGTGTTTAATGTTTTTTTCGCTCAGCATTTTTTTCACTACGTTGAAGTCATCTACGTTACTAAGAATTACCGGAGGAGGTTTAACTTTCCTTCTTGTAGGCTTTTCATTTTGGACAGATTTTTCTACTAGTATATTGTTCCTTATAGGTTGAGGTTGCCCGTTATTAGTTTCCTTCTCTGAAGTACTGCTGTTAACTTTTGGTGAGCCGCTCGCTTTTCTTTTCTTATGATTCTTTTTTGTTTTCTTCAAGATCCAATCAGTTTCACGCGTAAGTTCCTCCTCATCAGTAACGTACTGAGGATAAGTTTCAACTTCCATTTCGTTGCCTGACTCATTTCGTTGCTGAAGTTCATACGAAAGCTTGAGGTTATCAGCTTTCAACTGAGCAATTTCTTTTTTAAGCTCTTCAACAATCAGCTCCAATGCCCTAATTTTATTGCTTGTAGCAGAGTTTTGAGCTACATTTACTTTCTCCTGAGAAGTCACAGTCTCATTTAATTCAATCCCATCAGCTTGGGAAGATTTCACTTTTGAGTATGATTCACTTTCACTGTCACTACGATCCTTTTTGTTGAAAGGATTAAACAGATTTTCATGTTTCTGATGTGTTGTTTTTATAGTTGGTGATCTTAGTATACTCGATTTTCTCTGAAATGGATTTTCATCATCCTTATTACACAATGGTTGCCCCCCCCCCCCCCAGAATCCGTGGGACCGGCCTCCTTGAAGGATGGATTCACCAGATTTTCTGGCTTACCATCTGGGGTAATAATTCCTTTCATTTTACTCATTGCAGTTAGTTATATCGGGGTACCACCCCTAGTTGGTTTTGGTCCACGGGTGGTATTTTATTTTCCACCTACCAGCCGGCAAGCCGGTGAGGGCATTCCCCTATCCGCCACCTGGGGGCGCGCCTGATGGGAGATCCCAACAATTCCTCACGGGGGCCAGTTTCTCAAAATCTTTTCTGCGAAAGGATTCAACCTTAGAAAATGAACCAGCAACAACCAGGCAGGAAATATTAAATGGACTAGTTCCAAATGAACTCTAAATCAAAAACTCTATATCAATATCCAAACGGATAATCCTATCAGAATCATCAAAATAATTTGCTTCAAGATTGTCAAGGCATCCGGAGTAGGATGGGAAGTAGACGGTTAAGTTGACAGGCTCAAATTACTGCAGTTGGAAAAAATAAGAATTTTACGTTGGTTAAATTACGTAGTCATCAAAATAAATATAATTGCGGCAATAACCAGAGTAGCAACCACCTATTTACCCTATGATACGACTTCATCCTCTTCTTCAGAGGAACTGGTAAATCTTTTAATGTGGTGTAGGGTCAATCAACTACTTCTCGTGATTGGTTGTAACGGTAATACTCATCATATCATTTGGGGTGGTTCGAATACTTCTGGATGATATTATATTCTCACCTCTCATCAAAAGTGCATTTCTCTAACATTAATTTTGAAAAACCTCCGGTTAATCCATATCGCAACAGAGAACTCACGAAAAGGGATTCAATCTCCTTTGAGCTCATTACACTTCTAGATTTGTCTAACCAGATAAACTCTATCACAGATCATGATTTGAAGGAAACACTACTAACGAGAGCAATCTCGACTGCTTTTGAAAAGTGGTCTCTTGTTAACAACCAGATGAAGCGTAATAAACCCATCTGGTGTTCTGAATATAAAAAGTTAAGGAAAATAACGTCAAAAAGACGAAGTTGAAATTGTTGGTTCGTTGGGCGCCGAGCCACCTGACATTTTATTCGGTACTCTGGATTGAAACTTAGCCCAAATTCTGCTCACTATAGATGTTCTACGCTGTAATGGATTCTCGTTTGCATCTTTCAAATCGCGTGGTCCTGATAGCGTTTTTCCTGCTGAATTGCAGCATGGTTTTCTACCCATGAGTACTAACCTGCACACTTTGTTTCAGGCGAGCGTTGCTTTTAGCACTCTACCACGCGTCTGGAGCAAGAGTAGAGTAGTATTCATACGTAAAGCTGACAAGTCGGATTATACTGACCCAAAGGCTTTACGAGCGATTAGTGTGACATCTACTTTTCTTAAAGCTTTTTATAGTATTTCGTTTTCTTAGATCATACACGGAGTACTGTGATCGTTGTTCATGGTTATCGATGAAGTAACTTGTTTAATTTCAGCGATCTGAGTTTATCGTACAAATCTTCGTGGATGATCTCGTTTTGACAATTTCTGGTATATACCTGAACGTGTTTGTATGATGGAAGTTTGGTGTCGTGAAAAAGGGTTGTACGTCAATGACTCCAAGATTGATCTGGTTGTTTTTTCCAGACGTAGAGACATAGGTGTCATTCTAGATGGCAAACTCTAGCTGGAAAAGGGAATTACTATTTTTTAGCAATGCAGAAGGGCATTTGGCAATTCCTGGAGTCTGACCTCAAAACTGATGTCGTTCAACTATACAATTTTCTGTTCTATGCATCAGTTGTATGGTGTCCGGTCGTGAAACTGACGTCTGGAAGTTCAGAACGATTCAGAAGTTAGTGCAGGGTTTAGATTCTATTGTCCTATAAGTTTGGTCTGAAATTCTCGAGTAGTCTGGTTAGGCACCGTCCGGTTTTTAAAACTCAATTGCACTTACCCATAGTATGAGTGAGGCCTTTAAGTTTAGTGAATCAGAAAAGGAACCTTAATAATCATTTGACTATGTCCAAAATCTCCTAACACTACAATAATCTCCTTTGTTTTAATACGAGAGCAAGGATCATGTGGGTGCCTGCGCTCATCGTGGCATTGAGGGAAATGTGGTTGTTGACTTTTCCCCTCGAAAGCTGATTGCGAAGAATATTTGTTACTCCCGAACCAGCAATTCCTCTATCATTCAATGGTGGTAAGGGCGCTTTTAAAAAGTGGTCTACTGGAACTGGGACTGAAGTGGCATTCTACTTCTAGCTGTCGAAAGGCGAAACGGTTCATCATTGAACATAACTTAAGGTTCACTTAATATTTGCTATCCTCAAAAAATGGTCAACTCAAAATTCACCTCAGGTTGTCTGGCCTCTATTGGAGCAGCAGGTTTCAACAGTTTTAATCAAAAAAAAGGCAAAGTTACTTTATCACCTACAGAGTGGGGCATTTCTAAAAATTCTGTTGTTAGAGAAAACCTCTTAGTACAGATCGGGCCCGTCATATTAAGCAAGGTGGCAGTGTTCATACCATTCGCATTTATATACTCATTTCACCATCCAAGAAATGTTTGTTTTATAAAAACTTTCCTAAATCCATCGAACAAATTTTGTCTAGCACTGACAAAGCTTCTCATGTATTTGATTATGTGAGTGCTTGGAATCTGGTATCGAGAATCTATTTTCCCATTATTGTGTATAGAATTATATCAAAAATTAATTTTCAATACTAACTTTTAGTCGATTTTGCGAAGCACTTACTTAGTAAAACACACGAACAATTCTCTAGCACCGATACAAGACAAGTTTTCGTGTGTTTTCAATGTAAGTCTTTAGAATGGTTGACTATAATTTGGTAATTCTGTATTTTTTTTTTTGTTTTTTACCTCGCGATCGCAATCACTTTTGAGCACTAGAATTTCTTGGAGAAATGATGAAAATGAGATTGGTGAATGGATACTCCATACTTTAGATTTTGAAAGCATGAAAATGTTGAAGAGTTTTTTCCCACAATTATAACGACACGAACCACATCTGAAAAATATTTCGATGTTTGGTCGTTGATTAGAAAATCCAAAAATATCCGAATTCGTCTTTTTATTTATTCTAAAAGCTTATGTTTAATTCAAACCACTATAAAAAAAAGGACGAATATCTTGATATACAACAACCCTTTTTAGATTATACTCGCAGCGGGATATTATAAATTCAACTGGCATGATATTTTCACAACAAATTTTTTTGTTTATTGTTTGCTTTAGGTCGTTTGTTGTATAACTTCTTATGTATGTTGTTGAGGGGTGTGCGGGGTGAAATTCATGCAAATGGTATACTAATTTGCGTGCTGCTCAAATGGATTATTATCTATTTCCGATACAATTCCATACCCATATATACTAAAGGCATAGAATGGTGTTGAAGATATGTAAATCACTGATAAGTGAAAAGAGCTTTACATCCTTTAATATATGCGGCAGTGCGCTTATAATTCAATTGGTTTTTGGTGATATCGCATATGCATGAACATGTATACGTATGTGCTTTGTGAAGCAATAAAATCCATTCAATTAAATAAACTTTAATTGAAATTAAATAGAAAACTTTATTTTATATAGAATGCGTGCTGAAAAGTTATTAAACTTTCTATAATCGCACGAACTTTCAATAAATATTTTATTTGTTGTTGCTTTTGTTGTTATATAAATACAACAAATAAATCATAAATTAATCAATAAATGGAATAATTCCATCCACATACAATTATGGTATTCAATTCTGGGCATTACGACCCAGTTGCTTTATTGTTATCAATTGGTGAAAACGTCTAAGTTTCAATGTTTACTAATTAATTGACACAATTAAGTTTTATTAGAATTTTTTATCAGAAACTTCACATTTGTCGAAACAAATTTTACATCAGAGACTTGACATTAGCTTAAAAATAATTTGTATACAACATGTTGAATATAGTGAACTTTCGTAAATATATTTAAAGTATTGCCATGGATTTAAAGTATTGCCATGGATATCCTGATGAGTTTATACTCATTATGGAACCGAACCATTGATTAAACCTTGTTATAATGCCACCATCTATGGCCGATTAAGCTGGTTTGACCGTGCAAATAGCGCAGTGGTTAAAGCTGCGACGTTTGTATCGGGAGATACCGAGTTCGAATCCCAACAGAGGCGGGATGCAAAAGGGATTTTTCATCTCCCGATTACGATCGGTTATTAAATTGAAAACATCTATGACCCTCTGCGTTGGAATGTACAGCGTGACATGGAGCTATGCAATGTGCAGATGGTATACTGTACTTGTGTGAATGGGATGAATGAATAGATTGAATGAATGTTGTGTGAATGTAAGGTAAGGCTATGGACCAAAAGAGCGTCTATGTCAAGTCCTATTTAAAAAAAAAAAAGGCAGTTTTTCCACCGATATAGTATTATTGTAGTTCCTAGTTCTAGTCGCCCTCAAATAATTTTTGTCTAATTATCAGATTGAATCCAATACTCGAAGGTCCAAGTTAATATATTAATTGCTGCTGATTGCTGGCACATTTTATACCATGCTTGAACTCATGTTTTCATAATCAATTGATGTCCTGGGCTAGAGCTTTTTGGTTTTTATGTTGTTACTTCCTGATGGAACTTTCATTCGTCGTCATACAAAATTGATATTTTTTCATTATTTAAGAAAGTTTTTGCATAATAAATATTTTTCAATGGTGTGATCTCCTAGTTTTACCTTGATTTCCCGGGACATTTTCTCGATGTCGGTGGATTATACTATACCTTCGAACTGTACTTGGTGTAATGTCCTGTTGGAAACTGCCATTCCACCGTTACGACAATTATTTGTTATGAGTAGCTCCTTCTCTCTTGAATTACTCGCAGATATGTGTGAAAACTTCAAGTAGTACTTACAAATGTTGCCTCTATTCCTTACCCCTAATACTGGTTAAGGTCTCAGTATTGCGAAAAGCAAGGACCCCAATGAAAAGCTGCCCCTGAATGATCGAATCATTGTAAGGAAACCAAGAATGTTTTCCGTATCTCCAGTTGGTAGTGATGGAAACCGGTTTCACCTGGCCAACTTGGATAACGGATACTTTAACAGTAATTAACGATGGCGTGATAAATGGATGTAGGCTTCCTCTGGGTGCCATTTCCTCGCAATAGACGTACAACATATGACAATGAAAATAACGTTGCTCCGATATTTCTCGTATTAGAGATGGCATTTAAGCTTTGGAGCAAGAGATCAAAATGATGTTTAAAAATAGTATTGCCGAAAGAGTAAAACTGCAAGACTGCCTTTACGTAGTGGTGTACGCTTGCAGTCTGATGAGCCTAGAGGTAGTATGTCTTAATAAGATCGGTCAAGCGCAAACTAAGAAGAGTTCAATAATCCAGGCACCTTTCCTAATGGCAGCAAATAAATTAATAAAGGCGCAGTGGCAACTGGTAAAAGTTGTCACTGTACAGAAGCTTCTTTCATATATAGTGAGAAAATTTGGATAAAGCTATACGGGAAATTGTCAACCACGCTGTGACTAATGTATCGGTTAAAAAGATCGTAACATGAAACTGATTAAAAGGAAGACATTAAATTCTTTCTAGAAAATGAGGATCTCACAAATGCTGGACTGGTAGCATCGCTACCGCAGACAACCGTTTGCCCAGAGATCATTTACTGATCAAGAAGCCATAGTAAAACCAAGGACACTATTTACACCACGGGGCACTATGATATGTTGTCGTGACCTCCACACAGTTTGTATGGGAAGGACTGCACAACCTACAGAGGGGCGTGTCAAGAGTTAAGTTTATTCGATGATGAAGACCACTATGAAACCGTATACAATGGAGTAAGCTGTTCAATAATTTTCGTTCACCAGGAAATGTTCGAGAACTGTTTCCCATTTTGACATGTAAAGTCAACGAAATATATTTGTGAATTTAATTCCAATTTGTGATTTAGTGATTTCACTACATACAAGGAAAACATGAGATTTTGACGATCTGAAATCTCGATTGTGGAAACAAATACGGTTGATGAAATAAACAAAAAAAAATGGAAAACCCCAGAAGAAGGAACATCGTATGCTTGGGTGGATATAGTATTGAATGCTGACGACAGCGTTTAATTCCTCAATACGTGGGAATTATCTGACTTACTCTCACACAACACTTATTTTAACTGCGGATGCCAATGTTGATGTTTGAAGTCTATATCAGCGGCAAAACTGTGTGTAAAAGATGTATTTTTAATTTACAAAAACCTCTTTAGAACAGAAGTATTAGACTTGTAATGATACATTGGTGTTAGTTCAGCTAAACTAACTAAACGTTTATTCGACCAACCAGACCAATCCAGCGACCAAAAACTTCATAACAAGTCTCGTTTCAATTTTATTAGAAATTTGTAAGCAATCTCGTCCAGATTTTCGAATAATCTTGAAAATACTTTAAGAATTTAGAACGTACTTACACAAAGGCCTTCTAAGAGAACAAAACAGCTTTGTTAAAAGTATCGGATAGCTTAAACATCAAGGTCCTGTATTGACGCAGGTGGAATTGAAACCGATACCAGTAATGAGTTACCAAGGATGGTTCTAAGAGTATCAAAGCCAGTTTTCTTGTTATTTCTAAAAGTTGGATTACTAATGGGTTTTCTAACTAATTCATATACTGGAGATATATAGCAATGGCCAGAACAGGACACTTTCCAATTAAATACTCTATCCTTCAAAAAATCTGGGGCAAGTGTGATGTCTAGCGCCTCTTGTCTGTTTTTTAGTAATAAATGTTGGCTAACGTCCGATAAGCATACATATGTGTATGATGATTTTATCGCGTGTAACACTTTGTAGTGTAGATTTCTAAATCTCGTTACCTAATGCAGCTCCACTAAACTCTTAACCACGAACCTCCATTGATCTCGGCATTTCTGAGTAAATCGACTGAATTTTTAGACCATCACCTGGAACGGTCTGAGCACCTCGACTACCATCTCAAGGGGTATTAACACCTGCTACAGTCAGAACATAAGTATCTTATGTATATCTGTGGTAAAGTATGTACATCTCTGGTATAGGCTGGTCCTAGCGGAATCGCTGCATTACTTTATTGTTAAGTCCAATTCAAAATTGTATTGGCACAAAAAAAATTTAAGCTGGAAGAGTAGAAAATGTTCAGAGAATGACACAGCCATTATACAAATTTATTTAATGGAAACAAACAGATATTTCCCAGCTGTATAAGATGACGAACGACAAAGTTTAAAAAAACAGAGTAGTCAGCATGTTTAAAACCAAGTGATTTAAATTTATTTAAAACTGCTGTGGAGTTGAGCTGTGGTCAAACCTGATCAAAGTTGTTAAGTACTCCGAAAACCTACAATCTAATAACAAGATACTGATTGCTAAATGAAAAATGTGTCATACGTGAATATGTTAAGTTATACGCCGAAAGAGATTTGGGACAAATTGTTATTCCTGTACAACCCCAGCTGTACAACGAACGTCAATACTTCTAATGAATCCAGATGATTCAAATACTTTACATATGGAGCCTTAAAAAAACATCGACATTTACAATATTTTTATGTAACCTGGAAATTTACTTATGCCACGATCAATATCAAAGCTATGCTAATTGGTACACCATTATTCTTAGACGCACCGAAAACTTTGCTACTGATATACATTAAGGCACTTAATCGAAGTCTGCAGGGCATACATGCTGTAGGTTAGGTTAGGTTAGGTAAGGGTGGCCGTCCTAAAGGTCTAGCATAGGCACAAAATTGGTCCGTAGCTGTACCACATTCGAACTACCTCTTTTTCTATTGTTAAACCATCCTGAGCTAACCAAGAAGCGTTAAAAGCCCCGATCGTAAGTCCCCCAAAGGGGAAGTACCCATAAAATTTGTTCTGCTGTATACGCTAGACCAGGATAGGTGCAGAGCAAATGGAGCACAGTTTCCTCCTCCTCCTCAACCCCTCCGTGATTGCCCCCGATCTGACGTTGCTAAAAGCCCCCCCTCTATATTTATAAGAATAGTACCTAACAGTATGCGTGTTGAGATCCCGACAGGTCAACTGACTTGATTGTGTCTCTAATGTAGGCCTCTATTTGTCTTTCCTGGGTAATTTTAATAGAAAATGAAAGGTTTTTCCCGCCTAAGTATAAACATTACTTTTACTTGAATGTGACAGAGTTCAAGGCTGCCTTTGAAGATAACTTGCAGCCAGGGTAGGGTTAAATCAATAATTCGCTGGATATCCACTGGGATAATGCCATCAGGTCCTGCCGACTTGTATGTGTTCCTCGCTTTCTTGAATAGTCTCCTGCATTTCATACGAGTACCTTGGAGTTTTCTTGACCACCAGGGTGGTCGAGACTTACCCAAAGGCCTACTGATAAGACATGCACCTAATCATGGCTTTGTTAAAAGCATCAGATAAGTTAGTTACTAGAACATCAAGCTCATGTGTAGATGCAGGTTGGTTTGGAACCGATACCGGTAATGAATAACCCTGAATGGTTTTGAAGCAATCCGAATCAGTTTTCCTCCTATTCCTAAAGGGTGGTTTGCTAGTGGGTTTTGTATCGATTTCGTACTGAAGATATCAATGGTCAGAAAAGGAATGGTCTTCGGACACTTTCCAGTTCAATACCCTCTCCTTAATAAAATCTGAGACAAGTGTGATGTTTAGCACTTCTTGTTTATTTTTAGTAATAAAGGTTGGCTTGCGCCCGATATTACATATATTTAGGTTAGTACTTAAAATAAAATGAAGGAGTAACTCACCTCGCCTGTTGATATTTGTACTTCCCCAGATTGAGTGAAGCGCATTAGCATCACTGACCATGATGACTCCTACTTTTCGTCTTTGAGCCTCTCTGTAAATGTACTGCCCACCCTACCTGGTGGTATATTTATGGTTGGTAGGCCGATATAAGCCAGAGATTTTGCGCACCCATCTCGATGCTAGCCACCACTACATCAGCGTTGCTGTAATTTAGTAGTATAAAAATATTCAGATTATTTCTAGCGAGAATGCAGGAACGTATCTTACCTTCATTTTTCGCTAGTAGTATTTTGTATTTGGGAGGTCTGAGCCCCAGGACCCGGTCACCACTGTTGAGTCAGACCCCGCCTCTGACAGCGATTCGTCCATTCGGAGCGCATAGTGCAGCCCCAACGATCAGGACATCTCCGAGTCCACGGATAGTGTCTCCTGGGCGTCTTTCGAGATGCTCCGGATTTCTGGTCACCAACACCAGGTGGAACACCACAAGTGGTACCCCATCTGCTGCAGATGCCAAGGATTCTCGGTTGATGATTATTACGGCCGATCTGTTGTCTGTTTCCGCCTTCACCTCCTCTAACCTGGCAATTTTCCAGGTGGTCGTTGGTAGATCCGGATTGCTGATTTAAGCATTTCTAGGATTTCCTTTAGATTGCTTGGCCCCGCAGGGATCCAGGTTCGTGCGTTAGGCCTGCAAGAAATGTTTTCCCTCATCACCACATCTAATTTGGCCCCCAGCCAGACTTCACCCAGGCTGCCGATCACCATTTTATATAGAGACCTTCGTTGGCACAGGCAGTCAGTTTGACGTGACCCCGGTGCCACCCTTCGTGTCGGCTGGGCGGGGCTGGTCCCGGATTCTGTTGCAGGGTCAGCATTCGTGCCCTTTAGGTTCGAGGGGACAGCCACGTTTGTGCCTATGCCGCTTTTTGCGCATTGGAGAGCGGGCCTAAACCCGATGTCCCCGCACCACTAGATTCCGGATTTTAACAGTGCCGGTCTCTTTTTGTTTTTGATTTACACTATCCATAATAGTTGTTCACGAGTAGCGGAGAAAGGAGGTCCATCTGTGCAGGTATCCGCAGTATTCAGGTAAGGCTGCATGATACGGAGGGCACCAAGTATCCGGATACACCGTTAGAGTCTAAGCTAGTTTTTAGAAGCCCGCCCGGTTATCAGCTCGGTACGGTTAACAACTTAATCCGGCTTAATTGTTAAGCGCCGTGTTTTCGCCTAGTACACCACATAGACATGGTGGTGGAGGTAAGACGCACACTTGTGGAAGCTACGACATATGGAGTTGGCAACAAGTACCAACTTGATTCCCTCAAGACATTTTCCCACCAGACCACCATACATGCCGTAATTCAAGCCTAATAGGTCCGTTGGCATAATTTCTGATGAATTCGATTCCGACCTTGATGATAAAAAAACTGTTTATACAAAACTTCATTAGTAGGAAGTTTATACTAAAATAAATAACAAAAATTCAGTCTTCTAAATTTTAGAGAAGTGCGTATTTAATAGTTAGAGAACTTGAACCTTTATACATAGTACAAGCACCGTTTTTAATAACCCCAACAACAACAATAACCAAACTCTACATTTTACATAACTATACATATTTTTAAATCCATATGCATAAACATAATTATCATTTATTAAAATAATATTTCAGATTAATAATTTTAATTAATTATTCAATTTAAAACGAAACTAATTAAAATTTAATAAAATGCGAAACAACAACAATAAAATATTATTTATTTATCCATAAATGTTAATATGTTTAATCGGGCATGAATATGAAATTTGATAATCATCGAAAAAAAAATGTTTATGCTCGTATGCTGCGTGTGTATATATGCATGCATATACATACAACATATTATAATATTATGTTAATATTAATTAAAACATATAATTTGCAAATTAACAAATAAACAAAAAATATTTTTTTAATGATTAAATTATTTATGTTTACACACACATGTACATACATATGTATATATGTATATGTGTGTGATGTAGCAAGTATTTTCGGTGTTTCATTAAATTCGTGATACGCGTGATAAATCAATTTATTTTTGCGGTCACCAATGTGTCACCAATATTCAAGCGCTCAGTAATAAAAGTACATATATGTAGACCATGACTAATTGTGAGAGTTTCCAAAAGTCGACAGTAATAATAAAGCAGATGGTTAGTTATATGGTTACTAAATATAATAATTTTCATTCACGTGAATTTTTTCCTAAATCTCTTTGTCCTAATTTTGTCACGACATAACGAATTTTATCTATAGGACAAAAAAATTTGCTAGGAAGTGGTGTTAGTTTCCTAAGATTTTCCCAAGATAATTTAGAAAATCAAGTGTTCGTTGTACCAATAAATATGATTCGATAAATCGAGACATTTGCTTTGCACAATAACACATATAAGAGGAAATTGTTTTTGTTAGCTTTTAGGACAGATTTAGGACAAATTTCACATGTTTCATGAAAAAGTTTATCAAAATTAGATTGTACGCAAACAGTTTGCCAAATACCACGACTGTCAGAGATTTCACCGTAAAATTCCACAGCCGCCCGTGTCATTCTATACAGGGTTGGCCTTAGTTGATTATTTTTTAAATTTGTCATCTGCGCCCCAGTTTCATAGAATAACAAGGACAGATTTGGAAAGCATGTTTTATCCACTTAGCGAGTATTATAGGAACTGTTTGTGAAATGTTTGATATTTGTGTAATTCGGACAACTGAAGAAGCATTTCCTGATTAATTGGTCCGAAATGATAATTTGTTGAAAATTTGTTTTCTGAGCACACCCCTGTTTTATGAAATATTATGAACATATTTGGATCGAAACTTTTACAGTTAAATTGGGTGCCAGTGAGCAATACTTGATCCGCTTGTAGTGATTTCGGCTTCTGTTGAACTTCAGATCAATAAAATCAAAACAAAATACACGGACGTTGCAAGCGATGGTTGCTTGCAACAACTTGGCTTCTTCAGAATATCTAAGACAGTATGAAGACCAAATTCAGAACCGAAACTGGTGGAACGTGATTGCTGACACAGTTTGAACAGTTTTGAATGGTTTATACTCTTTCTCACTTTATGGCGAAATATAATTATTATGACATTCATGTTATTTGGTAAAATGATTGCTTGCAATATAATTTTGATAAAATGTTGTAGAACTCTGGGTATTTATAGAAAATGATAATAATTAAAAAAATTATTCCATGTTGGTTAAATTTTCCACTTTTTTGTGTAAAGTAATTTTTTTGTTTGTCAATTTGTGTAGCTACATAAATATTTGTCAATTCATAGGAACATTCATAGGTGGACAATCTAACAATATTGGCAATATTTAGTTTGGCTCTAAATTAAAGGACAAATGAATATTTTCCAGTGCAGTTTATTTTATGAGAAGTATGGAACACAATTTCACTCAAATGACTTCCACGGCTGACTTTACAGTACCCCATTCCGTGTACCAAATTTTTCAAAACATTTTCGATTTTATATGGGCTTCTGTCTCATCAATGGTAACTTCGATTTTATAAGTCTTGAATAGTCTCTGGATGGTTAGTGCCACAATTATTCTTAGCGACTCTCCACAGAAAAAAGTCTAACTGAGTGAAATACATTCTCTACAAACAAACAGTTCAGTTTTTGGAAATGGTTATATGTATATGTACGATTTCTGAACTATAATACAGCTCATTTGAGTGGGCTGTTTCGTCAACAATTTTACTAACTAGGCTTAAAGCACGCGAATTATTTAGAAAGTACTGTGTTTTTTATTTCAATTTAAGCTGAATAAGTGGGCCCGATAAATTATGTCGTTCGGGGGAGGTTTTTCATCCTAAGTTTTCATCTAAAATTTTGACCTTGAGGAAAAGGAGATAAATAGAAAACGGTAGATCAATGCTTTTTTTCAATGTCCGAACCTCTAATCTTAGAAACCTCCTTCTATTTTGCAAATTTATTTTCATCAGTAAATTTTCCTTCTCACCTGCGCAATGCAAAATACCATAAAAAAGTATGCCATAAAAATTACTTTTCAAACTTATTGATTGATAAAATATAATATTTCACAATTCCACAGGAACTCAGGATATGAGTTGTTTTTCCACTGGAATTTAAATTCTTGTGGAGTCTGGTGAAATTAATGATAGGGATGTTTATTGATTTTCACTCTTTTAATAAACTATTTGCATCACGCTTTGGTATAATTGTGGCTTAGTTTGACCCAAAAAACCATTTAGTGCTGAAATTATTCGAGGATTGTTGGCATACGCCATTTTCCATAACTTCAATGAAAGATATCCGCCTACGGTATAAAATGGGCAATGATCAATAATGATCAACTGCAAGAAGAAATTAGGTTTGGGAAGAGTGAGCTCTTGGTGCAAACCCAGAATTCTATCCCAATTCTATCCCGATCGAATCTATATAGTGAAATTTATAGCGACGTTTATAAATTGTAAAACATGTCTGCCTTAACCATTTACAACTTTCACGTTTCGTTTAATTAGATTAGTGTGTGATATATATATATGTAGGAACATTGATGAACTACACAAGCGAAACACACGACTGCTCGGTACCAACTACTCGAAAAATATATTTGATTTTTTAAAATATTTTACAAAAGATGACAATTGAGTAAAGAGACAATACATTACTGTTATTTAAAATAAACAATGCGTTTCATATACACCGTTATAGATAATGTAAAATAGCATAGATTAAGCTCATGAATTGTGCCCACTCGGCCCTCCTGGATCATCATCCGGCCCGGATGATATCTGCTGAACACTGGAATCTTGATCGCTGTCATCTGGTTCGTCATCTGACCATCCACAGTATCCCCTTTTTGTGTTTTCGGCTGATGTTGATGTTCTATTCGGACCTTCTGAATCTCCAATTTTTTGACGTCGTATCGATCATGATCCTTAACTCGAACAATTTCGTATGGTCCCAAAAACTTATCCTTTAGTTTGGCTGAAGGATTGAATTGCGTTCGTTTTATCAAGACGTGTTCTCCGACGTTGTATTTCGGCCGTTTGAGAGTAAATCTTTAGAACCGGTTTTGTCGTCATTTGTTCTTTCAACTCTGCGACTACAGATCGTTGGAGTTCACCAAACTTAAAAGGCGTATCTTTCCGTAGCAGGTCTGATAGTGGTTTGGCGATTATGGAGTAGCCCGCGATGAATTTCTGGAAGTAGCCAGTTAACCCCAGAAAACGTTGAACTGCTTTGAATGAGTTGGGCTCTGGAAACGACTTCACCGCTTCAATTTTGGCTTTTGATGGTTTTATTTCACCATTCGCGATTTTTTCGAATATAACATCAACATCAGCCGTTTTCGGCTGATGTTGATGTTATATTCGGACCTTCTGAATCTCCAATTTTTTTGACGTCGTATCGATCATGATCCTTAACTCGAACAATTTCGTATGGTCCCAAAAACTTATCCTTTAGTTTGGCTGAAGGATTGAATTGCGTTCGTTTTATCAAGACGTGTTCTCCGACGTTGTATTTCGGCGCTGGTTTCCGTCGCTTGTTGTATGTTCGTTTATTTTCTTCCTGAATTGCGGATAGTTTAACGATAGCGTCCTGTCTCATCTGCCATCTGTCTTCTTCGAACAATTGCGCAACCTCTTCATCAATTGCTTCTCTCACTTTAAGTTTTTCAGGACATCTCATTTTGACACCCGTCAACAGTTCAAACGGAGACCGTCCAATACTTCGTTGGTATGAATTGTTAAGAAACCTCTGTACTTTTTCGACATATTTGAACCAATTCTCAGGTTCATCACGGCTAAGCTTTGCAAGTGCTGGTATTATGATACGATTGAGACGTTCTACTTGTCCCGTTCCAGTAAATACCCCTAGAGTGGATGTGAAGGATACTATATCCTCATCTTGACAGTATTCTTTAAATTCATTTGATATAAAAGCACCGCCTTTATCTGATACGATGTATTTCGGGTTTCCAAACACAGTGCTCTGCAATTTTAATTTTTGGATAACTTCTTTTCCGTTCGTTGTTTTCACTGGATACAACCACACGAATTTTGTGAACCCATCAATCACGCTGAGTATATACTTGTACAGCTTCTTTGTAGGCGTTAGATGTCCTAAATGATCGACGTACAAAGTGATTAATGGTGCATCTCCTTTTGGTATAGGGTTGAGCAGCCCATCTTGTTTACCCATCTTACGTTCAGCTAAGATGCATGGAATACAATTTCTGACAATTTTTTTGATTTTTTCTTCGGCGTCTGGTAGAAAAAATTGTCGTTGAATCAGTTCGTTTGTCTTCTTTACTACAAAATGCCCTTGATCGTGGCACATTTTAATAACTTCGGGTTGCATAGCTCTTGGGACTACCAGCAGTTGTTGGCCTCCACATTCTTTAAACAAAATACCATGATTAGTAATATAATTCAGATACGCACCTGACTCGAGCAATTTTAAAATTGTTTTAATTTGCTCATCGGTTTTCTGCGCTGCTTTAACTTTCTTGATGAGATCGTCTTCGATTGTTAGAACTATTGGACCTCGGCTTAGTGCATCGACGTGTTTCATCCTTGTGCTTGACCGATGCTCCAACTGATAATCGAACTCTTGTAGATATAGCGCCCATCCCGATATTCTTGGAATAAAATCACGTTTCTCCATAGTTGACATGAACGCCGAGCAATCGGTTACAATGCAAAATTTCAGTCCAAGCAAGTACACACGCAATTTCTTCAGTGGGTCTTCACTGTCACGTTGCAATAGGACAGCACCCAATCCAATTTTACTGGCGTCTGTGTGCAGTTGTGTTTCGGCCGTTTGAGAGTAAATCTTTAGAACCGGTTTTGTCGTCATTTGTTCTTTCAACTCTGCGACTACAGATCGTTGGAGTTCACCAAACTTAAAAGGCGTATCTTTCCGTAGCAGGTCTGATAGTGGTTTGGCGATTATGGAGTAGCCCGCGATGAATTTCCGGAAGTAGCCAGTTAACCCCAGAAAACGTTGAACTGCTTTGAATGAGTTGGGCTCTGGAAACGACTTCACCGCTTCAATTTTGGCTTTTGATGGTTTTATTTCACCATTCGCGATTTCGTAGCCAAGATACTCTACTTGAGGAGACAAAAATTGGCACTTCTCCCATTTGATTACTAATCCATTTACTTCTGCTAATTTTATAACTCGCGATAATCTTGCCAATGCTTCTTCATTATCACCTGCAGGGATAATGACATCGTCCATGTAAACACACACTATTTTCTCATCGACTAAGTCTTTGAAAACATTGTTGATGTAGCGCTGAAAAACGGCTGGTGAATTGCACAGTCCAAATGGTACTTTGAGAAATTCAAATTGACCAAACGGTGTGACGAACGAGGTGTATTTTATCGAGTCGTCATCGATAGGTATGTGAAAAAATCCGTTCTTTAGGTCGAGCGTCGAGAATAGTTTGGCGTCCTTCAATTGACCTATTTGGTCGTCAATTAACGGCATTGGGTATCGATCTTTAATTATCTTCTTATTTAACAACCGATAATCAACACATAACCTTCTCGATCCATCTTTCTTCCTGGTTAAGACAATTGGGCTTGCATAATTTGATTTACTCTGACGAATCACACCTTCCTTTAACCAATCATCAGTTTGTTTTCGCACGATTTCGCTTTCCAGAGGTGCCAATCTTCTAGGCCGCTGGAATATTGGAATATCATCTACCAGGAGAATTTTCATTTTTATTTCATCGTTATGAATTACTTTATTCGGTTTATAATTTGCAACCATCTTCTTAATTGCAAAAGTTTTTGGTTTGTCTACAACTCCGATTTTCAAATCCACAATTCCACGCTCAACTGTAAGGCATAACATTTCGACTGGCCCGTATTTCAACATTCTCGTCTCTTCCGGTGTAATAACTGTGATGGTTTGTTTCATCAACTCTTTTCCAATAATACATTCCACAGGTAGTAGTTCATCATCAACGACATGTATGTTTGTTTGATATGACTCGCCGGCAATGGTGACATGCGCTACAAAAAATCCCATGGTGGTTTGCTTCTCTTTACCGACACCTTTAAAAGTATCTTTGAAGGAATGAATTTCGATGTCGTGACCCAATGAATAAAATTTTGATTTTGTAATTATGTTTAAATCGCTTCCGCTGTCCACAAGAGCATACAGTTGACATCCATTTATTTCGATTTGTTTTAAGTCGCCATAGTTGACATAACCTTCAGTTTTTGTAACAAGTGCTTTTTTAGGTTCATGTTGCTGGTCGTGGTCACTATTTGGTTTAGATTTTCCACAATTTGTGGATACATGTCCAAAATTCTGGCATTTATAACACTTTGGGCCTTTATCCCTTGATCGACAATGTTTACTGATGTGCCCTTTACCGCCGCAATTAAAACATACAGTCTTGGCACCACGTTCTTGTTTACTTGTAGAATCGGAAACGGAATTAACAACTGATTTTGACCGTCCCATCTTGTCGCGCATTTCAGAATAATGAGACAACTTGATTTTAAATTCTGCTATTGTTGATGCACCGTACAAAATACTTTTGTTTATTTCTATGTCGTTTATACCGTTAATGCAGTGGACCATAACTGCAGCATCTTCAACGTTACCCAGTTTCGCCATTTCTCGTAAACAAATTAAGTAGTCATCAAATGTTTCGTTCTGCGTTTTTCTTCGATCTGCAAGTTTTTTATGAATTTCAGCGCTGTTGTAGGTTTTTTCGAACTCTGATGAGAAAAAGGCTTTGAGACTATCCCATGTGCGTCAACCTTTGATGCGAAGCGTAGACTCGTTTTAGCACTACCGACTAACAACCTCTTAGCATAAACACCTTTTTGCTCGTCAGTCCATTTTAAACAATTACTTGCTTCATCAACGTCTGATATCCATTTCTCGACAATGTAACTATCTGTACCATTTAATTTCGTTAGAGAGTCTTCTACATCTTTGAAACTGAATTGTGGCATCGCGGGGCTTGGATGAGCATATGTTGCTGATTGGGCTTTAATCAATTCGTTTTCTTTCTTCAGCAGTTCAATTTCTTTGTTCTTCAGTTCAATTTCCTTAATTCGTAGTGTTTCATTATCCATACTCGACCTGCTACCGCTTGTTATTGGTTGTGAAGTGATAAGTTGATTTCTTGATAAGGTACATTCATAAATTTTGCGTTGAAAGCTTTCTTTCATCATTTCGTAGAAATTATCACGTAAAGAATCGGCCGCCTTTTGTTCTTCTGTTTTCCTGTGTCTTTTGCCTTTGCCCATGATGACGTCACTTCCACTAAGGTAATAGAACACCAAACTGTTTGACGTACCGTTAATGCTTTGGAAAATTTTACTCGAATTGAATTCAACTACACGCGTTAATTTATAATTAAACAACTTTTAATGCACGCGCCACGTGATTAACAATTTCTTCGATATTTTAAACTTTATACAACATTGAAAACGCACGCCTTTATTTTCAATTCCGGATTAAAACGGTTGAGCCCCCATGTAGGAACATTGATGAACTACACAAGCGAAACACACGACTGCTCGGTACCAACTACTCGAAAAATATATTTGATTTTTTTAAATATTTTACAAAAGATGACAATTGAGTAAAGAGACAATACATTACTGTTATTTAAAATAAACAATGCGTTTCATATACACCGTTATAGATAATGTAAAATAGCATAGATTAAGCTCATCAATTGTGCCCACTTATATATATATATATATATATATATATATATATATATATATATATATATATATATATATATATATATATATATATATATATATATATATATTCGTCCTCCAACACGCAGCAGTCTGTATAACTGCCATTATTGGCCACATTCGCTTTCTTGTGTCCTTATTCCCGATAAGCGCCCGAATTTTTTTTGAAGGTTGTTGGCATACGCCATTTTCCATAATTTCAATGAAAGAAAGATATCGGTACCAAATCCCGTGGTGCACACCTAGGATTATATCCCAATTCGCAAATGCGAATCGCTGCTTTCACACACTGAATAAGTTTAAACCAAGGCAGAGCGAACAATTGACCTAAATTTAATGATCTAAAGTTGAATACCCGCATCCGAACAAAACTAAAAATAAATAAAATCATGAGCTAAGCCAGGCATCTCCCGAAATATTTGCTACCAAGATTCCTAACAGGTCCTTGTTCAAAGATAAAGTATACTTCATTAACCTATGATTGGGCTCCTTAATAAAGTGCTTCGCATTACGCCAGCTAAAAGTCTCAAGACACTGAAATCTTAGATCTTTCAGAGCGTAGTCTTTATAGTTTTCTTCTCATAGTTAAAATATATTGGAGTTGCTTAAGCTTTTGCTAAACAATCGGCGATCTTATTGCCTATCGCGAGTTTGGGGACAGTCATGGGATTTCATAAAAGTTATGTTCAGCTTTACCATCTGTACACAGAAAAATACTTTTGCCTTTAACAGCAAAATTCAAAGCCTCAGTAACACTACCTTTTATTGAGGCTTAATATGCGAGACTACCGAAAAACCTCAGATCAGACCAAGGACAGTAGATTCTTAAACCTGCACTGAGGTAAGTACGACAGCCATCAGAAAAAAATACTATGAACTAATAATAAATAAGCCACCGAGTTTTGTAGAAGTGGAAATTGGGCAATAAACTGTCATTAACCACATCGATTTGGGTGTAAAATAAAGGTGCGTAAGAGAGGCAAGGAAAGAATGAATACCATAGCAAGAAATGGAGTCAAGGACATAGCCCAGTAATGGCTCTGGAAGCATGATTTTGTAGACCATTAAGATTAGCTACAGGAGTGATTCATAAATGAAAAACAACATCATAGGGTTAAACTCTAAGATTTCCCAAAAGCTCATCTATGTATATTGCCAAAATAAGGCAGAATGTGGTTGACGTGGTAACATTTAGTGATCGTTCTCCAAAAAAGGGAGGTAACAGATAGGTCAAAAGTATTCCTACGCCTATATAGTAAAGAAAATCAAATAATTTTAAACGGATTGACTACTGTGGAGGCATGATGTGTTGAGAAAAATTTGCATCCTTTTCAACACATCATGCCTCCACAATAGTTTAGGCATGCTGAGTTAAGTTGAATAAGACACAAAGGTGTTTGCCTGAGACTGTCAAAACAAGATCAGCAGCGTAACTATGTGCAATGAAGTCAGAGTGCTGCAGCTTAACAAGTAAATCGTCAATGACCAAAAGCCACAGGCGAGGTGAAAGTAGGCTTTCCTAAGGACAGCCTTTCGTAACCTTGACAGAAATTAACACTCTATCCAGCTTCAACAATTTCACATTAGCAGATCCGTTCAAAAAAGTATATACGTAATTCAAAGTCTACTCAAAATTTGGCAACAGTTTATTTCCTGAATTTCGGCCTGTCCTTGCTTTGAATTTGTTTGATTGTAGTGAATATTTTTTCACCAATTTCATAAGATTTAGGCTCATTCCTTTTCAAATTCTCTCCTTGAATTTTTCGCTTTTTTGGCTGTCTACTACTTTCTTCGGATCTGCTATTATGCCTAGACTGGTTACAATGTAGCCCAGGAATTCCGTTTCTTTCTTCAGGAATTCTGTTTTGTTGAGGTTTACTCGGAGATTTGTGTTTCTTAGTTTCTTGAAGATTTTTCTGACGTTAACAAGATGTTGTTCCTCGTTTTCTCCGCCGAAGACGGTTATATCGTCTATGTAAACGTAGCATATTTTTCCTATAAATTCCTTAATGACGTAATCTATCATACGTTGAAAGATGCGCGTTCTTCTACCCAAAAGGTAGCTGCAAGAATTCGTATTTTCCATTCATTATTGAGAATGCGGTATTTTAGAATGTCCCTTACTTTCATCTTTATATTGTGGAAACCTGAGGTCAAGTCGATTGTGGTGTAGAACCAAGAATTTCCTAGGCTCGCGAGTGTGTTGTTGTGTAAAGGAATGGTGACTGGATTCAGTTTCTTGAAGTCAATTACCATGCGATATACTTTTTTATTCCTGAGGCGTCCGTCTTGATGGTCTGATTATCCCTTCTTCTAAAAGTTTTGCTACTTGCTCATCAATTTCGGACCTCATGTTTATGGGGTACGAGTACGTCTTTGTATACACAGGATCTTCCATTGTTGTTCTTATTTCTGCTTTCATGGTTGTATCTATGATTTGTTCGTCGTTAATCGGGTCAAAAATTAATTTGTAAGAACGTGATTGATTAATGTTTTAAAATTTAGTTTCGTTTCTCCATTCAAACGACTATCTCTGACCTCGATGTTGTTCACTTGGGCCGAGATTTTCTCTTATTATTTTCAAAGCTCATAAATACAGTTTCTATTATTTTGTGTTTTATTCGTATGTCACCCCCTACTGATTTGACGGTGAAAGGTTTGTCTACTGTTTGTCCTCCCACGGCGAGTTCTTTCCTTATAAAGTTTTTCTTGGCCCCCCTATCAATGAAAATTATGAGTATTTTGTTGTTTCTGCATTTATATTCTAAGTCTGGAATGCTTACGAGTCCTCAACACTCGTTGTTGTTTTTGGGCTTTCACATTCGCATCTGAAGTTATTTCCCTTTTGAAATTTGGGCGATCCATCAATAAAAACATAAACAGTCAATTGTTTATGTTTTTATTGATGGATCCACTTCCATCGGTGTTGGTGGCTCTTGATCGATCTTGGTGGAATCTGTTTTGCGAATAAATTTAATTGACTGGAACTGTGACTATATTGTTGCTGTTAAAACTTCTATCGGGTGTGGTTAGGTTTCGGAAATTTAGGTTTTGTATTTCCAAACAGGATGCATAGGCTTCGGGTAGAGTTGCCGGCTTTTCTTTTCTTTTCCTTAATTTTGCTCCAACTGCCGTTAAACGTCTCCAACTGCCGATATGAGTGCCAAATTAGCAGTTCCCCTTATTTTATGTCATAAGCTGGAGAATAGCTCGATAGATCGGTTTGTCGTTATTAACGCTAGTTCATAAGATTATTACTTGAAGGTTAGAATTCAGTTTCAATACGATTTACAAATTAGTTTATTTCTAACTCATTCTCAATTCAAAATTTGATCTCCTCAAAATTTGTGTGCTTGAATGGGAGGAGAACGAAGGGTGCAATAAATGAATTTATATAATTGTGTTGTTTTTTATAAAATTTTTGATAGTTTGTAAGATTCTTTTTAGAGTTGGTAAGATCTTGTTTTTAGTTTGAACCGATGTTATTTACCATTGAAATTGTCTTGCCTAGCCAAAGTAGGAGCGAAGCACTGTAAGCAGACCTACGTTGCACGCAAGACGCTGACATCGATAACTATTTTTTACACCAGCTCAAAAGGTTTAGTTCATTTGAGACTGCGTACAATATCTGTGTTGTTTAACAGCTTAGTTGCAGTGAATTGCATTGGTTGTACAGTTCTTAACTTATTATAGTTAAGTCCTTCGTGCCAAACTATATCAAAGACCTGTGCAACGTCTAAGAATATCGTTGAGCAGAGTTTTTCCTCCTCTAATGCTCCTTCAATAATATTAGCTATTCTGTGTATTTGATCTAATGTTGAGTGTTGGTTGTGAAAACCAAACTGATGATTTGGAATCATATTTTTCCTCTCAATTATCGGATTTAACCTTTTTACTTATAACTTCTCAAAGAGTTTAGACATAAGTGGTAATAACGATATTGCCCTGTAAGATCAAGTTTTGTGTGGTGGTTTCCCAAGTTTAGTAATCATAATCTTCTGCAATTTTCCATAGGCTGGGAACATATTTCAATCGACAAGCGGCATTTATAATATTGGTGAGCTTTAATAAAGCTTTCCTTGGTAGTTCTTTTAAAGTTACTGCTGTGATAAGGTCATAACCACATTTTTCGGATTCATATTTGTTTTTATCTGTTACATGACTTGTTTTGGTGTTGTTCGTAGGATTTCTTCACTTTCCTGTAGAACCTCTCCAGTTATTATTTCGATTTCCAATGATTGGTCATCATGTGGTTCAAATATTTTTTCCAGATATTCAGTAAAATTTCGTACTTTATCTTCGCTATTTCTGGCCCATTTTTTATCTACTGTTCTGATTGGAGGAATCTGCATAATTGCTCTTTTAATTCTTCTGGTTGCTCTCCAGAGAGAATAATCAGTATCATTAGATAATTTTCTGATGTAGTTACTGATAGATTCGTCTTTCAGATATTTGATAGCCCTTTTAATTAGCTGAGTCAGATTGTTTAGCTTAGTTTTAGTTTGAGGGGCTCTAGTTTGTTGCCATATTCTCCTTGCCCTTCTTTTTTCTGCCGAGTGCTCTCTAATTTCTGTAGGGTAGTTGTTTCCATTAATTTTCATTTTAACTTCAGGGGGTGTCCCAAACTGTCTGCTATATGTCACATATGAACTTGTGATCTTCTTTTTCTAATTGCTCCTCACTCCTTAGCGGAAACATTAAGTTAATTTTTCTTTCTAAAGACAGTCTAAAGTATTCCTAATTTGTATGCTTATTTACTAAACTAGGATAGCTGTCTTTTTGAATGATCCTTTCACTTAATGTCAAAAGTATTGGGGAGTGATGAGAGCTCAATTCAAGATTATAAAGAAATCAATTAGATCTGGTATTTTATTTTGATCAGTGTTGACCAGTAGGTTGGTTTATCATTTGATAAGGCTTCGCAACCGTATTTTCTGATAGCATTAAGGAGTTCTTTCCCTTTAGTTGTTATTAGTCTAGAACCCCAGTGGATATTTTTTGAATTAAAATCCCCTCCAATTACAAATCTTTGGGGGATTTGAATTAAGATTGTTCACTTTAACTGGTATTTTAGGCAGAGGTTATGTTTCCGATCTCAATTCTAACTGCTGCTACATCTGCAATGCTGTAGTAAGTAACAAAAATTAACATAGTTTTTTTTTTGGAATCCTACCTTGGTTTTTCGCAAGCAAACTTTTGTCCTTTCCGAAACGTTCGTAAAGTGGCACAGCGCAAGTGCTCCCATTTGACTCCGACTTGTCATCAGCCTTCTCATAAACCATCATTAACAGTACCATTGTTTTTACCAGTTAGTGTCACTTTATTTAAAATGATAGCAGATGATGAGTCAACCTTTGGCTACTCCCGTTTGGAATTCTTACAGTTACTTTAAGTTGATATATTCAGATTGCTGATCTCAGCATTTCCACAATCTCCGTAAGTGCTCTAGATTCTGAATGGACAGGAGATTTTACTTTTTGATGCATATACTAACGGAAAAAGTCAAGTCACTCAGTGCCTCTAAAACTGTAAAATTAATTAATTTCACCTCACTATTTTCTGTATCGATTACTATTTAAACCATAATGATACCTCGTATATAAAATACGATTTTTGCAATCATATAGAAAATTCGATTGAAATAAATTATTTAATTTGGAAAATATTTAGATTTTCCAAAAATTATAATTTTCAAATTTTGTTTATTTTTGCTTAATAATGGTATACGAGTATCATAACGCTGCGCTTATTGCAATTATAGTCCTGGAAGTAATTTTAGAAAATTTGGCATAATGTTATAGTTCGGCTAAGTACTTTTCGAACACTGTACCTCGACTGATATTATTTTGTTCAAAAGAATAATCGACTTAAATAAATTAAAATTAGTCGGAAAATTGTTAAATCGGAAAACTGTAATTAAATTTTATTGTTATATATGTATGTACTTGAATATAATAGTTGTCGGGAAAGTATATATGAAAATGTTATTAGTTCTGGGGGTGAAATTCTGATTATTAGAATTCGATAATCGAATTAAATTTTTAATATTTTCCCGATACATAAATCAAAAATTTAAATGTGAATATCATTTAGAGTTTAATAAGCTCTCTCATCTGTGCCGATCCAATTAAATTTTCATTATTTTGTTTTGTAAAATGATTAGATTTCGTAAATTGGTTTTAACTTGATATAAGCTAGGTATATACCCCAAATATATATATGTACATACATATTTACCTTTTTCCAGCAAAATTAAATTTCCAAACTCGTATATTTAAATTTAATTACAATCTCCATCACATCTAATCACCTAATTTCCCTAAGTCCATCTGGTCTAGGGCTGTACATACATATGTATACAAAATACATAATAAATTTTAATTAGAATCCAACAACAAGAACAAATCCGGAACATTTTTTACATAATTAATTATCATATCGAATCCAAAAAATGAATTTGAATTTAATTTTAGAATTTAATTTTTTTTTCTTCGTACAATCTGGGATCCATAACCATGGTCTAGAATAATTAAAGAGATTGGTGTCTATATATATATTTTGTTTCTAATTAAATGTAATCTAATCTATTACAACCATAAAATTAATTTATATACGTGTACAGTTGTTTTTGTATTTTATTTTTTGGATATTCTCAAGGAGATCCACATTAATTAAACAAAAATCTAAAAGAGCAAACTTTATCTTCACCGAACGACTTACTTCAACCAACCAACCGACCGAAAATAATTTACAAAAAAAAAAAAAAAAGGATATTATGGAGACCGAATCACCTTAATTTAATCAAATAAAAATAAATAAAATTTTAATCCGAAACGTAACACAGAAGAAAAACTCTGAACCAAAAAAAAAGAAAACTTTAACAGGCAGTAATTTTTAAATGAGTTTATTTCATGGTAGATAGACTTCAGTTGGTCCTCACTCTGTGTGCTTTTGTTTTTTGTGCTAGATTCTATTAAGTTGTTTTTGTAGATGTATATGTACATATAATAGATATCCTAAAAAATGAAAAGTGAAAAATTGTAATTTACCAATTCCAAAAAAATATAAAAAAAATTAAGTTTGGATAAATTAAAATTCATTATATTTTAGACAAAAGCATGTATAGAATTAAGCACCAACAGTCGTATACGAAAATGATAAAAATTAAATTTGTTCAAATGGAAAAACCACATAGAAGTATAACAATAATGACTGTGAAGTTAATACTAACAAAATGTTACACTGTTAAATATTGATTTAGTTCCCTTCAGCCGACTCACCAATTGGAAACTCGGAATATGGGTTTGATTAATTCTAGCAGCCATTCGTATATGATAACTTGATAAAGCAAACCGAATTTATATGATCAATCTTAGAGAAAGGTACGACAGTTGGAACCATAGTCAGATATGGGCATTCACGCGTTATCCCGTCGACAATGTAAATATCGTAGACAATTCGTAAAAAACATCCATAATGTAGACGATTAACAGAATGATTTAGTGAACTAGTTCTAAACTACGGTCGCCAGATTATAGTTTTAGGGTTCATGCGCGGTGGTGGGTGTGTTTCAATAGGGTAGGCGTTGACTGTATATAACGATGGCTTATTGGTCTATATTCCAACGTTGTAACTATGTGAAAATCACCAACTGTGTTTAGTAAACATCCACGTTTAGGCAACGATTTTACACATCGGCTAAATACTAAATGCGAGTGCGATGCACTATAAATTAAGTAGCAATCGACACAACGAATGTGGAAACAAATACCCCAGGAGGCCGGTCCCAAGGATTACTATAATCACACAAAACAATACCTGCAGAAAATGTGGAATTACCGAGAAATGCTTTTCCAGAGAACAATAATTGTTCTAAAAAAGAAGAAATGCTGTATCAGGAATTCCGTAAGGCCAATGATGCATTGGTTGCATCTAACAATTTAAACAAGCAATTAAATAATACAATTGCTTTTGTGCAGGAACACATAAGGATTCATCGAAACGAAGTTAAAGCCCTTAAAGCAAAGGAAAATGTTGATTCTCCTCCTACCCAAAAAGTAATGGACTAAGAATACCATATGGATGAAGAAGAATTAGCTCACGAAACGGAGTGGATTAGAGTCGAAAGCCATAGAGAAAAAAGGAGAAAGAATGATACACCTACTTCTCCTCAACTAAAAGAGGCAATTCCTAAAATAATCCAAAACAATCCAAAAACAAATACCTGAAAAGGTCCTGAAAACCTGAAAAGAAAAGATTTTAATGCAACTGAAGCATCAATTAAGCTAAAACGGAGAAGTAAGGAGCCTCTGAACATGTACATTCAGCGCAAATGATGATATTGCAAAAATACATCAAATCAAGTACATCTTGGGATGCATAGTCAGTATTGAGCCTCTAAGAAGATCTAGGCTTATACCACAATGTAAAAAATGTCAAGTATATAGTCATACTCGTACTCAAAAATACTGTAACAAAGAGCCAGTGTTGTGCACGTATATTACATTGCGTAATTTACATTATTATTTACGTGTAAATAATTGTATTTTTTACCTGAAATTTTTTACGTTACAAAGTAAAAAATTGTAAATAATTAGCGACATCTGTGCGAAATCTTTCAACTCAAGAAGATTTAAAAATTTATTAGTGACATCTGGTGCCATTTAAATGAAAACTCTATCTATTGAAAATAATTTGAATAAAGATTGTAGTATGTGTTTTAAATAAAATATTTAAAATAGGAATAATTTATTCTGTTTTTATGTATTAAAATTGTATCTATTCGAAAATATCAAATAACTATAACTTTATCTGCGTTATCTCACACTTGCCACCATATGGTAGGCGCAGAGGTCGTTGCAGGCGACGATGGCTCCACGATGTATAGAACGACTTGGCCTCTTCAGATTGTCTAAGACAGTATGAAGACCAAGCTCAGGATCGAAGCCGTTGGAGCCAGATTGTTGATTCAGTAAGGGGCCAGTAATGGCCTTTAACACTGTTATTATTATCTCACACTTAGGTACCAACTAAAAAAAAATTCTATTTGATTTATAACATTTGACTGTATCATTTTACTTATCACCACTGCAATTATGTTAGATTGTCAAACAAATTTTGTTTTGCAAAATATAATTTGAAATAAATTAAAATTATAGAAATATTCCATAGATCTAATTACATCAATATTAAAAATATACGAAAATCTAATTTTTCGAGTATGTCTTTAAATTATCTTAGAATTCATAAATTTCCAATAGCATTTCAAATTAAAAAAAACTTCCTACTAAAATACCGACATCACCTGATTCAAAGTTACCGAATAAAACTTTTAATTTTTTTTTAACCCCAATGATTTTTTTTAGCAAATATTGGTAAGATCGTATAAAAATGACTCAATTCCTGGCAGGGGGCAGGATAAGATAAAACAAGTATTGGGTCGAAACAGGATATTTTAAAACCGGATCTGGTACGAAATAGGATATGAGCCAAAACAGGATATTTCAAAATAGTATATTTTAAAAAAACTGGATATTTAGGAGTATAATGAATTCGGATTATAAACTTTTAGATGATCTTCTGGAATATGGCCAATTAGGATAATACTCGGCTATTTCTTAACTGATTACGGAGAAATTTGATATTTTGAATGAAAATGGGATTATAAAACGATTTTTAAAGAATCTTCTGGAATATGGTCAATCTGGATGAAACTATATAGTTTATTTCTCAACCGATTGGGTTGAAATTCGATATTTTGGATGAAAATGGGATTCTAAAATGATTTTTGGATAAGTTCTTGAATATGGCCAATTGTGATGGAACAAAATTCTAAACTGACTTTTAGATGCTGTGCTGAAATATGGGCAATTAGGATGGAACTCGGCTATTGTTTCATCTATTATAGTGAAATTCGATATTTGGTTGAAGTAATAGCCGAGTTTCATTCCAATTGAACATATTTCAGAACTTTGTCAAAAAATCATTTTAGAATCCCATTTCCATCCCAAATATCGAAATCACCATAATAAATGAGGTAATAGATGAGTCCCATCATAATTGGCTGCATTCAAAAACTGCGGCTAAAAATCATTATTGAATCCCATTGGTACCAATTATTTCAGTTCAGTTGTACGCTCAGAGAATACAATGCAAACGCATTCTTGATTATGTCGTTTAAAACCGTTTATATCAACTATAGAAACACTTCCTGCAACCAAATTTGATTCGGATTCTCGTTCCAACTGTAGATATTCATTAAGAAAATTTACCAACAAGCTATTCTGTAATATTTGAAAATTTAAAATATGTTGCCTCAACCAAAGATATTTTTTATGATTTAGTATGGGCTCACCAGCCCATTGCTATCGTATGCTACCAATTTTCCTCATGGGTTTTTAAAGTCGAAACGAGAATCCGAAACAAATTTGATTCCAAAACAAGTGACGCTATTTTGCATATCCTGGGATAGTTTTAAATTAAGATCTACAGCCACAGCTATATTGTAATTTTGATACAATTGGTAAAAACCAACATAAGTAGTAATTTTGTGTGTGTTACAAGAATGGAATAATACGATACACACTAGGGCACAAATAATATGCTCGACTATCTTGCAAGAATATTAGAAGACGATGCAGAACTTATTACACCAATACCTCTCTTTACGGCCTAGATACGTTCCGGGAAAGTTGGCCGCAAAGCGAAAAGCCGTATAACGAATCAATTATTTTGATACAAACCCACACAAATTCAATAGGATCCGTTCCAATTTTTTTATAAAATAGCCTAGTTTTTAGTTTCAAATGCATTTTTGCTTTTTATTTCATTTAAAAATGCATAACAAATAATATTAAACATAAATTCAATTCAAAAACAAAAAAATCATATGTACAAAAAAAACAGAAATTTAAAAACAAAACAATTCATTTGCACGTATAAAAAAAAACATAAATTTAAATGTTTAAAAGCAGTTCTAATCTGAAGATGAATATGAAGCATCGGAAAGCTGTAATATGATGTCATCATCACTTTCAGCTGTTGTGGATTGACCTGGTTTAAAAAATTGATCCAACGTTGTTTGGTTTGCCTTGCTTTCTGCTTCTTTCTTCAGTTCTTCATAACAGGTAATGGTTGCTTTAATTCCTCGACAAACTCTAGCACTACGTTCTATTTCGGGATCATTTTGAAGAAGAACAGAGAATCATTTTGAAGAAGAAAAATATGCACATTTTTAATAAAAAAATTTTAAATAAAAAAGAAATAAATGACTATCGAAAATTCTCATATGTACAGTTAAATATGTACATATTTTTTTCTCCATTTGTTTTTTTTAGGCCGTATAACGAAACATTTTGGGCCGTAATTCGAAAAATTGCCGCAATTAAAGTAGGCCGTTATAGCGAAAAGCCGTAAAAAGAGGGGCCGTATAGCGAGGTATAGGTGTATCATATACCAACAAAGAGCGAACAAAGTGAAAATATAAAAATGTTACCAAAACAAAAATACTTTGATGCACAGTTCATCAAAGTTAATTTATTAAATTATTAGAATTAAACTAAAAATTAAAATAAATAATTAAATTAAAAATAAAACTTTATTTATTTATTTCAAATTAAAAAAAAAAAAAAAAAATTAAATTAAAGTGTTTAAATTGAAACTCAGTGGATTGTTTAAATTTTGTCCGGGATTTCCTGTGGATTTAGTCCAAAAGCCTATAAATTCGGCATAATATATAAATTAAATTATGAGAATTCCATCAATAATTTGTGTTGCATAGGTGGATTAGGCATGTATCCATCACTACCCCCAGGATTCTTTCAATAGGCCATATTATTCGATACCATTTGATTTCAACTACCGCTGCTACTTCCACCGCTTATATTTTTTTTTACTATGGTGAATTTAGTTTAATCAATATGACTGATTATAAACACATAAAAAAGAAGAGAGAAGAACTAAACATAAAATTTAGAAAAATGCATTGGCTCATAGGGAGACAATCTGAACTAGCGATCCATAACAAACTGCTGTTATACAAACAAATTCTGAAGCCTGTATGGACATATGGTAGCCAACTCTGGAGATGTGCCAAGAAGACAAATATCAAAATCATACAAACAGTTCAAAATAAAATCTTACGATGTATTGTTAATGCACCGTGGTACATTCGAAACGACAACCTCCATCGAGATCTCAAGATTGACTTTGTCGCGGATGAAATTAAGCATCATGCAACAAAACACCTACAACGTCTGCACCAGCATCAAAATCTGGACATACGCTGTATGCTGACTACATCTCCAACAAGAAGACTGCAAAGAACCAAACCACTGGACTTATCGCGACCAGGAGGTCAGTAGACCTACTGTGGCGAAAAATCTGAGGGAGGAGGTACACGAAAACTGGGGATAATCACTTGATTACGCCGACTATCCAAAATACTTTATTATGCAATGTAAATTACTAAATGGGTACAAGACTAAGTCGTAATATAAATAAAAAAGTAAAAAAAAAAAAAAAAATAAATAAAAAATATGACTGATTATTCGTGCTGGTTTGTTGAACATATGCAATATTCATTATGATAATTTAAGTATTAATAATTATAAATTTTGCATTGTTATTTTATTATGATTATAATTTTCGTTAATATCGATTGAAAATTTTCAGAGAGGTTTGAGTATGTGAATGGTACTATAGTATTTCTTAATTCTTTAAGATGGCATCACTTTAATATTTTTTACATTTATTACAATATTTTACACAAATTACAATTGTTAACTAAATTTTACAATTTTTTACCTACTGTATGTAAAAAAATATTTTTTACGTGTAATTGCACAACACTGCAAAGAGCCCAGGTGTGTCAAATGTCCAGGTAAACACCATACTAGAGATTGTGTCAAACCCACAGATGTACAGCCCATTGTTTATAAAAAAAATCGATCAGGTCAATTATTTTTGATGGGTCAGTTGGCCAATACGTTGGTTTTCTAGTTTAAATGGATTCACATCCATTTTCTTTAATGCCAATCAATAATTGTTTCTCTTTAGTTGTAGTTAAGAAGAATGTCTTGGTGGACAGTACGATCCTGCCACAATAATAGAAGAGTTGATGGTTTTAATATGCATGAACCAGTCAGTGTTTGTTATCTGAACGATTTGGCTTTTTAATAACTGGGTAGCACTTATAGACTTCCTGAATTCAAATTCATTTTACCAATGGAATGGGGGTGAGTTACAATTTATGGCACGGTTAAAGTGAAAGTTGTAACCTTTTTGTCTGATTTTTTGTGAGCCGTTTTTTTCAATTTGTCTGCCAGCTGTTCTATACCGTTCCACCGTGTTCTATACCGTATATATCGTTGTTTTGGGTCAATTTAATAGTTTTGTAATGAATAAACATGACGCTGAAGTAGACTAATGGTATTTGAGAACGATTAGTGTTAAGTTTCGCTCTTTTTGAAAAGAGATTTAAATGCATTGACGGACATTCTATAAAACTATCATCAAATAACACACTGTTCCTAAAGAAATTTGGTCACCCTTTGGTTTAGAACTAATTGACAAATCCACTGTAGGAATTGTCTACATTATCGACGTTGTCTACGTTGTTGACGTTATCTACTGGTTGTCAACACGTCAATGTAGAAAATAATGGATGACGCGTTTGCCCATCCCTGATAATTGAATACAATTTCAGTATCCCATTCTGTCGAACCAATTTTTGATACATTTTCAAACGTTTAATCCTTTATTATACCAATAGTCATTTTAATCGTGTCTTTCAAAACCTCAATCGTCTCTGGATGATTAATTTTTATTCATTATCAGTGATCGTTGTCTAAATTGTCGACGTTGATTAAAATTTTGACAAGTAAACTAATAAGCAAGTAAAACCTAGCTTAATCTATCTCAACCATCGCTGTCATTGAGATGGCCACAAAAAAAATGTATTGGTTTCATTTAAACTGTTGGTGGTTCTTTACTGGATACCAAAAAAGCCAGGAGCCTCCTTTTTTACTCGTGTGAATATTTATCAGCCTTACCAAGATGACCATGTGAAAAAGATGATTTCATTGATGGAACTCAATAGACCGATGGGCAAAATATGTTCAAAGAACCTACAGTGCAATGCGTGATATTCGTTTATAGAGCAAATAAAATCTGACAAAGATGTCTTTTTGACCATTCAAAACTCAGCAAAATATGATTATTCCAAATTAGGTGATTTTGTAGAGTATTGAATATTGTTTTCAAGTTTGCTTGTTTTTAAATGAATGTTCTGGTTACCGTAGATTAGACCTAGTTCACAAAATCACTGTAAGAATATTGTAGATGACGCCTTAATGCGCCTGCGGTGCAATTCAACAAAATTAAATGACATCTTATACAAGCTATATTTTCATATAAAAGCTCTGAGTAAAAAACAATCAATTCGAAACATTAGTTAAGGCTTATGGTAATAGATCCCATCAGATCATCCAAGTCATTGTAAAATGAGTCTTTATCTTGGGGCTGGCTGACTTCTGTGGGGGCATGTACACAAACTAACGACAGGTTAGCTAACTTCATGCGCAAGCGAAGCTTACACAATCGGTTATTGACTGCTTGGAAATCCACAACAGCCTTCTTTACCTGTGGCCCAAGAAAAAATCCTGCTCCAAGATTTCCGAGGTCTTCTCCACTGTATAACAACGTGTAGCCCTAGGACACATGGTCTCCACTTTTAGGCCATCGAGTTTCTTGAAGAGCAACGAGTTCCAGCCGATACTCTTTCATGCACGTGATTAGGTTCTGCAACGCTCCTGGTTTTCTAAGTGTTTGCACGTTCCACGTGCCGATCCTAAATCTCGTATCCGGGTACTTGAGTGGGGGTCCGGTGTGTTTTTGGCGGTATCTATTTTTCATTTTATTAACTTTATAAACAGTTCCATTTTTTTACGGATGCGGGTCGTCAGTCCAGTGATCCAACCGTTTAGTCGCCTCCTACAACAAGCAAAGGATACTGTGGTGATATTCTTGGGAAACATGTTCGTGCAATTTAGGTTTACGAGACATGTTTATGGGTCTAAGCCATTCAAAAAATTTTGCAATTTTGCAATTTAGGTTTACGAGACATGTTTATGGGTCTAAGCCATTCAAAAAATTTTTAAATTTTGGAAAAAGTATGTAATTATAGATCAGGCCCGTTGTTATGTTTGGATGTGAAATTTGGGCGCCGACGGATGAACGAGAGAAGGCTCCTTACATTTGAGAGAAGAGTCATGCGTGTGAGAGCCACCATATGGTAGGCGCAGAGGTCGTTGCAGGCGACGATGGCTCCACGAAGGCCATGCTCAGGATCGAAACCGTTGGACCCAGATGGTTGACTCAGTAAGGGGGCAGAATCTCTCGGGTTCTTCAAATAACAAAGCAACTGTAGGATGTTTCCTCCTAATTAAAATATATACACTTTTATTTTAATTTGTTGTTTATATATATTGTATTTATTTATTATAATTTAATTATTAATTTTTGATTATGTAATTTATTATTTATATTATAATTATCACTTAATTTATTTACATATATTTTTATTTAAATTTAATTGTTAAATATTTATTCGTTAATAAAAATATTTAATAAAATTATTTATATGTGTTTCACCACCACGAGATTGCGTTGTGTTTTTTTAAAATTGAAAATCCGGATCGTAATGGACGACTATGTCTTGTTTGTGTTGTTTTGGTTGTATTGTGATAGACGTGTTGTCTATTTGCTGTTTTGTGTTGGTAATGACGTCGCCTTCGTCTTCGTTTTTTTTTGATGAAGGAACACATGCGCCGGCGACGGTGAATATTGCACTTACGCATTAGTGTTGCATCACCGAACATTGTTGTTCGTGGTGATGTTGTTAGATGGCGATGTGTTTTTACTATAAATGTTTTATAGTAATGGTTCGGTTATTAGATAGTGGTGGTTGGATAGATGGATATGTGATGGGGTTAGTGAACGCTTAATTCAAATAAGTTGCTTTATATTTGAATTTCACTAATTGTTTTGTTTGTGGCAGAATCGAATATCGGTGAGTCGAATATTCGAGCTGCTACAGTACCCCCTCTCCAGATGAGAAACCATAGGTTTTGAGACGTTATACGGTGAACCGAACGGTTTTAAATCGTTTGCTGGCTGATATTTGATCAGCTGTGTTGAGAATACCGTAGGCCGGTTTCAATCTGTCTATGGAGATTGAGTGATGCTTGTCTTTGATTGAGACAATGAATTGCTTGCGTAAGCGGCGTATAACTTTGTATGGCCCATCGTATGGAGATTGTAATCCAGTACGAACCTTATCAACCCGGACAAAGACGTAATCGCAATTTTTGAGCGATTTTGGAACGAATATATTGGTTTGATTCGTTGGTCTTGTTGTCGTAGGGATAAGATTTGGCATGGTGGTGCGGAGTTGGTCGATGACTGTGTCGGTTGTGGATGGAGACGGTAGAGGATGTTCGACGAAGAACTCACCGGGTAGCTTGATGGTTTGACCGTAAACCATTTCAGCTGGTGAGCACTTCAGATCTTCTTTAACCGTTGCTCGAATACCAAGTAGAACGATTGGTACTTCGGAGCTCCAGTGAATTGTGTTGCCTCGGGCCTTGAGAGCAGCTTTGAGCTGGCGGTGGAAGCGTTCGACCATGCCATTGGCTTGTGGGTGGTAAGTCGTTGTACGTATACGATGCGAGCCGAGGAGTTTCGTTAACTCCGAGAAAAGCTTCGACTCGAATTGGGTTCCTTGATCAGTGGTGATGTCAAGTGGAACGCCAAATCGTGATACGTAGTTGTGTATGAATGTGGTGGCAATGGTTGCTGCAGACATGTCGCTCATGCAGTACGCTTCTGGCCATCGAGTGAAACGATCGACACAGGTGAGTAAATATGAGTAACCATTGGATGGAGGAAGTGGTCCTACGACATCCAAATGAATATGCTCAAATCGACCAGGTGGAATTGCGAATTGTCCAAGAGGCGATTTTGTGTGTCGCTGGACTTTTGATTTTTGGCAGGATACACAGGATTGTGCCCAATGGGTCACGTCTTTGTTTATGCTGGGCCAAAAGTATCGAGCAGTAATCAATTTACGAGTTGCGCGGACACCAGGATGTGAGATACCGTGTAGTGTGTCGAAGATGGTTCGACGTAGTTGCTCTGCGATGTACGGGCGATTTGCACCCGTAGATGTTTCGCAGTAGATGTCGAGGCCAGGTAGTGTGAAAAGCTCCAGTTTCAGTGATGAACTGGCGTGACAAGCAGAACCAGAAAGTAAATTCTGAAGTTCCAAGTCTGCTTTTTGCGCTTGTGCGATCTTGTTGGAGTCGAAGTGAGTCTCGACTGTGGCCGTTTCGTTTGCTGTTGTGCGCGAAAGTGTATCCGCGACAACGTTGTCGGTACCTTGAACATGCTGGATGTCCGTGGTAAATTGACTAATATAATCCAAGTGGCGTGCTTGCCTTGGATTGCGTTCAGTTTTAGACTGAATTGCTCGAGTGAGAGGCTTGTGGTCGGTGTAAATTGTGAAGTCCCGACCCTCGACAAAATATCTGAAGTGTTTTATTGCTAGATATATTGCGAGTAATTCCCGATCGAATGCAGAGTATTTCTTTTCGGCATCCGAGAGCTTCTTTGAGAAGAATCCCAGGGGCTCCCAACACTTGTCGTTGTACTGTTGCATGACTGCTCCGACAGCAATGTTTGATGCATCAGTAGTAATGCTGAGCTTTGAGTCGCTCAGTGGATGTGACAAGAGTGTTGTGCGTGCCAATTCAGCCTTTAGTGACGTGAATGCGTGTTGACATTCGTCAGGCCAAGAGAAGTTCTTGGCGGTTTTGGGCTTACGTAGAAGTACTGCCAGGTGGCTGTGAATTGGGTTGAGTATTTCAGCGAGCTTTGGTATAAATCGGTGGTAGTAGTTGACCATGCCGATGAATCGCTGAATACTTTTGATTGAGGTTGGAGCTGGGAATTCTTTAATGGCATTGATTCGGTCTTGTGACGGAAGGATGCCATTAGCGGTGATCTTGTGGCTGAGGAAATCAAGAGTGGATGCGCCGAAGACGCATTGTGAGCTCTTGATGTGAACATCAAACTCGACAAGTCGTTGGAATAGCGTTTCCAGATGGAGTTTGTGTTGCTCCTCAGTTTGAGATGCCACAAGAATGTCGTCTATGTAGACGAAAACGAAGTCGAGATCTCGAACGACTTCGTTCATGAAGCGCTGAAACGTTTGTGCGGCATTGCGTAATCCAAATGGCATTCGGGTGTATTCGAAGAGGCCAAATGGTGTGGTGATTGCCGTTTTGAAAACGTCTTCAGGTGCCACGGGAATGTGGTGATAACCTCTGATGAGATCAAGTTTGGAGAAAACTTTGCAGCCATGCAAGTGCATGGTGAAGTTTTGAATGTGGGGTATCGGGTAGCGATCCGGTATCGTGACCGTGTTTAAACGCCGATAGTCCCCACATGGCCTCCAGTCTTGATCTTTCTTCTTGACCATGTGTAATGGACAAGAGACGGAAGATGTCGATGTTCGACAAATTCCTAATTCCACTATGTGTTGAAATTCTGCTTGTGCAGCTTTGTGACGCACCGAATCTAGTCTGCGTGGTCTCGACACGGGAAGATGGCCTTCTGTGACGATGTGATGAACCACGTTGTGTCGGACTGGCATTTTGTAGTTCGGCTCTGTTGTAAGTAGTGGGTACTTTTTGAGCAGAGTGCCGTAGCCGTTGTCGATGTTAAAATGGATCGGTGTTGGTGTGTTAACACGAACCATTGTGGCGTTTATTGACAGCTTTGTAGCTGGGTCAATCAGCCGTTTGTGTTTGACATCGACAAGAAGTCCGAATTTGCTTAGAAAATCGGCGCCAATGATCGGACGATTCACTGCAGCTAGTATGAAAGCGTGCGTGAAGGTTCGTTTGAGTCCGATATCCACGTTAAGCAATTTTGTGCCGTACGTGTGGATGATTGAACCATTGGCAGCCGATAAGACTAGATTTGAATTTCGATTAGCTAATGTGTAATTCATTTTGAAATTCATTGCTGGAATAACCGAAAGGTCAGCGCCAGTGTCGACTAAGTAGGTGAGTTTGTTGTGTCTATCGTACACAAACAAACGTGACGTATAGGGTGTGTTTGTGGTCAGGGGAGGCATGTTGCTCTCAACCCGTGACTTTCCTAGTTTTTTGAATTGTCAATGTCCATTTTTGCGGCGGCCGTGGACGTCGATGGTTGCGACGTGTTGAAGTTGCATGGTGGCGTGCATTTTCTGGCGGCTTTACCAAACTTCTCGTGAAACCAGCAATTACCGTGTCGGTATGTGTTGTTGCTGGGACTGCGGATTCTTTTTGTGGAGGGAGCTCGTCGCCCACGCGAACGGCTTCGACCTCGAAAATGTTCGTCGAGTCTAGACTCGATTCTCGACAGTCTTTGTTCGAGTGTGTTTGGTGCTTGTGTTGAACGGGGAGTTCTGTCTCCACTGCGTTCACGTGATTGCCGGTATGGACTATTGACTTGGCTGACGCTTTGAGATGTGATGTTTATGACATCATACATCTTGTCGGCTATTTTGGCTAACGTTTGTGTCGTGGAGGATTCGGGCTGTGCTACCAGCGCTATGCGAATCAACTCCGGCATTTTACGTACCCACAAAGATTTAATGATATTTTCATTAAAATTATTGTTAGCCAGTGTTTGTATGTGCCGTAAAGCGTCAGATGGTTTTTGGTCGCCTAATTGCTGTCCTGAAAGCAATTGTTCTAGCTGGCGTTCGCCCGATGGTGCTAGTCGTTCTAGCAGCGTTTGTTTCAATGTGTTGTATTGGTTGGTTGTCGGCGGATTGAGGAGGAGATCCGAGATCACATCGCACGTTTCTGGTTGCAAAGCTGATAATGTTTGCAGGTACTTTGTTTTATCAGCGTATATACCTTGCAGCCCGAATTGTATTTCGGCGAGCTGAAACCATGTGTTTGCTCTTTGTGGCCAGAAAGGTTGTAATGTGATTCGCTGATGTGATGCCGCGATCTCTATTTGTGGACTAGCGCCTTCAGGCGTGGTGTCCATGTCCTGTGATAGATGTTTTGCATCTTCTGTCATTTTGTTCTTTTGTAACCAACAAACCAATACAATAAAAAACAAAACAATACAATACTGTGAGAAACCCCCGAATATGGAGTTCCTTTCGTCCTACCTTATATTGGGGGGGCTCGTTTAAAATTTGAATGCATCCAAAAAAAATTATATGTAAAAAAAAGAAATGCAAGAAAAATGTTTGCGACGGATTTGTATCGCCGCTGTGGTAGTGGTTTTGAGAAAAACCGTTTTTTATTATCATTTTTTTATTTCGACCACAACGGTGATGGCGGGAGGGCGTGCAGCGAGAAACGACCAAATGTGTGTAAAAATTGATTGGGAACGATTGTGGTGGTGAAAAATATATATAAAAAAGTTTTACAATTAAAAATGATTTTACGTTAAGTTTGTAATTGAAAAAAAATTGAGTTTACGTTAATATGTATGAAAATAAAAAAAATGATTCTACGTTAAAAAAAATGAGCAAATAAAAATAAAAAAAAATGTTACGTTACGAATTTTATAGTACAAGAAAAAAAATTTTATATACAAAAAAAAAACTATGTACCGGTTTTTATTGTTGTTTCTGCTGCTGTTGATGGATCTGCTGCTGTTGATGGTCATCCGCTGCGGTGAGGGTGGATCGCTTCACCGTTACTTGTATCCCGCGTTGGTACGTTAGTCCTACGCACGTGTCCAATAAAATGAAGAATCCCACGTTGCGTGGGTAGCGTTACTTACTAACACACGTTTGTTGATTGGCCCCGTGAATCGCGTGATGTTTTTAGCGTGGTATTCGCTGTGGTGGTGTGAATTTGTTTTTTGTTTATTTGTATTATCAAAAAGCGGTAAAAACCGCCGTCGAGGTCACCAATTGTAGGATGTTTCCTCCTAATTAAAATATATACACTTTTATTTTAATTTGTTGTTTATATATATTGTATTTATTTATTATAATTTAATTATTAATTTTTGATTATGTAATTTATTATTTATATTATAATTATCACTTAATTTATTTACATATATTTTTATTTAAATTTAATTGTTAAATATTTATTCGTTAATAAAAATATTTAATAAAATTATTTATATGTGTTTCACCACCACGAGATTGCGTTGTGTTTTTTTAAAATTGAAAATCCGGATCGTAATGGACGACTATGTCTTGTTTGTGTTGTTTTGGTTGTATTGTGATAGACGTGTTGTCTATTTGCTGTTTTGTGTTGGTAATGACGTCGCCTTCGTCTTCGTTTTTTTTGATGAAGGAACACATGCGCCGGCGACGGTGAATATTGCACTTACGCATTAGTGTTGCATCACCGAACATTGTTGTTCGTGGTGATGTTGTTAGATGGCGATGTGTTTTTACTATAAATGTTTTATAGTAATGGTTCGGTTATTAGATAGTGGTGGTTGGATAGATGGATATGTGATGGGGTTAGTGAACGCTTAATTCAAATAAGTTGCTTTATATTTGAATTTCACTAATTGTTTTGTTTGTGGCAGAATCGAATATCGGTGAGTCGAATATTCGAGCTGCTACACAACTTACTGTACGAGCGAGGACGGCGAATATATGACTTTTCCGAAATTTCTTTGGAAATGATGTACATTTACTAAGACGCCCTCAAGTCTAACCTATTATAAAAATATTTGGGACGGTATTGACATTAGAAACATGTGTTTTAAACAAGACGGGACCTATACAGCGCGCTATACTACTGACTTACTGAAACAAACATTTGACGACGGACTAATATTGAGAAATCGACCTGTCGACCTGTTAACATCGCTGGATTTTTTTTTTGCTAGTTTATGATATCACTTGTTTACGCTGGTTAACCGGAGACTATTGTACACTTGGAACCCAAAATTTGATGCGTTATTGCCAAAATACGGTCAGAAACGCGGCGAGGAGAAAGCGAAAATTGGACGTCCAGATTACGCAATGTATATAAGATTACGATAATAGATTACGCATTGTATAATATTTAAATATTAATGCGGCTTAAAATAATGTTTGAAATAAAGTCACATGCGTGGCAATCAAAATGGTTGTCCTAAACGTACTAATTCCCGATCTTTTCCAAAATTAAACAAAACATTATCAACTGGATCTGCAGTATCCCATTGTACCAACTTTTTGATTCACCAAAAGTCACTTTAATTGTGTCTTTCAAAGTCTCAACTGTCTCTGGATGTCCGCCAAGGTCAACTATTATGGTAATCATCACCTTAAGTCAACGGAAACCAATTACGGACAATTTTTCACATCCACTTTTAATCCATTATCAATTACCGCCGTCCAATAAATCCAATCTAGATATTGAAGCAGCAGTTTTCTATATTTGTAATTTCAACATACCAAAATACGATGTTGACGTAGTCTTTATCGTCAACGTTGATAAAAAATATTGCCAATTAACCTACCTTTGATCCCTGTCTACGAGATGGCTATAAAAAAATGTATTGGTTTCATTTAAACTTTTGATAACTCCTTCGAACATTTTCCGTTTTCCTTATATGATTATTAGAGACACAATCTTGCAACCTCTCAAATTCTTCAGTTCCTAATCCTAGGCATCATCGTGGCTCTGCTCTCTATTTGCAAAGATTAACCATTTTTTAGAATTTCGATTCTTGTGAACTGTTTTTGTTTGTTCTTTTCTGGATACAAAAAATGTCAGCAACGTTCGTTTTTACTAGAGTGAATATTTAGCAGCCTTACCAAGATGACAATGTGAAAAAGATGATATCATTGATGGGGCTCAATGGACCGTTGAGCAAAATATGTTCAAAAAACCTACGGTGCAAAGCGTGATATGCGTTGACCTAGTTCATAAAATGACTGTAGGAATCTTGTAGATGACGCCTTAATACCTGCGGTGCAATTCAACAAAATTAAATGACAGCTTTTACAAGCTATATATTTCCATATAAAAGCTCTGAGTAAAAAACAATCACCAATTCGAAACATTAGTTAAGGTTTATGGACTATATTGTGTAAACATAGCGCCTATACACAAAATGTAATTAGTTTTGCGTTCAAACAAAACCCGTTTATTGTCATGCTGTTTGTTATATTCATACAAAAACATATATTTAATCGCTAAATATGGGGACAAATTTTTGGCTGTATAATTAACACGCACAACATAGTACATGTCATTCATTACAATGATGATATTGTGTTCAATAATCATTAGCGAACGCATGAAAAGAGTTCGACAAACAAACCCTATACAAAAAATTATATTGTATACGTGACTTTTAATTATAACATTTAATGAGTTTCTGATTATACGAGTATACAAAAGCGTCAATAAAAATAATGATTAAATCATGGTTATATATACGCACATTAATAATTCCGCCTAGTACCTACCTACACACCATTACTCTGCGTCAAAATTTGTGTGCACTCTCTAATACACAAATTAGTTTTTCATATAATTTTGTATGAAATCGTATAACTGAACGAAAATTAATTAGTTTTGTTTGTTTTAATTTAATATTTTCTAAAGAAACGTTTTAAATAAAACAGTTTTGCTATATACCTGCATTAACGTGACCATCTAACAAAAAAAAAAATGTGTTGAAAGAAATGGGGCAACCCACTAGTTTTCCTCATTCCAATTGTTTTCCTTAGACGTTCAGTCTTTTTTGGTGTTTCATGATAGCCTAAGAGCATTTGGTGCTCGCGAGTCATGCCGAGTTATAGCGAGTGCACTTTGTTTCCGGTTCCTTCTCCACTGTTATTAATTCAGCATTTTGAACCATAAATTGAAACAAAAAATGTATCGACAGTCATACGCAAACTCCATATCATCGAGGAAACCTTTGAAATTTAATCTGAATACCAAATTTATATATATTAGAAACAAAATTGGGCCAAACACAGATCCCTATGTGACATGTGCCACCAGGTTAAATGAACCACTTAGGCAATTCCCAATAAGTACTTTGTGAGAACCTCTCATCTTAATTTGCCATCGTTTATAACGTAATGCCTGGTGATATCTAATGCCTTACATATGTCAACAGAACGAGCATGCAATGGATTGATAAGTGCAATAAACCCTCTTTAGTGCCCAGTTCAAATCTAAAGCTATGCTGACATGAAGTTTTTGTCAAGAGAAATCAGTTATGCGTGTTTTAATACCTTCTCAAATAATGTTGAAATCACAGTGGAAGAAGTGAAATAGGGCGATAATTCTGAATATTGAAACGATTAGCTACCATTCTTAAAGAGTGGAAATTAAACGATGCCGTATAATTTTAACTTCTATAGAGAAAAAACGGCCAAGCTTTTGGAAGGATCTCTATTTTCGCACAGCGCTTGAATTTTAGATTATTTATTGGCCTCTGCGCAAATCCCGTTCTTGTTTGGATGTTGTTTATGTGCCGCTACAAAAATAATTGAGTGCAGGGTCCAGCATTATTTAGCATTGTGACGGCCAACAGAGTCTCAAGTTGAATCACCCGGAAAAGTTTTCAAAGCCAGACCATATTTTTATTTATGAAACGGCAATTCCAACTATAAATAAAATATCAACGTTGGGAAAGTGGTGGCCAATTGGGTCTCAAACTCAATCGCTACTCGTATTGGAAGAAAATTTATTTATTTATTAAAATCATATCGAAGCATCAATCCTTCTGTCCACTCTTAAAATTATCTTTGCTTGAACTAAAATCAAACAAACGGTCATGTCTTTCTTTGTGGGGAAAACCACGATCCCTTAACTGCCGACACAGTTTATCAATAAAAGAACACTTTAACAACTCACGCCTGTTTACCAACGTTGTCATGTTAGAGATCTTGCATCCAGTTAATTGTGGTGGTAATCTTGGTGTCACGATGATTCTGTAAATTTTCAGATCATCGGCGGAAATTTACATGAATCAATACATGGGACTCTTGTGAAACACCAGTGGTAACTTGTATTGTTTCTGATCTTTTACCTCCTACCTCAATATACTGTATTTGATTATATAAGCATGATTTAAACCAAGCGACAAATTGGCTGCGGAAAACCGAATTTTATAAATGAGTTTTAGAATCGAAGATTACGTCAACCTGTTTATGGTTCTCTACATTTTTAATCGAATAATTCGATAAGATAGGACTTTTGGGCAAAAAGAAATGTTGATACTGTTACACATACCGTGGTACTAAATCTCTGAATGACATGCCTATTACCAGTTGAAATAATTTTTGTATTGAAGATATAGATCTGTAGCACGAAATATCACTTCTATAGGTTCACTTTTAAAAATTGGCGTTACTCTGGTTATTTTCCATTTCTTTTGCCATTATTATTTCGGAATTTTACAAAATCCGAACTTCATCCTACTCCAAAACCGTTCAATGCTCGCTGATCGATGCGTTTGGTAAATACTGATGCACTGTAATCAGTAATGGTTGGATCATTGTGGTCATTTATATCTTCTGGTTTATAAACTGATTGGAAGAACTTGAAAGCAAACATATTTAACTTTTGTTCCTTAAATGTCATCCAGACTGACCAAGCATATTTGATGTGGTTTTATCAGGACCATATAGTACCACATCATATAATGGTGCCATTTCCTGGTCGCGTATAATATCGTGTACGTCTAATTTTATCTTAAAATATAAACTGAATTATGACCATAAATTAAATTAAACAGAGGCACACACTGTCTGTTTTCAGATTATTGTACAACCCAACAAGCATTTAGCATATACAATCTCTTATTTGACTTAAAATCATGGTTTGCAAATATTCAAATCAATCTAATCCATATAGAATGTGACTAATAAAATAAGTAATGGGCGAACTCGAGGAAGTGATCTCTTCGTCTGAATTTGGAAAATGTTTTGAGTTCAAGAAAGCCTACAAAATTGTCGGCATATAAGAAAAGTTAAAAATGTTAAGATATTCCCATAATTAAGCAGTTTCGTTGTAATATGTCAGAATCTAAAGCCAAAAGATAAATTTCAAAGACTAATTCTTGATCAGAACATTTACGAAGGACGCTATGAATTAACTTTATTAAGCCAGATTTAGATTCAATTGATCTATAAATTGAAGATAGTTAGAAAACATTTTTTAAAAATCTGTTGATTTCAAACCAATAGTTGGACAGAATGGGTCGTACGAATCATCTCCGCATTAAATTAAATTCTGATACTAAATTTTAGTCGATCTTTCCAAGCACTCGCATAGTAAAACACATCAAAAATTGTCGAGCACTGATGCATTATAATTTTTCGTGTGTTTTACTATGAGTGTGCTAGAAACAACGATTGAAATTTGGAATCGAGCAATTTTTTTTTTTTACCAATACATACGAGTACATACATTTATTAGAAACTGATATTTTGTGATTTTCTCGTCATTTACCGAAGCATGCAGTTGGTACAAAACCACTCATCCCATAGCTTTTTTGTTATGTTAACTATTTTTGGTACTTACCACATGGACAGAACATTATTTCTGCAATTTTAATTTAACCTAAAATATTTTCAAATAAATGTCGGGAATCCAACTATCAACCAACTGGCACTGTAGTCGCCAATAACGTCTCAATCTCAACTGGCGAAGTTAAAGTATCCTCAGATTCATACAATATTGATGCAAATTCATTACGAGAGGCATCCTTCAAGATTTTCATTCAACAGAGATCACTGTTGTTTACCATTACCATGAGCACGTTGAAATTTTGCTAGATATTATTTGACCTCTACTTTGACCTCTTTTATAATTTTTTTAAGGTATGCTAAACTGAAGTAGCATGATTTGTTAAAGGAATTATTTAGATTACCTTTGAACCATTTTCTTCGAAAGCGGCTTTTAATTAATTTGAAAGAAATAACTGGCTTTTTATTAAATTTCGAATTTATTGCCATAAAGAAGAAATTAGAATAATGATCAGTAATTCTCAAATCTAAAACAGATGGCGATATAGTAACCTTGGAACTAGCCCTATGAAATACATGGTGAATACCTGTACTAGAGATACCAAAAGTTCTAGTTGGAACATGGATGCCTGAACATGACTCGACATTAAGAATTTATACTCGCATCTATAATCGGAGAGTTATTATAGAATATCAATCTACTAAGGTCACCTAAGATAAAAAGTTTCAATCAAAACTTGACTTATGCTGTACGATTACAGTCTGTGTAAACGTGCAATGTCGACAAATTTAAAAATCTTGAACTCGTACCAACCAATAAAACATCAGCTGTTGAAAATTAGACACTACTAAAGTGGTAACTGTATCATCGAAAATGTCAGCATTATAAATACCAACCCCACCGGCGCGATAATTCCTATCATGCTAAAATAATAGGAAATTTATAAAAATTCACTTTCCTGAGTGTTATCGTCTGGAGATGGCTTGATTTGAAGTGTTTTCCCAATAGCTATCACTAGAAAATTATTGTAGACCAAGTTCATGTGTGAATCCTGGGAAATTTAGATTTTCCAAAATCTTATCTAAATAATAATAACAGTTTTTAAAGACCATTACTTGCCCCTTACTGTATCTTCAATTTGGCTCCAACGGTTTCAATCCTGAGCATGGTCTTCATACTGTCTTACACCAACTGAAGAAGCCAAGTCATTCTCTACATCGTGGAGCCATCATCGCCTGCAGCAAAGTCTGCGCCTACTATATGGCGGCTCTTATTTCCGGATCAACACGCAGAACGTGACCGAGCCAGCGAAGTCGCTGAGATCTTACTTCCTGTACAATATCAGGGATCTTTATCAGACCTCTGATATCGATATTGTACAGAGCTCGGTATGTATCATCTACTTCACGTTTTGGGCCCTAAATCACTCGCATGATTTTTCTCTCAAACATAAAAAGCCATATCTCATACTCATCCTTATTTTGCTCATAGCTATCACTAAAAAATTATTTTAGTACCAGTTTGTGGGGATACTGGGAAATTTTTATTTTCCAAAATCATACGTAAATAAAAGAAAATCTATAAAAATGGGGCCTGCAGAGTGTTTTATGTCTGGAGATGGCTTGGTTTGAAGTGTTTTTCCAATAGCTATCACTAGAAAAATTTAGTATTTCAGTCCAAGTTAAAAGATGCCTTCAGACATAACCCTCTAGAGGCTGAATTTTTATAAATTATTTTCTATTATTTACGTATGATTTTGGAAAATCTAAATTTCCCACGTGATGACGAGTCAGTCGAAAATACTGTTCATGAAGCTGCAAAAACGGTACAGAATTAAAAGTAAAAATTTCTTGGAATTTGTGTCCGGTTGTGATCCTCTTGCTATATCTCTGTCATAAAACGCATACCATTTGTCAATGAAATTCAACAAGCTAGACTACCAGCTAAGGCACATGAATTCAAATACATTGAAGCCTTAAATAGCTCTCATAACAAGGTTCAGTTTGTTATATGCTGGAACTGGAAGGACTTGGGACCTTACTATATTCCAAGATTGTTCTTATGATTTAGAAGTATTGGATGGGGCAAATAGAACGGGAAAAAATTAATTGTTCACATTGTTCGCGTGTTAGAAGAGATTTTATTTCAAAACGGAATTTCTATCGTGATAGTGGCTGATGCGAATATTTATTGTACACAATTTACCATGTTTTCATAATACTGCCATCGGCGAAAAATCATGTTGTTTGATCTGGGACTAACCTATAGGGGAAATTATGCGATTCTGGTTAACTTTTCAACCGAGCAATAACTCAAAAACTATACCTCAGTACAGACTTTTGGGATTTATTCCAACTTTCTCCGGAAATTGTTGATTAAATTAAGGTGGCGAACTTTTATTTGAAATGACTCCAAAGGGATATGAATTGGACCCGGAAAGTGAAATAAGATTCGCTCAGATTGTGGAACAGCCTTGTTCAATTGCAATGGGTTAAGATTGAACTCATTTAATTGAACACACTATCAATATTGAAGACACCTCTGCAGTTTATCCACGATAATACAAAGTGTCCAACAGGTCATAATTTACAGGGATCTGGATAGAATGTTGCAGTGAGGAGCAATAGAGGAAAATTAAAGTTTTTGCAAAAAATCAAAGGAAAGATGTGCATATACCGCTACACCCTGAAAGTGAATGTAGTTACACGAAGGGATGCTTATCTTTGATTGAGGGATTCCTAAGCCCGATCGTCGATTGACTTGAAAGACGTGTTTTTGACTATCCCATGTTCCCCAGGCAATGTGTAGACTGATGCAAATGGTAATCTCTTATCAGTAGCTGAACCGAGTGTTAAAAAGAACATTTTTCTTTGTTGTTGTGTGTCCTCCACCAAATACCTCGCATGAACTCGACAAACTCCAATCTATCGAAGACTATTTAGTTTTAACCAGTTTGAGCTGCTTATGTCGCGTGATATATCTCGCACCTTAGAGTTTCAGAGAGGCTGCCCATTAAGAATCTACCTATATTTATGTCTTCTATGTAGCAAGGCTTGACATGAGCGTAGGAAGTATTGTCTTGCTGCACTACATGTGAGGGTGTTAGTCCAATTTTATTTTGCTGAGGCTACTGTCTCATTTTTAAGCGCTGTCTTGAGTGTTAATAGGTCTTCGTATATTTGCTTTTTCCGGTAGCAATTGGAGAGTTGTATCTTGCCTAGCATGTTTCAGAGAAGAGGAGGCAGGGCACCTCCGTGTGGAGTTTCCTTAGCCACCTGCCTCCTAATGGTGGAATCCCCCAGCTCCGAGTTAACCATCCTGCTCATCAGCATATGATTGATTAGCCCACTTACAGTGAGCTAATATATCATATGTCTCCGTCTTTACATTGTTAAACACTCCCTCAATACCAAGGAATGCCACCATGTAAAACTCTACCGAGAATATTGATTTCTCAATCGGACTTACCAGGGCATGCAGAGCTGTGTCCACAGATTTCCCTTTACAGAAAGCATGTTGAGACTGTGCCCAGTTGCTAGATCGAATATAAACATTTATCAGCGTTTCCAAGGTTTTCAACAAAAAGAATGATAGAGTTATAGGTCTTACTTCCTTTGGGTAGCCATGTGAGGTTTTACTCACTTTCGGAATAAACATCACCCTGACCTGATTTAGACTGTCGCCAACCTCTAAGCTGACAGCATCAGTTATGTCACTATAGCTGTATTAAGACAGTAGAACATGTTTAAATTATGTTTCCAAGAAGCAGGATTTGATTTTCCCATAATTTCTTGAGTATATTAGGTTATACCCCTTCATTCTAAGGCCACAGATCCTGTTACTGTTTATCCAAGGTTCTTAAATAAAGACCACGTCATCTACTGATACGGTCAGTCTGAGGAGTAAACGGCCGACGCCGCCTTCGTTTGGTGCAGGTTAATTTGTATGATACCATAAAATCAAGTTAAGCCTACTTACCACTTTTTACTCCCCGCTGCCGCAGGCTTATGTGTGTTGGTCTCAGTGGATTCGCCAGTGTCGCCCGTATCGCCTTCTCTGGAACTTGGTTCCACGATGACTCTGAGAGAAATCGTCCCGAAACCGAAGTCAATTAGGGACTGGGACTCATTGCCTTACGGTTTGTCTTCCAATTATCCGTCGGAGGATTTGGAATACTGATCCTGATTATTTCCAGGATCCCGTCTGGACTAGCCGGTTCGGTTGGTAGCCCGACGCACGCCCTTGGCCTGCTAGGAATTTCTTCCCTGCTTACAGCCGCCAGCATCGCGCCTTGCCACATCTCTCCTATCTCCGCTACAGCTTTCTTATATAACTCCATTGATCTAGCATATGAGCACACCGTCCTGAATTCTCTCTGCAACACACGCTCCTTCACAATATTGCAGAACGACTTGTGTTTAGGCTCCTTGTGAGGAGCTTTCCTTCTGAAGTTTGGCCTGAAGTTTAGCCCGTTTGGTGTCGACCGCTTCCAGTTCATCATGGGACCGCTGTCTTTTCGACACATGGTCTCTCTCTGAGCTGTCGCTGGCCACAGTTTTTCTGGCCCATACCACAGGTATGCAGCCCATCAGGGCAGAATCTTGAACGCTGAGCGTCTATTCCTACAGCGCTGCTTTGACGGAGGGACGTTAGTCGATCTGCTTGTTCCGGGCTTTGGTGCCCTGGAGTTGCCCCCTCTGGTGTTGTGGAGGGACACCACCTTTACGGATCGAGTTCTCAATTAATGTTTTCGGCCTTTGGAGAGTGGCGATCTAGGTTTTATTTTTTATTTTATTTAAATTGGTAGACAAAGTGAGGACCGGAGAAATATTGGTCCACCTGATCCATTTACGCAGATAAGGCTATTCAGAGGTCTTAGATAACTGGTAAATTTTTTTTATTGAGCCTGCCTACACCTATTGAATTCCGCTACTTCTATTTCATTTGCAATATTCTGATCTACTCTAATCTGCGTCTTGGATTTTGCAATATATTTCGTAAATTTTTTTTTAAGGATGTAATTGTAACCAATACTCGATTCGTCGTTGTGGGTGGTGCTTGGCTGGTCATTTTCTTTCATTATGCCCTGTTTGACTTTTCACAGCAATTACTCTTAGCGCTTCGTTTTAATTAAAAAACTAATTTTTCGTTGAAGTAAAAAACTCACCATTCACAGAACCAGTTTTCCAGCATTAAATTTTTTCCTATTGAAATTCTGCCAATTTAATTTCCAGAAAATTTCAATTACTTCATTTATATTACAAAACTTTCCAGCAACCGACAAACGTTTGAAAGTTAATTTCAAAATATAAAATATTCTTCCGCCTTTCCCAACCAAAATGGTATATAAATTAAACCACATTCTTTCTGTATAAAATTCCGCTACGTAATGTCACACGATATAAGTATTCATACATACAGACATATATAGATACATGTAACAAAAAATAAATTAACGTGCCGTAAAATTCAAATTCATCATTTTCATCCCGCATTTCTTATACACCGACACACAAATTCAAAAATTTATATTTTTCCTAATATCACGACACGACACATTTTGCTTTTCTGCGTATATATGTTGCGTATGACACGCACGAACCTAGATTTGAACGATACATACATAACTAGGTATATGTACGTATATATGTACACCAAAGTTAAGACGAACAAATAACTAGAATATTTAAAAAAAAAATCTAGCGAAGAAGAATTAGATATTCATTGCTGACGGTAACAAAATCTTTATATATTGATATCATTTATCTTAAGTTTTGTAACGACACATCCAAAAAAAAAAAAAACTGAAGGATCGAGATAAATTGACTTAGAGAAGGTACGAATATTTCATCTACTTGCTAATTTTTTTTGCTTAACCATTTTTTATTCTTCAGCTTTTTTTGGAAGCTCCGCATACACCAATCATAAAATATTTTACCTTTCAGGTTTTTACTTTTTAGTTTAGTTTTTTTTTTTTTGCTAGAACTGATTTTTTTTCCACTCGCTCGTGAATTTCCCAAAAAAAAATTGTCACTATTTGTCATCAACACAACAACGACGAAACGAAAAAAAAAAAAGTCAGAATATAAAACGATTTTTTTGTGAGCTGTTAACAAAACGATAAATGATTTTATCCTTTCGTATATACGTACATAAGTACAATGGAAATTGATTTTTGACTATCAATATACGAACAGCAGCAGCAAAAAACTAAAAGGAGCAACCCTTTTAAAATTTGTCTGTCTGTCTGTATGTATGTATGTGTAGACATATATCGGAAATAAATTTTGAGAACAACATAGAAAAAGGGCAAACCGTATTTTGTTTGCCTCGAAAATGTCATGTATCACTGCCAAAGCTTTATACACTCCACACCCAAATTCACATACACATACATACATAATATAAAGAGTGTCCGTTTCAGTAAAAGCAAAAAAAAAATTTAAGCATCGATGAGAGAGGTAAAAGGCATTCAACTATTTTTTATTTCTCGATCCACTTCCTGGTGTTTTTATTGTGTTTTCTTCAGGACGATGATATTCAGATTTGATGCGGGTCAACATTTTAGAAGGATAATAAAAAATAAAAATGAAAATCGTGATGGATGATAGTAATATGCCAAAAAAAAAAAAAACGAAGGACAAAGGACGAAACGAAATTGTTATGAAGGGTTATTTGTACTAACTGCTGTTGCTGGTAAAATATTATTAATGGACCAATTGTGTACTACATCTGTTTATGAAAGGCAAATAAATGTGTTGTCGGAGTCTTTTAAGTGAATTATACATATAGGTAGAGTAGATATGATGTTTTCAATCAAATATTCTTCATTAAACCGTACATATAATGATCTGTCCAGGATGATGATGAATTGCAAATTTAAAAATGACTTTCATTTCAATTTTTCATGCCAATTAATTCGACTTCTTCTCCGTTTGGCTGGCTCCAATACGAGATTGGTAAATCATGGGTCAAGGGTCCCAGACAATCAATTGAAACCACAAACTGCGGATCTTTCAATGGATAAATAAAATAAAAATAAAAATACCTCCACAGTATCCTTTGCTTATCGTAGGAGGCGACTTAATGGTTGGATCGCTGGGCATTCATATAAAACTCAACTCTGACCTTCAGGTTGATTGGGATCACTTTTTGGCAGCTCGAAAAGAATATAAAAAATGCTAAGTTCCACTCGTAGGTCTTCTTGGATTAGCTTCTGCGAAGAAATTAATAGTATCTCTGGGATCGCCTGACTTAATAAGTCCTTGGTTAGAAATGATTCCTGCCAACTCGATGTGCTGCGACTTCCTGATGGCAGATTAACCTCTTCCAGGAAGCAAATTGTCGAACTACTACTTTCTGTTCATTTCCCTGGGTGCAATGTTATCAATCATGATTATGTTACTGACGCCCAGCCCAATGGTACTGATTATTCACCTGACTGGGACTTCGTCTGTATGTATGTTAGTCACTCTCAACACCTTGTGCTGGAGCGTTTTCTCCTTTATACCTTATAAATCAGATGGAGTTTTCCCTGCTGAATTACAGCATTGGTTTCCCCTAAATTAGGAACCATTACTTCGCCTCCATCAAGCGTGCATTGCGTTTGGATATGTTCCACAGTCCTGGAGTAGGAGTAGAGTTGGGTTCATCTAGAAAGCTGGAAAGACGGATTATATTAGTCTTTCTTCAACTTTTCTCAAAACTCTGGAAAGAATTGTTGACAGATATATTAGGGATCATCACTTATCTGTCATCCCACTCAGTAGCACTCAACATGCTTAGATAGTTGGGAGATCATGTGAAACTGCACTGCATGAACTTGTTACGAGGATTGCAAGATCGCTTAGTACTAAGGAGTTTCTTGTGGGTACTTTCCTTGATATTGCGGGTGCCTTTGCTCAAATTTTGGAATTGATAAACCATTGCTACTTGGATTGGATCTTTGCTGCGGTCGCGTATTGCTGTGCCCGAGATGGACTCCCTTTCCATTTCGGTTAAAGTTACTAAAGGTTGCCCCTAGGGAGGTGTCCTGTCACCTCTCCTGTGTATCTTAGTTATTGACGAATTAGTTGTAAAACTACAGCAATCCTGCTTCACTTCTCAGAATTATGCTGATGGCTTGGGCATTCTGGTTCAAATACCATAATGTACTATCAGACTTAACGCAAAGCTCTCTCCAAGTTGTAGAAATGTGGTGTCTCTTGTACGTTAATGCATCGAAAACTAGTCTGATAGTCTTCACCAGACGTAGGAATACCGGAGAGCTGTCTGCTCCTTCTCTTTTCGGAGAAACGATCGCTAGATCTGACATAGTAAAGCATCTGGGTGTCATTCTGGACAGTAAACTCTCCTGGAAATCTCATATTGAGATTAAACTTCCATTTTCTGGTAGTGTAGTAGAGCATTTGGAAAATAGTGGGGTCTGTCCCCCAAAATGCTGATGTTTATTTACAAATCTCTAGCTTTGCTTGTGTTTCTGTCATTGCGTAGCTTAATAACATTCAAGGTATGGTTTGTCAAGCTATTACGAGTGCTATGTCCTCGTCTTCTATATACTTGCTTTGCAGGCAATTTTATTTCTGCCCCCACTACAGTCGGTTATCCTAGGCGCAGCATGCTACGCTGTCCTTCGCCCGCGGTGTATTAGTACGTGGAATGCTCTTGGCCTGATCACAGGGCATAGACTAATCTACAACTTCAGTTCATATATACCAGAAATTAATATGGTTAATGACAAATTGTTGCCAGAATTCTGCTTCGATATCTCAATAATTCAATAACTGGGTGGCTCAGTCGCTCGTGTTTTTTACTGACAGGTCTCCCTCTAATTTTGGTGCTGGTTTCGGGACCTTTCATCCTGCTCATCACCTACAATCATGTGGGAGTCTAGACCGCAACTGCACGGTATTCCAAGCGGAGCTGATTGCATTCACACGTTGTACGCTTGACGCTTCTAACCTCGCTCTTTCCGGAAAAGACATTATTCTACGCAGTGATAGTAAACCTGTGCTCAATTCATTACGAAATCCTATGATCACTTCTCCCGCTTTCGAGGTAGTTAGGTCCCGATTTCTTAATCATAGATCTTTAAATGTAGGTAAATTGTCATCCCTACCCTGGTTTAAGCTGTTACAGTTTGCCAGAGCAGTTGAGCGTATTTGCGAATTGTGATAGAATCCTCGGTTTGCACCATGGGCCCAGAGTGGCATTGAGTTCGGAACCTGCTTGGCTTCCAGCCAACTATAATAATAAAACCGGACCCCCGCTCAATTACTGGACCCAAGATTTAGTCACATGCATGAAGGAGTATCGACTGAAAGTCGTTACCTTCAAGAAACTCGCTGGCCTTAAAGTAGAGACTATGTGTCTCAGGTCTATACGTTGTTATACAGGGGAGATGACATCGGAAATGTTGGAGCAGGATTTTGTCTTGGATTGCAGGTAAAGAAGCTTGTTTTAAATTTCCTGATTGTGTAGGCTTTGCTTGTGAATAAAGTTAGCCAACCTGTCGATAATTTGTGTACATGCGCCCAGAAAAGTCAGTCAGCCCTAAGATAAACACTCATTTTACAATGACTTGAACGATCTGATGGGATCTATACTCGAACGCGATGTTAGAATGGTAATTGGGGAGCTGGCAGAAATCAGGCCGACTTGTGTGAAAACATGGGCCCGTACTCTAGACACGAAACGGTGACCGATAATGGTGGGAGAATGATGTACTTTGCAAATGCTCACGACTTTAGAGTAGCAAGCACATTTTTCACACACAAACAAATACATCTGGAAACATGGATCCATCCTCGCAAAACTTCCCTCAACTAAATTGACCATGTGTTAGTTTCTAGAAAGAGCGGGCACGGAATGTGTAGGATATGAAAGCTTATCGGTCAGCAACCAAATACGATGCAGCGACCATCATTTGGTCCCTGCAAAATCTACCTACTTGTGTAATACAGTAAGAAGATCATGCTCATGATCGAAACCGTTGGCGCCAATTTTTTGATCCAGTAAAGTGCCAGTAATGGCCTTTAAAAACTGTAATTAGTCCTTTGTGCGACTTCTAACAAAACATATGTTGGTTTTTGCAAGGTCTTCTGCATTTAATCAACTTCTTGCTTGCTCTTTACGACTAAGGATTTTACAAACGATTCTTATAGCTTTCACGATACTCATACTATTACTGCACTACAATTACAACTCCTGATTCATGTATCGCTGTAGGATATACTGTTCGCCATATTCTGTGGTTTGTAAAGCCTAAGCCAGTGGATCACAGCGACGAAAGTTTCTTAAAAAAGTAACCCACAATAGCTTACGGATGTACATAATAAATACCGCGACCACATTTGAGGTTGATGATTTAAATTTTGTATATACATATACATGCCAGAAATCTTTTTCAGAGGAGCGGAGCAAGTGGCTTAACTCTAACTGTATTGTAATTATCAGGGATGGACATATACGCGACATCTATTATTTTCTACGGCGTCACGTCAACAATTCTTTGATACCGTAGACAACGTAGACTATTCGTACAAAACGGTGATAAAGTAGACGATTGATAAAGTGATTTAATGAACTAATTCTAAACTACGGTGACGAAATTCCTTTAGGTTTAAAGCGACGCGGGTGGTGACAATAAATAGGGAAAATAAAATTAAATTAGTTATTCCACTTGAATTTGAACCTAAATCTGTACTAAAAATAATATAAAATTTAGGATTTTCTTTAAGACGAAATCCTATATAAACGTTTGAAGTTTGTCCTAAATCCCGAGCTATTTCTTTTGGCATAGGCTCATTTATTTCGATTATATGAATTTGCCAAAGTGTTTGTTGCCCTAAACCTTTTAACTCCATACTTTTTTAAAAACTGAAATAGTTTTCGTATATCATTATGGTGTTACTTTGTATTTATATACGATTTATTTATATGAGATCATCCTAAAAATGGTTAAAACGTCATAATCCCCTATATCTTTTTCAATATTGAACAATACATCCAATCGAGACAGATTAAGGACAAATTTCACATACGCGTCAAATTATTATTTGTCAGACTGCTTAACTATTATCAACTGGCGCATTCAATTTCAACATGCCAAAATATGTTACGTTGTAGTCTTAACTGTCGACGATGATAAAAAAAATTGCCATTAAAACTCGCCCATCTCTGATAAGTATAATCCGCAAGGGAAGTGAATAGTAGAAGCTTGGAACAGAACAGTACTAGCTAAAGCAAAACCACTTGTTAGTAAAAAAAATTACAAATAGGAAGTTAGGCTTAAACCAAGCTGCAAACCACGATTATACATAACACACTTTCACAACACTATGGTAAAATCTAAACCACGATTATAAAACTAGTCATTAGATATGACACTATGGTTAGAAATGACACATTTACGGAACCTATATATTGTGTCAGTAGACGTTAAGTTTGTGCATTGCGCATTTGCATCCCAACAAAATTTTTATAGATTGTCAAACTCAAAATAGTTTGTCTTTTAGTATGAAGCTTTTTTATTTGTGATGCATTTCTATTCGTATAATATATTGAACCACCTTTAGACAAACGACTGTACAAAATAAATCTCAAATTAAGCAAAATTTGAAAATATAATAAATTACATAATAGGATATGCATTTCTTTTAAGTTCTTGCAAGTTCGAATAACAGAGCTGGAAAATGGTTACCTTATATATTTTCTTATAATAAGCTTTTTGGTATTTTCTTCCATGTACAATACATCCCTGATCACATGTGTATTTTCGTATAACATCTAGATATATGTATGTATGTATGTACAAACATATTAAAATTTAATAAAGCTCGAATAGAAATATTTCCATACTATACGATGTAAATTTTTATTTATATTCGTTTTTTTATGCTTTTGTTCTTCAACTTTTTCACCAACAGGAATACACAGAAATAAATAAAATTTTGCTTCAAGATATATACACACGCTGAAGAAAATAAACTTAAATATAATAATAAATTTAATAATTCAAAATATTCGTTTGATATAAATATTGCATTAGACGTATGGTATACACAAAAACAAAGTTCTTTGTATTATGTAATGTAGACAAGTATTTTTACTGCATAATATGTTTTTATCTATTTTATAACTGGCACCTTGGAATGACATGAAAAGGTTAAATGGTTTTATATTAATAAAATGTATAAAATTGTAAAAAAAATAGTCCTTTAGTACATATTTGTTAGTCCGTATATGGTATAGAAAGAAGAAAACGATCAACCGACAAAAAGCGACAATTCATTTTTTAAACTGACAATTTTCTATAGATATTAGTATTGCGACTATCTCAGCTATAAGTCAGTTTTATAGAACAATATAGAATTTACAAACGATTTAAATAGTGCACAGTAGTATTTCAATTTCACACATGACAAATTTCATTGTAGTGTTCATTTTGTTTATCACTATCATAGGAAAATTAGATTATATTAGATTATATCAACAACATCTTGTAAAAACTCATTAATTTTAAATTGAAAATAAATTTAGGAAATTTCACCACACCTATATATTGGTATATATAAACCTATATAAACCCAAAAATTCGTTTAATTATGATGGAGCACTATTTGATTTTAAAAAAATTAACTAAATTAATAAAACTTAAAAAAAACTATAATAAAATAAATAAAATAAATAAAATAAATAAAATAAATAAAATAAATAAAATAAATAAAATAAATAAAATAAATAAAATAAATAAAATAAATAAAATAAATAAAATAAATAAAATAAATAAAATAAATAAAATAAATAAAATAAATAAAATAAATAAAATAAATAAAATAAATAAAATAAATAAAATAAATAAAATAAATAAAATAAATAAAATAAATAAAATAAATAAAATAAATAAAATAAAAAAAATAAATAAAATAAATAAAATAAATAAAATAAATAAAATAAATAAAATAAATAAAATAAATAAAATAAATAAAATAAATAAAATAAATAAAATAAATAAAATAAATAAAATAAATAAAATAAATAAAATAAATAAAATAAATAAAATAAATAAAATAAATAAAATAAATAAAATAAATAAAATAAATAAAATAAATAAAATAAATAAAATAAATAAAATAAATAAAATAAATAAAATAAATAAAATAAATAAAATAAATAAAATAAATAAAATAAATAAAATAAATAAAATAAATAAAATAAATAAAATAAATAAAATAAATAAAATAAATAAAATAAATAAAATAAATAAAATAAATAAAATAAATAAAATAAATAAAATAAATAAAATAAATAAAATAAATAAAATAAATAAAATCCAAACTACTAGGTTCTTAAATCCATATTTTTGCAATTTCTATAATATGTCAAATTATCCGCACTGAATCGGATTTCTAAACCGAATGAAGTTAGGAATTAAGTTTTGTCTCTTGAAAACTCACAATTCGTAGTAAACAATTCTATAAACCGAAGTTTACTTTTTTGAATCTCAGCGTTTTGAATTAAAAATGTTAAATTATCCATGGTGGTCTAGGTGTGAAGCTGTCTTGGGGGAATCAAGTTGGTACTTGTTGCCAGCTCCGTATCTTGCAGCTTCCACAAGTGTGCGTGTTACCTCCCCGTGGTGACCACCGGGCAACTATTACACCATGTGGTGTACTAGGCGAAAACACGGCGCTAAATAACTGGGCCGGGTTAAGGTGTCAACCGTACCGTGCTGATAACCGGCCAGGCTGGGGGCCCAGTATAAAAACTAGCCCAGCCTCTAACGGTGTATCCGGATACTTGGCGCCCTCCGGATCATGTAGCCTTACCTGTGTATTGCGGATCTCTGCACAGGTGGACCTCCTTTCTCCGCTACTCGTGGGACCTATTATGGCAGAAAATTTAAAAACAAAAGAGACCGGTGCTCTTAAAAAACCGGAAACCAGTGCTGTGGAGACATCGGCCTTTAGGCCCGGTCTCCAAAGTGCATTTAGGGGCTTAAGACCAAATGAGGCTGGCCCCTCGAAACCAAAGGGCAAAGGCACGAATGCTGGCCCTCCAGTGTCAGCGAACTATCAGACCAGGAAGAGAGCCTGGCGGATGATCTCCAAGATCAGCAACATTCCGTTGGAGCAGAGAACGGATAGGGACAGGGATACGCTTGCGTGGGCAAGGCGTATCACTGAGCCACATCAGGAGGGTTCCGAGATCTCACAGCCGAAAAGGCAGAGATCTGATGATGAACCGCCTACGGAGGCTAAAAAGAAGCGGGTTCCGGATGTCACCAGGCCCTTCAACGAGGTGCTAAAGGAGCACCTGATCATGGCAGTCGTGGACCGGGCTCAAGAAGATGGGAGCATTACGACCCTTAACTGGAGGAAGGTGGAGAAGGCCTTAGCCGCCATCTTCCTAAAAATTATGAGGGAGAACCCAGGACCTGCTCCGTCTTGCCGAGACGGAGGATGGCACCGGAATCACGTCAAACTGACTGCCTGTGCCGATGAAAGGTCGGTGACCCTCTACAAAAAGGCGATCGGCAGCCTGGGGGAAGTCTGGCCGGGGGCCAAATTAGAAGTGGTGACTAGGGAAGAAATTCCCTGCAGGCCAAGGGCGCGAGCCTGGATCCCTGCTGAGCCTAGTGATCCAAGGGAGATCTTGGAAATGTTGAAACTCAGCAATCCGGATCTACCAACGGCCACCTGGAAGGTTGCCAGGTTAGAAGAGGTAAAGGCGGAAGCAGATCACAGATCGGCCGTCATTATCATCGACAGAGAATCCGTGGGTGCTTTGGCGAAATCTGGAGGCCTGATCAGCTATGGATTTGGAGCAATTACGCTCAAAATTTATAAGCGCGATGAGGTTGACAGATCTGGGGCGCCCGCAGCAGGGGGGGAAACCACTTGTGGTGTCCCGCCTGGTGTTGGTGACCCAGAAGTCCGCAGCATCCCGGAGGATGCACAGGAAACACTATCCCTGGACTCGGAGATTTCGAGATCATTGGGACTAAGCTGTGCGCTCCTAACGGACGAATCAATGTCAGAGGAGTCTGACTCAACAGTGGTGGAGGGAAGCAATAACTAATGCTTAAGATCCTTCAGATCAACCTCCATCACTGTAAAGCCGCCTCGGCGGCCCTTCTTCTAAAAATGGAATCTGAGTCCATTGATGTGGTTCTGGTCCAGGAACCTTGGGTCAATGATGACCGGGTGCTGGGTCTCAGAACTCCCAAATATAAAATACTACATGCGAAAAATGAAGGTAAGATACGTTCTTGCATTCTCGCTAAAAATAATCTGAATATTTTTATACTACTGAATTACAGCAACGCTGATGTAGTGGTGACTAGCATCGAGATGGATGGGCAAAATCTCTGGCTAATATCGGCCTACCTACCATACGAGGAGGAAAATATACCACCAGGTAGGTTGGGCAGTGCAATAATGGAGGCTCGAAAACAAAAGATAGGAGTCATCATGGGTAGTGATGCTAATGCGCATCACTCAATTTGGGGGAGTACAGACATAAACAGGCGAGGTGAGTTACTCCTTGATTTTATTTTAAGTACTAACCTAAATATATGTAATGTCGGGTGTAAGCCAACCTTCATTACTAAAAATAGACAGGAAGTGTTGGACATCACACTTGTCTCGGATTTTATTAAGGAGAGGGTATTGAACTGGAAAGTGTCCGAAGACCATTCCTTTTCTGACCATTGTTATCTCCAGTACGAAGTGGATACAAAACCCACTAGCAAACCACCCTTCAGAAATAGGAGGAAAACTGATTGGGATTGTTTCAGAACCATTCTAGGTAACTTATTACCGGTATCGGTTCCAAACCCTCCTGCATCTACACAGGAGCTTGATGCTCTAGTAACCAAGCTATCTGATGCTTTTAACAAGGCCATGTTAGGTGCATGTCCTATCAGTAGACCCTTGGGTAAATCTCGGCCACCCTGGTGGTCGAAAGAACTCCAAGGTACTCGTATGAAATGCAGGAGACTGTTCAAGAAAGCGAGGAACACAAATGCTGCTGCAGATTGGGACTGTTATAAACAAGTCCTCAAAACCTATAAGTACGAGCTGAGAGCAGCCAAAACGAGGGCCTGGAAGCTCTACTGTGGCAATATTCAGGAGTCCTCGGAGGCGGCCAGGCTACGCAAAGTACTATGTTCTAGTCCTTCCATCCCGAGTTATCTACAACGACCGGATGGTTCATGGACTACATGTAGTGAGGAATCCCTGGAGCTATTACTAGAAACGCATTTTCCAGAGTGCTCGGTACTAGCTCCGGAGAGACCCATGATAAATAGGGGTATAGACTCCGTAAGTCATATAGTAAAAAGGCGGAGTATCCTATGGGCAATAAACAGCTTTAAGCCATACAAGTCGCCAGGACCTGATGGCATTATCCCAGCGGATATCCAGCGAACTATTGACTTAACCCTACCCTGGCTGGAAGTTATCTTCAAAGGCAGCCTAGAACTTTGTCACATTCCTAGAAAGTGGACTGAAGTAAAAGTTATATTTATACCTAAGGCGGGAAAAAGCTCTCATTGCTATCCCAAAGACTTTAGGCCCATAAGCTTATCTTCTTTTCTGTTGAAAACACTGGAAAGGCTAATAGAGGCTTACATTAGAGGCTCAATAAAGCCGGGCGAGCTGTCGGGATCTCAACACGCGTACTGTAAGGGACGATCGGTGGAAACAGCTCTCCACTCCCTTATAGGCCCGATTGAGAAATCACTTGAATATAAGGAATATTCAATGGTGACCTTCTTGGATATAGAGGGGGCCTTTAGCAACGTCAGACCGGGGGCAATCACTCGGGCCCTTGCGTGTCTGGGGGTAGACGTGTCACTCAGGGGCTGGATAGATCATATGCTTAGAAGCAGGATCGTGACAGCTTATCTGGGTGGGGCGTCCGCCGGCAGATACGTGAGCAGAGGGACACCTCAAGGTGGGGTTCTATCCCCTCTTCTTTGGAACTTGGTCATAAATGACCTGTTACTAAACCTGGAAGGGCAAGGCTTCAAGGTGGTTGCTTACGCGGATGACGTTGCTATTGCGGTCTTCGGTAAATATCCTAGTACGCTGAGTGAGCGTATGCAGTGCGCGCTTGGCTACCTCTCTGAGTGGGCACGCGGCTGCGGACTGAACGCAAACCCACAGAAAACGGAGCTGGTCCTCTTTACCAGGAAGCACAAACTTCCACAGTGTGACCCGCCGACATTAAATGGTACTCGCTTGATCTTTACGGATAGAGCAAAATACCTCGGACTACTTTTGGACAGCAAGCTAAGCTGGAAACCAAACATCGTAGAGAGAGTAAAGAAAGCTACTATAGCGCTCTACTCCTGCAAAAATGCCATTGGAAAAAGATGGGGTATGGAGCCCCACATAGTACACTGGCTCTACGTCTCAGTGGTCAAACCTATACTGCTGTATGGGGTTGTCGTCTGGTGGCCAGCGTTAAAAGTTATGGCCAACCTGAAACTATTGATGAAAGTTCAAAGAACGGCCTGCTTGTGTATAAGTGGGGCTCTCAGGAGCACACCTACTCAAGCTCTGGAGATTCTCTTTCATCTTACTCCATTGGATATTGCGGCCGAGCAGCTTGCATCTTGCACAGCCATTCGGCTCAAATCCATATCTATGTGGACCTGTAATAATGCAGGGCACTCATCTATCCTATGCAACAGGGGTATTCCGGAAGCTACCGACTACGCTATCCCTTTGCCATCTGTTGAGATTAAATTCCAAACTGAGTTTCCCACCAGAGAGGACTGGGTGAACGAAACGGTTATGGACAATGAGGCCTTAAGCTTCTTCACGGATGGCTCAAAAAGGGATGGAGGGGTTGGCTGCGGGGTATTCTGTGAGGCACTAGGGGTTAACCTCTCTTTTCGTCTTCCCGACTTTTGCAGCGTTTTTCAAGCTGAACTGACCGCGATAATGGAAGTCATGGACTGGTTGAAGTATAATGTAATATCTACGAGGGATATTCGCATTTTTACGGACAGCCTGGCTGCTATTAAAACGCTACAATCATACTCCCTGACGTCGAAGGTAGCCCAGAACTGTCTGGCATCTTTAAATGAGATGGCTGATCAGTTCAACATCCGCTTGACGTGGGTGCCAGGGCATTTCAATATCGCAGGGAATGAAATGGCAGATGAGTTGGCCCGCAAGGGTACAGCACGCCTAATAATCCAAAGCAGGCGGGATATACAGATACCGCTTGCTTCATGTAAACTGCTGCTTCAAGAAGAAGCCATAAAAGAAACGAACGTCAGATGGTCTAAAGCCAGTTCGTGTGTAACAACCAGGCAGATCTGGCCTGGACTTGACCGGTCCAGATCAGGCCAACTGATATCGCTTCGACGGCAACATATTGGTATGGTCGTGGGAGCTATAACGGGACATTGTCTCATTGGGATACATGCGAGCAGACTGGGTGTCCCAGCCCACGATTTCTGCCGCAGCTGTGGTGATGAGGAGGAGGAGGAAAATGTGCTCCATCTGCTCTGCACCTGCCCTAGTCTAGCGTACAGCAGAACAAAATTTATGGGAACTTCCCCCTTGAACGACCTCTCGGATCTTAGTAAAATCGAGATCCGGGACTTTAAACGCTTCTTGGTAAGCTCAGGATGGTTTAGCGAGTGAAGAGGAGGAAACTCGAATGTGGTACAGCTACGGACCAATTTTGTGTCTATGCTAGTCCTTTAGGACAGCCACCCTTACCTAACCTAACCCTAAATTATCCGGAAATAATTTTATAAATATTTAGGAGTTATGGGGTTTTTAAGAATATCTAGAACTCTTAACATATTTGGGGCAAATTTGATTTTGTGGAATTTTCAGAACTTAAGAAACTTGACGTGTTTTATGAATTATGATTGCGTTTGGTACAATAAAGAACATAAATTTTGGTTTGGTAAAATATTAGAGGTAGTGAGATTATTTAAATAATTTTAAAATTTTATGAACTTTAAGGATTGGAAACTTTATTTTGGTTTAAGTTTAATTTTAAGTCACTTTACCCGAAATGACAATTGAATTAATGTCAGTGCAAATTACAATTTTTAAGAATTTCATGAATTTACTGAGCCCAAAAAATAATTTCAAAAATTTTAAGAATTTTATTGATAATTTTTTTTAAGACTTTCAGAAAAAGTGTTTTAGTAATTTGATTAAATTAAATTTTGGAGTTCAAGAATTTTAAAATTTCTGTCAAACTAAGTAAAAATTTCATATTCTCAACATAAATTGTATTAAAAATTATACGAATTTTAAGAATTTTAGGAATTTAACTTAACTTATTTTTAATGTCGTCACGTATTTTAAAAAACAATTGGAATTTAACGAATTTAATAGTTTTGAGAATTACAAAATAAAATTAATTATAGTGATATTACAATTTTTTTAAATATTTTTAAGAATTTTAAAAATTTTAAGAATTTCAAAGATCTTAGTGTACATGGGTTTAAGGAATGTTTAGAACATAAAAAAAAATTTTACATTTAAAATTCCAGATACTTCAGAAATTTTGAAAATTTGAAGATCATCAATAATTTTAGCATTTTAGAGTTTTTTTTGAATTGAGAATACGGAATTTAAATTTTTTGGATTAATTTTGAAATACAAATTTTATAAGTTTTAAAAATTTTGAGAATTTTGGAATTTTCATGAATTTTAAGATTCTGAAATTTTTGCAATTTAATTGAGTTAATAATTTATATCTAAAGGATTCTGAAGCACATTTAACAATAAAGTTAAGAATCTACAATTGAATTTTAGTGCGGAATGAAATAATTTTTTTTAAGAACTCTACGATTTTGAAAGAGTTTAAAAAGTACTAATAATTTTGAATATTTTGAGAATTTAAAAATTTTTAGGTTTAAATTGTTTTTAAAGAATGTTGAAAGACTTAATTTTTAAAATTTGTAAAAGTTCGGAAATTTTTTTTACAACTATACTAGTTTATTAACCTTAAAAAGTTTTATTAAACTTTAGAATTTGATTAATTTTATTAAATGTAAGATACTCAAGGATTTTGAAAATTATAAGAACGTCAGAGAATTTCTTAATAATTTACTTCAAAATTTAATTTTTTTTTATATTAAGAAGTTTTAATTTTTGTTGAAAAGTTTTGAAAATTTTAAGAATTAGAAAAACTTCAGTGTACGTTGGTTTAAAGGATGTTGGGAACCGAAAATTGAATTAATTGAATTTTACAATTTATAAAAGTTTGATCATTTTAAGAACTAACAATTATATCAGAAGTTAATTAACACTTCATAAATAATTTTAAATAATTTAAAATTTTTCAAATACTTCAAAAATTTTGAAATTGTAAACACCATAAATAATAATAGAATTTTAAAAGTATTTTTTGAATTGCGATGATTTATGAGATTTCAGAATTTAAATATTTTGAATTTATTTTGAATTATAAATTAAAGGTTATAAAATCTGAAATTTTTTAAATTTAATTTATATCTTAAGAATTTATAAGCAAGTTAACTTGCTTTAACAATTAGTTGAGGAATTTTCAATTGAATTAGGTTTAGCGCCGAATGAATTTTAATTTATTTTAAAATTCTATGATTTTGAAACAGTTTAAAGAGTTTTAACATTCTTAACATACCCATTTAACCTGTTTTTAAAGAATGTTAAAAACATAAAATAGAAAGAATTTAATTTTAAAAATTTGTAGAAGTTCGGAAATTTTTTTTACAATTATTCTAGTTATAGCACCTTTAAAAGTTTTACAAATATTTAGAATTTGATGAATTTTATTTTATTATCAAGAATTTGAAAATTATAAAAACGTCAGAGAATTTTTTGATAATTTTTTAGGTTTCCAAACTTAATTTTTTTTTTTGATAAAATAATTTTTAAATTTTTTAAAAATTAAAAAATTCTATTATAATTTTTTTTTTTAAATTTTGAAAATTTAAGAATTGCAACATAAAAATTTAAATGTTAAAAATTTTATAAATCTTAATAAAATTAAATTTATTTTTAATTTTAGACAACTAAAAATTACCTAATCATATGAATTTTAGGAATTCAAAGTAATTTTAAGAATTTTGAGAAGGGTTTTGAGAATTACAAATTTAAAATAAAATTAATTTTAGTATCAGTATTACTATTTTTTAAATATTATTGAGAATTTTAAAAATTTTAAGAATTTCAAAAAACCTTATTGTGTACATATAAAAACTTCTCAAAAATTTTTAATAAAATTCAAGTTTTTTTAAATATAGAATTTATATCAGAAATTTTGAAAATTTTGAGATCATCAATAATTTTAGCATTTTAAGTGTATTTTTTGAATTTTGATGATTAAAGTGATTTCAGAATTTAAATTTTTTGGATAAGTTTTGATTTTTAAATTTCATAAGTTTTAAAATGTTTGAATATTTTGATAATTTTATGAATTTTAAGATTCGGAAATTTACTAATACTTAAGCAGATGAACTTCCTTTAACAATAAATTTTGGGGAATTACTATTGAATTTTTTAAGAATTCTAGGATCTTCTAAGAATTTGAAAAGTACTAACAATTTTACGTAATTTGAGAACTTCAAAACCAATAGGTTAGACCTTTTAAAAAATGGTGAAAACATAAAATTGAAAGAATTTTAATTTACAATTTGATGATGTTCGGAAGTTTTAAGAATTTGCAGTTATACTAGGTTAAGAATATTCAATAGTTTAACAACAATTTTATAATTTGATGAATTTATTAAATTCAAAATTATAAGAATGTCAGAGAATTTTAGCTTTTAAAATTTGTGATAATTTAAGAGATTTCAAAATTTAATTATTTTCGATAAAAAAGAATTAAAAAAATTTTAAAAATTAAAATGTTTTAATTTTTCGATTATAAATTTTGAAAATTTAAAAGTGCAACTAGTGAAAATTATTTTAAATTTTAGTCATACTAAGGAATAATTTCATATTTTCAATTTTAATAATAAACAAATAGAAATGGGTTTTGTAAAAATAATAATTTTGAAGAATTTTATAAATTTAAACTAAATTTTTGGGAAATTTACAATTACATATATAAATTATTCTTAGTATCGAAGAGAGAATAAATAAAAAAATTTAATTTAAATTTTTTAGGTATTCTAGGAATTTTTAGAAACAATGAAATTTTGAAAATATTAATAATTTAAAAAACATAAGTTACATGGGGTTTAAAGATTGCTGGGCACATAAAATTGACAGAATTTAATTTTAATTTGTGTTAGTTCGATAGTTTTTAGAATTTATAATAATAGTTTTATTCCTTAAATAATTTATAAAAATTTCAAAACAAGTCAATTTTTTTCATTTATATGATCATCAATAATTTTAAATTCAAATTTTAATTTTTTTTTATTAATTTGGAAATATAAATAATAATAATGAGAATTATGAAATTTTATATGAAAGTTTAGTAATTTAAATGTTTTAAGGATGTTTGTGGAGTAAGCGATCTTATTCTAGGATTTTGTACAAGTTTTAAAAATATTAGGAATTTTGAGTATTTAAAATTTTTTAAAAATTTTATTTTTAACATACTTATGTTTAAAGAATGTTGAGAACATAAAATTATTAAAATAATTAAAAAAATAATTATTTTTTTGATGTAATAGAATTTAAGTTTTTTAAACATTAAAAATTTGAATTTTTTACTATTAAAATTTTGAAAATTTGTGAATTTGCAACTAAAAATTTTAATTAATTAAAAGTTTATTAATTTTAAATTAAATGAAAATTATTTTAAATTTTAGTCAAACTAAAAAATAATTTAATATTTTCAATTTTAATAATATATAAAATATAGAATTAGGTTTTGTAAAAATAATCAACATATCAACTTTCTGTACCCATAATTCTAGGAATTTACAATTGTACTAGATTTCGTGCCGAAAGAAATTTAAACTTTTTATGAATTCTAGGATATTGTACGAGTTTTATAAATATTAGGGGTTTTGAGTTTTTTAAGAACTTTAAAAATATTAGTCTTAACATGTGTTTAAAGAATGCTGAGAACATAAAATTGAAAGAATTTTATTTCTAAAATTTAATGAAGTTCGAAAATTTTTAGAATTTACAATTACAATAATTTTAACATGTTAAATATAGTTAACAATAATTGAGAATTTGATGAATTTTATTTTATTTGGAATTAATTGCATATTTTCAATTTTAATAAAAAGTAAATAGAATTGGGCTTGGTGAAAATATTAATTTTAGAGGTTTAACATGTGTTTAAAGAATGATGAGAACATAATATTGAATGAATTTATTTTTAAAATTTAAAGAAGTTCGGAAATTTTAAGAAATTGCACTTATACAAGTTTAAGCACCTAAATAGTTAAAAAAAAATTGCAATATGATATATTTTATTAAGTTTCAAAATTTTGACAATTTACGAGAGTTCAACATTTAACATTCTTTTATTAAAATAAATAACAAAATTTAAATTTCATCAGTTTTAAAAATTTAAAGTGAATTTTGTGGAGAAAATAGATCTATAAACTTTAAGAACTTTATGTTATATCATTAACTATTCTAATAATTTATAATTTTAAGTGTCGCAAATATTTTTATAAGTTTGTTACATACCCCTATACGATGACCAACACGTTATATTCGGATAGGCTACAGTCGGACTGTGGGAGGTCCATTGCCATCGTAATTGAACGAGATACGACAAAAACATCGTGTTGATAAAACGAAATACACAGTATTTTGGACTCACTGACCTTCACATCACCATCACCCAATTAAAATACCGATTATTCCATATTTATGGTCTTATCTATATTTATAACTATATTTTTTTTTTAAGAACAGAAATCATTAAAACTAAATTTTATTTTTCTTAAATATTATTAATTATTGTACTAAGTAGAAACGTGATTTATTAATTGTCAAGAGAGAAAAGAAATTATTTAGTCCTGGGCATAAAATAATTTGAAAACACTCACCCATATATGATCTGCCGTAGAGTACTCTCCGGTTATCCATGTATGAGAGGCTGTAAAGGAACTTTTATTTTTTTTTAAACAATGCCCGAAAATTTTTATAACCTGTATTATTTTCTTTTCTTCTTTATATCAATTTTTCTGATAAAAGCACTTTTCTAAACAGAAATTTTTTTATTTTTTATTATTTAAACGAATTTAACACTAAATTAACTAAGAACTATTTTCTTTTCTTTCCTTTTTTTTTATGTATAATTCTAATTTCACTATCTAATATAATTTACTTATTATTATTATATATACTTTTTTTTTATAACAATTTGTGAAAATTTTACTAAATCACACTTTACACATATTTTCCTTCGAAATTGCACCACTTATACACAAAGCACACATATATATTTCATACTTTGCATATAAGAAAATTTCAACAATTTTTGCATAAGTATAGTATGTCAGAGAACGGATTTTTTTTTTTTTTGGTGTTTGAATAAGTTGGCGCCAAAAGGCAAATGTTCCAAATGGTATACCGTTTTCGTAACGCCGATAACTCTGCGTCTTGTGAGACCTCGCTGCTGATTCAGGTAATTACTATTCTCTAGTATTTTTATACTAATGTGTAAACTTCACTGATAACTATACCATTCAGAAAATCTAGACAAAATGGTTGATAATATATGTATAGACGAATATTTAATTAATCTAGACACAACACAAGAATTCCAACTAAAACTTACCATTCAATCAGCGGAAATTCATTCAAATATCTATACCCAAATATCTATACTAGGGTTGTATAGTGATCACCTAAGTCCAAAGCTCGATATTGGTTTACTCGCGTCACGCCTAGACAATTTTTATTTTTTTATTTAATTTTTTTATTTGGTGTAAATACTACAATGGCCTCACATAAACTGAGATTTGAAAATTTCTTTAGCTATAATCTCTAGCTATTATATACACAGGTATATATATGTAGTATACAATATTTGAGTATATGCTATACAATCATAGTACTATAATATACAATCTGTGCATACGATCTCAATTAATGACGTATATGCAGTTGTCTTATATTTATTGACTGTACAAACATTGTTGTATTAGTTAATTATTTTAAATGAGTCATAAACGATGGAATCATACCGCCAAAATACTCCTTCATGGTACATGGTATATATGTAGTATATAACGATCGTATTTGTATTTCGATCGTACGATATTTCTTTTATGTACTTACTATTTTTATATGTTATGTACAGAAGGGTAATGAATTGCATATTTTTGCATGTATTGTTGACGCGAAACAACGGGTGGTGAGGAAGGAGATCCGATAGCCGTAACAGGACAGGTTCGCTGTTTCGCTATAAGCGTATGACAACGAAGCTGAAAAATAATAAATGGATATCGGATGACTTGCCCATTTTTATACATATATCACAGACTTTTAGTTTGTGACTTATGTGATTTTTGTGAACTCTATACTCGAATATCTTTTGCATGAAAAACTCCTAAAATTTTATTCGACTGGTCTTTTACTTCATAATTAACTGTACCAATTCTTCGAGAAACTGTTGCTTTAATGGATTGTGGAGCAAATTTGGAGCAAAATTGCTTCACTGCATCACTCTGTGGATGCGTTCTTACATATACAGTCTGGCCAACTTTATATTCTATTGGACGGGTTCTTAAATTATATCGCTGCGCACTTTTTTCGTAGGCTTTTGCTATGTTTTGTTTAACCGTGTCATGCAGTAACGCTAGTCTAGTCGGTAAGGGAAGTAAAATTTCACCTTCAGAAATGCTACCTAATTGTTTCAATATTTCGTAATCATGCCCATTATTAATCCGATGGTAACCGAAAAGTAGGAAGTGGGGAGAATGTTGTACTGTTTCGTGAACACCATTTCGGAGGGCGGCACTGATTTCATGAATATACTTATCCCAGGTATTGTGTTTGCTAGAAATATATGATCTGATAGCTGATATGACGGAACGGTTCACTCTTTCAGAGGCATTAGACTGGGGAGAGTATACTGCAGTTTTCGAGTCTATTATTCCATATTGCTTTAGAAGTTCTTTGTACTCAGCACTCTGAAATTGTGAACCATTATCCGAATGAATCGTCTGAGGGACCCCAAACATACAAAAGACGTCGTTATTAAGGCAATCAACAATGTTTTTAGACGTTCCTTTATTCATTGGTTTAAGTATCACAAATTTTGTTAGATGGTCCAAAATAATAAATATCATAGTTTTGCCATTGGTTGATCGTGGATACGGACCAAGTAGGTCAATATAAATTCGCTGCCATGGTCTCTCAATGGGGTATGGTTTGCCCATTGGTGGTCGCTGCTGTTTATTTGGAGCTTTCGTCGTTTTGCATAACTCACAATGATTTACGTAGTTCCGGACTTGCTTCGCCATTCCTGGCCAAAAGAAATATCTCCTAATTCTTTCGAGAGTTTTAGCAATGCCGCCGTGTGATGCCAATGGGTTATCATGTTCTCTCTGGATTATAGATTGCCTCAGGCCACTCGGGATCCACAATTTCCATATTGACAAATCTGTCAGTTCATCACGCTTTTTTGGTTCCAAACGTATGTATATATATTTGCCATCAATTTTAAAAGCGGGATAACTATCTTGATTTTTGGAAATTTTTAGGTTTAACGTTGTATAATCTGATTCCCCGAACTCTTTTGCTTCATAGATATTCATACGCTCTGGATGTTGGAACATTTTTGGGACACAATCGGCAAATTCTTCTATTTCATCGCAGTGAATGCGTGAAAGCATATCTGCCACTACGTTATCTTTACCACGCTGATGTTCTATGTTAAAACGGAACCCTTGTAGTTTTAGACTCCACCTGGCCAATCTTCCGGTCAAGTCACGTTGGCTCATTAGCCACTTTAAACTGGCGTGGTCTGTGATCAGAGTGAAGTCATGACCCTCGACATAAGCGCGGAATTTTTTTATGGCTAGAATTGCTGCCAAGCATTCTAGTTCCGTGATTGAATAGTTTTTCTGCGCTTTATTCAGTTTTTGCGACATGAATGAAATCGGTCTCTCGTTTTCATCTGTATCCTTTTGAAATAGAACTGCTCCTACCCCTTCTGTACAAGCATCGCATCTAATGAAAAACGGACTAGAGTAATCAGGTGTAATGAGGACTGGCGCTGAAGTTAGTAACTCTTTTAGCTTTACGAAAGACTGTTGTGCGGCTTCCGTCCATTGAAATTTTCCTTTCTTCAAGCAATCTGTTATAGGTGTGGTCACGCCTGCAAAATTAACGATAAAACGTCGATACCACCCAGCCATCCCAATCAGTCGTCGTACCTGTTTTGTATTCGTTGGTGCTGCTAGATTAACTATTGAGTCGATCTTTCCGGGATCAGGTCTTAAGCCACTTTCTCCCACTAAGTAGCCCAAATACCGAATTTCCTTCATTACAAAGTTGCTCTTCTCGATGTTTATAGTTAATCCAGCCGTCCGTAGTAAAGTCGCAACCAACTCTAACAAGTCAAGGTGTTCCTTCAATGTGCCGCTAATGATCAGCAGATCGTCCAGATATACGAATATGCGATCATGGAGTTCATGGGGTATAACTTTATGCATTAGACGACACATTGATTGGGCTGCATTACACAACCCAAACGGCATCACCCTGAACTGGTAGAGTGGCCGTCCCGGTACCGTAAAAGCTGTTTTGTCTCTAGCAGATTCCGCAAGCGGTATCTGCCAGAATGCATCTTTCAAGTCAAGTGCGGTAATATATTTGGTCTCCGAGAGTCGTCCTAAAAGTCCGTCAATGAGTGGTAGTGGGTAGGCGTCTTTTTCTGTCAATGAGTTGAGTCTGCGTGCATCGAGGCACAGCCGACTTTTTCCATTTGGTCTCTTTACAATCGTTATCGGTGAGCTCCAAGAACTTTTACTTTCCTCGATCACACCTAAACTCAACATCCTATCAATTTCTCTGTAGAAGTCGTTCTGTACTGCTGGTGAAACTGAGTAGTACCTTTGTTTTATCGGTTTACAGCCCTTTACCAACTCAATCTCATGCTCATGTAGTGTTGTCTTTCCAAGACCTTCTCTAGCCGATGAAGGAAATAGGTTTATGATTTTTGTCAGGCGTTCTTGGTCTTCTTCATTAAGTATATGCGAATTTGCATTTTTGGCTTGGCTCTCATTCAAAATTTCACTTAATGAAATATTTGGCATTATTTTAAATTTTCTCCAAAAATCAATACCCAAATACAAAGGTGATTGTAGTGAAGGAACTATGAAAAATCGGATATTTTCCGTCTTATTGCCAAATGTAACCGGTAACCATAAATACCCCTCAATTTTCTGAGATGTACCATCAGCTGTTTTTATGTGTGAGGCAAGTTTATGAAACTTTAAGTTTTGCTCCGATAAAAATTTGATTGAACCCTTGCCGAGTACACTAACTGATGCACCACTATCTAAAAGGCCATTCATTTGTTTTGATATAATCATAACGTCAGCATGCGGTCTCGGGTCGTTATCAGTACATTTGATTAGCGCAGCAATACATGTTTGGATAAGTACTCGTTTGTTGCGAAAATATCGAATAGAACGTTTTAATTTATTGTATTTAGAGGAAACTGGTTTTACGACATAAGGATTTATTAATTCATTTTTGATGTCATAGTCGACTTTAGTTGTATTAGAATTGTTTGAGGTAGCTTGTTCACTGAGAGTTATTTTAAGTTGGGATTTTTGAACTCCAACGGTGGACTGGCATCCTTCCCGAGGCGTAACCCTCTCACGTAGTTCGCACTCGGCTGCAAGTTTCCCTTTTTTAATAAAAGGCAGTTTTGACAGGCTGGTTTTCGCACATTTGGCGCTCCACAACCAAAACAGAAAACGTTAAGTAAAGGCTCATCACAATCCTGGTACTTGTGGCCTATGTCATGACAGTTCCAGCAAATATAATTGTTGCTATTTGATTTAATTGCATCATCATTATGACGATCGGGTCTTTTATGAAACGCTTCTAAACACGGCTTTTCCGACTGTTGATATTGTGGATTAGAGGAAACAGGATTGAAATTGGGTTCTTGATTATGGCTAATATTGAGATTTCTCATTTCAAAATTAAGTTCATTGATGGGTGGACGTCGCCTAATAGTAGTATCTCCGAAACGTCGCGGGTCATAACCTGATTGTTCCCATAGTTTTTCATAATCTCGGCATAGTAAGCGTAACTCGTCTACAGTTCGAATTCTGTTGTGGTAGGGAAGTGTAACATTTTTCAATGCAGGGTACATATTTTGACACAATCTGTATACTATTTGTTCTTCAGTTAGTCGAGATTGCAGTCGAACATTCATCTTTTGAATACTGAGAGCAAAATCAGAAAATGATTCTCTGTTGCCTTGAAATCTTCTTAAAATCTGCTCCTTCATTTCCTCTTCGTAGTTAGAGCTACTAAAATAAGAAAACATTGCATTTTTCAAGTCTAACCAGGTAGCTTCAGGATGATCTGCTTTGTACACCCAGTACCAATCCTCGGCCTTTTTGGTTAAAAATAGATATATAACTTTTGTAAGGTGTTCTTTCGGAAATCCATCACTGCCTGCCATTTGTTCAAGTCTGTACACAAAATCATGAATATTTAGCGTCTCTGTTCCGTCAAAAGATAAATTCCATTTTTGCCTAATCTTGTAAAAATTATCCAAACGAAATTGTGCTGTTCGTGGTATTGTACGCTCTAGTGGAGCTTCAATGGGGTTAAACGAGGTGGTTGGAAATACAGGAACATTGTTATTTTGGCGAGTTGCAACTTTAGAAAAAAAGTCTGCAACCGTGTTTTTTTGTTTGGTAGGTTCTTGCAATTGCACATGCTGAACCTTACCAGCATTTGATTGTGTCGGTAATAAGGAGGCTCTTAAATCGTGAACTGAGCTTTGTTCTTCATTTACAGAATTAATAGACATTAATTGATCTAACTTTTCAGCGAACGAGCTAGATGCCATGCCCGCATCCTGGGTAGAAGTATCTTTATAGGTGTACCACATTTTTTGATACTCATTGAAAATATAACGCCAATTACGAAACATTTTTGTGACGTCTGGCGTTTCACCAAATGTATTTATTAATCGGAAAATCCTTTCTTTATAGTGCCTAGCTTTGGCAAATGCTAACGTTACGAATTCGAGGGAGGGTGAACTTCCCTGTTCTTCCATTGCTTTTATAAGTTCGTCATATCGATTGGAACATTCCACTATCTCTGATTCTGGATTATCTTTAATGTGTGAATTTCTAGATATTATATTCTTTTCTGATTGTTCTATGCTAAGTGCATTTAATAATATCTCTCTAGAGTCTACTGTTCTACTAGAGAGACCTCTAATAAGAAATTCAACCTCGAGTTCAGGAATTGATAAACGTTGGATATAGGTAATAGGATCCATTATATAGCAACCTTCAAAGAACTAGTTAAATGTATAGATATTTGCAACTACTAACACAAATTGTAATTACTAATGACTTATTCAAAATTATAAATATTAAAATTCGTTAGGTATAACAAGAGAAACAAATGGTTTAAATTTTTGATAAACAATATAAATAACAATATCCAAGACAAATCTATATATATTAGCGAAATCGTTATTTATTAATACAATGTAAATAATATAAATTTAATAATGGTCGATGGTGATGTGTTCAAGTGAGTCACGATGGAACTTAGAATTTATACAAAACAGAATGTCTCATCGATAATAAGCACAAAAAAAAAAGAAAAAAAACATAGTATATAATGAAACGGTTCATTAAAATTCATAACAATATCCTTTTCTTATGAGATATAATCCAAATTCATTGGACATTCAACCACAGGTTCTGAAATGAAATGAATTCATGCCCGATCCAATGCATACTACGAAAACTTTTGGATTGGAATGTTAAGGATTTTGAAGGGAAATTAATTTGAAAATTCCTTTGTAGAACTCACGTCAACTATCGTCAAGAACTCATGAAATCATCATGTATCAATTTCTGATAATTTAACTCTGTATCAATACAAATATTTCAAATCAAAAAAAGGGGGGTGGGGGGAACTTAAGTAAACCTCAATCACGCAAGAGGACCAGAAGGAAACCATGAAATCATCATGTGTCAACCATTGGTGATCTAGGAAGAAAGGCAATACTTATTCTGCGCAATATTCAATAAGGTTTAATAAAAAAAACTGTTTAAAAAAAATGTACTCGAATAAATAATTAAATAAATAAAAAAATGAGATAAACTGGGGAAACAAAATTATTAAAACTAAAAAGTGGTCAAGTTTGGTTGCTGCTGTTGAATGGAGAAGCCACTTGGATGACTTATTAGGCCTACCAGGACAAAGCAAAAGAAACTCTAAATTAAACCTTATCCACTGATCGCGTTGTGCTTATAAATTATACTGAAACAGACTGTTAAGAATTAATACTACTAAACAATCATTTTTGTTATCCTTGAAATCATGTCATTGTACGGTTAAACAACTCAAAAAAATCTATGACTTTCAGGTCCCTGTTTCGGCGCCATTTTGTTACATACCCCTATACGATGACCAACACGTTATATTCGGATAGGCTACAGTCGGACTGTGGGAGGTCCATTGCCATCGTAATTGAACGAGATACGACAAAAACATCGTGTTGATAAAACGAAATACACAGTATTTTGGACTCACTGACCTTCACATCACCATCACCCAATTAAAATACCGATTATTCCATATTTATGGTCTTATCTATATTTATAACTATATTTTTTTTTTAAGAACAGAAATCATTAAAACTAAATTTTATTTTTCTTAAATATTATTAATTATTGTACTAAGTAGAAACGTGATTTATTAATTGTCAAGAGAGAAAAGAAATTATTTAGTCCTGGGCATAAAATAATTTGAAAACACTCACCCATATATGATCTGCCGTAGAGTACTCTCCGGTTATCCATGTATGAGAGGCTGTAAAGGAACTTTTATTTTTTTTTAAACAATGCCCGAAAATTTTTATAACCTGTATTATTTTCTTTTCTTCTTTATATCAATTTTTCTGATAAAAGCACTTTTCTAAACAGAAATTTTTTTATTTTTTATTATTTAAACGAATTTAACACTAAATTAACTAAGAACTATTTTCTTTTCTTTCCTTTTTTTTTATGTATAATTCTAATTTCACTATCTAATATAATTTACTTATTATTATTATATATACTTTTTTTTTATAACAATTTGTGAAAATTTTACTAAATCACACTTTACACATATTTTCCTTCGAAATTGCACCACTTATACACAAAGCACACATATATATTTCATACTTTGCATATAAGAAAATTTCAACAATTTTTGCATAAGTATAGTATGTCAGAGAACGGATTTTTTTTTTTTTTGGTGTTTGAATAAGTTGGCGCCAAAAGGCAAATGTTCCAAATGGTATACCGTTTTCGTAACGCCGATAACTCTGCGTCTTGTGAGACCTCGCTGCTGATTCAGGTAATTACTATTCTCTAGTATTTTTATACTAATGTGTAAACTTCACTGATAACTATACCATTCAGAAAATCTAGACAAAATGGTTGATAATATATGTATAGACGAATATTTAATTAATCTAGACACAACACAAGAATTCCAACTAAAACTTACCATTCAATCAGCGGAAATTCATTCAAATATCTATACCCAAATATCTATACTAGGGTTGTATAGTGATCACCTAAGTCCAAAGCTCGATATTGGTTTACTCGCGTCACGCCTAGACAATTTTTATTTTTTTATTTAATTTTTTTATTTGGTGTAAATACTACAATGGCCTCACATAAACTGAGATTTGAAAATTTCTTTAGCTATAATCTCTAGCTATTATATACACAGGTATATATATGTAGTATACAATATTTGAGTATATGCTATACAATCATAGTACTATAATATACAATCTGTGCATACGATCTCAATTAATGACGTATATGCAGTTGTCTTATATTTATTGACTGTACAAACATTGTTGTATTAGTTAATTATTTTAAATGAGTCATAAACGATGGAATCATACCGCCAAAATACTCCTTCATGGTACATGGTATATATGTAGTATATAACGATCGTATTTGTATTTCGATCGTACGATATTTCTTTTATGTACTTACTATTTTTATATGTTATGTACAGAAGGGTAATGAATTGCATATTTTTGCATGTATTGTTGACGCGAAACAACGGGTGGTGAGGAAGGAGATCCGATAGCCGTAACAAGTTTAAGGAATTTAATATGTTTTAGTATTTTAAATTTTATTTGTTTTTGGAATTGTATCGAATTAAAAGATTTTATGAATTTAAGAAATTCGGGAATCTGGGAATCAACAATTGAATATGTTTGCTTATCTGCATGGTTTTAAATATTTGTAAACAAATGAAAAAATTCACAATTTTTTGAAATTACAATTTTGGTAACTTATTTATTTTCACTTGAACATTTTTAGCAATTTGAAATTTTTAACGAATTTCTATCGTTTTGAGGAATACGAATGTTTTAGAGGGATAAACTATTTTAGCTCGTTCGGAATGTTATTGTATATGCTGGAGACCAAAAATTAATTTATATTCCCAAATGCATAAGCTATATACATATGACACAAAAGTCAGGATGTCTCTATATAAATAAAACACCTAATTTCTCATCTCCCGAAAATAATATCTCGGCAAAAAATATTAATACGACGAAGCTACATACACCTACATTTAAACAAAATATTTTTTTCATTTTTCATATCTAATGTACAGCAGCCAAATATACATAACAGATACAGCATATAAAAATAGCACAAAAAAATTCATAACAAATCATAAATCTCAATTTTCACAAAATTTTAATATGCAAGCGTTTCGCATATATTTTGCCCGCCCGTAAAGATAAAGTTTGCAAAATATATGTTAGATACAGTTATAACAAACAATGGAAAATACTTTAATAAAATTTTCAATAAATAAATTTTCACCTTTCTATTGTGTGAGCATAATATATACATATAAACGTTAAATATAATAAAAACAGCATAAAATATTGGTCCCATTGGTATGTTTAGTTATGAAATCTAGTAGATTTTTCACATAATTTCACATATATGTATACACATTCGGATATGAATAATTTTTTCGACATATAAATAAATAAAATTAGTCTTACATTTTTGGTTAACAGTTAATGTGACAGTGTATACAGATAGAATAGTCATCAAACACTGGATATTAACCCAGTGTTTCAATATCCATAATACTGTCAAGAAATTATTACAGAACAACGAGTAATGTCGTAAACTTGTAAGATATTAATGCTGCCAATTCATATTATTGAAAGGTCTGACGGACAAATCAAATATAACGGTTTGAAACACATTTCAAACATACTCTAAATGAGCAAGTTTCCTACCTTATTGCAAAAACTAAAATTGATAAGGAATAATTTTAAACAACTATCATAATCAGATAAGAAATAGATAATTCTATTCCAGTCGACCATATTCCAGAAACTTTATCCTCCAAATAATAAAACAAACAACGAAAATTCATATGAAAATCAAAAACTGCCCTTCTACAGTTATATGGCCTGAGTAGAGAGCACACAATATCCAAATTTTAAAAAATTAAAATTTCTTAATACCAAATTTACCAACTTTTTGAAGCACTCACATACCAAAACACACGAAAAATTATCTTATATCAGTGTTTAACAATTTTTCGTGTGTTTTACTGTGTGGATCTTTGGCAAGGTTGCCTAAAGTTTTGTATAGTACAATATTTTAATATGTTTATAAAAATCAATTAAAAATTATATAAAAAAAATATTCTTGATACCACTTTCTAATCGACCTTTCCCAGCACTCACATAGTAAAACACACGAAAAATTGTCTTGAATCAGTGGACAATTTTTAGAAAGGAAAAAATACGTTTACATGAATAGTATTTTAAACTCATAATTAAACATGAAATTCAAGGTTTGGTTTGTTGAATGTATCTGGCTATAGCATGGTGATGCTAATGGTTCTTTGGTTGAACATAGGCTATGGTACCACATTATACGTGAGGGTTGTGATTTGCCATTCACGAAATGACTAAAACAATGTAGAAGCACATAAATCGTGTAAATGAATATGGCACAATATATAATAGGATAGCCACCAATAAAATGCTGTTTAATCCGATTTTATATAATTTTACATAAATTACTTTAATTATTTGGGTAATTATACAACATTTTTCGTGAACCAATTTTTTTCTATTAGTCCAAATTTATTTAGTAGATTACTAAAGCTAATGAGAAGCCAAAATCAAATCGGTCGGTATATTATGAACACAAATAATATTCAATTAATAAAATTAATCACACAACACCAAAATATGTACATACGTTTGTATAATTTTGTACAATTTTCTGACGATACCATCTTCAATATCTTATCCAATATTTACCGATATCAAGCGAATAGCAAATGTAAACATGAACATATCGGAAAAACACTATGACTTAATTACTTTGATAAATAATTGAATTTCGAATCCTTATTTGAAAATTTTGTTTTGGATCGATTAGTAACGAAACCAATTATGTTTGATCTGGAGAATTATTTTAATTCTATTTACAAGTACCTTAAATTTAGGTAAATACATTTAGTCACCCAAAATATCTGAACATTTTTATAATTAAATAAAATTGGTTTCGTTAACAAAGGATGAAGATAAAAATTAGGGCGTTGTTTTTATTTCGAAATAATGAATTTCACAAATAATTCGATTCTAACTCATTATAGGTGAAATCTGGTAGAACTTCCAGTATATCTCTGGCCAAGAAACAGTTAGCATAGTTACTTCATAGTTACTATGAATTTAACTAGCTTTACATTAAAATAGTTCCAAAATTACCCAAAAAATGTTATCTGGTTGACATTATGGTAATGTCAAACAGTGAGCAGAATCCATTGATGAGTCACCATTAGAGATTACCTCACGAAAATATGTATTGGAGTTAATATTTCGTACTGCAGGCTATTTCAAAAGTGATGACCCGGGCTAGGTTCGTTTGGTTTAGACGTAATCTTCATTTCGTGGATAATACAATAACAAAATGGCTGAGAACAATATAATGACAACTTTGTAAAGGTACGACACCTCATTGTCTTAATAAAAAACGTCAAATGGCCATTGAAGAGTCTGTTTTAATCGACGAGTAGATTATTCCTTTCAAAGGACACTTAAATTTTAGGTATATAGTATAAGAAAGAAAAACCAACCCCTCGAAGTATAAAGGTGTTTGTTTTATGCGGAACATCCATGAGTAATAACATGGAACATGATCAATTCGTCGAAGACAAGACTTCTCTAAAACTCGAGATAAATTAAGGCAATTAATTTTTCATAATATCGAGTAGAATTTAAACCAATAACTTCCTACCACATACAAATTTTTTGCTTTGTATAGGCAAGGCCAAGTAAGCATCATCCCACCAGAAACCGATAGAACAGTCAATCTAGTATGTGCTCCCCTGTCCAACCGGATTTTCGGGCGATTATGAGTAATGAAGCATAAAAGAAATTGTTTTATTGTTATATCAGGTAAAACGCAATGCGGAGGTGTTAAACCAATTTAACTTAGAACCACGAACGAAGCTAGTCATTACAAAACGTGGGGACGACTCACACGCAGGAGATGAACCTGTTCTAAAACACGATGTTTTATTAGATAAATTACGATTGATAGTCCTTTGTATGATAGAACCCAAACTTTTCCCATTCCCGTAGGCTATTTCATAAACCACATTACCAAATGGCCTTAAAATAGGTCCTTTTAGAAATTTGGTAGCCAATTTTGCTGAATATTTATTGGATGCATCACTTAAAGTTAAGTTACGAACATAAACCGATTGACCTACACAAAGACATCATTCTCGGCTTCTTAAGTTTTATCTACTGACATTTTTCTGGTATGCCGCTTTTAGGTGAGCTAGGACAGATTGTTCAGCGTTAGTCAGTAATTCAGATTTGATTGTTACTTGAAAACTATTACAACTAATATGAACTAATCCTCGCAACAACTCATAATTTGAGCCGTGTGATACACTATGCTGCCCGAAAACAATAAAATCAGAGCTATAACCCGTTGAGTCGGAGACAAAGCTTTCAGGAATGCCGAAAAATGAGAAAATTTCGCGCTCGAAATATTCCACTAAAATAGAAGCGGATGCTGGTCGAATAACTATAACATTTACAAAGCGCGAATATTGATCTAGCGCAATGATGATGTGGGTATTACCCTTTTTAGATCGTAGAGTAGGTCCTAAAAAATCAACATAAATTCTTTGCCACGGTCGGAATTCTACAGCTTGTCGGGCCCATGGTAGAACGTAAAATATAGTTGGGATTCTTACAGGTTGCACATGATGAAAGGTGTTTTTTGAAATCATGATACATAGTTGACCATTAATAAAGTCTCTTCAACCCTTCTATTGTCTTAGTAATTCCCAAGTGTGCAGCGGAAGGAGCATTGTCTGCTTGTTTGATGTGGTTTAAGGATTTGGAACTACTATTAAGTATTAATAAAAATATTTTGATCTGGTACAGACTCAATCCACTGAGCATACTTTGAATCTTGAAACGCAGTTGAAGATAAGTCAATGTGCCAAGGTTGTATGTATTTCATAATATTAATTTCGTCGGAATGAACGCGGGACAAAGCGTTAGTTACTGTATTGTTACTACCTTTACAACATTCAGTTTCAAAATTGAAACTCTGGAGATACTATAGCGGGCTAGTTTACCAGAAAGGTCTATTTGTGACATAAACGCAAAATTTCTAAATGCACATCTGCTAAGCACTCAAGTGCCGTAATTGAATAATCACAATAGGTCGCATTCAATTTCTTCGATATATATAGGCTATGTGATTTTCTGAACAATCGACACTTTTTCGGAACAAGACGCTGCCCACACCTACCGTACTAGCGTCGCACTGGATATAAAAGTGCGCTTTTCGAAATTTGGGTTCACGGGTGCTGATATCAATGCGGTTTTTAGCGAGTCAAAGGATGCTTGAGCACCATCATTCCATTGATTTTTTTTCCTTATTTCAGTAGATCTGTGAGAGGAGTTGGAAGTGTAGAATAATTGCTGATAAATCGCCGATACCAGCCCATCACCCCCTTGAAACGTAACCCAAATAATCCAGCTCTTTTGACAAAATTTGCTTAACTACAAACATAGAGCCATAAAATTTAACACACCCCACTCCATGGTAAAACGAATTCGAGATCAGGAAGGCTATGAGTGCTACCGAGTTATTAAAAAGCCAAATCGTTCAGATAACCAACACTTGTTCGATAAAATATGTGCCAACCTGATGACAAAATTTTCACAAAATTTAGTGGATGTGTTATTTGATGGATGACGAAACGTTCATGAAATTGGATTTAAAACACATCAGCTTAGATATACATTTGCAAAAAAATGTATGATTTTTGGCCAGCAATTGGCAGTTGTGGATCCAGGTTTTTGTCACATTTTTCAAAACGACGTATTTTGCCGCTAATTCTTCAACATGCGATTCAGCAGTAAAGTTTTGGCCATAAAGCTCGTTCACACGACTCTAATTCCAACAGAAGCAATAAATTTGCACGAGGTTAATCAAATTAATGTTATCTCAAAGAATCCACAGGTTTTTGATGTATCGAAAAATTTTGTGGTATAGTGGAAAGAGTGCTGAAGTACAAAAGTCACGATTTTATCCCTAATAACAATATCTATAGAAGTGATTTGTGCAAAAATGAAAAAAAACTCAAAAAATTCAATTCAATCGTATGGAAACTTTATTGTCACTTGGAAGAACATTTCTTGCCATTTATTTTTTAAAGAGTACTTCTTTCAAATGATTGCCACAACTGCGATGGTCCTTTCTCAAAGTCCAATTTGTGTTGACGCGTTCGAAAATATCGAGTGATATTTGGCGAATGACACTTCCAATGCCTCAAATCAAGCTGGTTTATTTACATAGACTTTGAAATTTGCGTAGCCCCAAACAAAAAGAGTCTAGAGGTATCACACGATCTGAATAGCCAATTCAACAATCCGAACCGTGAAATTAATTGCTCGCCATCATGATTTTTCAATAAGTACATTACTTCACGTGCGCTATATGATAAATAGCGCTGACTTCTTGGAACCAAATGTCGTCGAGTTCGGCCGTCAGGTTTCAATTTCAGGCAGCAAATATTCCGTTATCATGGCGCAATAACGAGCACTAAGTATTCACAGGTACGTCCCGGTAGTCTACTGTTTTGAAGAAATATGGACGAAACATTTCACAGGCGCATAAACAACACCAAACCGTATATTTAGTCGCATAACATCAAATACTGTTAACTGGGATTCAATATTTTCGATGGTATTCCAAATAGTAGTCTCGACAGGCCGATTATGTCAACCGTAACTTGGTCTAAGTGCACGAAACTCATTCCTCAAAGAATGCTGATTTTCGTGATAAAGCTGAACAATTTGTAGCCGCTATGCCGGGCTCAGTCTTTCCATGATGAAATGGCAAACAATACTGAATAAATAAAAACACGATGATAGTTTGAAACAAATAAAAAAACACCTCTATAGATGAACGTTTTTACAAAATACTTTCGTGAACTGGCGCATTCGATTTTAAATCGCTAAAATATCGTAGGTGGTTCACATTATTTTATTTGTCGACGTTGACAAAAAACACAGCCAAATAATCTACGTTATATTTTACGTGTGGATCATTGGTGATATGCATATGGTAGTTAATAAGTCTACAAAACCAAATAATGCTGCAACGAAGGCTCTATGATGGCCTTAAAAAACTGTTTATATTATTATTAATATCAGTTTTCAAAGGTCATTACTGGTGCTTTACTGATACAACATTCAGCGGTTGCGATCCAGACCTTGATTTTCATACTGTCCTAGATAATCTGATGAAGTCAAGTCATTCAACGATCTCTGCGCGCCTACCATATGGTGACTTCTCTTTCATAGATCACTGTACATACGTTCCGCATCCACAAGCAGAACATCTCCGAGCCAGCAAACTCGCTGAGATCTTACTTCATGTACCAAATCGGTGATCTTCATTAGATCTCTGATCTTGATATTGTACAGACCTCGGTATGTATATCTCATCTTCCTCACGTTTTAGGCCGTTTGTAGATCACATGCATGGTTTTCAGGGATGGGCGAGTTAGATTACGCCGTGTAATTTACTCGGTTGTCGTCACATAAAATATTACGTAGATTACTTGGCAAATTTTTTTGTCAGCGTCGACAATTAATGCAATGTTGACAACCTATGCTATTTTAGCGATTTGAAATAAAATACGCCAGTTTTCGTACCAATTTATTGCGCCTTTAGAGTAGTGCTACTTAGCTAAATCAGTGTACGATTTCCGGGCAAGTTTAGTTTAAACAATTTGGTTTTTTTGGGCATTAATAGCCATGTTTTGAATTCTTCATTGAACGGATAAAACAACTGACTATAATGTATAGTTTGGTCGATTTCTACCAACGCCTGAATTCCATGGAAAAATTTTGCTACTCGATTAAGTTAGAGTAAAAAAAATCATATATTACTGACTGTGAGATGACATAAAAAATCATCTCAGTAAAATAATACTGAGTGCCATTTGTATAAACAACCAGTAACTCGATTTCCAAAATTAAATATTTTACTTTAATATTTTTGTGAGTTTAAAGAAAACCCCGCCATCTGTTCGAGTCAAATTGAAACATTCGGTCTATTTACATAGAACACCAAACATAAAAATTGTGAATACATTAAATAATTTTTTGTATGTTATGTTGTTACGCTGTTAAAATAGTCTCTGTAATACTCCTATAAAAAATATAAATAAATGAACTCTTTACCTTTGTCACTTTAATGCAATTTTGTTTATATCAGTAAAATTAGTAAACTCAATTCCATGGAACTTGTGCTGAAAAATGCACAGAATTTCTATACATGTAGGATTTGTAGGCCGGGTGTGGGTATAGCCGGTCCTAAAAACGTTTCCTTCAATTTTGCGGAACCCAAAAACCAATAGGGCTTGCTACTTGAAACCAGGGTTAAAAAAAATTCACGAAAAATTCAAAACAGGTGGTTTAGTTAGTCTTACTGAAGAACAGTTGTTAAATAATGTATGCAACGCACTGTAACCAATTAAATTAGCAGTTGAGGCATTAGGATGGGAAAACACTACATTTATTAGAGCAGCAACTGTTAATACTTTATGCTGACAAAAATTAAAAATTTGAATACAAACATTGGTATGCAGGTATTAGATGGTCTCAGAAATAGGACGTTTTTACAAAAAATATTAAATTAATTTCTTTAATCAAATATTTAAAGACTCTGTTCCACAGCTAACAAGTATTTTGGAAGCACTCGTGAAATATGAATCGCAGTTGATGATGAATAATGACTAGAAACTGAATGTTAATCCCTTTTCCTTCTCAAGTCACCCCTTCAGACTTAAAAGAGGCAATATCAAGGAAAGCAAAATCCAACCTTTGGAAATTGATGGTTTCAGAGTGCTTGTAAACCATTTCGATCAAACTGGAAAGCGATATTACACGTATACCAGCTGAAAAGTCAAAAAGGGTTGACTGTTGTTTTAAAGGGAATGGAGAGCAGCGTAGAGGTGACCTGTCATTCATGCGGCTCTCGCCACGCAACGTTTCCATGCCAAATCTATTGCAAACATTTTAAATCGGGAGAAGGTTCCTCCACCGATGTTTCGCATAGGATTAGAGCCAGATGAGAAAAACAAAGGAAACCACAGTATATATAACTTGAGATATTTACTGCATCGCAAAATCGCTGTAGAGGAACCCAACAAGCGAACCGAACCAGTACAATGCATTAAGTGCCAAGAATACGGCCACATAAAAGCTTATTGCACGTTGAGTGAAGTTTGCGTTATCTGTGGCGAACTTCATGATTCCAAAAAATGTGATAAGACGAGAAATGATCCATCAGTAAAATGCTGTAGTAATTGCGGCGAAAATCACACAGAAAACTATAGAGGTTGCCCAGTATATCTGAATTTAAAGCGCAAGTCAATTGCCCAACAATCGAATGAACACTCAACAACACAAAATCATCTGGAGAATGTTACAAGCAATTTTGCACAACCAGGAGTTTCCTATGCCAACATCCTAAAATATACCGCCCCAAAAACGAAAGTTCATTTCAACGAAGAAGAATTAAATATTCACGCAACCGTAAACAAACTGACCGAAACGTTCCAAAGTTTCATGATGATTACGGAAAGACAAATGAGCATGATGATGCAAAATATGAACACACTAATGCAAATTATTGTCAAAAGCCAAAAATTTCGCTCCTAAAGATAGCTGTATGGTCTTTCACAGCACACAGCTGAGGTTCAAACCTTTCTTGTCGATCAAAATATAGACATCATGCTAATATCAGAAACACACTTTACAAAAAACACATTTTTTTAAATCAACGGATATTCAGTTTATGACACCAAACATCCAGATGGAAAAGCACACGGCGGCACTGCGGTCTTGATCAAACGAAGAACAAAGCATTATGAACTCAACAAATATGATAAAGACCACATCCAAGCAACTAATATCTGCCTAGAAGAATGGTCTGGAAACTGTGTAATATCGGCTGTTTACTGTCTACCGAAACACGCAATCGAAAAGCAGCAATTTATCGATTATTTTAATCAGCTGGGCATTAAATTTCTCGCAGGAGGCGACTACAATGCTAAACATCTGCAATGTGGTTCAAGATTAACAACACCTAAAGGAAGGCAACTATATCAAGCAATGAATGAAACAAATCTAGATTATTTATCCTCTGAACTTACTGGCCATCAGATAGAAATAAAATACCTGATTTAATAGATTTTTGTATAACAAAAGGAATTGCACGCAAAAATGCTCTGGTAGAAGATTGCTATGACCTATCATCCGATGTCTCACCAATAATAATAACTCTGAGTATCAGAGCTTCAAAGGCAGAACCCCCCCAACGTCTAACAAATAAATTAACTAATTGGGCTCTATATAGAAACATAGTCGAACAAAATTGCCACATTCCAACTTTGCACCCCGGAAGATATTGATGCGGCGGCGGATGGTTTAACACATATATTAAAAATATTAACAACTCTGAAAAAGTTAACAAGCCATCACCTAATATACTGCAGTTAATCCAAGAAAAAACGACAATACGCCCGCTATGGCAGCAACAAACAGCTCCATTACTAAAAGGGAAATTGAATAGGGCTATTAAAGCCTTTAATCGAGCATTGAGAGAAGAAGAAGACTCAGGAATCCAGAATTACCTTTTTGGACTCTCGGCGACCGAGAAGACAGATTATTCACTATGGAAGGAAACAAAACAACTAAAGAAGCCAACATTATCCACCAATTAGGCAACCAGATGGACATTGGGCCAGAAGTGACGTAGAAAAGGTTATTGCTTTCTCTAACCACTTGAAAAAAGTATTCACACCAAACGAAAAAACTAACAACAGTGAACTACCAAAGTTCACGGAGGACCTTCGAAACCAATTCCTTTAAAATTTAAATGGAAAAATGTTAAAAATACCATTAAAAATTGCATAAATCCAAAGAAAGCTCCAGGACACGATTATTTTACCGGAAAAATGATCAGAGAATTACCTGATAAATGCATAAAACTCATAACTTATATCTTTAATGCGATTATGAGATGTGGCTATTTCCCTGAAAAATGGAAAATATCGCAAATTACCATGATTCCGAAGCTTGGAAAAGACGAAACACAAGTTGCATCGTACAGGCCAATAAGTATACTTCAGATGATTTCTAAACTATTTGAAAAAATGGTATTACAAAAATTAAAACCAATATTATCCGAAGGACAGATTATACCAGACTACCAATTTGGGTTTCGAGACCAACATGGCACTGTAGAGCAGGTACACAGAGTTGTTAACACAATGAAGAAAACAAATATTGTTCGGCAGTTTTCCTAGACATTGCGCAAGCTTTCGACAAAGTATGGCATGAGAGCCTTACATCTAAAATTAAAATTCACCTGCAAAAAAAATTTCATGCAGACCATGAAGGCTACTTGTTTCAAAGAAAATATCAGGTTAAACACAATTCAGCCATTACTAAACTAAATGATATAAACGCGGGAGTTCCACAAGGCAGCGTCCTGGGGCCAGTATTGTATTTGCTGTATACTGCCGATCTACCAACAACTGATAAAGTTGTAACATCAACATTTGCAGATGATACTGCTATCATGTTTTCACACAAAAATCCTCAAACTGCATCAAGAGAATTGCAAGATCATTTGTACAAAATTGAAAATTGGCAAAGAACGTGGCGGATCAAAGCGAATGAAACCAAATCAACACACATAACATTTACGTTGAATAAGCATACATGTCCAGCGGTTAAATTAAACAATGTTAACATTCCTCAACAAACAAACGTCAAATACTTGGGTCTTCATCTTGGTAGAAGATTGACATGGAGAAAACACATCAAATCAAAGCTCAACCAAATAAAAATGGAATTCTCAAAACTGTACTGGCTGATTGGAAGAAAATCAAAACTTTCCCTAGAATGCAAGTTTCTGCTACACAAAATGATCCTAATTCCTGAATTCCTTTCCTAATTTCCTAATGGAGATATGGAATTCAACTGTGGGGATGTACAAGCGAATCAAATATAGATCTTTTACAAGGAACGCAATCCAAAATACTTCGCTGTATTACAAATGCTCCGTGGTATATCCGAAATTGCAACATCCATAGTGACCTTGGGATTAAAACGGTCAAAGATAGGATCCAATCACACAGTTTGAAGTACATTTCGAAATTGGAAATTCACCCCAACGAATTAGAAAGACAACTTGCAATTGAGGCAACCGAAATATAGACGGCTTCGCAGAGTAGATCCACTAGATCTAATGTATTGATAAATTTAATTTAACTACATATTTAAGCTAACCCACATTTAACAAGGACTTAGATAATAAATGTTTGTTTAGATTGTAAGCTTTGCACACTTCTTGTTAGTTTCGTATAAAGAAAGATTCAAGAATAAAACCATTGGCAGTTTCAAAAAAAAAAATATTTTCCGGGTTTTGCTAACGCTATTATATGCAGTTCAAAACATTACTGCTAAATTATGTCAACGAATTAGGAAGGAGGAGGATATGATAAAACTTGATCTTGAGTTCACAACGAATTGTGCTAACGAAGCCGAAAATTTATATAAAATGATTTATAACTTGAAGTATTAGATTATGACTGATTCAAATATAACTTCACTTAGGTTTTGTCATCATTTTATAGATTAAAATACATTGAAGGAAACTCTATAAAATTATCATCACTCGTATCGCATTGGCTCCTAAATAAATTTCATCACAATTTGACCAATCCACGGGTAAATCAATTACTAAGGTAAAAGTCGATTTTTAGTATTTTTGTTTTATTTAAATACGTGGTTTTGTTTATTTTCAGCTTACTTAATCCGTAGATCACTAAAAAATTAACAATCTAAACGTTCAACATTTAATTTTGTGTACTCGATTAACCCTACTTTTTGATAGGGTAAATCAATTTACCGAAAATTAAATCCGTGAATTGATCCGCAGCCTTAGAATTATAATTTACAAAATCATTCTAGGAATTGTCTACACTATCGACATTGTGTACGTAGTCGATGTTGTCTACGGATTATCGACACGTCGACGTTGGAAATAATAGATGAGGCGTAAACGCCCATCCCTGATGATTTTACTCTATGAAATTAATACAAGACATTTATATTTTTGATCATATATACACATTTCGTGACTGGTCCTCATTTCACTTGTATAGTACGTTGTGATTCAAGGTAGTATAAATCGTTCGAAATCATTAAATAAAATACTGCTTTTAATCAGGTTAAACGATTTCGTTACTATCATACTCCTAGCATATAACATTTTATCGAAATTTACGAATAATTTTCCCTTATGGGACTAAATATGTGTATACGTATGTACATATATCGTTTGGATATTTTATCGAAATTACCTTCGGGAGATATATAATTTTATATAAATATATTATAAATAGTTTCTAGGTATTTATGTACTTATATACAATGATATGACATCAAGAATAATTATATTAAGTCCGATTTTCGTTAATTTAACAAAACGATTTTTGTGATACCACAGTTTGCGATTTTGTTCTTAAGTACAGGAAATTTGACGCTTGTGAAGTTTATCCTAAATTAGAATTAAACCAACAAAAACAACGTAATATGTTTCTGTATTAGTGAATATCGAAAATAAATGACATTTAGGCGAACATTTAATTATTTGTATATAGCTATTTATTGTATCTATTACAGTATGTAAAAATTGGATATCCAAATAGTTCTAAGTGTCCAACCATATATAAAACTAAAGGTTTAACACTAATAATCCAATCATGCTAAACCTTTTGGTCAAATTGAGGTTTCATTAAATTTACATATTAGGATTTTCTTAAGAAATTGCGTATCTTAAGATTTTCACTATTTAGCACAAATCTTACTATGATTTTTCGATAGGCCTGAACTAACACTACAATCATGCCAAACCGTTTGAAAAGCTAATGGCTTTCACATGGTCAAATTGAGGTTTCATTAAATTTACATTTTTGGATTTTCTTAAGAAATTGCGTATCTTAAGATTTTCACTGTTTAGCACAAATCTTACTATGATTTTTCGATAGGCCTGAACTAACACTACAATCATGCCAAACCGTTTGAAAAGCTAATGGCTTTCACATGGTCAAATTGAGGTTTCATTAAATTTACATTTTAGGATTTTCTTAAGAAATTGCGTATCTTAAGATTTTCACTATTTAGCACAAATCTTACTATGATTTTTCGATAGGCCTGAACTAACACTACAATCATGCCAAACCATTTGGAAAGCTAATGGCTTTCACATGGTCAAATTGAGGTTTCATTAAATTTACATATTAGGATTTTCTTAAGAAATTGCGTATCTTAAGATTTTCACTATTTAGCACAAATCTTACTATGATTTTTCGATAGGCCTGAACTAACACTACAATCATGCCAAACCGTTTGAAAAGCTAATGGCTTTCACATGGTCAAATTGAGGTTTCATTAAATTTACATTTTAGGATTTTCTTAAGAAATTGCGTATCTTAAGATTTTCACTATTTAGCACAAATCTTACTATGATTTTTCGATAGGCCTGAACTGACACTGCAATCTTGCCAAACTGTTTGAAAAGCTAATGGCTTTCACATGGTCAAATTGAGGTTTCATTAAATTTAAATTTTTGGATTTTCTTAAGAAATTGCGTATCTTAAGATTTTCACTGTTTAGCACAAATCTTACTATGATTTTTCGATAGGCCTGAACTAACACTACAATCATGCCAAACCGTTTGAAAAGCTAATGGCTTTCATATGGTCAAATTGAGGTTTCAGTAAATTTACATTATAGGATTTTCTTAAGAAATTGCGTATCTTAAGATTTTCACTATTTAGCACAAATCTTACTATGATTTTTCGATAGGCCTGAACTAACACTACAATCTTGCCAAACTGTTTGAAAAGCTAATGGCTTTCACATGGTCAAATTGAGGTTTCATTAAATTTACATTTTAGGATTTTCTTAAGAAATTGCGTATCTTAAGATTTTCACTGTTTAGCACAAATCTTACTATGATTTTTCGAGAGGCCTGAACTAACACTACAATCATGCCAAACCGTTTGAAAAGCTAATGGCTTTCACATGGTCAAATTGAGGTTTCATTAAATTTACATTTTAGGATTTTCTTAAGAAATTGCGTATCTTAAGATTTTCACTATTTAGCACAAATCTTACTATGATTTTTCGATAGGCCTGAACTAACACTACAATCATGCCAAACCATTTGGAAAGCTAATGGCTTTCACATGGTCAAATTGAGGTTTCATTAAATTTACATTTTTGGATTTTCTTAAGAAATTGCGTATCTTAAGATTTTCACTGTTTAGCACAAATCTTACTATGATTTTTCGATAGGCCTGAACTAACACTACAATCATGCAAAACCGTTTGAAAAGCTAATGGCTTTCACATGGTCAAATTGAGGTTTCATTAAATTTACATTTTAGGATTTTCTTAAGAAATTGCGTATCTTAAGATTTTCACTATTTAGCACAAATCTTACTATGATTTTTCGATAGGCCTGAACTAACACTACAATCATGCCAAACCGTTTGGAAAGCTAATGGCTTTCACATGGTCAAATTGAGGTTTCATTAAATTTACATTTTTGGATTTTCTTAAGAAATTGCGTATCTTAAGATTTTCACTGTTTAGCACAAATCTTACTATGATTTTTCGATAGGCCTGAACTAACACTACAATCATGCCAAACCGTTTGAAAAGCTAATGGCTTTCACATGGTCAAATTGAGGTTTCATTAAATTTACATTTTAGGATTTTCTTAAGAAATTGCGTATCTTAAGATTTTCACTATTTAGCACAAATCTTACTATGATTTTTCGATAGGCCTGAACTAACACTACAATCATGCCAATCTGTTTGAAAAGCTAATGGCTTTCACATGGTCAAATTGAGGTTTCATTAAATTTACATTTTAGGATTTTCTTAGGAAATTGCGTATCTTAAGATTTTCACTATTTAGCACAAATCTTACTATGATTTTTCGATAGGCCTGAACTAACACAACAATCATGCCAATCTGTTTGAAAAGCTAATGGCTTTCACATGGTCAAATTGAGGTTTCATTAAATTTACATTTTAGGATTTTCTTAGGAAATTGCGTATCTTAAGATTTTCACTATTTAGCACAAATCTTACTATGATTTTTCGATAGGCCTGAACTAACACTACAATCATGCCAAACCGTTTGAAAAGCTAATGGCTTTCACATGGTCAAATTGAGGTTTCATTAAATTTACATTTTAGGATTTTCTTAAGAAATTGCGTATCTTAAGATTTTCACTATTTAGCACAAATCTTACTATGATTTTTCGATAGGCCTGAACTAACACTACAATCACGCCAATCTGTTTGAAAAGCTAATGGCTTTCACATGGTCAAATTGAGGATTCATTAAATTTACATTTTAGGATTTTCTTAAGACATTGCGTATCTTAAGATTTTCACTATTTAGCACAAATCCTACTATGTTTTTTCGATAGAACTGAACTAACACTACAATCTTGCCAAACTGTTTGAAAAGCTAATGGCTTTCACATGGTCAAATTGAGGTTTCATTAAATTTACATTTTAGGATTTTCTTAAGACATTGCGTATCTTAAGATTTTCACTATTTAGCACAAATCCTACTATGATTTTTCGATAGACCTGAACTAACACTACAATCTTGCCAAACTGTTTGAAAAGCTAATGGCTTTCACATGGTCAAATTGAGGTTTCATTAAATTTACATTTTTGGATTTTCTTAAGAAATTGCGTATCTTAAGATTTTCACTATTTAGCACAAATCTTACTATGATTTTTCGATAGGCCTGAGCTAACACTACAATCTTGCCAAACTGTTTGAAAAGCTGATGGCTTTCACATGGTCAAATTGAGGTTTCATTAAATTTACATTTTAGGATTTTCTTAAGAAATTGCGTATCTTACGATTTTCACTATTAAGCACAAATCTTACTATGATTTTTCGATAGGCCTGGCCCTGAACTAACACTACAATCATGCCAAACCGATCAGGCAGTTACTGTGAATGGTGTTCGCTATCGTGAGATGATAACGAACTTTTTATGGAATCCCGAATTGGAAGATATGGATGTGGACGATATGTAGTTTCATCAGGACGGTGCCACTTGCCACACAGCTAACAAAACAATGGCACTTTTGCGCAACAAATTTAATGGCCGTGTTATATCACGTGGTGGCGATGTCAATTGGCCGCCAAGATCATGTGATTTGATACCGTTGGACTTCTTTCTTTGGGGCTATTTGAAAGAAAAGGTGTACGTCGATAAGCCAGCAATAATTCAAGAGCTAAAGGATGAGATAATTCGGCACATTAACGGCATAGACCCTCAATTATGAATAAGCGTCATCGAAAATTTGGACCATCGGATGGAGGTGTGGAACGATATTTTGTTCCATACATAATTGAACCATACCATATTATCATAATAAAAAGAATTGACAATAATTTCCTAAATAATTTGTGTTTTATTCAGAATCAACATCGGCCCTTAAAATTTAACCACCCTTTAATGTTAAAAATGTCAAATAGTTTTATTTCTTCATCTTTAAATTTTTGATAAGAGTCAACGCTGTGTTCTAATTGCATTTGTTTTTAACTGAAACCTCAATTGAAAGCCATTAACGGTTTGCCATGATTGTATTGTTAGTTCAGGCCTATCGAAAAATCATAGTAAGATTTGTGCTAAACAGTGAAAATTTTAGTGAGTAGTTTTTGTGGTAAATATTGAATCTCTAGCTTTATTTATTTCATAAATTTTTATGATAAAAGTAAGTAAATTAATTAATTATTCAGTGTCACTTTTTAAATATTTTATTATTTGCCTAAATGATGACAAAATATTCACAAATATTTCGTTTTAGTATAAACTTCACAAATCATATATGGCGTGTGAAGTTTGTACTAAGTTAAAACTATTTTTTATTTTTTTTATTTAGTTCTAATTTAGGTCTAACTTCACTCGCATGAAATTTGAACAAATAATTAGAGCGTTACACTATATGTGTATGTCCGCGGCCTGATATTCCTACACATTTCATTAACTTAAATTGAAATAAAATTAAAAAAAAATTGAAATTAGTGAAAACAATAATAATCAATCAATTTTCATGGAACGAACACAAAAAAAAAAAAAATCTTAAGCAATTTATGGATTAAAAGATAAACGAAGCAAAGCAACACAAAAACAACAACAACAACTATATATATACACATAATATAAGAAGCTCAAGCGTTCACAATAAACAAAAGAAAATTAAATTTTTTAGATTCAGAAAATCGGTTTTTAATCCGAGCCAACCCCCGCCCCCCAAGAAAGGGTTGGTTTGGTTGGTTGGATGGATGGTTTTTGTGTTCGTTTTGTTTCTGCACGCTCGATGGGTGAGCTGAGCAGCACCACCACCAAACATGAATAATGGTGGTGGGAAAAGATTAATTAAAAGAAAATATTAGAAACAATGTTACACAAAAACAAAAAAAAAAATTAAAAGATTCGTGATTTTATTCGAAATTACTTTTTACGGATTTTTGCCAGAATTCGAAAATAAAGAAAATTTCGAATGAAAAACATTAATTATTGTTATTATTGTTATTTTTTTATAATGGTGCTTTCGTTTTGGATTTTCATTATTATATTTTCTTGTAGTATATATACGTATATATAGCATAGCTACATACAATAGATAATTCTATCGCTTTTGTTGTTGTTGTTGTTATTATTGCTGAGCGCACAAACGAGCAATATTAATGATTTTATATCGCGCACAAAAAGCTCAACTTAAAAAAAATAATTTAAAATAATTTTTTTCGATAAATTGAAATTTGTAATAATTTATCAATCATGATTGTTTTCTGTTGTTGTTTTTTTTATTATTAATGATTTAATGGAAATTATTATATAGAAATGTATAGGCTTCACCGTCTAACTCATTCTTTCGGTATACCGGGTGTTTCTTTTAAACTGAGATGATCAAATATCTCGAAAAATAGCCATTCTACGGAAAAAATGTCCATAATCAAAATTTAATCATATCGCGGGAGAAATACATTAGTGCAAAAAAAATAGTCCCCCACCTCCGCTTTGTAGGTGGGGCGGGGGTAACTTTTAAACTAAGACAGGAAGCCATATTTTTTATTGCAGATACGGATTCTACGACTAAAAGTACGTATGATTTAAATGAAATATTTTGTTCGGTTCATGATAGATGGCGTTATAATCGACGAAATTCAATTTTTTCAATTTCTCCTTCTAAGGCTGCGGACCAATTCACGGGTAAAAGTCGACTTTTCGGTAAATTCATTTACCCTATTTACCCTAGGGTAAAGCGAGTACACAAAAGTAAATATTTAAGGTTTAGGTTGTTCATTTTTTAATGATCTACGGATTGAGTAAGCTGAAAATAAATAAAATCACGCATTTCAATACAATAAAAATACTAAAAATCGACTTTTACCTTAGTAATTGATTTACCCGTGGATTGGTCCCCAGCCTTAGAACACACGCATTCGATTCTGCAATACGTTTGAAATAAAAAACATCACGTTTTCATTGGAAATACTCGAAATTCGTCATCAAAACAATTTATTCAGTTTTGTAAATCTAAAATAAGTGTTCAAAATGATGGCCTGCGACTTCAATGCACTTATTAATCCGCATTTCAAATGATTGTACACAACTGAGAAGTGTGTCTGGTTGAATTTCAGCACACGCATTTCTGATTCGCTCAATCATGTTCTCACGTGTTGTTGGTTTTTGTGTGTAAACTTTGTTTTTGAGGTAGCCCCACAAAAAAAAAAATCTGGCGCAGTAAAATCTGGTGATCTGGCGGGCCAATTGATCGGACCAGCTCTACCAATCCAGCGACCATTGAAATCACGATCAAGTATTTCACGTGCCATCAACGAATAGTGTGCAGGACAACCATCATGTTGAAACCACATGTTCCGTCTCACTTCTAAGCTCAAATTTTCAAGTAATATTATTGGCAGTTCATTTTCTAAAATGTTTCGGTACATTTGACCATTCAAGTTGCCTTCAATAATGTGGGGGCCTATGAGTTTGTTGCCAATTATTCCACACCACACGTTGACAGTCCAAGGACGCTGATGTTCAACTTGACAAAGCCAGTGCGGATTTGTAACACTTCAATAATGCATGTTGTGTCGATTAACCGTTCCATGGTTTGTAAAAGACGATTCGTCGGAGAACATTACGCAACGAAAAAATTAGGGTTTTGTTGTATTTGTTCACGTGCCCATTGACAAAAAGTTACCCGATTTCGGAAATCAACGCCATGAAGATCTTGGTGTAAAGACACATGATATGGATGATACTTGTGCCGTTTTAAAATTCTACAAACACGGGTGAGGGGCAATCCGGAATCGCGAACTATTTCTCGTGTACTAATATGATGATTATGAGCCACTGCTGCCAATACAGCAATTTCATTATTTTCTCCAGTGACTGTTGCTCTACGGGTTCTCTTTTTCGGTTGAACATTTCCATCAGTAATAAATTGTTTGATAGTACGGCCAAATGAAGCACGTGAACGAATCCTAAACCAGAACCATTTCAATTTTCTCTGGCACAGTTAAACGCTCCATTCTAAAGTATTTTGTCGTTTATTTTGCAATTACGAAAAACATGAAGGTAAGAAATAACACAAACGTTAAATGTGATTTACGAATGAATGAAAGCGTGATGTTTTTTATTTTAAACGTATTGCAGAATCGAATGCGTGTGTTCTAAGACTGTGTCCGAATCGTGTGATAAAAAATCGTGAATTAATTTTTTGATATTTTCTTGAAAATACCGAACACACCCAAATTATTCGAGTCTATTACCATGATAATTTTTGACAGCTATCGAATAATTTGTGTACGAAAGTGCAACTTGTGATTTATATATATACATAATAATTTAATCTAAAATTATTAATACTTATAATAATAATAACGTGAGATTAAAAGGATTATTGGATCCATTATTTTAATTTTTTAAATTTTCAGATTAACAGAGCATCATAAAAAATTCCATACAGTGCGGGGTGATCTTAAGAATTTCTAAATCATTAGTGAAACAGGTGAAGATAAAGTTGATACAGCTCGATATGGAGATATTATAGTGAAATTGTGGACCAATGAATAAAATAAACACAATTTAAAATTTATGTTATTTTGTTAAAATCGATAATGCTCTGTTGGAATTAATCCAACCAAACATACACGTTTCTCTTGAACAAAAAAATACTATTTTTGGTGCAAAAGTCATATTGAATACCAACGTCTTCATTTAGATTAGATATTAAACCGCAGATAAACAATACACACAAAGAAATACTACTAGTTTTATTACAAAAAAGAATGATTTAATTCAATAAAACATAAAAATGCAATAAAATATCCATCTAACCTTCAAATGATACAACTAAGCAATGAGCATTGATATCACCTTGTTATAGTTGATTACAAACAGGGCAAACAGTTCCCAAATTTGCAGCTCATCATTTGAATCATCCTCAATCACAGCGTTAATTTTAACTGGTTTATTTTTATAAAATGGTGATTTTCGTGGTACATTATATTTAACTGGTCTGACCTCGACTTTTATGCCCATACAACCCTCGAGATGGATCGCTAAATCGTTACGTGATAGACGATCTTGACATAATGGACAATAAATTATATTATTTTTCGTTAAGCATATCAAGTCAGTGTTTCGGGATGTTGACGTAGTTTGATATCGATTCAAAAGTGTGTCCTCACCAAATAAATAAAATTTATTTATCGATTAGATCACATCGGTATTGTCTTCATCAGCGCTGAAATTATGTTTCTTTCTTGGATCGTTTGGTCAGTGAGAGCTCTTATGGTGCCGCGTCTCTCGACTTCTTCATCACTGTCCAATAATTCGACAGTTGGGTGTTTTTCTTCAATTAGGATTAAATCATCCTCAATATTTTCTTCGACCAATCGAGGTCGTTTTAAATCTGGAACATCTTTCAAACCACTACTACCGTACCGTTTTGCCCACAGATCACGAACTGTATGATTAACATTTTAATTCGGTTTAGCGGGTGGAATATCAGAAAGGTATCTACCTCGACTAGTCAATGGTTCAATTGATTTGTTATTGGAATGTGAGGGAGATTCGTCATCACTGATCGGTAATTCTTTAAATCCAACTACATTTTATAGGTTACCGCTTGATCGATCATTGCTTGGTCATTTCGTGCTGTAACACAAATTGTGGAGGTTAGTTGATATAAGGTTATACAAAATCTAAAATATTCTACCAAAAGCGATTCAATCAAATTTTTCCGTGATTTCAATTTTAAAAGTGGTTCACTTAATCGTATCGTGCACTGCATACCTATTCCCGCACAGTTGTACATGCGTTTACTCCATTCCAACGCGACACACTATAGTTTCCCTTGAAAGAATTCCAAATCAATTGCACCAAACAACGTATGAATATCTGGCGTTGGATCGATTGTTTCCCAATCCGGATATCTAAATTGTCCGTAATATTTAAATCTTTTAATTTAAATTAAAATCCAATAACAATCCTTTATTTTCATTTTAAATTTTCTGTGCAATTGATTAGTTGACATATATGACGTGGGGAAAAACTTATCGGGTGGGGAGATTTATTACACATTTCGGACAGCATAATAAAAAATCGTGAATGTTGGGGAATAAATATCAAGGAAATGTCAAAAAATTAATTCACGATTTTTTATCACACGATTCGGACACAGTCTAAGAAGGAGAAATTGAAAAAATTGAATTTCGTCGATTACAACGCCATCTATCATGAACCGAACAAAATATTTCATTCAATTCATACGTACTTTTAGTCGTAGAATCCGTATCTGCAATAAAAAATATGGCCTCCTATCTTAGTTTAAAAGTTACCAACGCCCCGCCCCACCTACAAAGCGGGGGTGGGGGACTATTTTTTTTTGCATTACTGTATTTCCCCCGCAGTATGATTAAATTTTGATTATGGACATTTTTTCCGTAGAGTGGCTATTTTTCGAGATATTTGATCGTGTCAGTTTAAAAGAAACACCCGGTATATCACAAAAAAATAGTTTTGTTTGGGTCTAAATAAATGTTAAACCAAGGTCAAAGTCAGTGCCTTGAAGCTACACCGGCCATATTAGTCCGTCACAATGAAACCTAAGACCTGTTCCTGAGAATACTTGTTTTGTGTTTTCCACCATTTTCAACACTTTTTACCGACTAAAATACGCTAAATCCAGTTTAACGCTAACTCCACTTTTTTTCTGATTTTAGCACTAAGTGCAGTATATTTGCGCTATTTCCAAAAATATAAAACCCCATAATAATTTTTAATATAATAGAAGAAATTTTTTAAGCTACTCCATTAAACTTTTAATTAGAAAAACGAAATTTTCATACAATACGCTATAAGTCGTTACTTTAAAAGAAAAACGATAGATAATCGTATCGTTTTGCCTACAAACTGCAAAATTGACCTTTAATCTATATTCATTTTCCCGCACACATTATTATTGGCATATAGCGTATGATAAAAAAAAACTGCCTATTGGAAAATTATTATTTTTTAAATAAGTTTTCCCCAAATTATTAATTTTCTGCCTTTATTGCTATTTCACATAATTAGTGCACAAGAATAACTTGTAAAACTTTGAACTAGCGGTGCCAACAAGGTCGTAATGTACAAGGTCAACTTTAATTTTCATTTGTGTACTCTAGTCCTGAGACGGCGAATTAATTATACATTGGTAAGATGCTTAAGAAAATCTGAAATTATTTTGTATAAAAATCAACTTAGTTTAATAGAAACCTACTGAAGATATTTTTTTTTAAATGCTGCCAATGGTTTTATTCCTGAATATTTTTACAAAAGAGTTTAACAAGAAGTATTCAAATCTTAAACTAAAATTATTACATATTTTAAGTCTTAACCAATGTTAATGTGTTCACTAATTAATTAATTTAGATTACATTTATATGTAAAACCTAAACATTTAAAATATTTACAGGTTCATCAGTCCAAGCGGGTCTGCTCTTCTCAGTCGCCTAAAATTTATCCCTGGCCGGCTGTTTTAATATATTCCTGGCCAATTCATTGGGATCTGTCTCTAGTTTTGAATCCTCTAATGTTTTTTAATAGTTTTAATTCCAAGATCTAAGTGTATGTTACTATTTCGAATGTACCGGAATGTATGATTTGAATATCGCTTATACAATAAAATGTTATTGCCTAATGACAGCTGAGATTTTCTTTCCATCATCCAATACATTTAGGAATATTTTATTTTTATTTGTTTGCGCTTTGCCTCAATATAATTCTTCCACGTTAGCCTTCATCCAGGTGCATGCCTAAGTATATTGATGTTGGTTTGTTGAGGAATATTTGTATCGTTTAATTCCACTGGTGGGCAAGTGTGTTTGGCTAGCGTGAATGTGACGTGAGCTGATTTGTTTTCGTTCACTTTTTGCACCATGTCTTAAGCCAGTTCTCGATTTTATCATCGGCAAAGGTTGATATGACTACCTTGTTGGTTACAGGTAAGTCAGCTGTGTATAGCAGTTATAATATTGGACCTAGAACGCTGCTTTGTGGAACACCTGCGTTGAAATATTGCACGATATGATGAAATCTGTGTTTTATTTTTTCTAGCTTTATGTATCGTTGTGATCAAAGATGTCTTCCATTTTTCAGGAATATAACCAGTCCGCATGATTGCGTTGAATATGAATGTTATAAGTTTTATGCATTTGTCTGGCAATTCCCTTATCATTTTTCCAGTAATAAGATCATGCCCTATATGGTGCCTTTTTTGGACTTATACAATTTTTAATTGTATTCTTAACTTTCTTCCAATTATAATTTATGCGTTTGAAGGCCAAACCATCATCCATTTGATCGGGTAGCACGAAGGTTTTAGTTTCTTCGTGTGGTGCGAATACTGTTGTTAGATGAGTAGCAAAACTTTTTCTTCATCGCTTTTCGCCCAATTTATCGGGTGATTCGAGTTTGTTGGCCTTTTTTACTTTTTTGTTGCCTTCCACAAAGAATAATCTGTCCTCTGGGTTGCCGAGAGTTTATTTAAATAATTCTGGACGCTCAGGTTTTCTTCTTCCCGTAATGCAAATCTTAGAGTCTTAATAGCTCGATCTAATTTCCATTTCAACAACGGTGATTTTGTTTCTTGCCATCGGTGGCGAATTTTCCACTTTTCCTGGATTAGTTCCTGTATAGTATGTGACAGTTTATTAACTTTTTCTGTATTATTTAAGACAGGTGTAGCCTTTTCAGCTGATAATGCCAAGACATCTTTTAAATTTTCTTCCGCCGCATCAATATCTGCTTGTGTGATACGAGGGATATTCAGTACACAATTTTGTTCGACTAACCTCTTATATTGATCCCAATTAGTTTGTTTGTTTGTAAGCCGTTTTGGCGTTTCTATTACAATTACAAGTGAGTGATCAGAAGATAGATAATAGCAATCAGAGGACTTAGCATATATACGAGGATTGCCTTTAGTTACACAAAAGTCAATTAAATCAGGATTTTTTTTGTCTGTTGGCCAGTACCTTGGGTGACCGGCAGATAAGTAATCCAGAGAGTATTCTTCTATAGCTTCATAGAGTTGTTTACCTTTCGGCGGTGTTAATCTGAAACCCCAGTGAGTTTGGCGTTGAAATCACCACCGCAAGAATTATATTACTTAGCCGGCTGATATAATCGTTGAACTGCAGTTGTTTATAGCATGTTTTGGAGGACAGTACACTGCTGATATGACACAGTTTCCAGACCACTCCTGCAGACAGATGCGCGTTGAATTCATAGTGTTTTAATCTTGTTTTTATCAGTACAGCTCTGCCTCCATGTGCTTTCCCGTCTGGGAGCTTTGTGTTATAAACAGAGTATCCATTAATTTTGAAATAGTTATTTTTGGTGAAGTGTGTTTCAGATATTAACATTATGTCAAAATTGGGCCCCGGCTCACTGAGGAATGCTTCAACCTCTGCTTTATGTTGTGCTAGGCCGTTTGCATTCCATATGGCTATTTTGAGGACAGTCATTTTTATTTTTAACGACTATCTGCATATACATGTTCATATTCTGCATGACCAGATTCATTGTTCTCTTCATCATGCTTTGCATCATGTTAGTTACCTTGCTTAAAGCTGGCTGGCACTTTAGGAGTGGTACGCTTAAAGATACTTGCATATTAAACCTCTTGATGCACACTACTGTTAACAGTTGCTTTTGGTTGGTTATTTTGTGCGTTATGAAATGAAACTTCTGGTCGCATTTTTGGTTTAGTGGAAGAATGATGATTAAGCATCCGTTGCTCTGCTCGCTGCCTTGGATTGATTTTTCTTTTCAATTCTAGGTAAATTGGACCCCCTCTATAGTTTGCAGTGTGTTTCCGCCACAGTTGCTTTATGCATATTGCACAGTTGCAATATGCTTTAGTGTGTCCATAGTCTTGGCACTTAACACACTGTACCGATCCAATTTTGGGCCAATTTTTTGAGCACTGCTGGCCGTATGTCACGAATAACACGAACAATGCTGGCGTCAATTGCTGCTGGTTTATCAGTATAAACCAGTGACTTCATGTACCCTCACTGGAAATAATAAATAAGCCAAAAATGAGCCTCATTGCTGAACACAGTTTGACGATAAAACAACAGGTCATTTTCCAACTGCTGTAGAGCCTCACCGGCGAAAGTATGACGCTGTTAATGGTCTCGTGGCAGTGACTCGTGCAAGGAATGTTTTAATGATCAAAATGGAATCGTTGCTTATTTAATTTGTAACGAAACTGCTGCCGACAGTGTTAATGATAAAGATGAAAAATTTGAAGCTCGTCAGTGTTGGTTTGAGAGGTTCAAAGTTTGCGATAACCTGCAAAGTGTATAGTTCTTAAAGCGAAGCTGCTAGTGTTGATACCGTTGCTACAAACCGTTCCCCAGTCGATTTAAAAGCATTAACTCATGAAGGAGGCTATTCTCTGAAACAAGTTTTTAATGTTATCGAGACTGCGGCTTGTTTTGGAACAGGCTCCCTAAAATAATTTACATGTCCAAAACGGAAAATACTGCAAAGGGAGCAAAGCTAGATTTGACTCTACCCCTGGGTGGTAATGCCACTGGCGATTTTAAGTTTAAACCATTCCTTAATTACCAGTCTGCAAATCCTAGAACTTTGAAGGGTTATTCAAAGGATGGGCTTTCTGCTATTTGGCGATCAAATAAGAATGCCCAGATGACACCATTGTTATTTAAAAACTATGTTTCTATATGTGCTTTTCTTGAAATTAAAGTTTACTGTACTAGGAAGAACTTGGACTTCAAAACTTTGGTTTAGTAGATACTGATCCCGCTCATCCTTTCTATAGTGATGAATTATCCGAAAATGCCAAATTAGTACTTATGCCACCAAACACCACGTCTTTAATACAGCCCACGGATCATGGAGTAATATCCACCTTTCAAATCTATACCATACAGCGAACATTTAAGGAAATTTTAAGTGAAACGGATGGACAGACCCACCATCCAAGAATTTTGCAAAAAATTTGACATAATGCTATAGAAATAATTTCAGATTCGTAGAAGAAGGTTAAACCATCTTGCATTAATGGTGTAGAATTGTTCTCAGAGATGTCAAATAGACATTATAACTCCGCTATAGACGTCCCCATTACCCGAAATAATTTCTGTTCATGTAATCTCTACTTAAATTCATAATTTTTTTTTTTTTTTTTTTTTTTTTTTTTTTTAGTGAACTCCTAATTTTTAAAAAAAAAATGTCACGGAGCCACGATTCATACATATAAAGTTACGAAAAAAATAGAAATAAGACTAAAAATAAAAAATAAAAATAGAATTAGACAAAATAAAAATAAAATCAAAAATCAAAATATAAACACATTAAATAAAATAAAAAATAAAATAAAATAAAAAATAACTATAAAAATAAAAATCATATAAAAGTAAATATGAATTACACACAACATACCACAACATGATAGAAATATGAGTAAAATAGCTCAATTAAGCATATGATTAAAAAAACAAATTTTTTGACAAAGCTACATAATCGTTTTAAACAGACTCTCAACATCAATGACTGTGTAAGCCATTCTTTTAACAGCCTACAAAATTCAGTCAGCGTAACTGCGTTTAAAATGCCCATTGGTAATTGACTAACTAGCTTCGGTGTGATGTACAAAAAATTTCTTTTGAAATGTTCTTTGTTGGGACGAGGCACCCAGACCCTAGATTTGTTCCGTAACATATATGGTCCACTAATATCCACACCACGAAAACGATTTCCGCTCCTAATATAATGCATTTTAAGTACTTTGTAAACATACAGATGACGCAGAGGCAGTATCTTATTATTTACAAAAATGGGAAACGATGGTGAAGTCCTGGGTAAATAATTTTGGACCTCAAAACAGCTTTTTGGATGATCATCAAAGGTTTGATATTGGTCAAAAAAATTCCACCCCAACATATTAAACTATATTGAAGGTGGGAATCAAATATTGCAAAATAAAGACATTTCAAAAAATCCCGGCTACATATTTTACGCAAAAAATAAAAGGATCTTAATACCTGGCACAGTTTCTTTTTTAAAATGCTCACATGTTCTTTAAAATTTAGTTGTGCATCAAGCATCACCCCTAGGTATTTAAAAGACTCCACAGTTTCAATACGCACGCAAAGATCATTACACCCAGACCTATTACAAACCAGAGAATGATAAACCAATGGTTGAGAATCTAGGATAGTACCTCCAACCCTGAAAGACATCAATTTGGACTTAGCGCTAAGAATCATCTCATGCACATAACACCATTTTTTCAGCAAGCACATATCCTCATTAATTTTCTCTTCCAACGTAGCCACATCATTATTCGTAGTGTACAGAAACGCCATATCATCCGCAAACGCGATGATATCACCATTTACTCTAAGATCAAAAATCAGGTTACAGTAGATAATAAACAACAGCGGGCCCAAAACAGATCCTTGTGGAACCCCGACGTTCACAATTTTTTCATCACTATATGTATTATTAATAATTACACTTTGTACCCGATTTTGAAGATATGATCTAAAAAGAGAAAGTCACTGACATACGATAACTTAGCCAATAATACCTCATGATTTACTGTATCAAAAGCTTTGGTGAAGTCAATGAAAACAGCAGAAACTTTGCAGTTATTATTTAGGCCTTGCAGCAGCGGTATTAAGAAAGATGTTAGGGCTTTCTCAGTTAACGAATTTTCTACAAAACCAAACTGCCTCTTGTCAAGGAAATGTATTTTATCAAGGTAATTCAACAATCTATATTTGATAATTTTCTCAAAGATCTTCGAAAATGTGTTTAGTAATGTGATCGTACGATAATTATTCGGGTCATTTCGTGAATCTTTCTTAAAGAGAGGCTTAACAATGCCGAATTTTAATTTATCAGGGAAAACCCCCTCTAAAAAACACATATTAAAAATAAATACCAGAATATGGCAAATATTAGAAATAATAAGTTTAACCAATTTGCTTGATATCCCATCAATACCACAGGAGTTGCTAGATTTTAAGGCATTAACAGCAGCCATTATTTCCGCTTACTAACTGGGAAAAAGAAAAAATTTGAACTAGAATACCTCGACAGTACCAAATCACATCTAACAGTATCGTCCAAAATCACATTTTCATAATTCTCAGTAATGATTGCGTGAGGTATTCGACAGGAATGGTCATTCAACGCATTTGCAATTTCAAACGAGTCAGAACTAACCAAATTATCACCAATAACAATCGAAGTAACATTATTTGGGGTGCAACTATTATTCAAAACTTTATTTACAATTTTCCACCTAGATTTCAGATCAATAGCTTCACTTAACTTGATTTTAAAATATTGCTCTTTTGTGACCGGTATCAGAATTTTAATTTGGGAATTCAGCATGTTAAGATTCTATTTAAAAACATTATTATTGGGATCTTTAGATAGTTTTTTCAAAAAACCGTTTTTGCGATTTATCAATTTAAGTAGGGAGTCGGACATCCAGGGCTTTAGCCTAAAATTACGTCGTTTAACCTTAACAATAGATTTATGTTTACGAATAATTTTACTTAGTTTATTAATAAAACTTGTATAGGCTAAATTAGAATTATCCGAAGAAAATACTTCACTCCAACTACATAAACTGAGTGCCACTGATAGATCCGAGAAATTAAATTTAGTCAGATACACTGGTTCGTATTTACTCACTTGTTTTGAATCTCTTCTAATTTTAATACATAAGTGGATGGTATTATGATCAGTAACAAATAGCTGCAAAATTTGGATCTCAATATTGAAATTCTGAGAAACGGTTTCAGAGAAAATATGGTCAATACAGGAACTAGAGGATGGTCTAGTTACACAATTCAAACGGGATTCCAAACCGGCCGATGAGCATACAACCAGATAATCATCCTTTGCCTGCGATTCCTTCAGCAAATCCAAGTTTATATCTCCAAGCAGGATCTTATGATTGGCTCTATCAGTATCAAAGAAATTCTTTAATTCATTTAAAAACGACTCAAACGTACAAAAGTTGAATCTGTAAATTAACACAAAGCACACTTTAATACTACCAAGTTGAATAACAATTTTCATAACATCAGCAGAAGAGAACTTAAGCATGAATACCTGATGATCCAAATCCGATTTCACAAACGCAGCTACGCCACCAGCTCGATAATTATCATTACAATTAGCATAGAAGGAAAATCCATCAAGGCTGTAATCTGAGATTTCAGAACTTGAGATCCATGTTTCAGTGAAAAATAAACAGTCAAAATCTAAATTAATCGCATTTATATTTGTTAGAAGAGTGTTAACATTTTTACGTAGGTTTCGAATGTTCTTAAAATAAAATTAAAATTATTGCAAGTTTGTACCGCCATTACACTATGAATAAGTAGAGATATACATCTAAGCCAAAAACATTAAACCATGTTGTAAATGTTTGTGTGTAATTATATATAAAATTAAAACATAAATTGCTTAAATAGTGCACGCTATTTATAATCACAATCTTCACTATGCTAATTAACAAAGCTATAAAAAATATACCACTTTAATATGGTGTGAATCTAGACTAACACAAAATACATGATCAGTCTTAACAATATTTCTAATTAAAAAAACTGGTATAACAATAAGTTCAGCCCTACCACAAAAATTGACAGTATTTCTAAATGTCAATTTAAAATGTAAATAAGAACAAAAAATGAAAAAATGTAAACAAAAAATTAAGTTAGTGATAAATAGTGTTAGTACAAACAAATATTTGTTTATGTATGTAATAGAGTGTAATAACACCTTAAACTTGAAAAACAAAACCTTGAACTTAAACCATAGAAAAAAGATGTAAGAATAGTAACTTTCATATAACAAAATGACATTCGAACCACCAAAATATAAAATATTGCACTGGCTGTATGCATGCTCATACAAAACGAGACCTCAACATATTTTTAATTATGTGTCTATCCTTGTTGCGCCTTATTGTGAAGTTAAAAAATCGAGATTGTTTATTTTGTATACGCAAATAATAAACAAAACTATATTATGAATGAATAAAACAATAACAACAAGATCTCATCAGTATGTTCGTATATAAAACGACCGATCGCTTCATTGCCATTCTCTTTCTCCTATATGTATAATTTTGTTTTGAGAGTTTTGTTAATGTTATTCATGAATTCACGATCATGCGCGGTATCAGTAGCGCGAATAATATATTTTGGTTTTTGCTTTTTGATGATTTTTTAAAAAAAATTCCTTATTTACCAATCCTATTTTTGAGGTGATTTCATTTCCAGATGTGTGTTGTTGTATTTTTTTTGTTGTAATCGGTGGTGTTGGTATATGAACGATCTCATGATTATGTTTTTCGTTTTTTTGTTTAATGAATATTTTAAAATTTTTCCTGATTTTGATTTTCCTATTCATATTTATAAGTTGATTTTTTTTTCAGATTGTTGTTGCAATTATTGTATGTATTTCTGTTATTGTGATCGGGGTACATGAGTAAGAGGTAATGATCGGAGTCTTTTAGTTTCTTTTTTTCGGATTACAAGCAGTATTCAGGATTTAAATTTTTGTGTGTATGATGAATTTTTGAAAAAAATGATTTTTCGTTTTAAGGTTATTTATTTATCATATTGGAAACGCATGATTTATAGGTATTCGTAATCTTTAAATAAGATTTATTAGTATAGATTTTTAGCTCTGCGTTTATAAAATTTAGAGTTATGCAGATGTGCGATAATTTAAATATATATAATAATATGTAAATAATTCCAAATTAAAGTTATCTATTGCCAAATAAACACTTTAAAATTAAATTATTTTCAAAAAATTAGAATCAATAATTTCGTTTATTGATAAACTCTAGATGAGTCCAAAACAAAATATATGATCTCTGGATATAGGGACAATGGCACACCTGATTTTAGTAGTGGTCACTACACGTTTGAGGGAGTGAGGAGGTTCAAATATTTAGGCAGGCAGAAGGCAGTCGTGCTTTGTATCCTCTAAGACCACTTTTGGAATCTAAACATCTATCAAGTGCCGTGAAGATGAATCTTTACAAAGCTCAGGATCGAAACCGCTGGAGTAAGATTGTTGACTCAAAACTGAAATAATAATAATAATAATTGATAGACTATTAAATATCTTAAATTAAATACTCAAATAAAACATAATGTTAAAACATTTTAATTTAACTTTTTAATATTTTTAATTTTCTACAGGTTTGATTTGAAAGTGATCGTTTTGGTGTTTTTAAAAATTCATTATTTAAAATAGACCATTTACAATTTTTTCTCATTAAAACCAATATAAAAAAATAAATTAATTTTTCAATGTGCTCGAAACACATATTATTATGATTTGGTAAGAAAGAGGTATACTTCTGTGCCACCATATCAATACACTTTTTTGAAAAAAATTTAATTATTTTTGGAGAGCTACAATTTATTGTGTATGTGGGTGTTTGATAGTTCTATTGAGGTGTCTGTAGCATCAATATTGTATAAATGTGTTGTTTTTATACAGAACTATATACACTCTATACGTGTGTGTTTGGGGTATTTTACACGATTGTGAATATGAGCAGATAATGTACTTATGGATGTTATACAGTTGTATGGAACTGTATGTCATGAGGTCATGGTCTATGTTTTTGTTACGTGTTTACTGTCGTCAATGTTGGAATATTTGGACTAATCCCAATATTCTGGAGAATGTAATTGAATGTTAGTTATGAGTAAGTTCTTTATCGACACTTGTAACTAGGGAAGCTTGAGCGCTGAAACACTCTTCCGTCTTCCCCCCTCGCTTTGCCGTACGAGGTTCGTCCGCCAATGTCGTAAAGAATGGTACCGTTTTGTATTAGTAGGATGTTTTTATATATGAACAATACCCGCTTACCACTGGTGGGGGCTTGGCAATATTGCTTGTTTTTTTAAGATTATACTTACTAGTTTTTTAATCGGCTCTTCTTGGGTCTTCTTTGATAATTGAGAAAACTTGATTTGATATTAGTAGTTTATTTATTTTATTGAATTCAATTGATTATTTCTGGTTACAACTTACTGGAAAACTCTTTTACTACAATTGATTTAAATTTACCAACTAAAAATTGGAATACAACTGCTACAACTGCTACAAACTGCTACAAACTGGTACAACTGGTTTTGATCACAAATTTTTGGACTATATATACTAAAATTTTGGGTTAATTTTTGGGTTAACTGAACTTATAATTAATTTTATCAAATGTGCATTTTATGTAGTTTTATGTATTGGGTAATTGACATACTAAAATTTTCAATGTTGATTGCAAAATTTGTGTTTTGTATTAATCTGTTGACTATTCGATTTATTATTTAGGTTAGCACTGTATTTTAAAAAAAGAGTGCGCGTGTTGTATTTAGTCTACATTTAGGTGGTTTAATTTAATTTAAGCTATATCTAGGTGTTCTCTTTAATTTGATTTATAAATGGGCGTTTACTTTTGAAATTACTTTTATATTTATAAAAGGTGGTAATGAATTGAATGAATTTCTTAATCAGGGGTGCACAACAAATTATTGTGGTAATATGTTTGAAACAACTTTACTAACGATTTAGCTATGGCCAAATTCTTCTGAAGGGGCTGTTAGAGAGCCAAAATTACTTTTATCCTTATAAAAAAATTTTTTCATTTAAAAATGCTTCTGACATGTTAATTTCTTCCCCAGCTTTCAATAGTTTCGCTCGACAACTTGGACAATCGATTTTTTTAAAAATGCAGTAGCCAGCGAAGTACATTATTGCGTTATCTTTTAAAATATCGAAATCAGCTTCTTCAATTATTTCATCTGGTGCAGAATTATCAATGGAATCCTTTTGAAATTTTAAACTATTTTCATACTCCAATTTGAAACTATGCCAATTTAACTCAATGTTCTCTGCTTCATCGGCAATACAGTTTTTAAAGGGCGAATGTAATGTTATTTTTCTCACCACAATATTGGCAAAATGTACGCCTATTTCATGACTTGACGGCATGTAGTTAAATCCACCTTTACCTCGCAAAAGTGAGAAGAAATTTTCCAGGCAATCCTGACTTGTTCGACCCGTAAGCAAGTAGTCTACATTAAATTCCGCTTGCAATAAATTTATTAATAAAATATGTGCATTTATAGTAGTTTTAAAACCCATTATAAATTTGAAATATTTTTCATTTTTGGAGATAATTTTTAGTTTGTCCAAGAATGTTAAGCTGTCTTCTAGAAGTTTAAATACATTACTATTTATTTTCCATGGTCGTTCATAGGGAGCAGATGATGAAAAATTTCGACAATTCAAGCTATCGAAAATGTCATTAAAATTTTGCACGAAATGATATGTTGGTATGGCATTATTGAGAAAACTACCGAACAATTCTGGTTTTACTTTTAAAGTTGTTTTTATAGCACGGATACAGTACTACTCAATATTTGTGCTGCTAATTTCACATTCATTTTTTTAAATGCATTCGGTTCAAAATGCTGCTTCGATAGTTTTGGCATTAATTTTACATGTTGGAGGCAATCAAAATCAAATATTTTACGGATTACATTTATGTCAACAACTCCAATATCCGAAAGCTGAATTTTATTTGTTAATAGTGAGTTTCGCGCTGATTTCATCAAATGTGGTGCATCATATCCAGCCAAAATTTTATGTTCGTTAACAAAAAAATATGGATTTTCAGGAGTCACCCCAAGTATTTTATACGCAGCGATGTTTGTAGCAGCTTGATCGCATGTTACCATTACAACATTTAATTTTAAAACATCTTTGCATATTCGAACATTTTCTTTAATTAATTCCGATAATTCTGAAGGCTTATTTGAATTATTGATCAATACATAATTTAGTACATATTTCCAATCATCTATCAATCCCCGAAGCATAAAAAATAAAGCTGCCGTTGCTAACTCGTTTTTCCTTTGGCGTCCATCATCACAAAAACCTTCAACACGATCTAAATAGACATTCACAGTCAAATCTTTTTTTATATGTATTTCATCAAAACACAAAATGCATATTTTTGATTTACTTGACATAGGCTTAAATACTTTTTCAAGTTGGTCAAGTAAAACGTCATTCATTCCCGGAGGTATAAATTTAATGGGAGACCATTTGTATATTGATGAGGTTGACGGAAGTTTTAAATTTAATTGATCTCTTAAATACCTGTATGTTGACACGGATTTATAAAATAAAGATTGTGCGAATAGTTTGTCGTCTGCATTGTAATAAAATGCTTGTTTAACAAGAAGTTTACAAACATTTTTTGTATTGTCATTTACTTTAAGCGTGTCGATATGATTGCCAATATGTTTTACCTTGCAATATTTTATCTGCAGCCTTTTGCAGCTTCGTGTCAAATTATTATACTTCATTTTCAATAATTTATAATTTCGTTGGTGTTTTTGAATATTTTTTTTATAAAGTTCAATTAATTTAATATTTTTCTGACACTTTCCGCATGTAATATCACGTTTTTCTGTAATTGCGCAATGGGCACAATTTATTGAATCGATTAGACGTAAAAATTCAGATTCATCATCAGGAGCTTCGGTTTGAGTGCTTATGCTATTTGTTAACGCTTTTAAAATATTAGACGAATTTGAATTCAGTTTACTTGATATAAAATTATTGAACTGGTTTTCTGGTAGGTGAGTGTTCATGCTTTGGTCATTTTCTTTGGATTTGGAAGTTTTCACAATATTTAAAATAGGCACCGCATTTTTCGTCAGATGGTTACAAGAAGTAATTTGTTCTTTTAAAAAGTGATTCTCACAAACATAGTTATATTTATTCGAAATTTCATTCGAAGCAAGTCCTATAGAATCAATCCAGTTTTGTGCTTTTACAGAATTCCGTGGAAATTTTTAAGAAGTAAAAAAGTCAATAACTTTGAAACAATACGAAATAGTACATATATGTATGTATTGTAGTAAATTTAATGGTTACTTTTCCCAATTATGTCACATACAACTTTTCCTACGATGGTCTTTCTACGATTTTCTCGATTAAAAAATAATATTCATTATCCAAAAAATCAAAAATCAAATATTTTGATGTTCTAAAACCAAGTATGTATTTAAATCAATAAAAGTATCGTTTACGAACTACACCATCGTAATAAAAATTAACATGATCATGTTTTAAAATCAATTATATGTGCGATTTTCATATAATTGATTACATACATATGTAAGTATATTATGTAAATTTATTATAGAACAAGCTTACTTGATGAAGTGCTTTCCGCTAGGGAAGTTATATTACTTTCTAAATTAGACATTCTTCAATTCTTTTGTTTTAAGATCTTCTAATGTTTTGGGACTGAATCAAATCCTACTTAATTGCGTATATAAAAAAGTCAATCGTAATATTTCGTTATAACCATCGATCGTACAAAACAAAAAAACCAAATGAGTAATCGTACGTTTTAAACACACAGACTATTGCAACTCACGAGAGTATGGATATCATCTTGTTGTTATTGCTTCACTCATTCAAAAATATGGCGATTTATTTGGCAATAGGTAATTTTAATTTGGAAATATTTACTTATAATAATTATATTTATTTAGATTTTTTTGGTTTCAAATGAAAAGTAAATTATCGCACATCTGCATAACTCTAAATTTTATAAACGCATAGCTAAAAATCTATACTAATAAATCTTATTTAAAGATTACGAATACCTATAAATCATGCGTTTCCAATATGATAAATAAATAACCTTAAAACGAAAAAACATTTTTTTCAAAAATTCATCATAAAAGATTCCGATCATTACCTCTTACTCATGTACCCCGATCACAATAACAGAAATCCATACAATAATTGCAACAACAATCTGAAAAAAAAATCAACTTATAAATATGAATAGGAAAATCAAAATCAGGAAAAATTTTAAAATATTCATTAAACAAAAAAACGAAAAACATAATCATGAGATCGTTCATATACCAACACCACCGATTACAACAAAAAAAATACAACAACACACATCTGGAAATGAAATCACCTCAAAAATAGGATTGGTAAATAAGGAATTTTTTTTAAAAAATCATCAAAAAGCAAAAACCAAAATATATTATTCGCGCTACTGATACCGCGCATGATCGTGAATTCATGAATAACATTAACAAAACTCTCAAAACAAAATTATACATATAGGAGAAAGAGAATGGCAATGAAGCGATCGGTCGTTTTATATACGAACATACTGATGAGATCTTGTTGTTATTGTTTTATTCATTCATAATATAGTTTTGTTTATTATTTGCGTATACAAAATAAACAATCTCGATTTTTTAACTTCACAATAAGGCGCAACAAGGATAGACACATAATTAAAAATATGTTGAGGTCTCGTTTTGTATGAGCATGCATACAGCCAGTGCAATATTTTATATTTTGGTGGTTCGAATGTCATTTTGTTATATGAAAGTTACTATTCTTACATCTTTTTTCTATGCTTAAACGACAAGGACAAATATTTGTTTGTTTGTTTGTTTAGTGTAGTTATTGTTGTCTTTTGTTGTTGTATTTTGTGTTGTGTAAATTTAGTGAATTTACATGTGGTTAGGACTAGTACGTCGATATTACGAAAACAAATCATCGGATGTATCAACAATTTCACTATCATGAGCTTGTTGAGGTGTGGGACATTTATCCAACCGAAAAATATCGGTCATGCAGAAAATATGATGAACTACCGAATCAGCTGACTTGCGTAGGAATATTTTACCATCCTTAATCCACAGATATTTGTATCTTTGGGCGCTTTGTAGTTTTTAGCTTCATTGTACACCCTTGACTGGAATTTTGTAAAATGATGCATGAAATAGCAACCAGCTGGGTTTGCAGATGGGGACGACTTCCGATGATGCTTTTTTAATTTGGCCAAAACATCATTTTTCATCTCTACAGAATTTATGGTGACAATGAAGCTATTTTTTAATGATGATTTCGGATGTTGATACATTTTTTTAATTTCAGTTATGATAGCTTCTCCATTCACGCTAATAATTGTTTCCGCAATGAAGTTCGATGAGTCCTGTACGTCAGCTGGTACACCACAAATTACAATGTTCCTCGAAATTTCCTTCTGGAGTGGAATATCCAGTAATGCCTCCATGGTGTTAATACGATCATCTTGTTTCAGGTAGCTTTGTTTTAATGCTTCATATGGCTTTGATAGAGCTAAATTATCTAAAGCAATTTTCTTGGTTTCGATTATTATTTTATCAAATTCTTTGCAGATAAACTCTTGGGATTTCTGGATATCAAAAATCATCGATTCAACTTCAGCGAATTGAGCATCCATGCGTGACATCAGGCTGTTTATTGCAGTTAAATTATCAGTTGTACGCCCCGTTACTGATGACTGTGAGGGTGAAGGCACAGTGTTGGAGCTAGCTGCTATATCACAATCAGGTGAGCAAATTTCTTTCCATCGCTTTTTTAATTTTAGCTCCTCCAATTACACCTTTGCATGGTGGGTGGTACATCTTTTGACAAAAACCGCATGCAACAACAGATTGCTTTTGCGTTATACCCCTAGCACATGTGACTTATCACAATTACACTATAATATCACGGCTAATAATTTATAACTAATATGTTTGATAACTACTATGCTAAGTTATTTAATTATTCCAATTAAATTTTACTTCAACTACCAATTTTGGATAAATATATTTTATTTTAATTATTTATTTTTTCTTTTATTTTTAGCACACACGTCCGAGCAGTTTAAAAGTTGACGAATGAATGAGAATTTTAAGTCCATTTGATTCTCAATTCCTGTGCTGTTTGCATTTTGTCTATTGAATGAGGCTCAATGAATTTATCTGCCCTATAAGTCATTCTGTTGAGAGTAGAATCCATTGGCCGAGCCATCGTTCATGTCAGTGTAGGCTGGCATGGAGCTATAGAAGGTGTAGATGGTCAAACGTTAGGCCTAAATCGGGGCCGCACGGACGCAGGTCCGATTTATTTCATTATCTACTTCTTCTATAGCTGTTAATAAGAGCCTTGAGTCCCATAACAAGTAAAGATTAAAACATACAAAAATGTAACTGCCACTTTCTGTGTCAGTGATAACCAGAGAAGGTATGATGAGATAATTGTTAATTGGAGCTTCTTTGGTTTTCGCCCCGCAGAAGTATATAGTTGAATAGTTTTTGCTTATTTCCTTGTTAGCAAAAATCAAAGGATCTATTTTTTAAGTATTCTAAACTGCATCTTTACCAAAATTTGCCTTCTTTGAAGTTTCCAGCAGGAATGTAAGTTATAAGTTGGCCTATAAGAAAATATGCTGGTATGAGGAAATCTTCCTGTATGTTATTTACGTGGTCACCTTTTAATATATTTACTAAAATTTGGTTGACTTAACAGCAGCCTCCCATAGGCTTTCAAAATGTGTGTGACAGTCTTTCTCGTCCTCGTAGGACACTCAACGAGCATTAATAATGGTTGTAACGATTAAGATTACTCGACTTCTGCTGTTTGTAGGTATTATAATGATACATTGTTAATTGCTACTGTAAAATGTTTCTTCTGGGTGGTCTGGATAAGTCTTAGCATTAATTGACTCTTTGGTGTGTAAATTTATTGAAATAATTTTAGACTTAATCTACAAATCTGACTGAACTTATCCTATTGGATCGCATACAGAAATAGTAAGTAAACTTTTAATTTCGATGGAATTTGAAATTGGTTTGTATTTTGAGGTTTCTGTGAAAAAATAGTCCAGTTTTGCCCCACTTATCCTTAAATAAAACCATGCACTCCCTATAGAACTGAGTTTACATTTATTTTACCTGTTGATTCGTTTAATCGATGCTCAGCTGCTTCCGAAAATTACCTTTATATCGTTAAGCCTTGCAAACCTTCTAGTAGGGCTCTCGTGGCTTGGAATGTGTAATGCCCCATGTGTGCCAAATTCCAGGAATTTGTTGGGTTTGCTCATCTCGGCTTGGGAGGTTCTTTAATAGCACACAAAAAGAAAATTGGGTCTCACAAAAACTGATCCTGGATTCTTGTTCAGCTCAACTTCACTCACACCAATAAAATAATTTGATTTTCTTATTTAAAAACTCATTATAGGTTTGTATTCAATTTAAAAAAAAAAAATAATAATAATAATGGATGTACTAAACAGTACATTATAAACTTAAATAATTACATAGCTAAATTATGTTAATTCAATTTTTTTAAATAATTTTAGTTAAATTTAAGAAAAACTAAACCTAGAATTTAATTATAATAAATAAATAAAGAAAATTTAAATGCTGAATTCAAATACAAATCTTAATAGATTGTGGTTTAACAGTAGGAAAGAATAAGAACAATAAGTAATTATAATTTACATATATATTAATTAATTAATAATTTAGATATACCTATATAGGCCAGGTATCAATAATGCAGCAGAGAATGCGACAACAAAACGAGCGTATATAATTTGTTTTTGGAACCAAAACAAAAGAGGTTGTATATATGTAATTTAAAATTAGCTCACCTGAATTTCCAGTACGAAGAGCGCTCCTGGTAATAGAAATCCGGTTGATTTGCTTCTGAAACAAAGAAAAAAAAAACACCCTCCTGTTTGGCTCAAAAAAAAAACTAAGAAAAAGCACTTCACAGAATCACCAACATTTTATAGTAACACCTGGTCTCATATGTACACTAATACACTAATAAAATAAAATTTGTAATAATAATAAAAAAAAACACTTTTTTTTTTTTTACTTTTACTTTCTACAGCGGAACTAAACTAAACCGTGATGTAAAATTACCGGAATACGCGTATATATATTCACGAGGAATTTCGTATTCCAACGTCCGATACGATTTTGTTGCTACATATGTATATTTTAATCCGGTGCGGTATTTTATGCTAACGGAAGGTCAGGTCACTCATAACCGGAATCCAATCAATTTACCACTATATTCCAATTGTTGGTTGATCTTGCGGTAATTTCAAAATTTCCAACTGAATTTAATTGAAATTTACCGGGCGACGTTAGGCGTATGCGATCTGTACAATAGCAAAAAAAATATGACGAAAGTTTATTTCGCGCGCTTTTCAATTGTTGTATATGAGTCAACCTTACCTATTCCGCTATGTAAGTACGAGTATATATAAAAAGTAAACAATACAGGTTTATTTTGAACCGATCAAATAGATTGACGGCTAAATCTCGTAGTTACCAAAAAGCACTACAATAATTATTATTTCACTTATTATTTAAAATAACTTTAATTTTAACTTTTATTTTATATTATATTAGAATTTAGTTTTTGTATTTTTTTATTATTATTTTTCAAATTCTTTTCTTTGGTCTATTTATTAAGACAAATAAGCGGCAAGTGATCGAGTTATTGCAATCGACCGATTTTATTATTTTTTTATTTTTTTATTTTTTTGTTCATATTATGGCTAAAGGCAATTTTTATGGCATGATATGCACATTAGGGTTGAACAAAACCTTAAAAACGTAATTCCTTTGATTTTTTTATTTTGGAACTAAAAATCTATTTTCGAACCATTACAGGGCAGATTTGACTTTGAGATATTCGAAGATGAGTCGAATCTGAGTTAAAACTAGTTATATTTTTATATCTTGGGCGTGATAATTTCCAAGAGGTTTTCCGTTCAAGTCTATACACTTGTAGATAACGTTACCAAATTTTTCTTGAATTCGACACGGAATAAATTTCGGTAGTAACTTAGCGGATATCTGCTTAGTGGCGTCACTTAATTGATGTTGCCGAATGTAAACCAATTGTCCTGGAACATACGATGCTTTCCTAGTTCGTAAGTTGTATCGCCTGGAATAATTGTTATATGCGATTTCTAAATTTTTCTTTACTTTAGAATGTATGATGTTTAGGCGATCATCTAACGGTAATATACTAGCATCATTTTCATTTACACAGTTCAAGGAGCGCAGAAGCTTATATGAATCACCATTCGTAATCATATGATATCCAAATAAACAAAAATAGGGCGAGTACCGAGTAGATTGGTGAATTGAACTGCGTAGAGCGGAACCGATTTCTCCTATTTTATCATCCCAATCACGATGTTCGTCTTTGATATAGGCGCGTATCGCTGCTAAAATGGATCTATTGACCCTCTCAGAGGCATTAGCCTGCGGTGAATAAGCGGCAGTAAAAGAATGCTTTATTGAGAAGCCTTCTAGTAATTTTCCAAACAATTTACTTTTAAATTGAGAGCCATTATCACTTACCAAAACTTCCGGAGTGCCAAACAACAAAAATACTTCATCTTTGAGGAACGAGATAACTTTTGGGGAAGTTGCCAAAGGTAAAGGCTTTAAGAGTACATACTTCGAAAATTGGTCCACCACTACAAACAGGTATGTGTTCCCTTTCTTGGACCTGGGATAGGGTCCCATGAAATCCACAAAGATCCGTTGCCACGGACGTTCGACCGGACGGTAGTTTCCCAATGGGGGTTTTGCTATTTTGTTGCTACTCTTTGTTAGTTTGCAGATGGTACAGTCAGTGACGTATTTATAAACTTGTGGTCGCATTCCTGGCCAAAAGTAGTAACGTCTTAGCCTATCAAGGGTCTTCTTGATACCACCATGAGCTCCTGTTGCAATATCATGTTCCTCGTAAATTAATTTTTGAGTAAGTGGCTGTGGAATCCAAATTTTCCAATTCGACAAGTCCGTTAGAGGGACGTCAGACTTGGGATCGATTCTTATGAAAATCCTTTCTTCACTCACTTTAAACGCGGAATACAAATCGGGATTAGCGGTTATTAGTCCTCGAAATCGGACATATTCTGGATCGTCAAATTCTACTGAAGCGAGATCTACTGCATTTACAATTTTCGGCCAATCACAACTCAATTCTTCCACCGAGTCATAGAACATACGTGAAAGAGCGTCTGGTACTACATTTCGGATACCTTTCTCATGTTCAATTTGAAAATTATACGACTGGAGCTTTAAGCTCCATCGGGCGAGTCGACCACTTAAATCCTTTTGCGACATGAGCCATTTTAAGCTTGAGTGGTCGGTTATAACCGTGAAGGCAAACCCTTCAATGTAAGGTCGAAACTTTTTAATGCTAATTATCGCTGCCAAGCACTCAAGCTCCGATATAGAATAATTTTTTTGCGCGGGATTAAGTTTCTTTGAAACGAACGCTATTGGTTGTTCCAAATTATCCAGCGTGCGTTGAAAAAGTACTCCTCCAATACCTGACGTGCTCGCATCGCATCTAATGTAGAAGGGTTGAGAATAATCCGGATTGGTTAACACTGGAGCAGAAGTAAGCAGGTCTTTTAATTTATCAAAAGCTATTTGAGCTTCAGGTGTCCAGCAGAACTTACTGCCTTTACGAAGTAGATCCGTAATTGGTGCGGTGAGACTAGCATAATTAGGAATGAAGCGTCGATACCAGCCCGACATTCCTAATAGTCGTCGTGTTTGTTTTACAGACGAAGGTGCTGGAAAATCTGTAATAGCTTGTATTTTATCTGGGTCTGTTCTAAGACCTCCTTCCCCAATGACGTAGCCCAAGTACTTTAATTCCTTCATGACAAACCGACTTTTCTCAACATTTATCGTGAGTCCAGCTGCTTTCAACCATTCCGATACTAACTTTAACAGAGTAAAATGTTCAGATAGGGTGGATGATATGACCAATAAATCGTCCAGGTAGACAAATATTCTATCGTGAAAGGAATGTGGTACAACTTTATTCATTAGTCTACAAAGCGTTTGAGGCGCATTGCAGAGCCCAAAAGGCATAACACAATACTGATACAATGGCCTTCCGGGCACCGTAAAGGCTGTTTTCTCTCTTGAGGATTTTTCAAGCGGAACCTGCCAGAAGGCGTCCTTAAGATCGATTCCGCTGATATATTTTGTTTCTGATAATCGACCCAGCAATCCATCAATCAACGGGAGAGGGTATGCATCTTTCTTTGTTAATGCGTTAAGCTTCCTGGAATCCAGGCAAAGCCTAGCCTTTCCATTGGATCTCCGCACTAACACAACTGGCGATGACCAAGAACTAGAGCTTTCCTCTATTACTCCCATTGATATCATACGTTCAAGCTCATCATAGATTAATTTTTGGATTGCTGGAGATACAGGGTAATGACGTTGTTTAACAGGTCTATTACCTTCAACATCGATAAAATGCTCAACCAAATTTGTTTTACCGAGTCCGAGAGTGGTAAAAGAGGGAAATGATTGTTTGATTGCCTCTAACTCAAGTGTCTGTTCCGTTGTCAAACTATGTTGTTTAATGTCAATTTCTGGGGTGGTTAATTCACTAATTATCGCAGGAGCGATTGAGAAGGCCCTCCAGAAATTAATTCCCAGATAAATTTTGCCTTCCAAACTCGGTGCAATATAGAATCTAATCACTTGCGTTTGCCCATTATAAGTAACCGGTTGGTCAGTATAACCAAGAATTTTATTTCTTGTTCCATCCGCGGTTTTAACGCAGGATACCATTTTTGTGTAGGAGGCACCGGCTCTAGCTAGAAGAATTTCAGATCCATGGCCGAGTATGCTAATTGAAGCACCACTGTCGAGTAGTCCGCTTAGTATTTGATTAAACAAAGTTATGGAGACGTGTGGTCTTGGATCAGTTAATGAGCATAACGTAGCTGATGAACAGATTTTCTTGATTTGTTTACGTTTGACCCAGTAATGTAAGATACGATTTAACTTATTTTTCGTACGGTGAATTATAAAAGAGCTGACAGTCTGGGTTGATGCCGTTAATTTATTTTCAGTTTGAGTGTATACGTCTTTATTGTTATTTGTTACTTTATTAGTTAAAACTTGTGGAGGTACAGTTAGAAGTAGAGGCGATTGATAATTCGTTATTGAGTGGTTGGTATGGTTTGGGAGCTTCTCGTCAAGATGCTCGTTCTCGGGACCGAACTTGTTGTTACCGGACGCAGGATACCCGATTTCATCACGGCCGGATTGGCATTTCCCGAGCTTTTTATTTGACATGTTGGACAATGAGGTTTGATAACCTCTGGTTTCCCACACCCAAAGCAGAAGATCGCTTTAATAACATGAGAACAGTCCTGATATCTATGACCTAAGTCTTTACAATTCCAACATACAAGTAAATTGGAATTGTTTGTCCCTATTGGGTGACGGGTAATATGCGGTGGTTCAGCAGTATTATAGGCTTCTACATAGGGATGACGATCAAGCTCTCCCGCACTTTTTGTAGTAGTCCTTGGGATTCCATGTCGCTCTTCAAAATGATAAGCATCTCCCAGTGGCAACTGTAACGCACTTAGGTTTTTTCGATATTTGATCTCGGTTAACTGGCGAGGATCGTGACCGGATTTGGCCCATAATTTTTCATATCGCTCACAAATTACACGCAAATCATCGGTGGATTGAATTAAAGAGGACAATGTCGCACTTTGTAAAGCTGGATCCATATTTTCCCTTATTATTTCTAGCAGTTCGGAATCCGAAAACCCAGACTCTAAGCGTCCATTTAGACACTCCATATCTAATAAAAATTTATCAAATGATTCATTTGGTTTTTGCTTTTTGGATTCGATTATCCTACGAGTTTCGCGATCCGAGGTTGGGTTCCGAAAACGGCTGATTAATGCGTTTCTTATATCAAGGTAAGTAGCTTGGGGATTCTTTCGCAGATATGTCCAAAACCACATTTCTGCATTGTCCTTGAGAAAACGAGGTAGTAGTCCTTCCAATTCAGTGACCGGTATTTTATCTCGCCTGGCGTATGATTCCAAACGAAACAAAAAGTCAAGGACATCCAACCCAGATGATGATCCACTAAACGCAAGGTTCCACTTCGGTTCGTATCGAGTGAAGTATTTGTTAACTGACGGAGTTCTGTCTTCGTCAGGATAGGGAGGCATGTAAAATTGTTTAGTTGGGTTGGTAAGGCTTCGTTGAGCATAGATTGATTGATCCGGGAATGATGTCGGTTTATAATGATAATAATCTTTGGGGTTAGAAATCGGGTGATGCGTAACTGACGTCACCTGAGCATCGGTAGTTAAATTTTTAAATTTATCAATTACTGGCCTGGCTCTTTCTTCAATGGTGGACACGGTACTGACGTTAGTTTCGATAAATGTTACTTGTGGATTAGTTACGGTATCAGACTTAATTGGTGACATCAACGACATGGCTTGCTCTAATTTATGGGATGGTTCGAAAGGTTCTGGAGCTTCTCCTAATCTAGCTGGGTTAGTAAGAGATAGATCAGCTGTAGGAACAGAAAGATAGTGGTCTATCTGCCGGTCTAAAGCCGCTCGATTTCTTCTCCATTTCGAAATGAGCTTATCAACCCGATTATCCGGATTAATAGAACCTTTGAGCCTTGATGTTCGCCTAAACCAATGGAGTACCCTTGCATTCAATATCCTCAAATTTTCTAGACAATCTGCTTCGTTAATTTCTTTTTCGAAGGAAATTGCCATTTGACTGCAATGCTCAAATTCTTCGTTTACATTTTTAACATGCGTGTTTGAGACCTGTAAGGAAGGTTCTCTCATCTCGGCCTCAATTGCATTCTTCATTTTATCAAGCCAATCAGGCTTACTAATATCAATGTTACGAATAACACATTCTACTTGGAGTTCTTCTTCCTCCAAAGTTTGTAAAGCGAATAGATCCATGATAAAATAAGGTTTGACCGTTTGACGATGATACAACAAAAATTAAAGAAAAATGATAATAACCAATCACGAAATTCAATTCCTATAAAACGCTTATATAAATAATTAATTAATAAATTGGAATTCTATGAATTGAAATAGAAAAAAAAAATATAATTCAGTCGTAGCGAACTACGTAATCAAACAAAATTGTAGGGACCCAATGGTTCCAATAAAAAAAAAATAGCAAAAGAAAAATAATTATAATAATCCTAAGTTTAACAAAATATTAATAATTATATTTTGATAATAATGTTATAATCTTGTAAATATTTATAAAATTCAAAGTGTACAAAATATTTTATTGGTGTGAGCCAAAATCCGAGCTGAACGACTCTATTAAAGTTAAAAGTAAAATGTGTATCGAAGAAACAGATGATTAAAACCCTTCTTCAACCGCCCTCTCGGGGAACCAATCCATTATATAGCGAGGTACATGGTCTCACCACGAGTCAATCGCTACATAATTGGAATGATCTTCAACCAAGTAAGAATGAAGAAGAAAGACACCAACCACCTGAATCAGAAAATAAATGTATAATAAACTGAAAGGCCACACAAATTAGCATATCCTGAATGAAAGAGGATCAAACTTCAAGGTCGCCTTTGAGTAAATCAAATCATGATCAGTCAATCAAAAGTACTACTTGAAGCCGACTTCAATCTTTACATCGGATAGAAATTTGTGCAACTAGAATTGAAAACAAAAAAAATGTGAAATGTGATAACTGTGTAAAGAGAAAGAAGTTTGAACCGCTTGAAGTAAACTTTATAGGCGGATACATCAAACAACAAAAAGTGAGGAGAGAAGCTCCTTGGATGCTTTGTTAGAGCTACCTTACTTAATATTATGAACAAATGTGATACTGTTTAATCTAAACAGAACTCAAACATATGAAGTGACCTTCGGGTCCCTGTTTCGGCGCCATTTTGTAATGCCCCATGTGTGCCAAATTCCAGGAATTTGTTGGGTTTGCTCATCTCGGCTTGGGAGGTTCTTTAATAGCACACAAAAAGAAAATTGGGTCTCACAAAAACTGATCCTGGATTCTTGTTCAGCTCAACTTCACTCACACCAATAAAATAATTTGATTTTCTTATTTAAAAACTCATTATAGGTTTGTATTCAATTTAAAAAAAAAAAATAATAATAATAATGGATGTACTAAACAGTACATTATAAACTTAAATAATTACATAGCTAAATTATGTTAATTCAATTTTTTTAAATAATTTTAGTTAAATTTAAGAAAAACTAAACCTAGAATTTAATTATAATAAATAAATAAAGAAAATTTAAATGCTGAATTCAAATACAAATCTTAATAGATTGTGGTTTAACAGTAGGAAAGAATAAGAACAATAAGTAATTATAATTTACATATATATTAATTAATTAATAATTTAGATATACCTATATAGGCCAGGTATCAATAATGCAGCAGAGAATGCGACAACAAAACGAGCGTATATAATTTGTTTTTGGAACCAAAACAAAAGAGGTTGTATATATGTAATTTAAAATTAGCTCACCTGAATTTCCAGTACGAAGAGCGCTCCTGGTAATAGAAATCCGGTTGATTTGCTTCTGAAACAAAGAAAAAAAAAACACCCTCCTGTTTGGCTCAAAAAAAAAACTAAGAAAAAGCACTTCACAGAATCACCAACATTTTATAGTAACACCTGGTCTCATATGTACACTAATACACTAATAAAATAAAATTTGTAATAATAATAAAAAAAAACACTTTTTTTTTTTTTACTTTTACTTTCTACAGCGGAACTAAACTAAACCGTGATGTAAAATTACCGGAATACGCGTATATATATTCACGAGGAATTTCGTATTCCAACGTCCGATACGATTTTGTTGCTACATATGTATATTTTAATCCGGTGCGGTATTTTATGCTAACGGAAGGTCAGGTCACTCATAACCGGAATCCAATCAATTTACCACTATATTCCAATTGTTGGTTGATCTTGCGGTAATTTCAAAATTTCCAACTGAATTTAATTGAAATTTACCGGGCGACGTTAGGCGTATGCGATCTGTACAATAGCAAAAAAAATATGACGAAAGTTTATTTCGCGCGCTTTTCAATTGTTGTATATGAGTCAACCTTACCTATTCCGCTATGTAAGTACGAGTATATATAAAAAGTAAACAATACAGGTTTATTTTGAACCGATCAAATAGATTGACGGCTAAATCTCGTAGTTACCAAAAAGCACTACAATAATTATTATTTCACTTATTATTTAAAATAACTTTAATTTTAACTTTTATTTTATATTATATTAGAATTTAGTTTTTGTATTTTTTTATTATTATTTTTCAAATTCTTTTCTTTGGTCTATTTATTAAGACAAATAAGCGGCAAGTGATCGAGTTATTGCAATCGACCGATTTTATTATTTTTTTATTTTTTTATTTTTTTGTTCATATTATGGCTAAAGGCAATTTTTATGGCATGATATGCACATTAGGGTTGAACAAAACCTTAAAAACGTAATTCCTTTGATTTTTTTATTTTGGAACTAAAAATCTATTTTCGAACCATTACAAATGGACCCCTTGAAAACCGAAAACAAAACTCTGAGCTTGGCAGTTGTGCTTGAGGGCCCATTACACCATGATGTAAAAGGTAATAGTCTGTTCATTTTATTGAGCTAATGTAATTTCCCGCATATGTCCTAGTTTGATATATTCTTTTATCAAATGCTTATACATAACACAAGGTTTTCGTTCTTAGTAAACTCTACCTTTCCTTCGATCGTATTCGATGTATAGAAACACCGATGGAATTTCTTAAATTTGTTTTTCTTCTTGTTTGGCCTGCCGGAAATGTGACTCGCAAATGGGTAAATGAGTTTGCTAGTAAATGGTTTACATTTTTCACTTTTGCTGTGATGGTAGTTGTGAACGAATGCACTGTTTCAGTATCAAATTTACTAGCAATTATCCAACCGAAGGATGTTTTTTGCATGATAGGTCGAGTATGGTCTCCAAATATTCATTCTTCCTCTAACACATCAAAGTAATCATCTGATCTCCAATCAAGATTGATTCGAATTTTATTCTGCTACCTCAAAACATGGTGTTCTTCACTGGTAGCTTGATGTAGAGTTTTCAGCTTTTGTCCGTCTCCGGATCTATGAGTCCAAATCAAAATACATAATCTCTGGTTATAGGTACAGTAGCACACAACATTTTAATAGTGGCCACTACACGGTTGAAAGAGTCAGAAGGTTTAAATACTTGAGCTCTCTTATATCATTTACGATAACAGTGTGGATGAGGATATTAAACAGCGGCTTGCAGCAAGCAGTTGGGCTTTGTATTGCCTAAGGGCACTGCTAAAATCTAAACACATAACAAATTTCGTAGAAATTCACACTTAATCACATTGTCTAGGGCAGCATGAAAAATAAATTCAGGATCGGTGCAGCCAGGTTCTGTTGATATACAGTTAGGGGATAGTAATGGCCCTAAAAACTAGTATAACGTTAACAAAATGCAACCTTCCTTAATTTTGCCTGAAAAATGGTCATCCCAGCCTAGTTTCTGTACCCAGATAAAGATCATCTACTCCGTATGGGCTTAGTTCATGATGTTATTTGTGAGAGCAGCCTAGAGAAGGATTATGACTGCTATCACTTCGTGAGCAGTGTATTAAACTTTAGGTCTTTAAATTTAGATCAGTTTTCCGCTCTGCCTTGTTTTAAACTTATTCAGCTTGCGAAGGCAGCAGTGCACGTTTGTGAATTGGGACAGAGTTGTGGGTTTGCACCATATGGGTTTTTGTTGCATTGAGTGGGGAATCCTCGTGGTTTACAACCGATTTTAATAATAATGTGACAGCCATAGGTAAAACGAAGCTTTGGTATTCGTCCAGATAAAATTCGAACATAGCTCATTATTAGATTCCAATGGTTGGGTTTCTTGATTCATAAAGGAAGTGTTACTCAAAACTTTTTATGTATTTGACATCCATTTAGCGAATTGAAACTCACCTTCACTGTACGTAACAGTTTGTTAGACAGATCGAACGGCGAGGGAGCATTTTCTTCGTTCATGTCACCTTAAAATCGGGCAGTTATTTTTCTCGTAATCTGAGTAAAATGTTGATCAGATTTTTTCGCAGTTCTGTACCAGTTAGCCTGTTGTCACTTGGAGACTGGCTGATTCAGATACCGCTTCACTTATAGAAAAATATATCTGCGTCACTAAATCAGCCTGCATTATTGAATTGTGCATCGGCGGGTTGATCTCGATTATATTGATTTGATAAATGAGAATAACATAGTCCTTTTATGTGGCACGGAACGTGATTGAAATCATTCCACAACGTCTTTTGTATTTTGCTAGAGGTGGTTAGAAGAAGAATTTTGTTTGGAAAATTTGATATTATCTAGTTTATCTAGTTTACCTCCACCACCAATGTACCTATAATTGGTTAGAATTTTGATCCGTAACAATCCTCATCATGAAAATTGTGATATATGAATCTTTGAAACGTTGTAGGAATCTATATATAGATTTATTGTATACATATTCTTATGACATGTTGTCATAACATATATCACTAAGTCTATAGAACAAGAGTATAATAAGCTTCGTCAGACGAAACGATGAAGATGTATACAATATGTTTTCGTTATGTACAACAAAAATACGGGAGCAAAAAGTTGAAAAATAATATTATCTGCATTCACAATGGTAATATTAGAACCGTACACAACATATTATCAGAAAAATCTACTTTACCGTTTTTATGATTATGAAGAAGAGTTGTCATGAAAATACATTTCTTTGTTAACTTTTCTAAGAATTTTTGCGCAACTTAGACAATTTTCAGATTAGTCGTCGTTTTTATTAAATATTCGTTTATATAGAAGGAAATTCGACTGCAATTCTAGAACTTAATTGAAATACTAGAGTTTTGAAACGATATTCTGTAAAAAAAAATAAAGATTGCCATGTGAAATAGAAAACAAAAAAACGCCCGTATCTTGGGTGGATATAATTGTGAAGCATTATTTGTCTATAATCTTATATAACTTATATTGGTTACAATTTACACTCTTCTCTGGAAAGCGCGTCAACTGACAGAGACGCGGGATTCTGCATTTGATGGAGAACTAAACTTTTTTCAGTATATACGGAGCACCATACATAGCCCATTGGTAGCCACCGCTATTAGGTGAATTCATCAGCTAAATTATTGAGACATATCTCTCCTAAATGATCATCATTGAAAGGGTTTCAACAGTAATCAACTTAAAACAAGCAAGGTGGCTTTAGAAAGATCATATACCAACTCAATTTGTATCATTATAGAATATTTCAATCACAATGAAATTCTCCACAATCTATATGGACCAACTCCCTTCGATTCAATCAATAACAGCGTAATTTGGAAGACAACACAAATTAGATAACACCTGGCAGGGAACTGATGAACGGTGATGACGGAAACGAAAGGATTTGGCAAAGCATAAGAGGAACTGATTCAATTGCCCTAAATAGAGTCAAATAGTCCTATTTAGTTGACGCCCTATGCAGGAAAAGGAGTAAAATACTTGCGGAATCTCGAACACTAAAACTAGACTTAAACAAACATGTTACTTGGGAAACTAGTGGATTGGAACTTTATGCACCTCACAGTTTCTTTAATGTTTTGGATCCTCAGGAGACGTAGTATTTGTTGAGTTCCTTAAATATTTTAATGACTACTTCAAACATTCTTAGTACTCAAAAAAACTTAGTAGTAGTTTTTTTATAATTCGTGTGTCAAGTTGCGATTGAAAATATCAAAAGTATATTATTATAAATCCTTTAAGCAAAATCCGTCTAGACTACACATAAAATCTGTAAATTATATTCATCAACACTGCTCTTGTATTAATCCCGACAGAAATATATATTTTCGTTTGCTCTACGAATTATTAATATACTTTTCAGTCTGTGTACTCTTGAATTGAATTGCAAATTTTATCAAAACAATATCTTAATAAAGGATTATGAAATATCCTTTTTTGTTCGATTCATATACGTATGGTTCGCATTTGGTAGGAAAAACACAAACCCACGCCCTTAAATTTCGTATATATTTAGCATTCGTTGTTGATTTATACACATTGTGCGTGCTAAGCGAGAAAGAGTAGAGTGTTTAAAAGAATATGCTTTTTTTTAAAAAGGATTTACAGGATTTTTATTTAAGCATATGTATATTAATTTTTCGCATTTTGTTTAACAATTTGTTGGTGTATTGATATACATAAGTAAATTTATATATTTCATTGCACGACATGAGTTGTTGGTGTGACATGAATCGCCCAATTCCTCGAGTTTAATCCTTTAAACGATATCAGAATCTACGAAAAAATAAAGAAAAAGCAAAGTTAAATTATCGAAATTATAAAACATTCATCAATGTCGTTTTATACTCTTGAAATACTTGCCTTGTTGTTTATACATTTTTTTTCTCGAATCATCATCATTTTCATCACAATGGAAAAAAAAATTGTGTCATGATAAAAATACCTTCTATTTCCTTTTTTACAATGACGACAATTTTCTATAGCTATACATGAAGAAACAAGATACCAAGAAGAAAATCAGAAATGATTGATCGCGATTTTAGAATAGAATAATTGAATAACTGATGAATTTTTTTTAAGCATATTATATTTTGAATCTATTTTATGTTTTTATTGTTTAGAAATTCTATGTATCGGTTTAGAATTTATTGCTTTTCGTGTATGATTGATTGAGGGCGATATAAATACTAGAAACACAACAAAAGAATTATAAAAATAATATTTTTCGAATTTGTTCAACCATAACTGGATAACATCTCCAGAATGATATATATAATATATAGAATTAGCTTCAAAACATGTAAACAACCCTAAAATGTCATAAAAAATTGAATACAGAACGAAATTACAGCATTATTCGAAAATAAATGGAAACCCCATGTTGGGCGCCAAAACATTTCCTACCCCTGTTTTCGGTGTCATTACTGCACTAACATAATTGGAAGCTTTAAAACTATATATCAATTGAATATCAATTGTATAAAACATTCACAACTAAAGCAAATCCCTCTCCAATATGGAAAAAAAATTTTTAAAAATTTTATTTATTTAATTTAGTCAATTTATATTTTGAGGCGGCTACTATAATACATAAAATTACTGTGCGATTCTTATCTAGTATCAGCCCAAATAATTCGTAATGCTCGTAGCAATTAGTTTATATAATATCTAAATCCATTTATCGAGATAATGTTATCAGTATCATTTAATTTCAAGAATACCAGAAAAAAAAATTAAGCTATCGATAAAAAGCTGAACAAAAATCCGTATGTATTTACTGGTATATGTACAGTATGTATATGTATACATACATATAAGAAGAACATGAAAATTCATCTCACATATCTGAAATTTATCATGTAATAAAATTACAAAAAAAAAAAAAAAATCGAATCAAATAGAGGAAAAAAAAAACACAAACAAATCTAAAATACAAGACATGAATATTTTTCCAATTTTCCCGTCCTTCATCGGTCCCCTCGTTCGATAAAAATTCAAATGTGGAATTTATTTTTTTGTGTGCTGCTTTTCACCATACATATACTCCATATATGTACGTTGAAATAAATATAATGTTCTTGTGGTTGTTTATGATAATCGTAAAGCTTTTGCCAAAAAAAAACCCAAAATTAGAAACGTTTTTTGGATTAGACCGTGAAAACGTTGCTGCCCAATACATAATTACAAAACCTTGAAAAAACTCTTATATAATAATATAATATATAAATAAACAAGAAGCCAACAAATTCTAATTTACACAAAACTTTTTCGTAACTTAATTTAGTCAGCTATGGTATATATACATATATAAACACACCGATGAAAACGTACACTGGCGGTAAACGAAAACGAGCAAAAAAAACTTTGATTCAGTTTTTTTATACTTTAACTTCAATACGAACAAAAAAAAAATTATTAACTTTCATGGTTTAGTCCCTGGAAAATTTAATTCTTGAGTTTATTGATTTGGTTAGAGTAAGATTTTTTCTTAATAATTTAATCTACTCGCTTAGATGGTTTCAATTGGATCAGATTTATTTATAAGTTATACCACGTCCAATATTCAAAATATTAATTGGTTTAAGACATTGTTAAGACAATTCAAAGACCGAGAATTAATTTTTGAACTTTATTGACTGACGAACACAATTTATAGATTTGTAAAGGCCTTCCAACCAGTTAATTATGATATATACAGGTTGATCAAATTCATTCTTTGCATATTTCTGCAAAGCTTTAAAATTTTAAAGTATCTGAAATTTTTAAAAATATGTATGTAAACAATTAAGAGTTTGGGAATTATAAAATTTGGCATTTAAAAAAAAAAATACATATTTTGGAAAATATTAACATTGAACTATTAAGAATAGGAATGTGATAGATAAGTTTAAAAATTTATAAATTAAATGTGGAGAACTTTGGAATTCTTGGTACACTTGAAGAATTGGGAAAATTTAAAAAGTTTTCAAAGTTGGATGATAAGACTGGGAATCAAAAATTCTGAAATTTAAGCAAATATGGAGAATATTGCAAATTTTAAAAATTATGAAATTTCGATTAAACGAATAATAACATAATACTGTAAAATTTGGAAAGCCTAAATTAAAATACAAACATTTTGTATACGTACATACATAAAAATTAGGAGAATTTGGAAAAAGTTGAAAGAACCACGAAATTTGAATTATAAGAAATAAGGAATATTGACATTCACCAAAATGTCCCGTGCGCTCTCGTCGCTTCCCTTCCCAAAATATTTAAGGCCTAGAACGTAGGTATCACATATTTGGGGTCAAATATGTCAGGAATAAAAGTGCTTGGTATGTTGGCATACAAATAATGAGTTTTTCACTTTGCAAAAAATCTAATAAAGCGCCCACCAGTTTAGAATCCTGAAAAATTTTGAAAAATTACGCAATTTAGATTATAGAAGTATAAATGTATAAGGTTTGAAAATTTATAAATTACACTTTAAGAATTCTGAAATTAAAGTAAATTTGAAATTAATTTTTGAAACTAAATTTGGCTTATAGAATTAAAATTAATGATTCTGAATTGGACAACTTTGAAAATTTTGGAATATATACCATTTAATTTTTTGAAATTATAAAGAATTTTGAAAATTTCAAAATTTGGTATGAAAGAAAATATTAAAAAGTTATGAAAATTAAGTTATAACGTTGTAATTTTGAAGAATATGAAACTTGAATTATTAGAATTAGTTCGTAAAAATTTGAGATATTTAAAACAATTATTCAGGAATTCTAACAATTTCGAAATTTGAATGGAAATAATTTGGAAATCATTTATTTACTTTCGAAATGTTTGTAAATATATAAAAAAAATTGAAATATAGATAATAATAATAAGAAGGTAAGAAGTTTGGAAATTTTTACATTAAACTGGAAGAATTCTAATATTTGAAGAATATGGCAAATTTTGAAAATTATGAATACAGATATGAAAATCAAAAATTCTGAAATTTAAGTTGATTTGGAAAGCTTTCGACATTTTAAATTATATGAAATTAAGATTATTAGAATTATAGAAAATTTTTAAAATTACGAAATTAAATTTATTTTAAAATTTATAAATTAAACTTTAAGAATTCTGATTATTGAGAACTCAACGAATTTTCAAAATTAAAAATGTGAAAATTTAAAATTTAAAATTTTAGAATTCTAAAGTTTAAATTAATATGGGGAAAATTTTAAAATGAGAAGGTTTGAAAATTGTTTACAATTTTAAAATTTAGGAATTTTGGCCATTACAAATGTTGAAATATTAGATTGGGATGCAAATAATTTGATAATTTAAAAGTGTTTAAACTTTAATATCTTCGAAATTAAAGTAAGAAGATTTTAAATCTTTTAATTAAACTTCAAGAATTATAAAATTCAAATGATTTTGAAAACCAAAAATTCCAAAATTTAAATAAATGCGGAAAATTTTTAGAGTTACGAAATTTGATTCATGAGCATTAAGATGTCAACCATTTTAAATTTATAAATTAAACTTTAAGAATTCTGATATTTAACTGCCAAATTTCGAAAATTTATAGATTACACTTCAAGAATTCTAAAATTAATTATTAAACTTTAATCATTTCGAAATTTAAGTAAATATGAAAAATTTAGAAATTTAGGTTATGAAAAAAGAATTTATGAAATTTTTGGAAAATATGATATTTAGTTATTTGAAATTAGAGAAAATTTTGAAAATTATAAAATTTGGTTTAAAAAAAAATATTAAAAAATTCAATAATTTACGTTAACCTACAATTTTGAAAATTATTAAATTTGAATTATAAAATTAAAAAAGTATTGAATTTGGGATATTTAAAAATTAAACTTTACAAATGCTGCAATTTAACAATTTTTACAAATACGAAATTGGATATTTCGATTGGAATGAATAATTTTGGAAATTTATGCAAAAATGTGGAAATTTTTGAAACTTAGATTAGATAAATAGAAATTTAAGAAGTTTATAAATTTATAAATTAAGTTTAACAATTCTAATATTTAAGTAGACTTGGAAAATTTTGAAAACTAAATGTCACAAAACGAAATCACTAAAGAATTTAAATTGTCAGGAAATTTGAAAATCAATAATTTAAATTTCAAGAATTTTAAAATCTAGTTTCTTATATCGTAAAATTCTAAATTTGCATTAAAATAATTAAAACATAATCCATTTGGAGATTTTTAATTACACTTTAAGATTTCTGATATTGCCGTTTATATGCGGAAATTTTAAAAACTATGAAATTTGAATTATAAAATTAATAAAATTTATTTAAATATATGAAAATTTTTGAAATCAAATTATTAAAAGAGAAAAATACGATGGTTTTTAATTTTTTAATTAAACTTTAAGAATTGTAAAATTAAAGTGAATATGAAGAATAATTACGAAATTTGGTTTATTTACAAATTTAGATGTCATCCATTTAAAATTTGTAATTAAACCTTTAAAATAATTATGAAATTTGAATTATAACTATTAGTGTGTAAAATTTAACAATTAATAAACTATGATAATTATGAAATTAAATAGCTAATGTAATTTTTAAAAATTACTAAATTTACAATATGAAAATTACTAAATTTTAATTATAAGCATTAAGTTTAAGTAAACGTGAGAAACTTTAACAATTTTAGAATACATGAAATCCAGTTTCTTGGAATTATAGAGAATTTTGTAAATAATAAGTTTGGTTTACAAAAATTACTACGTAAACAATTTGAAAATTTGAAAATAAAACTTTCAGAATTCTAATATTAAATAAATTTGGTAAATTTTTAAAATTAAAAATTTCAATATTTGGATTATTAGAATTCAAATGAACGGAAATTTCAAAATTTATAATTTAAATTTAAAAAGTTCTAAAATTTAAGTTAATTTGTGGATATTTGAAAATTTCGAAATTTAAGAATTTTGAAAATTACGAAATTTGATTGTTGGATCGAAATGTAAATAATTTTAATCATTTCGAAATTTAATCATAAACTAACTTCTAAATATTATTCAAGTACGGGAAACTTTGAAAATATTAAATTCATTTTTTAGGAATTATAGAGAATTTTAAACATAACATAATTGGGTTAAGCAGAAAATATTAAAAAATTCTAAAATTTAAGCAAATATGTGGTAATTTTGAAATTTTTAAAAGATGTTAAAATTGAATTATAGAATTAGGACATAAGGAATATGGAAAATTTAAAAAAAACATTAAAACTTCTGAAATTTTGGAATTTTGACAATAACGAAATTTGAATTAATAGATTGGAATTGAAATAATTTGGAAATTTATGAAAACACATGAAAGTTGTTGGTGTTATATTTTTGAAATAAGAAGGTTAGAAATTTTTAAATTATTTGAAGTTTTTTAAAAATCAGAAAAATTCCGAAATTTTTCTTATAGGTATGAAGTTGAAAAATTCTGGGATTTAAGTAAATTTGGAAAAATTTCGATATTTTGAAAATTAAAATTTTAAATAAAATGTAAACCATTTGGAAATTTATAAATTTTACTTTAAGATTTCTGATATGGGCGTTTATTTGTGGAAATGTAAAAATAATTAATTTTTAATATTAAAATAAGAATGTTAGTAATTTGAAAACATACAAAATCATTTTTAAGAATTCTGAAATTTAAGTAAATTTGAAGTATTTTAAAATGAGCAAAAATTACAAAATTTGAATTATAAGAATTAAGGTAGAAAATTCTGATATATTTAGTTAACATATAAAACATTGAAAATTACGGAAAATATGAAAAATATTTTTTTGCAATTAAAGAGAATTTTGAAAATTACGAAATTTGGTTACAAAAATGTATTCAAATGTATGGAAATTTGAAAATACAATAATAAAATTTAAAAAATTTAATTGTAATTAAATTAAATAACTAATGAAAATGTCCAAAAATTACAAATTCAGAATATAAAAGTTAATAAATTTTAATTATACGAATTAAAGATTAAGTAAATGTGAGAAACTTTAAATAATTTGGAAAACCAGAAAATAAGTTTTTTTGAATTGTAGAGCAATTTGAAAGTAATAAACTATAATTACTATGTAATTAATTTGAAAATTTATAAATTAAACTTTAAGAATTCTGATACTTAAATAAATTTGGCAAATTTTTAAAACTTAAATTACAAAATTTTAAGTTATAAATTTAAAGTTTTAAAATTAAGTTAATGTGTGGAGGGCGAGTTTGAATTGTTTGCGAATTTTGAAATCCAAAAATTACAAAATTTTGATTATAATAAATCAAATGTAAGGAAATTTGAAAATTTATAATTAAAATTGAAAGAAATCTAAAATTTAAATAAACATGTGGAACTTGAAGATTTTGAAATTTAAAATTTTGACAACTACGAAATTTGATCTATTAATTCATAAATTATTAAATGAAATTTATATTTTAAAAATAAGAATGTAAATTTGTGAATTAAACTTAGAGTATTCTGATATTTAAATAAATTTGAAAATTTTTTATTTTTTCAAAAATGAATTAATTTGGCAATAGAGAATTAAAATTAAAAATACCGAATTTTAAATCAATTATTTAGGAATTGACACTGACGATATTTTTATGATTAGAATGGAATGGAAATATTTTGATAATTTATAAACTTTAATACTTTCGAAATTTATGTAAATAAAAAAATTAAATTTAGATTACAAAAATGGAAGAGGTTTGGAAATTTTTAAATTTATCTTTAATAATTCTGATATTTAAAAAATACAAAAAATTTTGAAAATTACGAATTTAGACTTGTAGGCATAAAAATAAAAAATTCTGAAATTTAAGCAAATGTGTAGAAATTGTGAAAATAAAGGCAAATTTTGAGAAACGAAATTTCGAATATAAAAGTAAAAATATAAGAAGTTTGACAACTTATAAGAAAGTTTTGAAGAATTGTGAAATTTAAGTAAATTTAATGAATATTGAAAATATCAAAAATCTGTAAAACTGAATTATATGCATTTAAGTTGAAAATTCTGAAATTTAAGCAAATATGGAAAATTTTGATAATTATGGAATTATGAAACTTAGTTTTTGGGATTATAAAGAATTTAAAAAAAAAAAAATTTGGTTTAAAAAAGTAAAATATTAACACATTGGATATTTTTAAATAAAACTTAAAGAATTCTGATACTTAAAAAAATCGGCAAATTTCGAAAATTAAAATTAGAGTATAAAAATTCAAATGTAATGAAATTTTAAAATTTATAATTCAAATTTTAAAATTTCTAAAATATGTGGACATTTGCAAATTTTGGAATTCTGATATACAAAATTTGTTAATTACGAAATTTACATTTTTAGATTGGAATGTAAATGATTTGGAAATGTATAAATTATTAAACATGGTTTAAATTTAATTTATAATAATAAAAATGTAAGAAGTTTGTAAATTTTTAGACTAAACTGATAGTTAACTAAATTTGAAGAATTTTGAATTTATCAAAAATTAATTATTGTTTTATATGGAAAACTTTGAAAATTATTGAAAATATTAAATTTAGTTTTTTTGAAAAAGAGAATTTAAAAAATTCTAAAATTTTAAAATTTGGAAATTTCAACCATTTGAAATTTATAAATTAAACTTTTAGAATTCTGATGTTTAACTGCCCAATTTCGAAAATTTATAATTTAAACTTCAAGAATTCTGAAATTTAAAAAATTATGACATTTGAATTATAATCATTGGAATGGGAAATTTTAAAAATGTACGGACTAAAATAATTATGAAAGAGCTATAATTAACAAATTTTTGTTAAATTTTAATTATAAGAAGTAAAATTTAGTGTTTTGGAATTATAGAGAATTTTGAAAACATGAAATATGGTTTAATAAAATTAATATTAAATTTTAAAAATTTTGATATATAATTTAAAGTGTTCAAAATTTAGCTTAAAGTTGAGAAATTTGAAAATATATAAGAATTTCTACAATTATTTTATAAATTAATTAATTAATTAATTTAATAATAAATTAATTAATTTATAAATTATTATTTTTATCGAAATTTTAAAATAAATAAATATAATTTCGGTATTTATTTAAATATGTGAAACTTTGAAAATTTTGGGAAATAGGAAATTAAGATTATTGGAATTGTTGAGAATTTTCAAAATACGAAATTTGAATTATGCGATGTAGATGATTTAAAAAACTTATAAATAAAATTTGATGAATTCTGATAGGTAAAACAATTTTGAAAATCAAAAATTCTAACTTTTGGATTTTATGAATTCATGAAATTTGAAAATTTATATTTTAAATTTAAAAAATTTAAGTTAATATTTGTAAATTTTGAAAATTCGAAAAATTACGAGATTTAAATTGAGAAATTGGATATTTAAAATTCGTAAATTTAAGTAAATATGGAAAACTTTTGGAAATGTTGAAAAATGGGAAATTTAGATTATTAGAATAAAAATACAACTAAAATGAATTGTTTATTATGCCTAAACCAGCCACCGTTTGGTTTGCGTTGGTAAAGTAGTACCTGCAGTAGTACAGTAGTACAGTAGTAAAGTAGTAATTTAATCCTTAGTAAATTAGTCATTATTATAGATTACAGTTCACTAATTAATGGCTGATTAAAATAAAAGATGAGCTGCATATCCAAAACTACACCATTTTATCCATAAAAATCGTGGCACAGGCGTCGCCGCAAACGAGGCGAACAACCCCAAAATAACGATTAATATGAACAAAGGATATCGTTATAATAATATCCTTTACAAATTTATAAAAAGTAAAAAGTAAACTTTAAAACTTGTTAGTAGATATTTTCTTAAAACAAATTACAACTTATATCCTTATTAAGTAAAGCTTTCGAAAACAACCATGATAGTGCTATCATGATACATATTTTTAAAAGGACAAAAAAAACTAAAGAAAAAGTTATCCTTTTTAGTTTTAATATTAGAACAATATTGAAAAATCATTTTCTGATCATTAAAATTCGTTTCTTATATACGACAGCCACCCTAACCAGCCCCCTACAACAAAAAAACTACAAATATTTATATTTCGTTTTACAACAACTATAAGCGCGCACAGTATTAGACATGTGTTTCAAATTTAACAAGTCACACATATTATAGGTAATTTCATCGTAATTCACATTCCAATAATGAAATTTATTAATTTTTGTAATTAAATCGGTAAATTCATTATTTAGATCGAGTTGATGTATTTATAATTGAAATCGAATAAAACACTTATAACGAACGTCAACAAAACGGCTATATACGGGGACAAATGAAAACTTAATGGAATAATTTAGTTGGAGTTTCTAGTACCCACTCCGTTGAAAACAGAAAAAAGTTAAATTTCCGTTCCGGACGAATCGATTTATTTTATTCAATTGACACCAAAATCGATAAGAAAGTCATCCGTTTTTCAAAATTGGTTATATGTAAGTTTTATCAATTTCGCAGGAATTTATCTGATGTCCTTTTTCTTAAATATATGTGTATACCATATATGTGTATATGTATACACGAACAAATTGGAACCTGCACTCGGCATATTTTTTTTGTATATATGTATATATACGAAACCAGAACACAGATAAGAAATTCTTTACTTTATGTCATCATAACAAGTACCTCATTTTTGATCCCCTTAAAAAAATCATTTTGTTTGACTTTAAGCTGTTCAAAAAATCAGTTATACGTGAAACATAAAAATTCTATTATCCCTTTTTAGGTAGCTTGTTGTTGTAATTTATTTTTATCATCTAAGAAAAGGTATACAACTTCCATGAACCAAAAAAAAACAAAAAAATACTAAACCAGATCGAAAAAGGACATTTAGTTTTTTTTCATTTTCCTGAGTTTTTATTTGAAATTAAACAGATGTTTTGCTTATTCTTTTACAACACACACACACACACCCACATAAATACAGTCCAGTCTAGGGTATCAGACACAAAGCTACGTGTATGTTGTTTTTACCAGGTGCATTGAATGCAAGAATTGATGTTTCCTAAAAAATACAAATAAAAAATATTTGGCAAAACAACGCCCTAATTTTTTTTTTAATTTTTGTACAATTTTTTTTTTCATTTTTACATTCTTCTCGTTTGCGTGAAAGAATGTTTTCCAACCATCATCTATTTTAAGTTAATTAATATTTATACAAAATACGTATCCATAAAGCGATAACTCATTGGAAAATGCTAAAATTGCAGATACAATAAATTTTCTTAATTAACAGAGAACAAAAAAAAATGTTGCTGCAAAACCGAAAAAGAAAAACCTCAGAGAAAATATTATTTAAAATGCATTACCATACCAACACTATATGGAGCAAGAATAAGTATACGTATAAAGCATATATACATACATAACATAATATCAAAATACATTAGTTATAGAATAAAAATAATTTTTGGAGAAAAATATAAATTTTCCGGGTGGAAATTAGGATGCTTTCGTTTTGTCTATAAGCTTTTCTATACATGATACACAAGCATACAGATTTTGGTTGCATTATGTATTCAACAAAACTACAAATAAAGGATATTTGAATTTATGAACTAAATTGAATTTATTGGACTATGATATGCTTGGCTTAATAAAATAATGTCCATTATTGGGAGGTGTTGCGGTTTTTATAATTAGTTGCATACCTCAACATATGATTTGAATACTTTTTATTTGCATTCTCGAGGTTTACTTCGCTAAAATGCTTTAATCGTTTACTGTCAGGAAAACTATGAATCTAATAGGATGAAAAAATTAAAAATTTATCAACGAGAAACCACTAACTACTCCATCAGTAACATAAGCTTCCTGATTTAACATCTGTATACAATAAAACAATTTCCTCAGTTAAACTAAACAGGAACTAGCACGTACATGAAAGAATAAAATCTTTGCTTCTGAATATCCTTGAGAGATATTTTGAATAACATATGCCTGCACCAAGCGAGTCAATCCGAAAGTCCATTGTTGATTAGCCTCACGGTTGACCCCTTTGTTATGGTAGAATAAATCTCGGAAGACCGTTTAATTAATGAGCTACGTTCTAAAAAGCATAGCCGAGTTGAAAGTGAGTTGCAGTTGTTCAATCGCGGGGTGGCACTTGCCGATGGTTTAAAACACGTCTTTCTTAAGATATTATTCGGAGCGATCAGATAGCCTTAACTATTCCTGATAAAGCACTGTACCAATTTACAGTTGCGCATTACACCTCAAACTATAAATCAATTCATGTAACGTGTCATCCTCTATGAGTTGCTGACTTTAGACTTTTTCTACTTTAATAACTTGCTGATAACGAGCAGAATATTTGAGAAATACGTCAAAATATATTCGGCAAATTCGTCGATTTTAGGTATACGATGAAGCTCAATGTAGGAAGCCTAAATAAAGTATAACTGAACTCGATTATAATGCGGCTGTATTGAATTTCAGAAACTTTTGCCAATACAATAGAAGGTTTCCCTTTTACCATAATTACTGATCACGCAAGCATTTCAAGCGGTAAAAGGAACTTGTTGGTTATCTCAAGAAAACCTTGTCCCAAATTGCCTTGCAAGAAACAGGAAGAACAATTCAACGTCGTAAGTAAGTCAAGAATTACACAAGATGCAATTCTAGCGGAGCCCATGCGTTCGAAATAAATTTAAGTGACAACGACCAGCAATTTACTGGCAATTGGAATTCTTCCTTATTGGAAATGTACGGGATAAAGCACATTTTCATTCCTTATATATGTTTACCATATGCGTGCAAATTTCTAAAAGTGATCGTTTAATAGTAATTCAATAAAATGTTCTTGCGGCCACATACAAATGGTATACGAGCACAGTACACACATCTAAAAGTTACAGGCATGAATTGAAAATATGAAAATTGGTGATATCATAAATAAATTAACAGTGAAGTGGTCACTAATATTTAAAGAGGCAGAATGTGGTGTTCAGGCTTAATGACCTTCAAAGATTAAGGAATTTTTAATCATGTTTTGTGAAATACTGTGAATTATAAAAGTTACACCCAACGTATGCGACAAATCAGGGTATGGATCGTTCCCATGATTTCATGATCGTTTAAATATTGGCCTATTGTTTGTTAGTGCTTTTGGAACAGAAATCCCTTAATGCAAGGAGGAAACATCAACATGCTTGAGGTACATAGTCCTATTCTAGCCTGCACCCAAATTAGCAGGATGCCCGGAATAAATTTAAGCAGGCCATTAAAATATGGAAACGTAAATAATTTCCAGCTATGCGAATATGTTGATCGTGACCCAAGGGGGAGACCCTATAGAATCGTCATGAAAAGGCTAAAAAAGGCAAATGAATTGCCGTAACTGCTCTGTTTCCGCAGCAATTTGATGTGATCCCTGACGTGATCCGAGTACCTGCCATTGAAGAAATACCGAGTATTCCCTGAACGATGGAAGAGACAGCGTCTGGTCCTTTTGAAAAACAATAGGAACAAACCGAGTGAATCATCCTCATATCGACCATTATACATGCTGGATACGGCTGGCAAAGTGCCCGAGAGAATCATATACAACCGACTAGAGAAAACTGTGGAAAACGCTGGAGTTCTCGCAAAGAGGCAGTACGGGTTTCGGAAGGCTCGATCGACAATGGACGCTATCCAACACGTCGTTGAAATAACCAAAAACGTAACATGTGGAAAAAGATGGAAGTCTCAAAAAATTACTGGGCTCTTGCCACCCTGGATGTTAAGAACGACTATTTTAATGATAGAGCGACATATGACACGGATGACGGTGCGAAGACATACAATGTTTTGGGTGGTGAACCTCAAGGATCTGCATTGGGGTCGCTTCTGTGGAATATCTTGCGTATACGATGGTATCCTGAGGCTTCGTGTACCGGATGATGTGGAAATCGCGGGTTTTGCTGACGACGATGTAGTAGTAGTGATTGGAAAAACCACAGACGAAATAATGGAGATAAGTAGTTTGACAATCATAATTATAAAAATGTGGTTGATGCCATTTGGGCCTGAACTTGCTGGTCATAAAATCGAAGCCGTTTTAGCTACCACTAGGAAGGTGTAAACATTGATGATGATGGAATCTTAACACATCCACAGCCTTCATTACGATATTTGGGTGTAGAAATAGATGCGCGTTTACAATTTAAGGAGCACTAAAGGATAGTGGAGGGTCTAGACAGCGACGTAGAATGCTGCTGGCAAACGTCGTAATCTTCATCATTCCCTATGGATCCGCCTGTAAGGGGTTTCGATGGTCTTCGAAATATATATACTCAAATTGGTGTCGGTGTACCGCCTAAGTGCTCTAAGCGTGATATGTGGCTTCCGCATAGTATCTACTGACGCGACACTCCTTATTGAGAGGATTGTTCCAATCGAACTTCTTGCGACGGAAAGGAAAAAATGGTGCCCAATCGTGCACAACCAGGGTGTAGAGCACTAGAACGCGCTTAGACAATGATAGATTGGCAAAGACGATGGGATTGTTCGCTGGAAAATGGTCGTTGGACTTACCGTCTCATACCATTCATTGAAATGGACATGGTTGTTTTGGTGCATGTTCAAGCACACTGATACTCCTGCTTGCAAAGATACACAAGATTATCCTGCTTGCAAAGATACACAAGAAGATGTGGAGCACATTTTTTTTTCCAATGCCCACGGTTTGAGAATACTCGAAGGGAACTGTTAGCTGTCCTAGGGCAGCGTCCAACACCGGAAAACATAACGCAATGAATGCTTGACTATGAGGAAGGATGGAATGCTGTAAGCCATATGGCGACAGTGGTATTGAATGAGATGAGGCGCCTAGAGCGTACAAGAGAAGAAGAACATGCCGTGATTAGATAGCGATGACAAACTCTATCTAAGATTGAAGCGCTAGGGAGAGAACAAAGAGCTAAATGGCTAGTCACCATGTGAAGTGTTTGGTTTTTAGGTGGTGGATATCCGCCACTGTTTGTGAGGTGTTTATCCCACCGAGGCATCGTTTTCCGCAGATTTTCCACACTTTAACCAAAACAAAACCAAAAAAAAATGCACATACATATGTACAACATATACCCATGTCATACCATATTATAACATAACAGTTTAAGTAAACGACACTCCAATACCAATTCATACAACTTACGTAGTCCCAAAACCAATAACAATCAAAATCGAATCGAACAGGCGATATTTTAACCTATGTATATAGAAACCGCCGATAGAACAATAAACACTCCTATAACCCAAGTTACACCCAAACCACCACCAAACAAATAACCTGCAAACGAAACAAACACCCATACCAAAAACACAGCTTGAGCGGGGGTCCGGTATTGTTTTGGCGGTATCCATTTTTCGTTTTGTTGACTTTATAAACATTTTATTTTTTTACGGATGCGGGTCGTCAGCCCAGCGATCCAACCGTTTAGTCGCCTCCTACGACAAGCAAAGGATACTGTGGTGGTATTCTTGGGAAACATGTTCGTGCAATTTTGATCTACGAGACATGTGAGTGCCCCCCGACCACAGGGGCCAAGTATTAGTATTTAATAGGTAATCAAAAAATAACTCACCCCTTTCATTGATATCAATGCTGCCACAAATTGTGTGATGCGCAGTCGTGGCACATCCAAGGAGCACCCCAATCTTCTTTCTTTCCGCTTCGAGAACCAGATTATCCCCCAGATTATCCGCCAGAACCTGTTTGTCCCGGTCCATATAGGCTGAGACCAACCAGATTAGACTGCCATCAACGTCTAAGCAGTTATGTCACCATTGCTGTATTGAGAAATTAGAAACATGTTTAAATTGTTTTTTCCAAGAATGCAGGATCTGATTTTCCCCGAATGTCTTGAGTATATTAGGTTATACCCCTTCATTCTAAGGCCACAGATCCTGTTGCTGTTTATCCAAGGTTCTTGAATAAGGACCACGTCCTCTCCTGATCCAGTCAGTCTGAGGGGTAAGGCGGCCTTCGTTTGGTGAAGGTTAATTTGTGTGATATTTAGCATAACACCAAGTTAAGCCTACTTACCTATTTTCACTCCCCACTATCGCAGGCTAGTGTCCGTCGGTTGCATTGGAGCCGCCGGTGTCTCCCGTATCTACTTCCATGGAACTTCGTTCCCCAGGTTCATCAGGTTCCGCTCAGTGCGTTCCAGCATCGTCTTTTTTTAGACTCTGAGAGTAATCGACCCGAAACAGAAGTCGATTACTCCCTTAGTCACGGCAGCGCCTTTTGTTACACGTGTGCCAATTCTCAAAGCTGAGTAAGAAAAATGGTTGTCAGTAATAATATATTGACAGATATAGAGTAAACTATAAATATGTTTACAAATTTTTTGCTTCATTACCAGCAATTATGGTAATATTTGCTTTATTATTAAATTTGGAATTTTTTGATTATTTATCCAACTACTATAACACAAAATGGTGGTAAATTTTATGCTATATGAATTCAAACAGATAAGCTTATTTATAATGTTAAGACATTTATCACCTTGATGTCGAAGGCAACATTCATCGTCCGACTATTTGGATTTTATACAAAAAAATGTAAACAAGTTAGGTGGGGCATTAGTAAAAGAAGTACAAATATTTCTCAAATTATTAGTTCATAAAATGAGTTGCCAAAATTTTAAAATTAAAACTAGGGCGTTTTTTATTTTCATTATAATCAAAAAACGCCGTAATTTTATTTATTTTGATCCATTTCTAATTGAATACAGGTAGTTGTGATCATTTTAATTAATAATGTAAAAATTATTAGACTCTAATTAACTGCTTCGATAAAAATAATAAACCATCATGATAACACGAAATTTAAAAGATGAGCGATAAATGTACTAACTATAAAAGCAATTTCGTAGATGACTCATCCGATTAAATTCTATAAGGTATAAAAGTAGAATTCGTTTTGAATTCTATTATTAGTGATTTCGATTTTGTATTGAATAGTAGTGTCGTAAACTTGAAAGCCTAAATATAGTAAATCATGTTTAAAATAATTTGTGTGCTCGTGGTGCTAGCTCAGCTGTCCGCTGCCGTTACAGTGAATCCCGATAAATTTGTGTGTGTAGGAAACATGTATTACTCGACATGCGGAAATCGTTGCCAAGGAACATATGCAGAGCCAGATCGTCCGTTAACTTGTAAATTAGCTTGTGGCCCAGGATGTGTCTGTCGGACTGAACTTTTTTATGACGATTCAATTGAGTATTGCGTTCCACCTGACCAATGCTACTCCGTATTGCCCTAATTGGTAATAGAGTAACGATTCAACTAACTATTGCTTTCCACGAGACCAATGCTACTCCCTATTGCCCGAAATAGAACAAGAGTAACAATCTGTTATCAGACAATAAAGTTATTAAATAAAATTTGCATTAATTGTGTTTATTATTTACATCTCTATACCATAAAGTTGCGTACATAATTTTCGGAATGGCATATAGGAAGCAATTTTCTGCGTTTGTGTTGAATTCAATTTTCTTCTGGTTTAGTTTTAATTAGTGTTGACATTGAACGAATCCATTTGTAATATGTCAAACCATCAATATCAAACCGAAAAATACAGCAAGTTGAAATCCGCTCTTACAGCTCGGCACACCCTTTCTTCGGAACGCAGCCTCGAAAAATTACTAGAAAGGGCGAACTTGGGTGATCGAAAACCCAGTGAGGTGTATTTTTCGATGAAAACGCTTTGTGGTTTCGTAAACTTCCACAAGTTATCATTGCCGCGCTTACTTCTATGGGAGATAAGGCCATTGATAAGATTTACGAAATCACAACACCCAGTGTGGCGAAAATTTCTCCCTTAACATCATCGACCTCCCGCGGCCCGGAACTATCAGAAGCTGTAGCAACCATCAAACAACTAAGCAAACGACTTATGTTAATGTCGGGTTATCATTCAAGGAACCCTCAGAATTGAGTGGCGGAGGGACCGACGCAACGCAAGCTGCAACCAGCCTAGCGAAATTCATTAGAACTTCAGATAACATCAACAAAGAAAAAGAAAAGTTCAACGAGATTATCAAATACAGACAAACGGGAACTGCGTTTACTAGAATAGACAGAAGACAAATAAGGGATGACCAAACACTCAAAACCACGTTAAGAAATATGAACGCTCCAACATACTCACTCAGCGAACTAGAAAACAACCACACAGGAATATGACAACAATACGGAGAACCTATCAAAAAATACGGCTACAGACTAAGCAAAGCTAAGAATATAAAGCCAAAATAATTGAAGATACAAAATCAACACATTGAAGCGTCAACTAGAACAAAGCAAATAATATTTTATTACTCTCAAAAACCGAATCACAAGTGTGACATATGCCGCACTAAGATATTTATAGAACAAAGAGCAAGAAATACACAATATCAACATAACCAATCACAATACCAAACCCCATCAAATCACCCATCAAATTCAAAGACCAAAACTACACAAGACAAATATGGTACACACCACCTCACTAAAATAACTTCACAAACTATCGACAACCTACAATCCCAAATTTTTAAGGCCGACCTCCTAAATACTGCTCACACTGCAAGGTTACAAAAGAACACACATTCAACGAGTGTAGAAACAAATTCCTATTAAATAAAAATTACAACACGGCACAACCAACAACGATCAAAGAATGTTGACAACTTAAACGACTTATATATGGAAATCATTGCTACACGAAATCAATATAACAACCAGGGAAACGAGCAGAGATCCAGCCAGCAGTAAGAGAGCCGCCGCAGTTGGATCCAACCACAAATAACCATGAACCACAAACGCAAATTACAAACGAAAACGAATATACTCTCCCAATGGGTATAAATCCAGAAATAAAATTCTCACGTTAATCGACAGAGCAGAACTACTCACATTAACGAAACGAATCTAAATACTAAACAAACACAAACAGTCGCCAGCCCGACATTTAAAATCGTTGCCAAACCAACGCAAAAACTAGATACAAAGCAAATACAAACAGTCGCCAGACTGACACATAACTCAGGAATCACACATACGCAAACGAGCATAAACGGTAAAATTAAAACCCTACCACTGGACATAGCGAATAATCTCACAAAAATCAAAGAAGCAAACTCCAATGCGAATTTGTTAGCTAAGTTTCTGTAATAAAACTGCGTTCATATGGACGGCTTGTAAGAATCGGGGAATTTTCCATCATTGAAAAATGTTTACATTTTTGTAATGAAAACCATTTCCACGAACAGTCAATCAAACCGTAGTGAGATTTTCGCTGATCATTATATGTGTATACAAATAACGGCCACCAGATCATTGATACGCACTAACCAAAAACTAATTACTTTCGCATCCCTATATCCCTGCCGCCATCCATATCTGATCATTAACCTCATTCTATATGATTGTATATCACTCCATACGTTACACGAAACATTTTCCTAAGCAAAATATTAAAAAACAATGGAATTTAATTTTCCCATTTACGACCCAAAAAAAAAACAACAACAAAAAATTAATTAACTTGAAACAATACACACAAAAAACAAAGCTTTCCAAGTATGAAAAAGCAGCAAAATTAAAGCGACAAGCGCAACACACAAAAAACGTTCGCCCGTATTTGTTGCTGTGGAGCCATTTAAAACTCATATTGCCTCTTTATTGTTTTCTAAGAACAATGAAAAAGAAAATGTCGCAGTCACGTCATTATATATTGGAAAATGAACAAAAACGTTATGATTACGATGCTGCTGCTCGATGTGCGCTGCGAGTAATGTGAGTACTAATAAATTTAATGATACAAAATCTTATCGTCTTTCTATTTTAGGTAGAGACGCAAACTATATATAAGAACTGTTCATCCTCTTGAATTATATAGAAATATGTTTATTGTATGTACATAACGTTGTTAAAAAGATAAGTATCTCTTATCTTAATGTAATATATGTATAAGAATACATCTTACTATATCTTTATGATATTTTCATTCATTCAGCAAGGATGTATACGTATATAAAAGTTATGTATGTATGTGTATATATTAAATACCCTCTTTCAGGATTTTCCATCAACAACTTCAAAACCTTTTTTCTCAATTTTCTACATTTGTTTCCATAATATTATGTGTGTGTCTGTGTATATGTGTGGTGTACTTAAAGTATATTCAAAATCAATATTATGTGGTATGGAAGGGTCCTTCAGATGAAAATTATGAAAATATTATTGAATTGATACACAAAACAAAACCCATTATTTTATTTCACCCTTTTCATATATGTATATTCCTTCCTCCCGAAAAAAAATTGGGTTACACACATGTTCAAAAAAAATTTTCAACTATCCTTGATGTATCCCAATAAGTATCAAAAATAAACAAAAATACTACAACTAAATAGTATACTTCGTCGGGGTTATCGACACAACTCGATATCAATTACAACAAAATTCACAATGCGAATTGGTAAAAATCAAAAAAAGATATCAAAAATAAAATATTGGGGAGTGAGAGAATTCTCCCAATTTTGATTTGGTTTGTCACAATTTTCATCACTTCCGAATTGTGTATGCCAGGATATTTTTAAAGGCAAAAGATTTTTCCTAATAAAGTTGATGAGTCGTCAAATTCGTAAGAAACGTTCCCAACATTTTTTTGTATTAAAACAATAAAGAAGCGGATTCGACACGAGCAAATTGGTTTTCTAAACTAATCCAAAGTATCAACAAATGTTTAGGAAATCTTTCACACGCCTTCTTAAAGCTGTGAAGTTTTTAGCAAATAAATATTAATAATTTAATACAACCAAATTCAATTTAAATTTGGAATTTTTATCAAGTAAATTCAAGCTCTGAGGATATTTATACGTATATGTGTGGGTACCTTAAAGAAGGCTGATGTACGAGATATTGTTAGTATTGTTATATTTCATTTGAATGATTTCAGATTTTAGGATGAAAATGCAAAAAAAAAAATATATTTTATAGAGACAATGAATAAATTTAAGATTTGTGATTAAAAACTAAATAAGACGTAAATTGGACCCACTCTTAAAGTTAGCAGCCGAAGAACACTTATTCTATACCGTTGATATAAAATTGGTCGTGTTACTACGCTCACTAGAAGAAAAAAAAGATCCGAGAAAGTAAAGGGTGTTTTTTTTAGAGGTTCACAACTTTGAGTTGGCAACACTGCTTTATTTGACAACCTGACTAGTTGCTTTTTCTTTAGTTTGGTTTGACATTTCAATATGGATAGACGACTTACATAAGAGCAACGCTTGCAAATTACTTAAATTTTTATCAAAATAATAGTTCTGTTCGTCAAACTTATCGTCCATTTCGTCCATTTTATGGCGTACATAATCGTCCTTTAGAACGGCTAATTCGAATAACCTTATATCATGCAAATCAATAAATTCGGCGCAGTTCTCAGCAACTTAGGGACTGGGGGTTGTGTCCTTCCACTCTATGGAAGATTTTAAGGAAGGATGTTGTCTTAAAAGCTTTCAAGATTCAACTTGTGCAGGAATTAAAGCCAAACGACCATAGTATGCGCCGCCAATTCGGCGAATGGGCTAAACCGCAAATTGATATTGAATTTCCATTCAAAATTTTGTTCTGCGATGAAGCCTATTTTTGGTTGAATGGGTACGTTAATAAGCAAGCTTTTGTCGAAACACCATTACATCCACAGAATATTACTGTTTGGTGCGATTTATGGGCTGGCGTAGTCATTGGTCTTCAAAAACGATGTATTCAAAAACGATGATGGTCAGAATGTTACTGTCAATGGTGAGCGGTATAGGGACATGATTAGAAAATTTTTCGTACCTCGATTACCTGGCATTAATTTATCTTGCTGACATGTGGTTCCGACAGGACGATTGATTTACTCAAACAAACTTTTCATGAAAGAATAATTTCGCGTAATGGTCCAATTAATTGGCCACCAAGATCGTGTGATTTAACCCCATTGGATTGTTTTCTTTGGGGTTATGTAAAGTCACTTGTCTATGTCGAATACCTGGAAATCAATATTCGAAGAGTTATTGGTGAAATACGGCCGCAAATGCAGCAAAAACATTGTTAAAAATGGTTTTCCAGATTGCGCCTTGTACGCGCCAGCAGTGGCGGCCGCATGGCCGAAATCATGTTTAAACATTAATGTCATAAGATTTTCTATCCCATACGCACGTTTCATTGATATTAAAAATATATTTCTATGTTTTATTATGGTTAAACTTGTGTAACTCTCTAAAAAAACACGCTTTAGTAGCGAAGTACTAAATACTAAAACTCTAATAACAATTCGTAAATTCTCAACATAAGAATATTAAAACTCAAAGCACTAACAATTTGTTTGAAAAAAATTTTGTATTACAACCAGTTCAATTTTTAATGCTTAAAATTCGTAAAATAAAAATATTCAAGTTACAAAAATTGTAATTGTAAATTTTTAAAATTGTATCTGTAGTTTTTTAAATTTATTTACAAATATCTAAAAGATATCTTTTCTACCTAAACTAATTCAATTGTTAATTCCCAAAATACTGATAAGTTCTCGAATTTCTTAAATTTATGAAAACTGTTTTTAATATACAAACTCTCAAAAATCTCTTCACTTACAAACAATAATTTCGGCAACTTAGAAATATTAAATTCTTAGAATTATTGTTAAAGTTTTATCATATGATTCTCAAAAATCAAAGAACCATTTTCTCCACAAACCCCATTTTAGTTGTAAATTCTTAATTAAAATTCAAAAATAAATACTCAAAAATTTTAAAAATTCTCACAATTTTAAAAAAAATTAAATTCTCTAATGTTTTTATAATTTTCAGAATTCTTGAATTTAATAATATTCATCAAAATCTAAATTTTTAAAAATTATATAAGGTGCCAAAACTAATAGAATTGCACTTTAAATTTCCTTGAAATTAAAATAAAATGTATTCTTAACAATGTTTTGGAAATTTTTGAAACTCTTAAAAGCATTAAAACTAATTCAAATGTTTTCATATCTCAAATAACTCGAACTTCATACAATTATTTTCTTCCCAAAACCCAAATTATGTTATAAATTCTTAAAAGAATTAATATTCAAAAATTAAATTTATATAATTTTCAAAATTCTTTAATTTGTTTAAACTAATGTAATTTATATTTCTAAATTAAATTTAAAAAAAATAAATGTGATTATTAAATTTCAAAATTTCTGAAGTATCTTGAATACCAATAAATTTTCAAAATATTTAATACTCTTTAAGGAGTTTAAACTAATTCTGTAAATTTTAAAAATAAATTCTTACGATTTTATGTTTCCAACTTTTACAACCCATATATACCTAAATTTTTTAAAAATTTCAAAATTTCATATTTTTTTTTAAAATTTCCTAGAGTTCGCAAAAAATTCCCGCACTAAAACTAATTAAATTATAAAAATTATAAAATTTGTTTTTTAATAAAATTTTAGGTATCGAAGATAATGTAAATTTTATTAAAAATCATACAAAATTTATAATTTGTATAATTTAATTAATTTATTGAATTAAATTTTTATTAATTTTATAATTCAAATTTAAAAGTCATAAATTTCTTTAAAGTTCCCAATATTCATATAATGCTCAGAGTTTTTTTAAATTATTATTGAAAATATGATTTTTTCTCATTTTGACTCTAATTTAAAAGAAGTTACATTCCATTTAAAATTTTAAAATTCAAATATTTTCAACATAGAAATTTTTTAGATACAATTCTTAAATTTCCAAAAATTTTAAAAGGAAAATTCCAACTTTTAAATTTTTAAAATTATTTTCAATTATTAATTCTCAAAATTTTAAAACTATCGACATTTTTAAATCTTTCAATTGTTATCCTCGTTCTCCCAAAATTCTTGAAACCAACAAAACCATTGAAGTAAAACTAATTCAATTGTTCTCAAAATTATCTATCTTTCCGTAATTTGTATAATAAAGCTGTTGTGATACTAACTAACTAAATACTGTATGTTGCATAGCGACATCTCACTTAAAATAGTTGAATTACAATAAATTCTGTTAACTGCTACATTTATTATCCAATGTCAAATTTACTTTAAATGTCACAACAGAGTGTAATAAATTAGCAAAATATGAACAACTTCTTTGGTACTATGAAACTTAAATTACATTGATGTTTCGATGATCTATCAGCTGTTCCCTCAGAATCTCAGATAAGTATTCTATGTGTTGACTTTATTTATTTTTAGGTTGATCATCGACATCTTGCCTTAACATATTCCCGGCCTTAACCTTTCTTGGAAGCAAACACAGTTTTATAATGTGCCGCTTTAATGTAGAGCTTGAAGTTTTTATTGTCGCTGCCCTGGTGTTCCCATCACCGCCTCGATGAACCGCTAAAATTCTACCTAAAGACCATTTGCAAGTCGGTAAGTTTTGGTCTTTTGTCAATACGACATTTCCAATTTTTAGGGTTTTCTCTTGACTTTTCCATTTGTTTCGTTATTGGAGATGACAAAAATACTCCAATTGGTACCTGTTCCAAAAGCTTTGCAGTCGCTTCTGAATGTTTTGCCATCTTGAAAGACGATTAACCGGTACATCAATCAATTTTTCATCAGGAATGGAATATGGAGTAGATCCAATTAAAAAGTGGCCTGTTGTAAGAGCATCGATACATGATTCATCTTCGCCGATTGGATAAAGAGGCCTGGAGTTAAGTATTGCCTCTATTTGGCACAGTAGCGTTGCCATCTCTTCGAAAGTTAGGTTTGTGTTCTTGTCGCAATCAACAAACGGGTCTTCACAGATTTTACCATCGCTTCCCATATACTTCATCTGCGTATAAGATTTTGGTAAGTTCATCCAGTTTTCTTTTTTGGTCCCGATATCGCTATCGATATATGACCAGGAACCCCTGTTCTCACTGAAATTTTTCAAAGCGCTGCAATAAATGCTTTGGTGGATAAGTCGCTCACAAGTTCTAGATGCCTTCGTGACCATACAAAAAAACACAGTAATGTAGGCCTTGATTGGTTTTGCTCCTCTTCCTAGTTTACTTGCTATCTTAATAGGCCAGCAAAGTTTACGCCGCATTTGCTAAAGGGTCTGAATGGTTTGATTCTCTCTACTGGTAGGTTTCCCATGATTTGTTATCACATATATCACAACTCCGTAATATATGTGACGTCAAAGACGGACCAGGATGGAAATTTTGAATATGAATGTGAGAAATAATCAGTTTACTCAATTTATGCACCTTGGGTAAAATGATTGGATGCATTTGATTGTATGCTACATTCGCCTTCTCAGGTCGACCACCAACTCGCAGTATCCGGATCTATAAATGAACTCAAAGACTCCAATTTACCCCCTCTTTGGACACAGCCGTATTTGCGTAGATGATTGAGTTCGGATTTAAATTGCTGCTCTTGGACGCATTTAACACATGCCTTTGTCGCCTCTTTCAATTCTTGAACAGAAAGTAGCATTGTAGATGAACCGGTATATGTATGTAAGAACTCGTCGCAATTCCGGGAACGCAGACGTCTCAGTAAGACTCTGCTCAATTAACCCCATTTCAACTGTTGCATGCAAGGTAGCCAATGGAAATGATTTTCGCTGTTCTTGATTTAAATCGACATCTAGTTTGTTTGTAAATGGCCATTTATCACTCAATTGGCGCAGCCAGATCGGCCCTTCCCACCACAATATAGATTTTATTAGGTCGGCGGGTTGTACTCCTCTCGAAGCGGGATCAGCAGGGTTTTCTTCTGTGGGTACGTAATTCCAATTAGCCGACGGTACACTTTCATGAATCTCACTAGCTCGGTTGGGTACACATTTCTTCCATCTTGACGAGTAGTCTAACAACCATGTCAATACTATTTGGGAATCTGACCAAGCACACATTTAGTCTCGCCAGTTTTTTAACAGCTTTGCCAATAATACCGCAGCACAAAGCCTTGGTAGAGTGATCTGTTTCAATGGTGCTACTTTGGTTTTCGCCGCTACTATGTTAGTATGCAAATGCCCATTTTCATCAGTTGACCTCAAGTAGACTACCGCTGCATATACTTTCTCACTCGCATCACTAAAACCATGCAGCTGTACTGCACCGATATATAAAATTCGTCTCGGAATTTTAATTTTTTCTACCTCGTTCAACTCACTCTGCACTTCAGCCCATCGTTTCGCCATTTCTTGTGGTAACAGGTCGTCCCAATCAGATGATAAAAATCCAAGTGGATCGAAAATTTTTGAAGACGCAGCCGACAAATTCACCTTGAATGAAAATACATCCTCTGCAGGATTCTATTGAAGTCCCAGAACTTTAATCGTGCAAGAATCATTTATCGATATGGATTTGCCAGCATCAGATTCTGATAATTAGGCTACGTTCAATTTCCATTTTCGTAGATAAAAACCCCCTTCCATCAATGCATTAATCATTTCATTTTAGGTATTTTGCTTCGCCATTATTATTCGCACCGGAAAGAAAATTACCCACATAGAAATCTTTTGTTATCGCAGGTGAAGCCAGAGGATGTTTGTCATTAATATCATTCGCAAACTGATGGAGTGTTCTGACAGCTAAGAATGGTGCTGCTGATGTACCGTACGTAACCGTAGTGAGTTTGAATATCCCTATACTTCTTGATTTGAGTTTGATATCCCGCGTAAGTATATCCCACAATATCGGCTGTATCGTTGGTCCTACTCGCAATTGTTCATTTAATGAAACACCACTCGATGATTTTGAAGAGCCATCAAAAACAACTCTTACTTTTATCGTTTCTTTTTCTTCTCTTACCACAGCATGATGTGGTAAGTATTAGCATTCGTCATCACGTACATAAACTTCATAAGCCTCAATTCTCTTCATATGCCTCAATTGTATGTACTCATCCATAAATGATTTGTATTCTGTTTTCAGTTTTGGATTTAAATTCAGCCTTTTCTCCAAATTGTCGAATCTCCGAAGAGCAGCATTGTAAGAGTTGCCTAATTTTACAGTGTTTTCCTTAAACGGAAGTTGTACCGTGTATCTTCCAGAATTATCACGTGAAAACGTCTTTCTCGCATATGCTATTTGTTCAGGGATGTAATGTTGTTGCTTCTTTGGGTCGTCGATTTCCCAAAACTGTCGGACCGTTTCGTCAATATTTACTTCTAAATCGACTTTCAAAGTTGACGCTAACCCATACCTGTTTTCGGCATTCGTCGCAGAACCTCCGGATATCACCCAACCGAACATAGCATTTTGTGCCAATAGGTGCCCGGATGTACTTATTTTCTGCACTTGACTTTCTCTTATAATTTGGAAGAACGCATCGGCCCCGACGAGAACATCTGTATCACTTGTTCGATTGTATCCAGGATCGGGAAGTTGAAATTTAGATGTAACTTCTTCATCTAAGTTAGACCTATATAGACGGTATTGAACAGATTCTCCGAAAGTATCGCAAATTATTGCTTACGCACGGATACTGGAGCGCTCGCTCCCACTCATATTTGTCTTAATATATAATTATCTCAATCTGTCTGGTGTAAGAATGTGTGGTGTCGCGCCTTACATAAACCACATCTCCACCTAGACCGACAAACTGTTGAAAAGTGTGTTTTGCTGAGACAGTTGAAGCAACATCGCTTTTCAGCGATAAATCCACGGCTTTGGTCGACAGTTAGCTTCTTAAACTCAGGACATTCATATAGATAATGTTCCTTGGTGCAGTTGAGACAGGCCGTTGTAGTAGCTACTGAGGGCGGCATTACTTTCACCTGAATTCTACCTTTATTACTGCATGGTTCTTTATTACTGTGTGTCGTACAATTTTCCTAAATCTGGCTACGTTTCTCCAGAAACTTTATAAGTGTATCGAATTCGAGGAGCTCGTTTTTATTAAAGTACGCCCAAGCCAGTTTTGTCTCATCGTCCAGCTTCTCAAGAACCTTTTATCCTCACTGGTGTCGCATAATTGCCCTAACTATTTGGATTATCCCTCTTTAACTCGCGGTTGGTGGATGAATTGATCAAGAAGCTGCCTTAACAGCAAGTTTAACATATTAAAGGAATCACAAAAATATTGATATAAGAAGTAAAGTTTTCGTAAATTTGATTCTAAACAATTGTGGAAAGTTTGAATTGAGAAACATTAAATTCATGATTTCGGGATTTAAAAAAATTTACAAAATAATTTATATGCACTTCTAAATCATGGAATTTCTGATATTAAATAAAAAAACATATTTATTTATTTTTATTTATTTTATAACACTCAACAGCTTTTAAAATTATAATTAACATTCGATTTTTGAATTTTATATTTCAATTCTTTTAGAAATTCTGATTTTCGATTTTTCGAGTTTTGAATCGGTAACTCAAGTCGAAGTTGAAAAATAATTAATCTTTTATCTTCTAACTTACTAAATTTTAATTGAAAGTTAAATGTAGAAGTAAAATTTTGAAATTATAGAATTTTTAAAATTTATTTGAATTATTTGTACTTTTAAAAATTCGATTTAAACGACATCTTGTTTATGGTTTTCAATGTATGTATGTAAATAGAATTTTAAAGTTTGTTATTTTTACGTATAAAATTAAGAATTAAGAATATTTTATTAAATTTTATGTTTCGTATGTTTAAAATAATTGTGCAAATTTTCAAATTTCTAAGAAATAAATTTCAGTTTATAGAATTTGAACTTTTAAAACCGAATATTTTACAATATTCTGAATTCCAAATTAAAATTTAAATTTTGGATAATTTTATTAAATTTCAATGTTTAAGGTTGATAATTATTAATCGAAATCAATATTTACTGGTTATATACCAACATTAAATATTTAAAAAATATTTGTAGCTTTAAAATTAATAATTCCAAAAATTTTGAAAATTGACTGAGTTGCTATAATTAAATTTCGTAGGCCTAAGTTAGAAAAATTTTTTTTTTAATTTTTACTATTTTCGAATTGATTATTCCTAATAATTTAAATTTCCTAGAGTTCGCAAAAAATTCCCGCACTAAAACTAATTAAATTATAAAAATTATAAAATTTGTATGATTTTTAATAAAATTTTAGGTATCGAAGATAATGTAAATTTTATTAAAAATCATACAAATTTTATAATTTGTATAATTTAATTAATTTAATAGTTTATTGAATTAAATTTTTATTAATTTTATGATTCAAATTTAAAAGTCATAAATTTCTTTAAAGTTCCCAATATTCATATAATGCTCAAAGTTTTTTAAATTATTATTGAAAATATGATTTTTTTCTCATTTTGACTCTAATTTTTAACTCTATTTCCATTTAAAATTGTAAATTTCATAAAGTTTTTAACATTGAAATTTTTTAGATGCAATTCTTAAATTTCCAAAAATGTTAAAAGGAAAATTATAACTTCTAAATTTTTAAGATTATTTTCAATTATTAATTCTCAAAATTTTGAAACTATCGTTATTTTTAAATCTTTCAATTGTTAAACTCGTACTCCTAAAATTCTTGAAATCAACAAAACCATTGAAGTAAAACTAATTCAATTGTTTTCAAAATTCTCAAAAACATTCTTAAGTTTTAAAAATTCTTTAAAAAACAGATTTTATATTTAAATTTAACAAAAATTATTTTATTTTTAAATTCAACAAAATCCAATTTTCCCTAATCTATTCAATGTAAATCCTTAAGTTAAATTAGCACGAAAGCTTTGAAAATGTTTGACATTTGAAAATGTTTTGTAAATCGTCGGATAATTTAAAATTTTTAATTCAAAAGACTGAGATTTAGAACTAAAATTCGGTAATTTAGAATTATGTGCTACGAATTACGAGATTTCACGAGATAAAAGTTAATTCGAAATTTAACTAATTTCATTCGGGTTCAATTGGGTTTTTACATTACATTATTTGTACTTTTAAAAATTCGATTTAAACGACATCTTGTTTATGGTTTTCAATGTATGTAAATAGAATTTTAAAGTTTGTTCTAACGTATAAAATTAAGAATTAATAATATTTTTTTAAATTTTATGTTTCGTATGTTTATAATAATTGTGCAAATTTTCCAATTTCTACCAAATAAATTTCAGTTTATAGAATTTGAACTTTTAAAACCGAATATTTTACAATATTCTGAATTCCAAATTAAAATTTAAATTTTGGATAATTTTATTAAATTTCAATGTCTATCAACCTGATAATTATTAATCCAAATCAATATTTACTGGTTATATACCAACGCTAAATATTTAAAAAATATTTGGAACATTAAAATTGATAATTCCAAAAATTTTAAAAACTGACTGAGTGGCTATAATTAAATTTCGTAGGCCTAAGTTAGAAAATTTTTTTTTTTTAATTTTTACGAATTTCGAATTAATTTTTCCTAATATAAAGTTTATTGAGAAATATATTTGCTTTGAAAAATTGGGTCTCAATAAAATAAATTGATTGACTATCCCCCAATCCCAATTAGATATATTGCGTAGTATATTATATAAAATAAATGAAAAATATTAAATTCCGACTGACAATTTCAAGTAAAATAATTAATTCATCAAAATTCAATAAAAGCTCATATATCTCGAAGCTTTTTGTATAATATGTAAATGTAAATTGGTCAGGATTATATTTTGTTGTTAATACATATTATAGGCAAATCATCTTTTTGTTTTTAATTAAAAATAATCAATTTATATATTTTGTTTTCTTTTAATTAAACAACAAAGCAAAATGTAAATTTTACAAAATTTATCGGATTATTATTTTTAAAAAAAAGATTAATATTGATACCACTACTTCTACTATACTTTTATGTATACATTTATAGTTTTAATATAAAAAGCCTGTTACTAAAGTGATATAAATGATTTCACTCCTTTGTTCTTATTCATTATAATAATTATTATTATTATTAGTCCTATTGTTTTTAACATAAATTTTATAATTTAATAATTAATTAAGGAATTTTAAAATATGTGTGCACTGCACATAGATATCCTTTTATTTATTATGTACGAATATGTGTATACCTATGTATACAAAATAAAATTGTTATCATGTTTAGTCGTACGAGTACCAGTGAAAACTATCAATTGATGTCGTAATAATGGTAGTAATAATCTCAATGGTACTTGTTATTATAACTATATCATTATAATTACGTACTAGATTATGATTATATGATTATTATGTAAATTATGTTGTTTATATTTCTGTTATCAATTCAGAGCATTTATCCATTGCATACATGGTAGTTATATGACATAACTTTCACTATATATCCCATCTGTGTATAGTGGTATGATTTGAATTCCGTGAGCTTATATTGTTGAAAGCTTAAAAAATCATGATTATTGAGTAGGGGAGCTTTGAAGCTTGCATAATACTCTCATTGGGTAAAATTTTAATGAATGAGCAAAAATATATATACTGTAAACCAAATTTAATTGTTTGGGATGATTCATGCACTATATAGAAATATTATCCTTTAAAGGAAGCTTTATAACACGAGAAATAAAAGCTTTTATTCGTACCTGTCCAAAATTATTATATTCAAAATATGCTAAAGCGAAAAATTGATAAGCTATTGACCTGTTTATGTAATATTCTGAGTACGTATATATCAAGATTATGTTGTCTGACGAAGTATTAGAACTATTCAACTTTCATAACAAAAAAGATGCAGCAAAAGTGACAATATCATGCAATTGCAGAATATAATATATATTGGCGAAACTTAACTAAACACATTATTTTTGAATAAAGGTTGATATAGAAGAGCAGGTGGTTTGAAAATAGATGACGGGATAGGAATAAAACTGCCCTTATGAATTTTGAAGCTTTCAATTTCCAAAACTTTTCTGTTTCAATTTGATTCTAAGAATTTTATGAATTTTAAGAATTTTAAAAATTAAACAATCTAACATTCTTTTAAGACTTCTACTTGTATTTATTATGTTCATTTTTGAGAGTTTGAAGATATTGAGAAAATTTAAGAACAATGATGAACTACATAATATATCCAAAACTAGTTTTAATATCGAAAATAATTTTTGACAATATGTGAATCTACAGTTCAAGAATTTTACGAATTTTAAAAATTAATATTTTAGCATCAAGAGAAAAACATTTAAGATGTTTTGGGGAATTCTAAAAATGTTGATAATTTAAAACTTTAAATATTTTTATGTTGAATGATTGAATTGAGTTTGATAGAAAAAAGAATTTTTGGGGATTTGAGATAATTTCAATAATTTTATTAATTTTAGGTCCGAAAATAATTTTACAATTTCTGTGAGTTTAAAAAAAAATGGGGATTAAACAGGGATTTACGCGTCATCTATTATTTTCTTGATTAACAAAGATAACGTCAACAACGTAGACAACGTCGATAATGTAGATAATTCCTAGAGTGGTTTTGTCAATTAGTTCTAAACTGAAGGGTGACCAAATTTCTTTAGGAACAATGCGTTTTTGGCGATAGTTTTTAAGAATGTCGGTCCATGCGAATCTATTTCAGCGTCATGTTTATCCATTACAAAATTATTAAATTGATCCAATACAACGATATATAGCGTTATACAGAGCGAGGCCCTCTTTATAACGGTGGATCGGTATAGAACAGCTCGCAGAAAAATCGGAAAAAACTGATCACAACAAGTCAGACAAAACGATTATAACCATCATTAAAAATTATCCAGGGAACTGTAACTATGACCGTGCCATAAAATTTAACACACCGGCCCACTCCATGGTAAAACGAAATCGAGTTCAGGAAGGCTATAGGTGCTACCGAGTTATTAAAAAGCCAAATCGTTCAGAAAACCAACACTTGTTCATGTATCTAAAAAACCAACAACTTTCCTATTATTGTGGCATGATTGTATACTGTCCACCAAGACATTCTATTAAAAACAAACCATACTCAAAAAGGTTCATAATAGGTGGTGACTCCAATACGAAGAATACTCACTGGGGTTCGCCCATTACAACATACTTTACTTACTTGGAAAATTTAACAGAATCTGAATTGAATTAATTTCTAATCGAGACTTAAACTCAGCTATACCTATTTGTTATACTTTCAGTTGGTATGGGACGTTATTCATGTACCGACTTAAACTTAATACTTGTATGGTCAGTGGTCAATATTGTGGCCCGCCTAGAAAATCGCATCAAGCATCATTGACTGGAACGGAAAATTTATAATTTTTAAGAATTTATAAGAGGGGATAGCTTGTTAGATTTTTAACTTCTTCGAAATACAATGGCACTATATTCAGTTCAGATAAGTTTCAAACGATTTTAATGTTGGGAATTTTTGGTTCAATTCAGCTTCTGTTAAAAAATTTCCAAAGTTTCTAAATTCAATTGGAAAGTATAAAAGATCTGCATAACATCCAATATATATAGGGCGGTGAGCGAGGTAGTAGAGTGATTTAGTCGGGTCCCATTAGCGATGGTATTATTTTAATTTAATTCCTTCTGTATTCAAATTGGTTCAACACATAGCTTCTGTTAAATATTTCCATATTTTTCAAGTAATGGCATGTATAGATGGGTATATATAGCGATGGTGAAATAAACGTACGAAGAGTCCATTGCGTTTGCTAAAATTTTCAATATTTTCTATTCAAATGACAGATATAAAAGATTTGTATAGCATGAAATGAATATACGGCGGTGGCTCGGTGGTAAAAGAAACTGGGTGATTGGATTGTAATCATGACTTTAGTTCAAGCCTCAATATAAATTTTTAATTTTTTTGCAAATTGGTCATTTTAAAATCAAAAAGAGATTTTTTTAATTTAATGAGAAATGTGTGGATGCCCCCGCTAAATTTGTTTACACAACATCCACGATTCCAAATTCTATGACACTGATTACTTTACCACCTCACCATTTCCCATATAAAGATTTGCCGCTATATTCATCCTTCATATTTGCCAACTGAAGGAAGAAATTAAATAAATTAAATTAAAAATTATGTAATGCCCAAACGACGCTTGAACTCAAGTTCACAATTCCAAATGCAACGACTCTGCTTACTGGACCACCGGCGTATATAAATTTGGTGCTATACAAATCTTATACTTTTGCCGCAATTCAAGTGAGAAAATTGAAAATTTTACCAACATGAATGGACAATTCATTACGATCATACACAAGAGATGGCTCCTTATACATGCAGAAGGTTTCAACAGCAAACAACAGAATGTAGGCTGTGTTCAACCAATTTTACATCAGAAATTAAATTATCGTGTCCACGATTTCAAGACCATTGGCGTATTAAAAATTTGTGCTGAACAACGATAGGAATCTTTACCAAAAGAATATAGCTTTCAATAAAAATAACCCGGGGAAAGTTAACTATGACCGTGCCATAAAATTTAACACACCCCACTCCATGTTAAAATGAAGTCGAGTTGAGCAAGGCTATGAGTGCTACCGAGTTATTAGAAAGGTTGAGATAACCAAAGCTTGTTCGCTAAAATATGTGCCAGACAGATGACAAAATTTAGAGGATGCCAGGTTTATTTGCCGCTAATTCTTCAACACGATTCAGCTGTAAAATTTTGGCCATATAGCTCGTTCACACGACTATGATTCCAACAGAAGCAATAAATTTGCCCGCGATTAATCAAATCAATTTTATCTCAAAGAGTCCACAAGTTTTCGATGTATCGAAAAATTTGGGGGTATAGTGGAAAGAGTGCTGAAGTGCAAAAGTTACATCGGCAGTTATGCCAGATATAGTTTTTACGAAATTTATAGAGGTGATTTATTCCTTTCTCAAATTTTTGATGACCCGTTCGAGAATATCGAAAGGTATTTGGCGAATGACACGAGTAATGTTTTAATGTACATCCTTGGGAAGTAGTAGTTTTGGATGATTTGTTCTCTATTCTCTTCGGCATTGCGGTGTGTTTGTCTATGTATTGTTAGAATTTCATTGTCTTGTTCCTCTTTACTTATGATGTCTGTTACCATTCTACGAGTGTAGCGTATTTTGTAATTCCAAAAGTGTTAATAGGAGTTTCGATTATAAGTATTAGATCATGTGCGGAAAATTCATGACCGCGTTGCGGTTATTATATTCGCTTCATTTGGAATTGTCACTCTTGAGAGTGCATCCGCTACTACGTTCGTTCTTCCTGGCTTATATTTTAGATCGCGTAGTCATATTCTTCTAAAAAGGATTTCCATTTCTTTATTTTAGAGTTATTGTTCTTATTACTGTTTGCGAATGTCAATGGTTGGTGATCAGTAAAGATTTATACTTTCTAACATCCGTAAAGGAAATTTCTTAGTGAAGCTAGTAACCAAATAATGGCTAGCACCTCTTTTTCGTTGGCTGCATAGTTTTCCTCTGTTTTATTTATATATAGGGTTCAAGACAAGAACGTAATTGGTCTTCCGTTTGAAGGTGTTGTTGCGAATTTGGTATGCCGTAAGTTTGTTCGTTATGGAATACTCTTTGATATTTATTCGGTCAAGGGGACTCGTGATTTTGATTAGGTGGATTGAAATAGGATATTTTCTTCATAAACTGAGAATTTTGCAGTCGGGATTGGTTTCTGGTTACTATAGCTCTGGGGATTGTGTAGAGATTGAAGGTGGATTAATTGGCGGTCTTCGATGACCATTCTGTAAACTTTCCGAATAGGGTTCCCGAATACTTTGAAGGCGTCTTAAAGCCCCCTTTAGACCTCTGATGAGCTTAGCAAGATAACTTTGGGTTATGTTGTCTAGGGACTCTTGGCCCATGTCCATGCTTGATTTATTATCAATTAATGATAAATAATGTTGAGACACGCGTTGATAGAACTCAGGGATCGTTTGATTGTCCTGTATCATAATATCATACCATGAAATACCATAAAATGTAAGCGTTCCCTTTAAGCTTTCATAGATCTGATGCATTTCACGATGTCCGGGATTTTGTCTACATAAGTCTGTTAAGTTTGTTAGATATTGGTCTTCTATTTTCTGGTCTGCTTCGTAATTATTCCTGTGTTGCTTATTCTGATCTGCGATTATCTCCCTTACGATGTTTGTTAGCTGTATTAAGTCAAATGCGTTAGAGGGTTTGGTGGAGTTAATGTTCGAAGATGTGTTCAGTTTCTGGAGGAGACATTATGATTTATATTTTTACACTACGAGAGAATAGTTGTGTGGATTCAATGAAATTGGGGGAATTGCGTGACGTGAAATTTATAACAAACTATTGCGGTGAAAATTAAAGTTTTAAATCAAATCACTAAGCAACAATTTTAAACTTTATCAGAATTTATAGATTTATGATTAAAGTTTTTGAACACAGCTTCACTTACGTTTTGATTATACGCTTCACAGTTTTGGTTATTACTGCAGTGAACGTTTTGAATCAAGGGTCCCTGTTTCGGCGCCAGTTAAGGATATTCTTTTTATTATCCATAAAAAAATTAATTTCTAATTTTCTATTTATTATTATCTTTTATTTAATTTATTACAATTTATTACAATTATAATTTCCTTACTTAATTACTATTACAAATCTGGATTACAACTGACTTCTTATATTCTAAAGTTTAACTTAATTTCAATATTGACGATGTCGCATAGAGGAATGTAGTTGGTCATCATACTTATTTAGTTCGACGAAAGTTCGCACTTGCATATGATATTGTCTTCCTCTCTTAAATCCAAACACCATGATGCCCTCTGCTGTCTCATCCAATACTGGTATATGTTAACTATAGGTTTGCCGTCATTTTTATACGTAAATAGCTTGTCCCGGATGGTACGTTTTAATCGGTGTTCGTTGTTTGTGATGGTATACTCCGTCTTGTTTTTGTTTTCGTATTAGCTTTTCTATACTGTTGAGGAGCGCTTGATCGGATTCCTCTGCAGAAATGTATGGACTTCGTCCGAAAAATAACTCTACTGGTTTTCTTTCCCATCTGTTTTGAGACACCTCATTATTTTTGACAGAGTTGAGGGAAATCTTTCTGTAGAGAAGTATATACTTTGAATAATTTAATTTTTAGAATATTTGAGTCATCCATCATAGACTCTCGGCGGAGTATGTAAACCGCTAAAGAGCGCGTCCTCAGGTGGCGGATAGAGGAGTGCTCATCGGTATCTACGGGTAGCGAAGGGTAGGGAGGGAATAAAATACTCCCCGCGGACTAAACATAAAGGAAAATGCAAAGGCAACAACGGAAGGAAATATTACCCCAGGTATGGTAATCCAGGTTTTAACTCGAAAATTCCACCCTTCTCGAAGAAGGCCGGTTCCATGGATTCTGGGGGGAACCAACCATTGCTAAAGGAAAGATCACGATCGGAGATCTTTACCGAAAAAAACCCGTTACTAACCCTTTTGGAAAGAGTTCCAAATTGACGAGATCACCAACAAGATACGGTAACGAATATGAAAAGGAAAATTTTGAACTACGCAGAAAGTTATGCGAATTTGAAAAGATAACAACTAAGCTAAGTAATGATTACATGATACTTAAAAAAGAAAATGAGGAACTTAGAAAAGCTCTAACCCCTGCTGTAACAGAAGAGAAATCAAGAACAGAAGAGCAGGACGTAGCTAAAAACGTAGCAGTTGGCGGAAACGTAGCCATCGGTCAGAATGAATATGTCACGGACCAAGATGAGCTTAATTCTGAAGTGAATTGCTGCTAAAAAAAAAGGTGCAACAACCCAAACCACCACCAGTCATTGTAAATAAGATTGAAAACTACAATGATATACGAAAAACGATGGATTCAAACCAAATACAATACCAAACAACGATGCTCAGTAGTGGAGATCTTAAAGTCAATGCCCCAGACGAGGAGAATTATAGGAAACTGACCCTTTCACTTAATGACTAGGGAAATCCATGATACTCTTATGAGGATAAAAGATCCAGGCCGATTAAAGTTGGGGCAAAAAAGCTGCACCCATCCTGCAAGCCAGAAGAAATAAAAGAAGAATTACTTTCTAAAAATTTGAAAATAAAAGAGGTTACACAAATATTGAAGAGAAAGGATAAAACTCCGCTATCATTGTTCATGTTAACTTTTGATAAAGATGAAGACATAATATTTATCAAATAAGGTATATCCTCAACATGAAGGTTGAGATTGAAGCTTTACGAAAATCAAGATTGCTCCCGCAATGCAAAAAGTGCCAATCATTCGAGCACACTCAAAACTACTGCAATAGAGACCCAAGATGCGTTAAGTGCGCAGCTAAGCATTCCTCCAAAGAATGTACAAAAACCAGAGAAACTCCGGCCAAGTGTGTAAATTGTGGAGAGTCACACCCCGCAAATTATAGAGGATGTATAGTTGCCAGAGAACTACAGAAGATGAGAAAAAATAATAACAACAAAAAGGACATACCAAAAGGCAAACTAAAGGAGCCAAGAAATCAAATAGAAAAGATAAGAAAACCTGCTTATCAAATAATTCAAGCTCCGCAGGTATCTCATATGCTGAAGTTACTAAAGGGGGAGCAGAACTGAAAAACGATTTTGACCGTTATAGTGAAATGTTGGAAACAATTCTAAACCGAATGGATGAGCAAGAACAAAAGCAAGTAAAAGCTATTGGATCAATCATTCAAAGACTAACGAAACTAGAAAACAGCATCAGGACTCCTCCTGTCACCCATATTTTAGAATGAATAGCGACATTAGAATACTAGCATGGAACCCCAATGGTTATTGCAACATCAGCAAGAATTGCAATTATTATTGGACATTCAAAAAATTGATATCTGTTTCATATCCGAGACCCACTTTACAAAACATCGTTTATAAAATTTACAGGTTATCAAGTATACCATATAATACACCCAGAAAATACAGCCAGAGGAGGAAGTGCGATAATAATAAAAAGTAATATACAACATTACGAAGAGAAAAAATATGAAACAAAAGAAATGCAAGCAACGACCGTCAGCATTAAAACTAAAAATCAGTCATTAGCTGTAACGGCAACTTAATGCCCACCGCGATATAATCTTAAAAAATTAGACTACGTATACACTTCCTGGAAAGCTTAGGCGATAAGTATATTATTGACGGAGATTTCAATGCGAAACATACTCATTGGGGATCAAGAATAATCACTACTTCTATAATCACGCATTCTACTGCCAAACCGACATACTGGCCAACAGATAATAACAAAATACCTGATCTACTAGATTTCTTTATAACTAGATAACTTCCAGCAACTTATGTTAAAATCGAAGAGGGGTATGATTCGAGCTACGATCACTCTTCAATAATACTTTCTCTCAGTGAAAAAATAATGTCAAAAGAATGCAACCCGACTCTGACAAATAAATATACAGACTGGGAGGGATTCAAAGAAGAGTAGAATAGTAGAATAAAACTTAATGTACCGTTAAATACAGAAGAACAACTAGATGAAGAAATCGTAAAATTCATAAATGACGTACAACTGTCAGCATGGAATAATACGCCGGAGTTCAAAAGAAGAACAATAGGTACAAATTACCCAAAAGAAATCAGTGAACTTGTCGAAGAAAAAAGGAGAGCCAGGAAGAAATGGCAATACACCAGGATGCCTGCAGATAAAAACAAACTGAATAACCTGACACAACGACTCAGGAGGGAAATCCAGTACATTAAAAATGATACAATAAACTCATATCTACAGTCATTAACATATGAAAAGGATACTGACTATTCTTTGTGGAAGACAACCAAACGAATGAAAAGACCAATATCTCAAATACCACCCATAAGAACAAGCAATGAGAATTGGGCCAGAAGCAATGAAGAAAAGGCAAAAGCTTTCGCTGACCATCTAGAAAGTATTTTTCAGCCTAATGAGGTACAAAAGAGAGAAGAATTCCAAGAAGTAGAGGAAACTATTGATAAAAAAATCGCTCTGACCACCCGTGCGGAATTGACTAATGAAATAAAAAAAAATGTAAATCCGAACAAAGCGCCAGGCTATGACCTGATAACAGGAAAAATCTTAAAACAGCTATCGAAGAAGGGCATTAAAAAATTAACAACTCTCATCAATGCAGCTTTCAGGATGAAATATGTATCAAATGATACCTAAGCCTGGAAAACCACCAAACGAAATAACATCCCATAGACCGATTTCGTTACTGCCTATTATGTCAAAACTATTTGAAAGACTTCTCTTAAAAAGATTGAAACCAATAATTGAAAGGCAGGAATTAATCCCCACACATCAATTTGGATTTCGAGATAGACACTCTACAATCGATCAAATTCATAGAATAACAGATATCATAGAAAGATCACTCGAAGAAAACAAAATCTGCTCAGCAGTCTTCCTTGACGTGGCCCAGGCGTTTGACATAGTTTGGCACGAATGCCTTTCGTGTTAAACAGGAACAATCAGAAATTAACTCAGAAATTAAAAAGATCAAAGCTGGAGTGCCACAAGGAAGTGTCTAAAAATCAAATCAATTGAATTGCTAAAATTCAAAAATATTCAGGCACGATAAATCGGCTATAGGAAGAATCGAACTTCCAAATAGCAGGTTCGACAAAATTCATATATAGCTATTTATTAACAATTATCGACCGCTATACACGATGGCCGGAAGCTATACCCATCATCGACAGTTCAGCGTCTACTGTTATAAAGGCTCTCATCGAATCATTCGTTGCGCGTTTCGGATGCCCCTTAGAAGTTACCACTGATAGAGGATCTCAATTCGAATCCCAAATTTTTACCGAGTTAATAAAAGTATTAGGTAGTAATAAAATTCGTCCTTCAGCATATCATCCAGAAAGCAATGGCTTAATTGAACGAGTTCATAGAGAATTAAAGGATTCACTACGAGCAAAAGGAAATTTAAAAAATTGGTCCGAAGAACTTCCATTTGTTTTATTAGGAATGAGAACAGCAATAAAAGAAGATTTAAAATGTAGTGCAGCAAAACTAGTTTACGGACAAACGTTAAGAGTTCCAGGCGATATATTTGTAACAAATTCCAATAAATCGGTTTCATTCGAACAAAAAATTAGAATTTTAAAACCAACACCATCCCATGTTCCCAAATATCCATACATAAGTTTACCTAATTCTCTAGACGACTGCGAATTTGTGTTCATTCGCGTAGATCGAACACTTATTGGGATAGAACCTCCATATGAAGGACCACATAAAATAATTCGACGGTTAAGGAAATATTACGTGGTGGACGTAAATGGTAAAGAACAAAGTGTATCAATAGACCGTTTAAAGCCTGCATATATCGAAAGTAGGCAATAACAACGAAACACATCAAAAGTTCGTTGAATAATTTCAATATAGATTTTCAAACACAATTTTTTATGTACGATTTTAATTGATATGTGAGACATATCTGGAAGGGGGGTGATGTAGTGATTGTTTTGCAATACACTAATGTTGCGGTTAAATTAGTCAAATTATAAAAAGGGACTAAATCATTAAATTCTAGTACAAAATTTTGCGTTCGCTACATTACCTCATGTTTGTTGTAGAATAACAAAATTGTTAGTCCATCTCATCCTATATCGCCAGTCCAATCAGGTGCTTGCATATGCAGATGACATATTCGTGATTGGACTGAATAGCAACGGAGTGAAGGAACTACTTGATCCGCTTGTAGAGTTTTCAGCTTCAGTTGGACTTCAAATCAATGAGAAATCAATCAACGAATTACCTGATCTCTGGTTTTAGGGACAATGGCACACCAGATTTTACTACTGGCCATCATACGTTTGAGGGAGTGAGGAGGTTCAAATATTTGGGTTCTCTTATCACCCATGATAACAGTGTGGGTGAGGATATTAAAGTGCGGCTGGCAGCTGGCAGTGGTTCTTTGTATCCTCTAAGGCCACTGCTAAAATCTAAACACTTATCAAGTGCTGTGAAGCTGAATCTTTACAAAGCGTTGATGATGATGGGTGAGTACGAGAGATGGCTCCTAACATTTGAGAGAAGAGTCATGCGTGTGATTTACGGCCCAAAACGCGAAAAAATGGTACCTACCGAGCTCTGTACAATATCGAGATCAGAGATCTGATGAAAATCCCCGATATTGTACATGAAGTAAGATCTCAGCGAGTACGCTGGCTCGGGCACGTTCTGCGTGCTGATCCGGAATGAATTGTGCAGCGATTTCTTAAAGGAGAGCCACCATATGGTAGGCGCAGAGGTCGTTGCAGGCGACGATGGCTCCACGGTGTAGAGAACGACTTGGCCTCTTCAGATTGTCTTAGACAGTATGAAGACCATGCTCGGGATCGAAACCGCTGGAGCCAAATAGTTGACTCAGTAAGAGGCCAGTAATGGCCTTTAAAACTGTTTTAATTAATTAAGTTAGTTCATCTCAGTCCGACAATCAAATAAAATTAAATTCAAATAAAAACTAAAATGTAAAATTGTGAATAAAAATTAATTGTGGATTATAAATTTGTTAAAAGAACAATTACAAATATTTTATTTTGATAACCGTAAATAAAACTTTGAAGAGAACACTACAGGACCTCCGGATGGAATACGTCAGCGAAAAGATAACAATTCATGCAATGAAACACATACAGCGGCTTGGTCAACATCAAAATGTTGAGTTACGTGGTAAGCTGAGTAACACAAATGGACTACGAAGGCTTCAAAGAAAGAAACCGCTCGAATTGGGAAGCCCACAATTTTTTTTTTTTTTTTTTTGGAGAGGAGGGAAATGCATTATGCACGATGTGTGGGACTCACACCCACTAAAAACCTCCTCTTTGCCTGACAAAATATCCACCCCGGAACTACTTTTGGTATTACTTCAAAGTGGTGTCTCGTATATTTCCTCTCTAGGATTGGTCTTGTAGACGCATGTTTTCACCTTCTGTGGTAATTGTCAATTTCTGGTTTCTTTTCTTGTAGGGTCGATTCTACGAACCGCGCCACAGTATCCCAGTTTGACTTCGATTCAAGCATGATAGCTACTATGTTTTCGGGTGCCAAATTGCAGACCTTTCTTTCTAATTCTTCACGTCTTCTTTTCCACCGGTCGCATGTGAAAAGAGTGTGTTCTGCATCATCCATTGCTGCATCACCGTAAATACAAGAGGAGTTATCCACCTTGCCCATCGTGTGCAGATACTTGCAAAAGTACCCATGGCCCGTTAGGAATTGGGTCAAGAAGTAGTTTACTTCGCCGTGTTTCCTATCTACCCAAGCGGGCAGGTTTCTAATCAGCCTTCTAGTCCATCTACCGCGGCTCTCGGACTGCCACCTCTCCTGCCAGCGGTGCATGGCCTGTTCTCTGGCTGCTTTTTTTGCTTCTACGAGGCCAAGATCGCTTCTTGTCTCGTATATTGTTTTCCTTTCTTCCGCCATTAGGTCAATGGGGATCACACCAGCGATTACCAAGACCACAGGTTCTGATACAGTTCTATAAGTGCCCCCCGGCGTTGTACCGTAGCCATTTTTTTACGGTATACTTCCTTTTTTATAGTGTCTGCCCATATTTCGCAACCATACAAGAGGATGGAGTTTGTGACTGACATTAGAACCCTCCTTCTTCCAGCCGATGGGCCTCTGATGTTTTTAATCAGTCTGCTTAAAGCAAGGGTTACTTTCGAAGCCTTTTCTGACGAGCGCTTAACTTGTTCCCCAAAATTGAGTTTTGTATCCAGGTGTACCCCTAGATATTTGACTGTCGTGTTGGGCCGTAACTGCTGGTTTCCTACCTGAAGCAGCACGTCGGCTTCAATTTTGTGCCGTCTCGTAAGCAGGACTAGTTCTGTTTTTTCTGTTGCTAGGCTCAGACCGTGTCCGGTTAGCCAGGCGGTAGCTCTTCTCATTACTTGATTGAGCTTTCGTTGAACATCGTCTATATCCCGGGCGACTATTACTGCTGCAATGTCTGGCATTTCCATTCGCAGGATGCCATCGTATGATGCGTTCCATAGATCAGGCCCTAGGATAGACCCCTGGGCGGCACCACCTGTGACCTCTTTACTGCATTGCCCTTCCGTGGTCTCGAACAGTAGCTTCCTATCTTGGAGGTAGCTGTGCATTATCCTCAAAAGATAGTCCGGTACGCGGAAAGTGTTTGATAACGCCGATAACATATCCGACCATCTCGCCGAATTAAATGCGTTCTTAACATCCAGTGTAGCCAGTAACACTAGCTTCCTTGAATAGTGATTTCCTTGTTGTGCTATAAGGAAAGCTTTCACAACTTCTTCTACTGCACCAATAGTAGACCGACCCTTCCTGAAGCCGTATTGCTTATTTGATAAGTCCCCTGAAGCTTGGATAGCGGCTGTAAGCCGCGGTTTTAGTAATCGCTCTAATAGTTTTGTATCTAGCATACACAGAGCTGTATCTAGCATACACAGAGGTCTATATGCTGATGGGGAGTTCGGGGCACCCTTCTTTTTGTTTACGAGGACCAGCCGTTGCGTTTTCCATGCTTTAGGAAAAACGCCTTCCTCGAGACAACGATTGTACATATTTAGGAGTACCTCCGGATGAGATCGAGCTATCACCTTCATGACTTCCGTGGGGACTCCGTCTGGACCGGGTGCTTTCTTATTTTGGAGAGAGGCGGTGGCTTGTTGTATCTCTTCAACTGTGAAAACTGGTACATCCCTCGGCTTATCGGGGTAGGGTGGCCGGTTGTCGTTTCGGTGATCCGGGAAAAGGGTGTTTACAATATGCCACGTTTGACTTGCTTCCATTACTGGGCTGGGCGCTTGTGATCCTAGCTTACGCATCACAATCTTATATCGCAGACCCCAGGGGTCCGTGTTCATCTTGTTTCAAATTTTCCCATTTGAGACGTTTGCTTCTGTTTATTTCTAGTTTCAGTGCTCTTCTCGCCAGCCTGTACTCCTCATGTTCCGCTTCTGCCATATCTTTTTCTTGCCCTAGTGAGTGTGCGTTTTAGGTGTAGGCAGCTCCTGCTGAGATTTGCTATCTCGTTGGACCACCAATAAACCGCGGCCTTTCTTCCCGTTGAACCCCTTCTCTTAGGCATCGACGCATCACATGCTTTTTTTACTAGTCTCATTGTGAGAGTAGCAATTTTTTTGGGTGATCCCCTTGATTCTCAGTACTGTGTCTTTCCCCACTTCGATGGTAGACGTGAGATTTTCCTCGCATAGTTTGGCCACATTCCATCCCCTCCCACGGCAAGGACCATATCTGGGTTGTCGTGATTCTCTCCTTATTCTGAAGGTGATGTATTGGTGATCGCTACCCGTGTACTCTTCTATAACTCTCCATTCCATGATGTCCTGTGCTACAGCGTCGGACACAAGTGTGATGTCTGGAATCGTCTCGGCGTAGCCCGGTCTTCTGAATGTTGATACACCGCCCTCATTCATCACCGTGAGTCCTAATCTGACTGTCATCTCCAGGATATACCGTCCTCGAGTGTCTGTAATGCTCATGCCCTATTCAAGCGCTTTTGCGTTGAAATCTCCGGCTATGATGAGAGCACTGTTGAGTTCTCGCGCTTTATCCTCCAAAGTGTCGATTTTCGCTCGAAAGGCGTCCATTGACTCATTCGGTGTGAAATAGCAGCTTACATATGTGATTCCGTTGACCTTAGCCCGAACAAAACCCTCTTCGGCTCCGTAACCGTCGGCTACGATGGGTTGCGGAGTCCAAATAGCGGCTGTGCCAAGTTTATCTGAGTGCCATTCAGATTCCGCTCTGTTGCGATATTGTTCACTAATAATCAGCAGGTCTGCGCCTATGTCTAGCCTTAATTGTTCAAGAAGGGCATCCGCTGTTTTACTTCTATGAAAGTTTCCTTGGAGAACCTTCATTTAATTTGATTTTTTCCTGGCTTCGTCCAGCGCCCGCCTGAATATTTGGCAGGCCCATGACCCGGCTACGTGTTTAAGCCTTTCAGGCCCAATCTCTAGTTCCTCGCAGAGGAAACATTTTGGCTTGGCCTGACAGTCCTTCATTAGGTGGCCCTTCTCACCGCATTGGATACATATCCCTGGCTTCTTTCTATCAGGGCCTTGGCAGTTCTCTTTGTAGTGACCATAGCCGAAGCAGGCGTAACACCTTTTTACAATAGTTTTCCGTAGAACTCTGCAGTATAGCCATCCTATTTTAATACGACCTATCTTAATGAGCTCGAGGGCTGCCCGTGCCCCAATCTCCACGAATGCCATCCTTTGTTCCCTTCTATTTGTTCTGGTGAGTGATATCTTTATCTCTTCAGCGGGCGATTTAAGGTCTCTCTTAATAGCTTCTTTAACTTCCACCTCGGTAGTTAAGCAGTCCAGATCTTTGATTTGTAGAGAGATTTTTGGTTCCAGTTTTCGCACGGTACCAGTCTCTCCCAAAGCAGCTGTTAGGGCGTCGCAGAAGTTTTCCTTGTTGCCCGATTTCGCTCCAAGTTCCACTAGTACATCACCCGTTCTGGTGCGTCGTACGGATTTAATATCCATATTTGCGTCTTCCGGCTTAACACTGTCCCTTATCGTTCCCAGGACATCTGCATAGGTTTTCCACTCTCCAGTTTTAATCAGAAGTGCGTCCGGTTTTAATTTCCTTCTTCGGGGCCTTCTTTTCCTTTTCATTTTTGGTTTCGCAGACCGATTCGATTGAACTAAAGTCCACGATTGGGGCTGCTCTCCTTCTTTTTGCCTTTTTACGGCTTCCGATTCAGCAGGGCTGGAGGCGGTTCGTTTGCTTCCACTCTCTCTAGGTGTTTCGGCCTTCTTTTCTTCGTGTTGCTCCACATTATTCGCGGCTACTGTGGATATTTCAGGTTCACCTCGCACGGATGACCGGTTTTCTTGTCGCTCTGCTGCCATCCAGCTGTTTCTGTAGTAGGTGATGACATGTATCGCCTCCTCCAGTTCTTTAAGGCCAGTCTTGACATCGTTTGAGATGTTTCGTTGCCTATTTATCGCGGACTTCATTTTGTTGATAATTGCCCAGCATTTTTTTAGCTCGTCTTCTTCACCTTTCCTCATATTGTTTATATATGAGAGCTTCGGCGAGGCGTGCTGTGTCGGCTCTTCTACATTTTTACTGCCTTTATCCTCTTTTGTAGGCAGCGCCTGGTTCTTTCTGATTGGGGGCCGACTAGGGGATGCTGTGGCATTTCTCTTCTCATTGCTAGTTGCACCTCGGTTATCAAGTGCCGGTAGGCTCCCGAGTGACGGTAGCACGGCCCTTTCGATACTTGGCGGCGATCTTGGGAAGGCACTGCTTCTCTTGAAAGGGTCCGGAGACTCTAGGCTCTCGTTCACGACGCCTATCCAGTCTCTAGATGCTCCTGGTCGCGTAAGTATAAACTGACTTGTCGAGTGATCTGGATTGAAGGCCAAGTTGTCCACCTCTAATCCATTGCGGTCGTAGGGTAATGACGACGTGGAGCCCGCTCGCTCACTCCTATCCGTCGCCGGTACTGGGAATCCGACTCCCTGCACCGTAGTTTTTCCTCTTTTATTGAGGCTCATGTTTTGGTTTAGAGTATCCTTCTCTGGAGTTTTTCTTCGTATACCCTCCAAAAATACGCCGTGATCAGCCGCCCCTAACCTGGGAAACAGACGCTGTTTGAAGCCGCACCATCGGTGAACAGACGCTTCGGAGTAGTATTGGTTTATTAATGGCGCCACTGGCACGCCATGTCACATGGAACTTCAACGGGCATTACTAGGGATTTATTGACACTGGGGCACAACCCCCAATACCTCCTAGGCCCTCGCTCCATGCCAACTCTGGTCGGGGGCTACTTATTAAATAATATTCGTAGCTAGCCTCCATATCTGGAGGCCGATCGTCTATCCGGCCACCTGTCGACCCCCCTGGTAGCTGAGTTTCACCCCAGGAAGACCACAATAGGGCGGCCAAATTTTTAGAGACAACCTAATGGGTTATATCTCTGCAAAATGAACATAAGAAAGATAGACAAATTACTAGATGATTATGTAATCAGTGGTAATATTTAAAATAGAGAAAAATAATAAAAAATCTGAACGGCAGTTTAGTAGTTTTAAAAAATTTTAAAATCTATGAATTTTGAGAATACGATATTCTTGAATCTTGAATTTATCAAGAATTTTCAACTTAATTGGGTTCTGGAGAGAAAAAAGTTCTAGGAACCTTGAAAACTTTAAAATTAATTTAAACATATCAACTTATACACAATAATTGTAAAGCATTTTAAGAATTATGGAAACCCTACGAGATTCTGTAGAAAAAAGCTAGACAACATCTAATAAAATGATATTTTACAAATGGTTAAAACAAGAACAACCACCACCTATATAATTCATTTAAAGCGATTTGACGGAGTTCTGTCACGTCACAATGGATAGAACACAAGAGTGAATTTCGAAATGAGTCATTTTATTTAAATTTAAATTTGATGAAATTACACAAATGATTAATGGCAAAGCTGAAATTCGAGCTTTCAGTGGTCTCATTAGCTATTGTGGCAGGTTTTCGAGAATATCAGCCCAATTTTGAATTCGCGGAACTATTTCACAAAAAGATAATGGAAAATTCAATGTACCGACAATGTCAATAATCCAATCACTACACCACCATCTTAAGAAATTGGATAACTCACTATTTAATTTGAACAGAAGAAGTCTTCCCAACCATCATTGGTGTAACCTAATGTTTATTTAGGTTATCACCAGTTTTGGTTGAAAGATTTATTCATATTTAAATTTTGTCCAATAGCATTTACGATTTAAAATCCAATTTCTTTTAAAATTTTACATTCCAATTCAGTACTTATCAAAGTTATTGGAAAATGTTCAACTTTAAAATTAAATTTGCGCAAACCTCCCAACCCCAACCATTTTGCTATATACCAACCGACCGCATCAACCTTGAACAAAATTTTTAAATACCAATAATTTTGTATACTTTTCGTGTAAAGCATGAATATGAATATTCATTTTTTCAAATAAACCGAACAAAAAAAAAAATAAATTCCTACTTCGCAGTATACATGGGAAGATGTGGGTTTGCAATATTCTAAATTAAAACATAATTTTTTTGTTATGGTTGCTGCTGGTTTCTTCGAAAATAGAAAGTTTCTCGGAACATTAAAAGTTGAATAAAACTGTAACTGATTTTCAACAGCACAATGTATATATGTGTACTTCTTATATATACTAATGTGATGTGTTGGTTTATTTTGTTTGCGAAATCCTCAAAGGAAGTAATAAATAATATTTTAAGGAAAACCACAAGTTAAATATTGAAAATTTTTCAAAGAAGTATAAGTTATGGTCTCATAGTTATTTTAAGTTCTGTGTCTGTTCCTTTATATACTTTTAAGAAATATTTTGATATTAAATGACAAATTAATATTATTCTCATGAAAATGTTTTGTTGCTGGCTTGGATCGTTGTGTACGAGTACACAACGTATATTGATAAGCCAGCCGGTTGTTCGAAACGAGAAATAAGTCGAAACGAGTTGCTATATATTTTATTTACAATTTTTATCTTTTCAATACATGCAACATATTATACATATAACCGAGAAGAAAAACATCCAGCAGAAGCACATAAATAATTATTAAATTCCACATACGAGTATATATGTATACATATATGGCTTGCTCAGCAACAATAATATTTAAAAAGGCCAACATTTTATATGGTTGGGTGGAAAATTCCGGAAAAATAATTACTCTATTCATACATGCAGAAGGACTATTTTGAATATCTGCTGTATACACATACCATATACATTTCCCATATTTTTTGTGTTGATATCATCTCATAATAAAATAAATGAAACGACGAACGAGTAAATGGGCCACAACACTATGTACTCGTATCAAAATATACACTATGACGGCGCCGTATCACATGTACGAGAGAAAATGGTATGTTGTAGGGTACGAGTATATTTGTTACCAATAAAAGTGATTTATGATTTCACTGGAAAACTTCGGTTTATGTTATTGTTTGTCAATAGACTTTTAGTGTTAATATTTTGTTTTTGTCTATAAAAGAGAAGGCGCTCGGTCAGAGGTGATTTTGTATGTATGCGTGAACATGAATAGTAGGCAAGACAGTGAAACTACCTTATGACAGAATTTCGTGATATAGAACGTTCCGAAATATGTTTTCAATTGTTTCTACAGATGGCCACAGATACTCAAACTTGTTTTCGAATAGTTACGACCAACTTGAGACATTGTTGAAATTGAATTCTGATGAATTTAGAATCTTAGTGATTATAAATGGTTTAAGTGGTCAATGGATTATAATTAACTATTAATTTCTATCAACTCTTGATAATTTAATCGACTTGCCCAGAAAAAGGCCAAACTAAAATAATAAAAAAATCCAAATAAAATTCATTCAAAACACTGTAAAAACCATTCTGTAAATCTACTAAAATTCATCAGAATTGGGTCCCATAAAAATAGGATTTTCAACCAAATGAACGAATTCCAACGGGCATCTCCAGGATTGAATAAAAATTCGAATAAAGGTCCACCTATGTATGTATGTACGATCACCGTGAAATGCAATTTTTCAGCCAGTTGAATATGTTGTCGATCCATATAAGATATGTTTATGCCGGTAGTATAGTGGCTGATAGAATCGATTTAATTTCTGAAAAAAATAAAGTGATATGTGGCCAGCCGAAACAGCTGTATGGGCTGCAAAAGATATAGTTTGAAATAATTTATGCATTGCAGTTGTTAAGTTAATTTATTAAATCAGATTGAAGTATTTTTGGTTTTATTGCCCTCATGTGATTTATTGGTCGGTTCACAATACTTTTCAAAGGATTTTGACCCAATCAAAAAGTTCTCCAAATATGAATTTGAATAAACCGAATGGGATAGTTACTGTAGTTTTGAAATACTTGAAAATCACGGGATTTCAAATAACTCTATAGCACTTATATATATCGGACTAACAAATAACCTCTTTAAATTTGTAGAAAAATAGCCACTGGAAAGAGTTGAATGACAAAAATCGGATGGCCTAGAAAATAAATGCTTTCGGGTCCGATTCTTCTATCATAATTTTGGCATCCCACAAACCATATCCTAAGACAGTTTGATGCCAAATCATGGGATAATACAATTAGAACTTATGTCATATATTCCAGCATATTTCCTATGTCACTCAAATTAAGATATTTCTTTGTCACTCACGGGTTAAAGGACTTTGCGAGTTTTAAAAATTTTCATCATCAAGAATTTACAAATTTAAAATTTAAAACCAAATAAATTATAATACATAAACTTATAATTTAATATTTAATTAATTTATAAGTTTACATATTTATTAATTTATTAATGATGGATTACTTATTTATTTAATAATAACATAATTCTAAAATCGTAAACATTCCTAACTGATTTAGAAAGACATTAAATTAGTAATGCTTTACCAATAACCTAATAAAATTTCAGAAATTTTTATTAAATAATTAATTAACTTAATGGTAAACATTTAAATTAAAAATTTAATAATCTAAATAAACTAATAAATTTTCACTCCTGTTGATTTTTGGAAATGAAATTAATTAAAAAACCAACAGAATATTTAACTGATTTAAAAAACAATTTAAATTTGTGTTCTTATAATTTTATAATTACAACCTAATTTATGGAAAAACCGAATTAATAATATAATCTTTAAAATTCTCAAACAACCATCATCAATCACATCAATAAATAAATGGAGTGAATTTGTAAAAATTAATACATTCTAAAAAACTTTAAATTTAAATTTATAAAATTTGTTTTTTTTTAAACCACTTTATCATAATAAAATCGAATAAAATTATATAGAGAATCAATAAATGCATTACCTTCTGACATTTTCAATAAATAATTATTTAATTAAATAATATTTTATTTAAATATGTAAATTATTAATTAATTATGTTCAGGATCATCTTAAGAAGTCATCTAAAAGAAATAGAGAATACTTACATTAATATTTATATATTTTGAAAAATAATTTATTTATACTTATCTTATTGTTTTTCCTTTATTTTATATAATTATCTCTGAAAATTGAATTTATATTAAGATTAATAATTATAAAATGTATTTATATTAATATTGTATAGTAAAATTAAAAACACGACCAACTTACCTAAACAATAACAATAACACAAAACAGACGAAGAATTGACAAGTGATCAGTGGTTTTTAAACTTGGAAATTCTCTTTTCGAATTGTACTGCCATCTGTATTTGAGTAGTAATAACTAGAAGTAATTATAATAATCGCGAACAATATTTGGCGTGTTTTTTAGTGACTGAATTCTTATGACTCGGCAATTTTGTGATTTCTCGTTCACTTTAATTTCAACAAGCGAGCTGAACACAACAACCACAGTTATTGTAAAAGTACATAATTATATTATAAATAATTTATTTTGAGAAAAACCCCAATTGTTTCATTATTATCTAAAATTAAAAATTGGAATTTATACATCCGCATCATTGTTTGGTCCTTCGAGCCGGACAATATTAAAATATCCAGAATTTTGGAAAGCAGATATTTTGGAACACACGTGGATTGGGAATCTTCAAGAAAAAGCATTGAGTATACTTTTATTTTTATTTTATTTTACTTTACACACATAAACATTTTAATAAAGTTTCAATTTATAAATAATTTGTTTCAATTATTATATAAACTATATACTATAAACTTATCAACTTATCGTACTTTTTTGGTACAAATCACGTGTAGATAGTGATTGTTAGAAGTGAAAAGTGTATTATTGAAAACTAAAGTGAAGTGTGATTTAGACAATTTATACTCTCGAACGCTTTCTTCCTTCCCTCGTTTTTTTTTTTTTTTTTGCTAATTTTATATTCAAATTTTGTACGTAGTTTTGTGAGAAATTGAAAGTGAATTATATTGTGTTCAAAATGGAAGCTTTGAAAGGAAAACGATCCTACATTAAGGGTCAAATTACAAGAATGGAAAATTTTGTGCGCACAATTAAAGACGATACTAGTGCAGATGAGTTATCAATTAGATTGGAGAAAATACATCAATTGTATAAGGACTTTGTTGAAGTGGAATATCAAATGCTCGAGCTTTCAGATAACGCTCAAACAGATATAGAAGCTATTGATATACAATATTATTCCATTGTTCCAAAATTACAAGCCGCATTGAGGAAAAGTACTGTTAATAGTTTGCCTGCAGTAAACCTCGACCAAACTCTCAATAATACTCAAACGTCTTCAAACGATTTTCGACTACCTCGAATTACCATTCCCCCATTTGATGGGAACTATAAGGAATGGCAATCGTTTTATGACTTGTTTGGTTCGACGGTACACGAAAACAGTAATCTTTCTCCAGCTCAAAAGTTTCAATATCTCAAAGGACTTTTAAGAGGCGAAGCATTGACACTAGTGCGGCACTTTCCAATCAACGATGCAAATTACATCGAAGCATACCAAAAATTGTGCAAGAGGTATGACAAAAGGCAATACATCATAGATTCTTTTATTCAAACATATTTCGATCAACCAACGGTAACGCAAGCAACATCACAATCCATTGCGCGGTTACATGATACCTGTGATGAAGTAGTACGTGGTCTTAAGGCGCTTGGGCCAGAAGCAGAGAGTCGAGACCCTTGGCTAATTTATATTGCCACACAAAAAATGGATGCTGAAACACGACAGATGTGGAAACTTGAGACTTCCGAAACAAAATATCCAACCTTTGAGAAGCTGTTAGCAGTTCTAAATAAGCGTATGGATGCGCTTCAAGGCGTTAAGGCAGAAAACTCAAGGCGTGTACAAAATAAGCAAAATACACCTCATACAAAATCAATGCTTACAGCACCAGCAGTAACTTGCACATTCTGTGGCAAGGACCACAAACTATTTGAATGTGAAGGTTTCCGAGGGTTAGAAATACAACAGCGAAGAGACTATGTCAAGAAACACTCTAGGTGCTATAATTGTTTGAGCGATACTCACATGGTGTATCAATGTAAATCCAGACGCAAATGTAGCATTTGTCAAAGAAAACACCATGACATTTTGCATTTAGAGCAAGGTACGGCTCCAACTCAAACAACTTGTGCTCATGCCAGTGTAATGACAAATGCTATCCTTCCAACTGCTCAAATCGCCGTGGAACAACATAATGGCGAGTGGCATATTTGTAGAGCCTTGCTTGACTCCGGATCGCAGACTTCTTTCGTTACAGAAGAGTGTTTTCAACGACTCGGGTTAAAGAAGACAAAAGGAAGAATATGGATACAAGGTCTAAACGATGTCAATTCGGGAGTATCTAAAGGTGTGGCCACGTTACGAATTAAATCCAGATTTCCGGAGGATCATTACGAGACGCAGGCGAATGTGCTTATAGTACCGAAAATATCGACGTATCAACCCTCAATTAAGGAGTTGGATGACCTTCATGAATTGGCGAAATTGAAGCTGGCAGATCCAAAATTCCAGAAGAACAGGAAAATTGACATTCTACTTGGTAGTGACCTATTTTTTGAGATCATTAGTAATGGCAAACAATATTTAGCAAAATCCAAATTAGTAGCTCACAACACGAAGATGGGATGGGTAATTGCCGGAATTCCTATTGCTCAGGAGACCAACAAGGAGAAAATAGCAATCAATCTTCACCTGGATGTCGACCAAACTCTCAGAAAATTTTGGGAAATCGAGGAGATTGTAAATATTGCTCCCTACACTGAAGAGGAAAAATTTTGTTTGGAACATTACAGGAACACAGTGCAAAGATCAGCAGATGGAAGGTACATCGTAAGTTTACCGTTCAAAAAAGGACTACCGAAGCTAGGTAATTCTAAACCAATGGCAATAAAAAGATTTAGCAGTTTGGAAAAACGATTGACGGGTAACGAATCTTTAAAGAAGCAATACACAGAATTTCTAGAAGAATATCTTGAACTAGGACACATGAAGCGATCGAACGATTCTGCTATTGATGAATATTATTTACCGCATCACGGAGTTGTAAAAGAAAGCAGTACAACCACCAAATTACGTGTTGTATTTGATGGATCAGCCAAAACAACTTATGGTAAATCTCTTAATGATGAGTTAGCAGTAGGACCAGTTGTCCAATCAAGTTTGGTGGAATTACTACTCAGATTTCGAAGACACAAGATTGTATTTACAGCTGATATCGAAAAGATGTTTCGGCAAATCTGGATCAGTACCAAGGACACAAATTACCAAAAGATTTTATGGAGAAAGGAGCCAAAAGATAAACTGGAAGTCTACAAGCTGATGACTGTTACATATGGCACAACGAGCGGCCCATTTTTGGCAACACAAACTCTAAATCAATTGGCAGCAGATTACCAATCCGAATACCCAGAGGCTGCAGAAATAGTGAGACGCGATTTCTACGTTGATGATTTGATGTCTGGGTCCAATGATATAAATGACGCTCGAAGAATGGTCAACGATTTGAACTGTTTATTGAAGAAAGGTGGATTCAATCTACGCAAGTGGGCATCCAACAGTTCCGAGCTCCTTCAAAGCATTTCAGAAGCCAACAAGAAGATTTCCATCATCGATTTCAACGATGAAGCACAAGAAGTATCAGTTCTTGGTGTAAGGTACTCTCCCGTAGCTGACGCCTTCCAATTTAAAGTCACGCTAGGAACCCAAAAACTAACTAAAAGATATATGTTATCAGAAGCGTCAAAGATTTTTGATCCGATTGGTTGGCTGTCTCCAACGACCATAAAAATCAAGATTTTATTTCAGCAATTATGGTTACTGGGAGTAGACTGGGATGACTTATTACCAGACTCAATTGCTCAGCAGTATGTAACAGTTCGAAACTCGCTAATAAAGTTGGAAGATATCCGTATAGGCAGATGGCTGTTCACCGAAGGTCCGGAACTAGAACTACATGGATTTGCTGATGCTTCCGAATTGGCTTACGCAGCGGTTATCTATAGCCGGGTGAAAACAAAAAATGGCTACAAGACAAATTTGGTAACTGGAAAAACGAAGGTATCACCAATCAAATCAGTTAGCATTCCCCGACTGGAACTCTGCGCCGCGGTATTATTAACTAAGCTAATGTCATCCACTTTAAAAATGTTTGAGAAAAATATGACCATTAAATTCTATTTGTGGACTGACTCTACTATTGTACTAAACTGGCTGTCATCGTGTCCCAGAAGATGGCAGACGTATGTGGCAAATAGAGTGTCGTTTATTTTGCAATATACCAACCGCAATCAATGGCATCACGTGCCATCTAACGACAATCCAGCTGATTGTGCTTCGCGAGGTCTGTTGCCGGAAGAATTGGTGAATAATAGCCTATGGTGGAATGGCCCACATTGGTTGGGAAAACCGGAGGTGGAATGGCCAAACCAAACCAATTTAACGAATGAACTACCAGAGCAGGCATTGCGCGAACAGAAGAGTAATTCTGTGGCATTAATAAACATTGACCAAAGAAGTGATTGGCTTTTCACCCTCATTGAACGCAGTTCAAAATTTTCGAAAGTGTTATGTGTAATTGCTCGAATTATAATAGCATTTCGGAATAAATCATTACGCAGAAGCAGCGACGGACTCGAATCATCGAGCTATTATAATGAAGCAAGGCGCGATGCGTTTAATTTGGTGATTAAACGAACTCAATGGAACAACTTTGCCGCTGAAATCATTGCTCTCACAAACAATAAAGCAATTTGTAAAAGCTCCAAACTAATATCTCTCTTTCCATTCATAGATAGTTATGGTTTGTTACGAGTAGGAGGAAGGTTGGGTAATGCAGAGCTGCCTTTTGAGATGAAGCATCCAATTATACTTCCAGCCAGAACTACGGTGACAAGTTTGATTATAAGAGACGAACATTTAAAACTGTTACATGCGGGTCCAACACTGTTGATGGCAACATTAAAACAAAACTACACTATATTGAGATGTAAGGATGAAGTTAGAGGAGTAATTGGACGGTGTGTAAAATGCATCCGTTTAAAGGCGCAGCAACAACAGCAACTTATGGGTCAACTGCCACAATCCAGGGTATCATACCATCGTCCTTTCTACAGCACAGGAGTGGATTATGCAGGACCATTGTCAATTAAGGCATCAAAATTGAGGGGTGCTAAAACTGTTAAGGCTTACCTAGCCCTTTTTGTGTGTATGGCAACAAAGGCTGTACATTTGGAACTGGTTAGTGACATGACCACCGAAGCATTCCTAGCAAGTTTACGACGTTTCCATGCACGGCGAGGTATTTGTAGACACATTTACAGTGATAATGGTACCAATTTTGTTGGAGCACAACGAGATCTGCAAAAAAGTCTCACGATGGTCTCCAAGGATGCCGCCGTTAGAAGATATGTTAACGACAACAACATCGAATGGCATTTTATTCCTCCGGGCGCTCCCAATTTTGGAGGCCTATGGGAAGCCGGCATAAAATCATGCAAGTATCATCTAAAACGAGTACTGGGTGAGACATTGCTGACATTCGAAGAAATGATGACTTTGCTTACTCAAATAGAAGCTATACTAAATTCGCGACCATTAACGGAAATATCGCCAGAAGAACTCGATCCATTAACTCCTGGTCATTTTCTAATTGGTCATGCACTTACATTGCTACCGGAACCGAATTTGTTAGGTGTAAAGGAGAATCGATTATCGCGTTGGCAGCACATACAGCGGATGGTTCAGCATTTTTGGCAAAAATGGCATAAGGAATATCTCCTAACACTACAGCAACGCCAGAAATGGAAAAATATAACTAATAATCCGAAGCCCAACGATCTAGTAGTCATCATAGATAAGGATACACCACCAACGAAATGGCTCATGGGACGTATACTCAAACCAATTCCAGGACCAGATGGACTTGTCCGTGTAGTGAGCATCAAAACCAAACTAGGAGAAATAAAACGACCAATAACAAAAATTTGTATTTTATTGCCTTCTGACTCTGCTGAGGCAACGGGCGCGGGATGTTCAGGATCATCTTAAGAAGTCATCTAAAAGAAATAGAGAACACTTACATTAATATTTATATATTTTGAAAAATAATTTATTTATACTTATCTTATTGTTTTTCCTTTATTTTATATAATTATCTCTGAAAATTGAATTTATATTAAGATTAATAATTATAAAATGTATTTATATTAATATTGTATAGTAAAATTAAAAACACGACCAACTTACCTAAACAATAACAATAACACAAACCAGACGAAGAATTGACAAGTGATCAGTGGTTTTTAAACTTGGAAATTCTCTTTTCGAATTGTACTGCCATCTGTATTTGAGTAGTAATAACTAGAAGTAATTATAATAATCGCGAACAATATTTGGCGTGTTTTTTAGTGACTGAATTCTTATGACTCGGCAATTTTGTGATTTCTCGTTCACTTTAATTTCAACAAGCGAGCTGAACACAACAACCACAGTTATTGTAAAAGTACATAATTATATTATAAATAATTTATTTTGAGAAAAACCCCAATTGTTTCATTATTATCTAAAATTAAAAATTGGAATTTATACATCCGCATCAAATTAAATGAAAAATAATAAACTAGATATCATAAAACGATAAATTAGTAAGCTACTTAATTAATAAATTGCTTAATTAATTAAATTATAAATAAATTTAGAGACCAAATGTTAATTTAATTAATAATTTTTTAAACTATTAAATTAATAAGTTTATAATATACAAACTAAGGAATTATTAAATAAATTTTAAATTTGTTAAATTTATAAATTCCCAAATTTATTTTTCAATTTGGGATAAATTTCTAAAATTTAATTATTCTTAAACCTGTTAATTTATAGATTAAAAAAGACATTCAATCAATTTAAAAACTTAACAATCTAATAGGTTACTAATAAACTTAAATAAATTCTGAATTGTTTAATAAATATGAAATTATTTAAATGATAAATTAATAAACTTGAAATAGTTAGTTTAATAAAATAATAAATTAATTAATTACCCAGTTTAATAAATATATAAATGTACAGACAAGAAAACAATTTAATAATTAAACTGAAAATTAACAGAATAATAATATACAAACTAATAAAATAATAAATAAATTAAATTAAAAATTTATAAAATGATAATAATTATTTTTGTTTTACTTGTCTTCTGTAAATTCATGAAAATGAAATTTATTAAAACTGGCGAATGACCTTAACTCCAGACTTTAACCGTATCTAACTGATTTAAAAAAAAATTAAATGTGTCTAAAATAAAAATAAAATGTTTGCAATTTTTATTCCAATTTTTCTTAGTTTTAAAAATAATATTATTATATCGAGTTTTAAATATATGTTTAATTTTAAAATAAATACAATTTTTAAATTATTAAACCTGTTTTAAATAACTAATTATTAATTAAATTCGAAATTTTTAAATTATAAATAATAGGATTAATAAATTTATATAGTAATAAAATTAATTTAGACTTAAAAATTATAAAGTTAATAAATTAAAAATATACAAACTAGTAAACTAATTAATTACATTAAAAATTAATAAATTGGTAAATTTTATTTGTTTTTATTTTTCTTGTGTTAAGTATTAATTATTAAATTTATTTAAATTTCTGAAAAATTTCAAATGAATACTTTTGTAGTATAACCGTCTAACGGATACATTTGTAAAATAAATCGTAAACATTCCTAACTGGTTTAGAAAGACATTAAATTAGTAATGCTTTACCAATAACCTAATAAAATTTCATAAATTTTTATTAAATAATTAATTAACTTAATGGTAATTATTTAAATTAAAAATTTAATAATCTAAATAAACTAATAAATTTTCACTCCTGTTGATTTTTGGAAATGAAATTAATTAAAAAACCAACAGAATATTTAACTGATTTAAAAAACAATTTAAATTTGTGTTCTTACAATTTTATAATTACAACCTAATTTATGGAAAAACCGAATTAATAATATAATCTTTAAAATTCTCAAACAACCATCATCAATCACATCAATAAATAAATGGAGTGAATTTGTAAAAATTAATACATTCTAAAAAACTTTAAATTTAAATTTATAAAATTTGTTTTTTTTTAAACCACTTTATCATAATAAAATCGAATAAAATTATATAGAGAATCAATAAATGCATTACCTTCTGACATTTTCAATAAATAATTATTTAATTAAATAATATTTTATTTAAATATGTAAATTATTAATTACATATTGACAAGTAAACAATTTAATAATTAAACTGAAAATTAACAGAATAATAATATACAAACTAATAAAATAATAAATAAATTAAATTAAAAATTTATAAAATGATAATAATTATTTTTGGTTTACTTGTCTTCTGTAAATTCATGAAAATGAAATTTATTAAAACTGGCGAATGACTTTAACTCCAGACTTTAACCGTATCTAACTGATTTAAAAAAAATTAAATGTGTCTAAAATAAAAATAAAATTATTGCAATTTTTATTCCAATTTTTCTTAGTTTTAAAAATAATATTTTTATATCGACTTTTAAATATATGTTTAATTTTAAAATAAATACAATTTTTAAATTATTAAACCTGTTTTAAATAACTAATTATTAATTAAATTCGAAATTTTTAAATTATAAATAATAGGATTAATAAATTTATATAGTAATAAAATTAATTTAGACTTAAAAATTATAAAGTTAATAAATTAAAAATATACAAACTAGTAAACTAATTAATTACATTAAAAATTAATAAATTGGTAAATTTTATTTGTTTTTATTTTTCTTGTGTTAAGTATTAATTATTAAATTTATTTAAATTTCTGAAAAATTTTACTTCAAACGTAATTCGATTGACGATATCTAATCAATTTTAAAACATCGTATACGTGCTTTAATACATTCCCATTATCCTAACAAAAATTCTGAAATGTTTATTAACTAATTTATTAAATGGTAAATTAGTTAAAATTATCATTTTATTTTAGTTTATTTTCTGTAAATTCTTGAATCATTCGAATCGTCTATTTGATTTTAAAAAAAATGTAATTCATATACTTTAAATTTTATATTTATAGAATCAATAAATTCTTAAATTTGTTAAACCTAGTATTTTATAGAAACTTCAAACTAAACCAGATTAAGAACCAATCAATTTAAATAAACACATCACATACGTTAAATGCATTACTATTAACCTAATAAAATTGCGTAGAATTTTAAATAAATTATTGATGAATTAAATGATATTTTATTGAATAAATGGATAAGTAAATTTATAAAACTATAAATTAAAAAGCTAATAAATTTATGAATCAATTAAATATTAAATGAATAAATATTTGCATAGATAAGGTAGTCAGATACCCAATATAATAAATAAATATATTTTAGATTAAAAAATTAATTTAATTAACAACATGATAATTAGTTAAATTATTAAGTTAACAATAATAATATACAATTTAATAAACTAATAAAATAATTAAAGCTAACATTTATAAATTGATAAATTATATATAGCTAGTTTTATTTCTCTTTCGTTAATTTTTAAAATCAAATTTTGAACTATACCCGTCCACCTGATTTAAATAAAATTTGAATTCGAGTATTTAAAACTCTATTATTGCAATAAATTAAAAAATCGAAGTAATAAACTTATTTTTAAACTGAAAAATCCATAAATAAATAGTAATTAAATTTGAATATATAAAACTTTTAAATTTAAATTAATGATATTATTTTATTGATTTAAAAAATTTTACTTCAATTTCACTATTAACCTAATAAAATTTCTGGAATTTTAATTAAATAAATAAATTTAAAAAAAAATCATTTATTTGAAAAGTTTTTCAATAATTAAGTTTCAAAATTAATTAATTAATAATATTCATTAATTAATTAATTAATTAATATATTAAAAATATCAATAATTGATAATTTAGTAAATTAATTAAATTAATAATTAATTTTTTTTTATATATTTCTCCTGTAAATTCTTGAAAATGAAATTCCAAAAATCATTTGTCTAACTAAAATCAAGTCTAACTGATTTAGAAAAATGTAAATGCGTAATCCTTAAATTTCATTATGCACCTTAATTTATACATAATTCGGATTTTTAGAATTAATAAAATAATCTTAAAATTTTTCAAACTATTATCAAAATCTATAAATAAATAGAAAATTAATTTTATTTGTGTAAAATTAACAAAATGTTAATATTTTCAATAATAATAAGTGCAGTGTTTATCACATACATTTTTAAATGCATTATTTATAACTTTTAAATCCAGATATAAATTATAATAATATTTAATATATATTTAACTAATAAAATGGTGAACTTTTAAATTAAAAAAATTAATAATGACTTAAAAATTAGGCAATAAACTATAAACAATTAAATTAATAAATGTATATATTTATAAAATTAAAAATTAGTAAGTAATTAATTAATTAAATTATAAATAAATAAATTTATTTAATTTCTAATACAAACTAATAAAATAATTAATAAATAAAAATAAAAATTTACAAAATGATAATTAATGTTTCTTTTTTATTTATTTCTCTTTAAAATCATGAAAATGAAATCATGTGAAATATTTAAACTCTAAAAATCATATAACTGTTAACTGATTTTAAAAAAAATTATATTCGTGTTCATAAAGATTTATTATTGCAATTTAAATCCTAAATTTATTAAAAATTCATATTAATAAAATTATTTCCAAAAACTATTAATTAATAATTAAAATTCAATAAAAAAATGGAAACTAAATTTCTAATTTGTCAAATTAGAGTTTAGAAATTTTTTTTTGGAATAAATTTCCAAAAATTTGATTTTTTTAAACCTTTTATTTAATAGAATTTTCAAACTTAGCAAAATGTATAATCAATCAATTTAATCACTTTACATACGTTTTAATTAATAAATTAGTAAATAATAAATTTTTAAATTAATAATATACAAACCAATAAACTAATAATTTTTAAAATTGGTAGATTATAATTATTATTTTTATTTCTCTTCTGTTAACTCTGGAAAATTAAATTGATTAAAACTTAAAATACTACTTTAATTGAACGCTTTTTAATAAAATTGTTTTTAAATATCTGAAAAACCTATCAATTAATGTTATATAAAATTAAAATTTGTTGAATTTATAAATTCCTAAATTTATTTTTCATGGGACACAATTTTAAAATTTGATTTATTTTAAAATGGTTTATCATGAATTACAAAAGTTTAACTTTAAACTAGAACTTTAAACATCACGTACGCTTTAATTGCATTACAATTAACCTATTATGATTTCTAAAAATTTTATTAAAAAATTAATTAAAATTAATTAACGTATACATTTAAATTTAAAAATATATAATTAAAATGAATATATATATAAAATTTTAAATTAGTAATCAAATAAATAAATACGTTTACCTATGAATTAATAAATAAATAAAAATTTAGACTGAAAAATATATTGATTAATAAATTATTAAATATTTCCATAATAAAATTAATAAATTAATAATATGTAAACTAGTACCAAATTTAATTAAATTAAAAATTTAAAAATTGACATATTTTATTTTATCTTATGTTTAAATTGTTTAAAACTAAAATTATTAAAACCTGCAAAATACTATATACTCGTATAATCTAAATTAAAAAAAATTAAAAAAAAAATTAAATTCATGTTCATAACATTTTATTATTGCAATAAAACCTAAAATTTTTAAAAAAATCAAATTTACAAAATTATTTTTAAATGTCACAAAAAATAAAAATAACTATTTAAATAGTAAATTAATAATTAATATATTATATTATAAATAATTAAGTATATAGACTATAAAACAATTTAATTAGTGAATTTTTAAAAAATTAAATTATAAAATTAAACAATTATAAATAATCTTTTTCTCTTATTTCTCTTCTGTACATTCATAAAAACGAAATTGGTTATTACAACTTGCGAAATAATTTAACTCCAAAAAAGGCATAACCGTCTAACCGATTTAAAAAGAATTAAATTCGTGTTCTAATAATTTCATATTGCAATTGAAAATCGAATTAATAAAATTGTTTTTAGAACTCTGAACTAACATTAAAAATTTATAAATAAATGTAAAATAAACTTTAAATTTGTCAAATAATTAAAATGGGGGTATTTGGGATAAATTTCGAAAATTTAATGTTTTCTTAAATCTATTATTTTAAGAAATTTCAAACTAAATTAAATAAATTTATAGACTAAAACATAATTTAATTAATAAATTATTAATTAATTGAATTATAAAATAAACGAAATAGTAATTTACAAACTAATTAGATAGTAATTTATTTAAATTATGGTAAATTAATTTTAAACTAATAAAATTTATAAATACCTAAATTTAGGTATCTACATATTTTGATTTGTTTAATTTTAAACAAAAAAATTTAAATATTTTATTAAATCGAGAAATTGTTTAACGTTGAAGATAAATATTATTTTGTTATTTTGAAAATTCTTTGAAATATGAACATTAAATTATATTTTACTCCAACAAAGTTTTAAATTCGGTTTGAAAATATTAAAAGAATTTAAAAAAAATGTATATCTCGCTGATGAAAATTTTTTGATGTACATAGTTATACATATATTAAAAATTTATAAATTTTTAAACATTAACAAGATTATTAATTTTTGTAATTTTAAAATTTTAAATGTTATTAAAGTATGTATGTTGCTGTCAGTAACATACACAAATATTGATTGGCTTTATAAAGCATAAACGATTAACACATTTACGACCTAAATATTTATTATACCCAATCAATTATAATATCTAACATCGATATTTAAATATATTTTATTACAATCAAACATAATTAAATCAAATCCAACCCGGTAATTTACAAAACAACATATAAAAAATTAAATAAAAATACAAAATTATAATTTATGTCGTAAAAGCTCGCGTGTTTCAATAAAAATTTAAATTAAAAGCTCATGTACATGTATGGTGTGTACACATATAGTAATAATTATATTGTAAATTATTTAAAACTTAACCAGCTATTAGGTATATATATATATATATATATACATATATATATATATATATATATATATATATATATATATATATATATATATATATATATATATATATATATATATATATATATATATATATATATATATATATATATTTATATATATATATATATATTTATATATATATACATATATATATATATATATATATATATATATATATATATATATATATATATATATATATATATATATATGTATATATATATATATATATATATATATATATATATATATATATATATATATATATATATATATGTATGTACACATAGATACTAATAGACTTAATGGTAATAATAGTATTCATATTGGCGCCAAAGAATATATACATATGTACGTATACATAGTACGAGTAACTTTAAGTTTATTATTTATAAGCTTTTTTTTTTGTTTTTGTTTTGATAGTAAATTAAAATAAATAAGAAAACATAATAAGATAGAAAATAAAAATAAAAAAACACTTTGAAGTTATGCTTTAAATATGATAATTTTTTTTTTCTTTTTTTGGAAAATTAATTACAGTCTCAGTATTTTCCGAAAATGAAAAAATAAAATAAATAAATAATAATTTATTCAAATTTTGTAAAATTTTATTTATGTTTATCGTTTCGTCTAAGTTTAAGAACAGTTTTTAATTAACTTTATATTATTTCTTGTCTATTTTTCATTATTTTAATTAGATGGATGTTTAAGACATTTTTTTTCTTATGTTTTTTGTTTGTATTAAATTTTAATGAATATGGATGGGTTTAAAAGTTTGGATAAATTGGATAGATAAGCAAATTTAAATCTTCAAAAATCTAGAAAAGTGATGATTCGCTGTTTATTTTGTATAGCTATAGACATATATATGTATGTAGTAAAAGTATAGGAGAACAATTTGCCGCAACCCTGAAATGACTGATTTTTGCCCGACCTAATAAATTTGGTGGAGTTCAGAATTTTGAATTATTAAAATTAAAGTGTGGTACTTAAAAATCAAAAACATGATTGATCCAGAGGGCCGCCAACCCCGTGTTTGACAAAAATGTCTGTTAATCCTCCGAAGCAATACTTACCTCAAATCGATTAATTTGCCTTTCGAATTTTCAGTAATACTTGCTAATACGTTGAATTTAAGCATCCTTTCTTCTTCGCACGTGTTAATATCCTTGGTTAGGACAGACCAATCAACTTCATTTTGTGTTAATCATTCTATCCACCAAAATTCTTGCCTATTTGCAACAAGTCCACAACATACCTCGTCAGACGCAATCGGCACAGTCCAATACTTACTTTGAATAAATCAATGAAGCTTATTTACTACATGACTGACGGAGTTTTCACCCCTATTTATCATGGGTCTCTCCGGAGCTAGTACGGAGCACTCCGAGAATTGCGCTTCATGAACCATCCCGTAGAATATAGTACTTTGCGTAGCCTGCAAGCGTTCAAGGACCCCTTGATGTTACACAGTAGAGTGTCCAGGCCCTGGTTTTGGCTGCTTTAAGCTCGTACTTGTAGGTTTTGAGGACTTCCTTATAACAGTCCGAATGTGCAGCAACATTTGTATTCCTCGCTTTCTTGATCGTTCTCTTGCATTTCATACGAGTACCTTGGAGTTCTGTCGACCATCAGGGTGGCCGTGACTTACCCAAAGGCTTCCTGATAGCAGGTTTGGAACCGACACCGGTAATGAATTACTCAGAATGGTTCTAAAGCAATCCACATCAGTTTTCTTTCTATTCCTGAAGGGTGATTTGCTAGTGGCTTTTGTATCCACTTCATACTGAAGATAACAATGGTCAGAAAAGAAATGATCTTGGGACACAACGGAGTGCTTCCGTTATTGCACTGCCCAACCTTTCTGGTGGTATATTTTCCTTCTCATATGGTAGGTAGGCACGATTGATGCTAGCCACCACTACCGATGCTATCCACCATCAGCGTTGCTGTAATTTAGTAGAGCACCCAAGGATTTTCTGTTAATGATAATGACGGCCGATCTGTGATCTGCTCCCGCCTTTACCTCCTCTAACCTAACAATCTACCATGTGGCCGTTGACAGATCCGGATTGTTGATTTTCAACAATTCCAAGATTCCCTTTCGATTACTTGGCTTCGCACGGATCCAGGCTCGCGTCCTTGGCCTGCAGGGAATTTCTTCCCTCGTCACCTCTTCTAATTTGTCCCCCGGCCAGACTTTGCCCAGGCTGCCGATCGCCTTTTAATAGAGGGTCACAGACATTTCATCGGCACAGGCAGTCAGTTTAACGTGACCCTGGTGCCACATACCGTATCGGCAGGACGGAGCAGGTCCTGGATTTTCTCTCATGATGTGTAGGAAGATATCGGCTTAAGCCTTCTCCACCTTCCTCCAGTTAAGAGCCGTAATGCTCCCATATTCTTCAGCCCTGTCAACGTCTTGCCCACGCAAGCGTATCCTTGTAAAGACAAGGATACGCTTACGTATAGATAGAATCCGTTCTCTTCTTCTACGGAATATAGAGATCTTGCGCCAGGCTCTCTTCCTGATCTGATAGTTTGATACTGTAGAGCCAGCATTCGTGCCTTTGTCGTAGGAATAACGATTGCATTGCTTTAAAATATACAAATATCTTAAATTTTGGGATCATCTAAAAACCACGGAGACTGAAGAATTTATTGAAAGAACTTATCTTCCAAAAGTTATAAATATTAAGTGTTACGTCTTAAATTGTAAGTCGTAAGTTTTAAGTGTGGTGTATGTTAAATCGTAAGTCACAAACTTGAAGTCCCAAGTTTTAAGTCTCAAGTATTGACTTAAGTAGTAAGTTTTAAGTGTACCCTGGAATATGGAAAAACAAATAATTATTAATTTTTTTTTCATTCCTACAACGTAGAATCGACACATTGGAATCTGTAACCACAGTTGTACTGCGTAAATCGACTAATACTAAAGCTGGACATCACGCAGTAATTCACATAACCGATCACAATATTACGAGTGCTGCTAATACACGCAACAAAACTAACTCATCGTATTGTACATTATGCTTCAGTAAAGTACATTGGTTGCTAACTTGCAATAGGTTTGTATCGATGGATCTAACAAAGCACTTAGAATATCTTAAGGAGAGTCGGCACTGTTACAACTGGTTAAGTCAAAACTATTTGCCCAGTATTAGCACGCTGTAAAAAGTGTATTAGGAAACATCATACATTACGAACCGAGGAGATTTCAGAAAATATCGTATACTTCTGGATCGCAATTAAGTTTTATCACTGAGGCGTGCTGACATAATTTGGGTCTTTCTAGAAAGACCTAGGATGTACAAATAAGCGGTTTGGGACACTCACAAGGTTAAATAACTAATGGTATCGTGTCGCTGAGAATAAAAGGCGATAAATGCAAGATCACGTGGAAGCTCATGTATTGGAAGAAATTACTTCACACTTACCCAATTATAATTTGCATCTACCACCTTTGAAAAACATTAAGGGCAATAAAGATGGACAATTCACCACTAATTCTGCAAGACACGGTGTTTTGTTATCTTGTTGCTGCCAAACAAGCATCAATTTGCTCAACTGAGTGCTTATCAATGATAACTTCGATCGATGCTGAAGAAGAATATTTCAACCTGACTTTCTGGCCCGATTTTGGGGGACTGAGTCAATTCAATCTAACGCGCCACTCCGTTCTCCGGAAGAGATATTTTGCGAATAACAGTGTAATCAGCATACAGTTATCAAAATACGAGTTGTTTTTGACGGATCCGCAAAGATAACATCGGGATTGTCTGATGTTTAGAAGACCGTTTTGTATTTTGCACTGACGTGGAGATGCTACTGGTCGATGTAGCTATCAAAAATCAGGATATGCAACTTAAGAACTTATTTATTAACAAAGGCGAACCAAAGAAATCTGTAAAAGTGTTGAGTTTACATTGCAATCCAGACACTAATGTTTTCAGATTTATTTGCAACTTCCCTCACATTATCTGATACAAGCCGCTCTTGGTTGGCTTGGACCAGTTGTAAACAATTATGGTTAAGCAATTTGCTGTGGGACGATCCTTTGCACGCGAATCTGCTGACCTAATGGTCAGAAATACAAGCTGGATTCCAAACTGTCGATGAAATAAGTGTTCCAAGATACATTGCCACCGAGAGCAATTATCAGATCGAAATGCATGGGTTTTGTGGCGCCAGTCAGTCTGCATATGAAACCATAATCCAAATGGTTACTGCGAAAACCAGAGTTTCACCGGTGCAACAATTAAGGTTTCCTCGGCTGGAACTTCAAGGTACGGTTTTGGTGTCAAAATTAATGAGCATTGTGTCTAGCCAATCGAGAAGTTCAATTATACGTAAATATGCATGGACTGAATCACAAATAGTGCTGAATTGTCTTCGCAGTAATCCCAAACGCTGGACTACATTTTTCGGAAAGAGGACAGCAGAAATTATTAGCACAATACCACGTGATTGTTGGAATCATGTCGCATCTGAAGAGAATCCTGCCGATTGCGCATATTCCGAGGAATGTTACCACGATTACTTAAACAACAAAATTTATGGTAAAATGTGCCCTACTGGCTGAACCTAACAAGAGAACATTGGCCAAAACAACGTTCTGATTATCACAACCGCGATGAAAAAGTGTTATCCGCGCATACATGTTCACTGCGGTGCTTCATAACCAGCAGTTTGATAACATAATTGATAAATGTTCATTATTTGGAAAGCTGCAAGGTCAGCCTTGTTACATTTGGCGATTTATTGAAAATACGCTAAAGCCTAAAAAGTTGCGAGTGGAAGGCCGTTTCTTACGACGACAAGTGATTCTTGGAAATGATGTAATTATTCACGTAGCATTAATTTAAATGAAATTAGCAGAATTGAATCGAGCAGTGCATTCCCTATATGTTTTGCCTTGACTCCAATTGCGATAATACAAATAAACATCACTCAGAGCCGTTAATCAAGGCGACCTTGCATCCAAGGCTAGTGAATCAACGGGGAGAGAATGAACCAATATTCCAGCTTTCGCCAGACTTTTCTTGCTACACTGCATGTGAGAGTGTTACTCCACCTTTCGTTCGCTGAGGCTACTGTCTCCATTTAAAGCGCTGTCTTGGGTGCTATAATATGCCTCCCCATATTTGCCGTTTGATGAACTTACAAATTATAACTTAAGACTTGTGACTTATGATTTATGATTTATGACTTATGTCTTATGATTTATGACTTATGATTTATGATTTAAGATTTAAGATTTATGATTTATGATTTATGATTTATGATTTATGATTTATGATTTATGATTTTTGATTTATGATTTATGATTTATGATTTATGATTTATGATTTATGATGAATGATTTATGATTTATGATTTATGATTTATGATTTATGATTTATGATTTATGATTTATGATTTATGATTTATGATTTATGATTTATGATTTATGATTTATGATTTATGATTTATGATTTATGATTTATGATTTATGATTAATGATTTATGATTTATGATTTATGATTTATGATTTATGATTTATGATTTATGATTTATGATTTATGATTTATGATTTATGATTTATGATTTTTGACTAATGACTTATGACTTATGACTTATGACTTACATATGTCTTATGTCTTATGACTTATGATTTATGGCTTATGACTTATGACATGACTTATGGCTTATGACTTATGATTTATGACTTATGATTTATGACTTTTGTCATTTCATTTAAAATATTAATTCGTTTTGAAGTATCAAGAAGAAGGTTGTAAGTTATAAGTTTAAATCTTAAAACTAAGGTTGTAAATTTCATATCTTAAGTTTGTTTTAAATCTTAAGTACCGTAAGTCTTAAGTCCTTAGTACGAAAGTTTAAAGCCAGAAGTCGATAGATGTGACTTGAATCATAAGACATAAGCTGCTAGTCGTAGGTCACAAATAAGGGTTGCAGCAGGTCGTAAGTCATAAGTCAAAAGTCGGATGGTATTGGAAATATTACAAACAACGTCTAATAAGTTTAAAACGTTAATAACTTCAGCCTTAAATTTTTTACATATGCTATTTAAGGTGCGTGAATTTAAATTTTCCATTTCCCGAAAAATTATATCAGCCAGGAAAAATTAGTTTCTAATTGAAACAAGATAGGTTACCAGTGGGATTTTACGGCGGTACGATTTGTGTTCACTTGGAAATTATATCCGAATGTATGTAACTGCTGATCAATTATAATTTGGAAAGAAGTTTCTAGTGCTGCAAAGCGTAATATTTTTCTTGGATTGGTGTTCAGCAATTCCACCTGTGGTTTAGTAATATCGACTTTCAATGCCTTCATATTAAATTATTATAGTACATGTCATTAGATCAACAAACCGAAGCTTGTTAATTAAATTGGTTACTACAGTACCAATTTAGTTTTTCACCAAACGAGCACCATAGTTACCCAAACAATGCGTTGACATTTCATGTCTTGATCTTAGGTTTATGCATTCTAAAAATTTACTTGTATGTAGTACACCTTTTAAATACGGTTTTTTAAGGGCTGGGCACTCATATAAAACCAATGTTTCGTCTTGGTTCGCTTGCAAATCGCTGAATATTATTCAAAAGTTTTAGTAATGTGGAACAATCCTGATTTTTTTCATTAAATAGTTTTAGAGCTGGAAAAAAAATATTCTGGCCAAATTTTTCCGGTTAATCATTCAGGTTCCAAACAGTTAGGCCAATATAATTTTGGATCTGTGAAGCCTAAAGAAACCTTAACTTGTAAAGCATAATAAGTTATTTCTAAGGCCAAAAACTGAGTGACCGCAGCTTTTGGGACATCTGTAAAATCTAACAATGTCTATTTTTAAAATGTATATGTGTAGTATGGCCGATAAGATTCATCTGTGGGTTGCGGCTGCCTGCCATACACTGTTAAGAAGGCTTGTAACTTTTTTCATTATGGTATTGTACTGCAGAAAGCACATGCAGTAGTACTGGTGGTAGGGATAATAATTCCCTACTGAAAGATCTATATTTTATTTTTCTAGCAATAAGAAGGGTAACTCGTTTGCAGTTATCGTTCGCAGCAAGACCCCGTAGCCTAAATTCTTGAAAACCTCAAATAATAAAGCGCTAGTTCTTTATAAGTCGTTTAAACATTTTTTTGTATTTTTGAACATTCGGAATCTTTACTCTACATAAATACCTAGACTGGAAGCACACATAGTTTACAATAACAAAATAGAAAATTCATTAATAAAAATTACCATATCAATTCATGACTAATTGAACTCGATGACAGTAAAAATAAATTGAAATCGATTAATTCTCGATTAGAATATATCTTGATAAGAGATTATCCAGGACATATAATACAAACTCCATATGTATAAATATACCATCGTATACTCGTGCTCCATATATGCATAGCTATTATAGAAGATAGATTCTACAACACTATATATAGAAATTTGTCATTTCGTTCGTTGAACTATACATAATAGAAAGAAAAATCGAGAAGAGAAAAATTGAAAATCCAATTTGTATATCTACATCCATATATGCTATTATACATGTAGTATGTGAAGGTCTGGGATATCTTGCATAAACGATCTATTTGTGTATAAATAATACAGGAAATCGTTTTTTTGTTGTAACTATTAAAGGATATATAAATGAATCAATTTTGTCATATTTTAGACTGCTCAAAAAACTTTCCGATCTATTGTGCGAAAGGACTGCCTTCTTGACTGAGTTAATTTTGAACAAAAGTTAATCTCATCAAATTTTCACCTCAGCGATTATGTCAACAAACTAAATTGACGTATTTGGGGCACAAACATCCACACGTGACAATTGAGAAGACAAAATACCCCAAATGAGCAAGGAGCTGCACAAACAGTCAATTGCGATCATTATCGTGCCATGTTAACTGACATTTTATTATCTACAATTGAAGAGGAAAGCGGATATTTGGTTTTAACAGGACGGCGCTACTATCCACACAGCAAACGATACATTCGACGTTTTACGCCCTATATCTTCGAAAATCACATTATCAGCCGAAATGGTGATCTCAACTATAGGAGCTGAGATTTGTCTCCGTTAGACTATTATTTGTGGAGATCCGTCAAGGAAAAATGTTATTCTCATTATCCAGAGACGATTGACGCTTTGAAAGACGCAATTGGACGAAAAATGTGGTTGGCAGAATGGGGTCCTACATATCCGGCCGAGGCAGTCATTTGAATTCGGCTACAATTCACAAGAACTAATCATTATATATAATTTAATAAAAAATATTTGTTTCCAGTTAAAATAAATTCTGAAACCTTTGGAACTTAGCTTTGAAACTCAAAAAATTATGAAGTTTTTGTCTAATTTTAAAATAATTTGAACGCTTGATGAACTTTTTCAATGGGAGGTTTGTGCTCCAAATTATAGTTTTATTAAATTTAAATTTAAAGCACTGCGCTTTTGGCTCCAGCTTGTATTTCATAACTTTTCAGTGAAACCCGAAATTCAACCTGGACTTTGTCGTTGGTCTGGGGACTTCCACTTAATGTTGAAAGTCAGAGTTCAACTTCCAGTTCGTCGAGAGATGCATCTTAACACGTTTGCCACTTTATGACTTAGTTAAGTTATTCATTTATTTTGTTACTATTCACCACAGCAATTAGAAATATTTGATGGCTGAAATTTGTATGTTGTCGTGTTGAAGAATGACGTGATGTATTCGTGTTGAAATTGAAGAAGTATTTCGACCTAATAGTTGGTTCGGCTATATGAGGAGAAACCATATGTTTTGGGATTGATGGTTTGAACGACCGTAAACCATTTCAGCTGGTGAGCACATTAGATCCTCTTTGACCGTTGCTCGAATAACACGTAGAACGATTGGGGTTTGAGCGCACCTTTGGAACTGGCTGTGGAAACGTTCGACCATGTCATTGGCTTGCGGATGATAGGCCGTTGTGCGTATCCGATGTGAGTTGAGAATATTTGTTAACTTCGAGAAAATCTTCGACTCAAAGTGGGTTCCTTGATCAGTTAAGTGGAACGCGAAATCGTAGATACGTAGTTATGATCGAAAGGGTTACAGACATGTCGGCCGTGCAGTATGGTTCTGGCCATCGAATGAAACGATCGACACAGGTGAGTAGGTATGTGTATCCATGTGATGTAGGGGAAGTGGTCTTACAATGGCTAAATTATATGTTCGAATCGATCAGGTGGCGTTTTTGTGTTCCATTGGCTTTTGGCAAGATAAACATGATTGTGACCAATGGGCACCATCTAGAGATGGTGCGACGTAGTGGTATTTAGCAGAGAATTTCTAGGCCAATTAGTTTAGAAAGCTCTAGTTGCATTGATAAAGTATTGTAACGTGTGTAACAGGAACGTAAGTTCCAAAGTTGCAAGTGCCATGTTGTTGTAGCTGAAGTGAGTCTCAATTGTGGCCATTTCGTTGTCGGTTGTGCGTGATAGTGCATCAGCTGCAACGTTATCGGTACATGCTAGATATGTTAAATTGAATCGGTACATGCTAGATATGTCGTAGACTTAATTGCTCTAGTCAGAGATTCGTTGTCGGTGTCCCTACCTTCGACAAAATATTACATTGCTAGATAAATTGCCAGTCATTCCCGATCGAATGCCGAGTATTTCTTTTCGGTATCCGAGAGCTACTTTGAGAGGAACCCCAGAGGTCCCAACACTTGTCATTTTACTATTGCAGAACTGCTCCGATGGCAGAGTTTGATGCATCAATTGTTATACTGAGGTTTGAGTCGCTCAGTGGATACGACAAGAATGTTGTGTTTGCCAATTCAGCCTTAGGTAAAGAGAAATTCTTGACTGTTTTTGGCTGACGTACAGTACTACTGCTGTAGGTGGATACGTTGAAGTCTCATTTTGAGCCCTTGATTTGAACGTCAAACTCGATAAGTCTTTGGAAAATCGTTTCCAGATGAAGTTTGAATTGTTCCATATTTTCAGATGCTACCATAATATCGTCAATGTATATACAAAAACGAAATCGTACATTAAGCGCAGAGACGTTTGTGCAGCATTTCGTAATCTAAATGGTTTTCGGTTGTATTTGAAGAGGCTAAATGGTGGGGTGGACCCTTGATCAGATCGAGTTTGGAGAATATGTTGTAGTTTTGAATGTGTCTCCACATAGCCGCCAGGCATGATCTATTTTCTTGACCATATGTAATGGAACTAAGAGGCAAAAAATATCGATGTTCGGTAAATTCCCAATTTCAGCATATTTTGGAATTTTGAGGAAAACGGCGTAAAAGTAAAAGCGTATATGCGTAAAGGTTATTTTAATTCCGGTACAAACGTTAAATAATTTTGGGCCGTACGCGTTGATGGTTTAACCATTGGTTGCCGATAAGACTAAATCGGTATTACGAATGGAAAATCCTGGAATAACCGAAAAGTCAGCGTTAGTTACTATTTGGTAGTTGATTTTGTTTGTTCGGTCGTATATACGAATAAACGAGACATACTAATGGTGTGAGATGAGTTAGAGGTAGATGGATAAGCTGCTGCATGCTGTGCCATATGAGATTATTGTAGGTTTCAGGTCTTCAGATTTCCACCATCTGTTCTGCTTTTCGGCGTTAACAATCTCTTATTAAAAACTGTTAAGGTATGTCGAAATAAAATTAGAGAAAAACCAAAATTGTCCATTTTCCAATCATACAATTTAAATTTAGAATTCAGAATTGTATGAAAGTCAGTTTCAAAAGTACAAAATTCGATAAACTCCATTTTTATTTCCATGGATCAGCACGCAGAACGTGACCGAACAGCGTACTCGCTGAGATCTTACTTCATGTATAATATTGGAGAACTTCATCAGATCTCTGATCTCGAAATTGTACAGAGCTCGGTATATGTACCATCTATTTCGCGTTTTGGGCCGTAAATCACACACATGACTCTTCTCTTAAATGTAAGGAGCCATCCGTCGTACTCATCCGTCAGCGCCCAACTTTCACATCCAAACATAATGACGGGCCTGATCAACGTTTTGTAAAGCTTCAGCTTCACGGCACTTGATAAGTGTTTAGATTTTAGCAGTGGCCTTAGAGGATACAAAGAACACTCACTCACACTGTTATCGTAAGTGATAAGAGAACCCAAATATTTGAACCTCCACACTCCCTCAAACGTGTGGTGGCCACTACTAAAAATCTGGTGTGCCATTGTCCCTAAAACCAGAGATCAGGTATTTCGTTTTGGACTCATTGATCTGACGTCTAACTGAAGCTAAAAACTCTACAAGCGAATCAAGTATTTCTTTCACTCTGTTGCTATTCAGTCCAGTCACGCATATGACATCTGCATATGCAAGCATCTGATTGGAGTTTTGATATAAGATGTTGTGCTGAGGTGTTTCAGTTTTACGAAAGATGTACTCCAACATGATATTAAAGAGTATCGGGGACAAAGGTTCTCCCTGCCGAACAACCGAGTTAACTGCAAACATTGTGTCCTAGGTATTCCAGGGCAGACCACAAACTCTCTCGACTGATCGAGATATAGGCCTGCCGGAAATCCAGGAACACCTGATGTACGGGGATGGATGTCTCATAATATTTAGATAGAATCATCCGCAGCGAAAAGACCTGATACTAATCGAATAAGGTCGAAAAAACAGTTCCACAAACTATCCCCTCCGAATATCAAGAGCTGCGTATTAATCCAGTCCACTCTAGGTGAGCGGTTTCGTTTCAATCTCTGCATGGCCTTAGTGAATTCCTCATGGGATGGCTCCTCAGTGCATATCTTCGCAGTCTGTCTTAAAGGTGGCTCTACAACAGTCTGTGACGCATATGAACATCGAAATTTTATACGAAATCGATTATTTTAATTTGAATTTTGATAAAAGTTGCTTGTTCAGATTTGACCAGAAATTTTAGAAAACTTTCAAAATTTAATAAAAATTTTAAAATTTGTTAATTTTGAAATTTGCTACAAAACTTTCAAAAACGTAGCTTATAACGCAAATATTTTGCAGCACAAAATAATTCAACTTTTCAAATTGATGTAGAATTCGGATGCTACTCTGGGTCACGAATCATAATTTGAGAATAGCCAATTTATTGTTTTACATTTTCCTACAAATTTGAATATTTTGATGGCAGTGTGAACAGAAGCTAGTTTGATGTATTTTATACATAATACTGCTGATATAATCAGGCAGTTTCCCAACAGTATTTTTTGTGTCAAAATATAAGAAACCTGTTTTTTTTTTGTTGAAACATTCATCAACCGAAATCATCTAAATGTTTTGGTCCAAAAATCCGTTAACATCATTTTTGTGTGTGTACCATTACTATTTGACAACCATTCCAATTAAACTAATTTTCCATTTTCCCTTCGTACCAATATAAAAAGAAATATTTGTGCTATGTACAGACATCTATCATCTATTCTCGTCACAATCGTATATATAAAGCTTATCTCACAACACCAACAACAACAACACAAAATTTCAATTTTTCATATAACCTAAGCTTTTTTTTATATTTTATTCAATTATATTTTGTGTAACAATTTTCACAATCATTTTCATTCGTTTCGTTCGTTATAATTTTTTTTTTGTTCCATTTCCCAATTCTCAATCCGTGTCACGTGTAATAATAACACATAATGAGGATTTTTCTTTGTCGAGTTCTTCTCCTACATAAACCATTATAAATTTTCAGATGTATGTATACGGTTCCATCAACCAAACTCTGCAAATCGTCATTTTTCTTACTTAACTCTTGTCGTTTTCCTCATTGAGCTTTTGATTTACGTGTAAGTATCAATTAAGTTATGAGGCGCAGAATTAAATTTTTCATTTTCGCGTTTCTTACGTGCGTGTGTAAATCTCTGTGACAAATAAAATATACGAGAATTTTTCACGCACATTATCCAGATACAAATATTTAATGTTTATTTGTAAATTTGAGTTAATGAGATGGAAAATATTTTTTTGTATCCATTTCGTTTGTGCTTTTTCCATATTTTCGCATTTCCATGGTTTGTTAATTTATTTTTTGTTACTCCAGCATTCCAACACATCATCACAACGTCGGTGTAAAATAGAATTAAGCTATCCAACACTGTTCTGGAAAAATGTACATATACATACATATATTCGTGATGATAATGCAATTTGATTTCAGTCTCGAAACGACGAAAGCAAACATTTTTCTCAGATTTTCCTTTTATACTTTATTGTGACAATTGAGATAATTCCGCATTGTTATAAGATGACAGACGAATGAAAACTGGTGTTTGTGCTTCTTTATGTATATATACAGTGAAAATATGGTTTTCTTTGAACGTATACATATCTAAAACGGTAAAATCATAATAAGAAACCAAGTGATTTATTTATATAATCATAATCCAATTATTGTTTGAGGTTGGTTCTGATGCGGTGACTTTGGACAAATGTATATATATAGCTACATACTATAAATTAACTGTCTAAACAGCTTTTGCGCACATCATATCCATTCTATATAATATAATTACGATATATATGTCATCGATCTGCCATCTCGTAATAAATTTAGGTTGTCAGTGTCACACACGAATAAAATGGGTACACAACTATTAAATTATAATCTCTCAGTTGAGTAATATAATCTTTTTCAAATCGTTTCCCTCCAGGAATTTTCACTTATTTCAATAACTAAATTCATTTGATTTACATTATTATCAGGCCTTAAATAATTAAAATTATCAAAATGTATATACACATAAGCGTATACAAAAGCAACAACAATTTGAAATTTTCATCAAAAATTATTTTTCCACTTGTTTCGAGACAACCTAGTTGTTGTTTTTGATTAGTAGCTATACATGAATTAATGATGTAACCGGAAAACTATATGATTTACACATACATATAGTTTATATCATATTCTGCTTGATTTCAGTTTTGTAATTTAGTGTAACTTAATAGTTTTGATGTAGCTTTTAATAGCTTTTGTAATTTATTTTGGAATATGCAAGTTGTAAGGTAAGTAATGTTGTGTGATTCGTTAGAGTGGTAAAACGATCTATAAACAAACGCGACCATACACATTATCCAAGTGCGGTTTCTGCATTTTACTTTGATGAAAATACTTTCTATCTACTAAATAAACCATTATACCTTCTACTTCCTACCTTATATACATTCCACTTTCTAGTTGTTATAATATCAATCCTCTACATTCTTCTAGAATAGAACCCTAGTATATGAATTTGAACACAAATCGTTAAAAGTTTTTTAGATGATTTATATGAGTGAAATTAAAATAATTGTTCAACAAAATTTGAGTGCAGTTTAAATTATAAATTGAGTTAAAAATCAAAAATTGGTTTAAAAAAATATTTTGTGTTATTTGAGTTTGCGTATAGATTTTGAATTATAATTTAAGGTATTTAAGAATTTAAGTCAAGTTTTAATTTGACTTTAGAGCGAAATTTAAGTAAATATGAAACAAAATCTTTAGTAAAATTAAACGAGTGACAAAAATTAACATTACAGCGGAATATGAAGAAAAATTGAGTGCATTTTAAATTATGTTTAATCGTGTTTCTGTTTGAATAGCTTTTGAACTGTGTTGAGTGAATTTTCTTAAGTAAATCCCACCTAAAATTGTAGTATGGGCTAGAAATCAATTTTAAATAAAATTTAATGAGTATATCAACGTATGTTTGTTGCGCAATCTTAAGTGGTTTAAGCAAAATTTGAAAAAAATTAGAAATTGTGTTTGAACCTGAGGAATGAGTTGAAATGACGATATACTTTGATTGATAACTAATACCTATAATGCTTTTATTGGAAATAACGGTCTGAAGAGTGACGTAACCCAAATCTGTAAATTCTATAAAATTTCAAACAGTTACCGCATCAAAGTGACATTTCTTCGATGACCTGCTCACAACAATCATGGCAACCGAAGTAACTTATAATGTTTTCATCATTCGGGAGGAAATAATTTATTAACTAATTTTTATGACATATAGTTTCTTCGAATAAGATATTTTACAAATACAACTGTGAACTAGTTCATTCGAGCTCTAACGCTAAAATATCTCAGGTTGTTGACATTGTCTTAATTATCCACGTTGACACAAAACACTGCCAAGTAATCTACGTTATATCTTACGTGTCAACAACCGAGTAGATTACAGGGCGTAATCTGCCTCGCCTATCCCTGGTTCTATGTTCCGTGTTCCATGTTCCATATGTTCCATGCTCCATATTCCATTTTCCATGTTTCGTGTTCCATGTGTCCAAGAAGGTAGTCACAGGAAATACAAAAAGAGCTTAGTATTCGACGAAATAAATTCGAATTTCTTAATAAGTTCGTATAGGATTTTAATTATGAGTTTTTAATAAATTTTTTTCCAACAATTTACAGATTTATTAGAATTTTTAAAAAAAATATCAGTGTTTAAATTAATTCTATAAAGTAGAATTTCCGTGCTTCAACAAATTTCAATAATTAAAAAAAAAAAAAGTTACGCTTTGAAAATTTCTGTAATATGAAAACTTTAAAAAGCAAATTAATTAATTTAATTAGTTTACAAATTCCAAAATTAATCAATTTGTGAGTATAAATATATAAATTTATAAATATTTTAATTTAATTATATATTATTTATTAATTTATCATTTAATTATTTTATTAGTTTTTTTAATTATGTATTTATCTTTTAATTAATTAATGATTTATTCAAAATTTCAAAAATTATATTAGTTTATTATTTCCAATAGCTTACAGATCAATTAGAAATATTTTTATAAAAATCAATTGTTTAACTAATTTTATTAAATAACATTTCTTCGTTTCCACATTTTTAAATTAATTACAAATTATTTTTTTTTAATGTTTTGAGATTTTTTGAAACATGAAATCTTTCGAAACTTAATTAATTATTTACAATTTAATTTAATCATTAATTTAATAATTTAATAGTTCATTAATTTATATATAAATTTAGTAATTTCATTAAATTATTAAACCATAACTTTATTATGGTTAAATAATTTAATTTTTAATTATTTTTTAATTTATATATTTATCATTTAATTAATTAATTATTTATTAAACATTAAAAAAACTGTATATTTGTTTATTAGTAATGCATTAAGAAATTGATTAGTTCTCCATCTAATTTAGTTTGATATATTATATAAAATAAATGATTAAAAAAAAAAAAATTTAAAAATTGAACCAAATTCAAAAATATTAAGAATTTATAAATATTAAAAATTTAAAAAAAAATTCCTTTATTTAATTTTTTATTTTTTGATTATTGTTTCAGAATTAAAAAGAATAATTAAAAATTATTATTTCGATTTTACAATAAATTCGAAATTTTAACTGTAATAATAAGATTTAATAAACACCAATTTAAATTCTTTAATTTATTATTAGTTTATTCATTTAATAATTTTTTTTAAAACCAGTTAATCAAAACAATTTTTGTTATTTTTTTAATCTGTTTATATAGTAATTTATAATTTAATTAATATTCAATTTATTGGTCTATTTATTTAATAATATGATAAAAATTGATTACTGATTTTAAAATATTAATTTATTATTTTTTTATTATCTAATTATTTAAATTAGATTAAATTTATTAATTAATAGAAAATGTATTTAAAAGTTTTCTAATTTATATGTTTATCATTCAATTAAATTATGGATTTAAAATTTAAGTGATTTAGTGATTGAAATAAATTATTTTATAAATTATTTTTAAATAATGAATAAATAAACTATATACTAAAATATTTATAAACAGCATTTGTATGATGTAATCAGATTGATTTGAATCTGTTCAATAATATTAACAGTTTTTGAAAGCCATTACTGGCCCCTTACTGTATCAACATTTTGGCTCTTCATACTGTCTTAAACAAGCTGAAGAAACTCATCCGTCAACGCCCAACCTTTACATCCATACATAACAACGGGCCTGATCAACGCTTTGTAAAACTTCAGCTTCACGGCACTTGATAGGTATTTAGGTTTTAGTAGTGGCCTTGGAGGATACAAACAGAAACGTTCAATACATTTTCATTAACCAATTTTATATTAAATAGATTTTCTATCATTTTGTAGTTAGAAAAAACTTTTGTTAGAAAATCTAATAATTAAGTAGTTAATTTATTTACACATTTTTTAATTAATTAAACACCAACTTTGGTATCAACCAATTAAAGCTGCCAAATTGAAAATTTAAAAAATTCTAAATTAAGTTGCAAATTTAAGATTTAATTACCATTTATTTATTGGATTGAATATTTTAAAAATAATATTGGATTGTATAAATTATTTGAATATAAAATTCGAATTTTTTAACAAATTCGGTTAGGTTTATTTATCCTTTTTTAAATGTTGCTGCAAGTATTAATAAATTTCATTTCCACAATTTCACAGATTAAATAGATATTTTTGAAGAAAAAATCAACTTTTTAAAATAATTTTATGAGGTACATTCAACATTTTTAAATTAATAAAAAAAAATAAATTTTTAATGTTTTAAATATTAGAATTTTTTATCAAATTTTGATTTCAAAATTTACTTCATGAAAAGTTTTTCTAATTAATTTTGTTATTTCTTTATGATTTAATTTATTCAAAAAATTAATAATTTGCAATTTTATATTTATTAAATATGTGTTAGGTTTATAAATAAATCAAATTTTAAAAACTAATCCTAAATATCCCAATATTTAGAATATTTCATTTTATTTTTTTCCATTTATATTTAAATTTTTAATAAGTCTTCAGAATTGTTTAAATCATTTTATGAATTCGATTATTTAATAAATTCGGGGATAACTTTCTTTAATCATTTTTTAATCTGCTTTTATATTTTATTATCATTTATTTAATATTCAATATTTTAAGTCTATTTATTTTGACAAAAAATGATTTATTAATTTACTAATTTATTAATTAATAATATTATTAATTAATTAATCTTTAAATTTAATATTGTAATTTGGTTTATTCAAAAATTTCGTAAACTATTAGATTATTAATTTACAGATTTTGAATTTATAAATTTATTATTTTATTAATCTAATTATTTATAAATTTATAAATTTTATAGTTTAATTATTTTAATATGTATCATATAATGAATTAATAACAATGATAATTTATGAATTTAATTTTTTAACATATTTATTTATTTTTGATTTTATAATTTTAAATCTGGTGACTATATAATATGGCTAATAATTTAAATGATTTGGTAAGTTTAAACAATTTTCATTTTCAAATTTTACAGGATTATTAGAAATCTTTAAAAAAATATTGGTATTTTAATTAGCTTTATAGAATTTAATAAATTTTAGGAACATATTAATATTCTAAATGTAAAAATAAATTTTTATTTTTCATAGATTATTAATGATGATTTCCAAATTCTAAAAGTTATTTTTTATTCGATTTTATAATAAATTCGGATTTTTAATTGCAATAAAAATTTTTGAATTTAATTAATTTTACAAGTTTTATTAATAAAGTTTTTATTTTCTAGAATTTACAGATTAGAATTTTAATAAAACAAAGTCAAATTTTAAATTTGTATATTCATCAATTTTATATTTTAATTATTTATTAATATGTTTATTAATTAGCCGATTTATAATTCATTTATATTTTGATACTAAATTGATTTATTAATTTATAAATTGTAAAGTTTATTCATTTATTAGATTTTTAATCTGTTAATATATTATCATTTAATTCATTTATTAGTTTTGTAAATTACATGTTTATCATTTTATTATTAATTAATTAATAATTTAACATTAAATTAATTTTTTTATTTAGATATTTATCATATAAATTGTTAATGAATTGCACCAATTTTATATTTCATAGATTTTCTATCATTTTGTAACGTCATGACCCGTCTAAATGTGTTAGAAACTTCGCGCCTATGAAGTAATTAGTTGTTGTTTTACATTCTAAAATAATCATATAATGTGCCAAATAGACACTAAAGTTAGCTGCTGACCAGAAACATCATGATAACTGAAGAAAATTTGATTTTGTATCTTATTTATTAATTAATTAATTTATTATTATGAATATATATCAGTTAAATAAATTATTAATTTAATTATTTTTAAACTATCAATTAATTTATATAATAAACACGGCAACAGATTTATATATTTTTTAAATATATTAATTTACTGTTATTTAAATTTTTGATAAATAATTATTTTTAAATTATTCAGTCTAAAATTTAACTAATTATTTAAATAAAAAGATTATTAATCTCATAATTTAGATAATATAATTTATTAATGTGTGATTTAATTAATTTATTAGATTTTGAATTTATATGTTTATCAGTTAGTTAAGTAATTAAATTATAGATATGTGAATTTAATTATTAAATAATTTTAAAAAAAATTAATTTAATTTGTCGAAAAATCTAACTTTCGTTTGTTTAGAATAGGCCCGGCTCACTTTAAAATTTTCGGTTATTAAAGTGGCCGCTGATCACGAATACCACGAAAATTAAAAGAAATTTATTGACTTCTACAAAATCTAGATTATTTTTCGTTTATTTAATGTCCTAGAAGTAAGATTGAAGTAAAATTTTTGTAATCTATAAAATGTAAGGTTTTAAAAATCAATTTTTTACTTGCCAATTTTTTTAAATTTATAAAGTTTACAGATTTAAAATTTATCTACCATTTATTTAAATAGTTTAATGATAGTTTATAGTTAATAAAATGGTTGTTATTGCCATAATGAGATTCTGAAATCTTGAATTTAATTTTTTTTAAAAGCAGTCAGGATTCTGATTTATTAAAAATCTGAAAAAAAAATTATTGTTTTCAATAATTTTATGAAACAGTTTGCGTTCGTTTCCATATTTTTAAATAAATATATTAAAAATTTATTTTAAAATTTTTTAGAATTATTAAAAATTTTGCAAATTTTTAGTTGTAGATATGTATATTGAAATTATAACCCAGTTTTACAGCTTTTGACGTTTTAATCTAAAAATTTAAGTATTTCATAAATTTAAAAGGAAATTTTAGGATTTAAAATTTATTATTATTCCTTGATTACAATAAATTTAAACTATTCACGAATATCTGCAATTTCGGGAATTTTGAAATTTCCAGGAGGTCTTCGAAATTTAAGTTTTTGTATATATAAGTTGTCTGAACAGATAATTAGGAATACAATTTTATTTTATCTTTTCAAAATTTAAAGGCAAACAAAATTTCTTAACTATTACAAATCAGCAAAAAATTGTAAATCTATACTGGGATTTACAATTTTTTGCTGATTTGTAATAGTTAAGAAATTTTTCAAATTTTGTTGAAATAATTTATTTGTACATTTAAGAAAATTAATTTCAAAAATATCAGAGTTCTCAATATTTGAAATTTGTAAATATTTTGAAATCAAATGTAAAGCTGTATTTAATGGAATTTAAAAAATCCTGAATTCTAAAGTATACTTTAAATTGTAAATAATTGTTGTTGAACGAAAATCTGAACAACAGCCCCGAAATCTTGCATAGAAAATATCTGTTGAACATTAAAAAAATAAAAATTATAAAAATCTGAAAGATTACACAAATAATGTGAAAGTTAAAATAATTGGTAATAGTTTAAAACTACACATAAATCTTAGGCGTCTCCCAAACGTATATTAAAACGATAAACGTTACGCCGTTTCCCGAAAATAAAATTTTAATAAAATATTTTCGCAACCATCTCAAATAAACGAACCAAAATGTTTTTACATTTTTCTATAAATTTTGACAGAATGAAAAAATAAATATTCACTAAAAAAATAAATAAACAATTTCACATACATATTTATCTTTCATTTAATTTTTTAACAAAACAAACGGAAATGAAAATTTTTCCAAGATAACAACAAACACACACACGGTGAACAAAATATTTGTTTTTTTTAACAATAACATTTTATGAATTATTGTTCACTCATATATACTTTATAAAGTTGCTTGGGTGTTTTGTACCCGCAACCACCCACATATATTATTACATTTTGAGATGAGTAACCCCATACATCCAACGATAATTTTTTTGTTTTTGTTTTTCTTGAATTATTAATTCAAATATATTGTCTTTGCAACCTTCAGTTGTTTTTATTGTTAATATTTCTATTAAGTTCACAAACAAACGTGCTTTAACTCATTCTCTGTTCTTCAGAATTTACTTGCTAATGAAATGGTTGGATAGTGTTTTTGGGCTTGGGCTGGCCCAAACTTAATTTTCTGCGTTTAAGTCTGGAAGTTTTTTTTTTAAGAAAAGCTTACTTTTATTAACAAATTTATCATAATTCATGTGAATCCGATTGTGTGCCAAATATGACATCAGATAAATTCAAAGTTACCTACCACCCCAAAATTGTTAATTTATACAATAAACAAACAAAAAAGCTCGCTTATACCAAAGCATATATATATATATTCAATATTAAGCAATAAATTTTCAAATTTTCTAATTATTGTCAGTCGCCCGTTTTCCTTTATTTTATTATACGCGAATCCGTATCTCCCGGATTTGGTACCGAAAAAAATAAAACAGCTAAACAAATGAATGGAAAACTCTAATGAATTTTCCACTTAAAATGATAACATTTAGCAAAAAAAATTGAAAAAATTATTATTATTATTCAACATTTTATGGATTTTCGTTTTACTGTTGACACAAATTAATGATGAACAAAAGTATTTTTTCCATTTTCCAACGAATTTTCCACACCAATATAACAAAACAAAAACGGCAGGATAAATGAAAAAACAAATTTGGAACGAAAAATTAATCAAAATAACGTTAGGCAAATTGTTTTAAGTAACATAACCAACAAAAAAAAAATTGAAGGGGTGTTCTATTGTGACCAACAGCTAACTTTCGCTTACTATAAAAGTAACTTCGTGCGACCATGGGCCCGATGAGACTATTTAAATAATTTGTATGAAGCTAAGAAAATTCGATCGCAACCAAAATAAGATTGTTGTTACTCAACAACATACAAAAGAAATTATCCGTTTGGATATACTTTCTACATACTTTGTGTAAGAAAGTGAAAATGCAAATGGAGAAAGCACAAAATTTCGGCGCAGCAGTAAATTTTGGGGTGCGAGGACACAAACATTTTTTGCTATTTTTCTTAATTTTATTTAAATATAAAATTGTAATTTCAATTTTTATGGTCCATTAAAAACGAGAGCTTTTCTTGTTGTTTTTGTTTTGTTATGCGCTTGTTGCCTATACATCAACGATAAAAATTAATGATAGCAAAGTTGTGCGCGACTAAATATTGTGCGAGAGCTATACATATATATAGAGTTTATCACGATCTTTTATACCCCCCATTTCGAACATATTGTGTTGAGACGACAAACGATATTTTGTTCTGATATTATCCGAATTTTTGAGTATATATATTACACTGCTTGGAAGGGGTGATGTCTCTCGAGCAGCTTGCTGTACCAAAAATGACGTATCTTGATTTTCTCGACTGCCGAGGTTCTTGCAAAACCGTTTGAAATATTATCAATTGGCCGTCATCGATCTTATAATTCAATTTTAGTAAACGTTCATCTCTTCGTCAGTAAAATTTTATGATTCTGACATTCTTCTGAAATGAAATTTGAAGGATTTGACGCGATGGAGCTTCCCTCAAACCGCTAAAATGAGGGCTACTTGGTGGATTCAAATGGAACTGAATACTTAAAGTTAATTTATTATTCACCTACCAATCGGAAGATCATAATTTCAGCTTTTGCTAATTATTCAGACGTGTTAACGATGACTTGTGTGTTAGTCTGAACATACACGATGCATTTTTTTGTGGCAATATCTTATCAATTAATGACGGTATGTTACTTGGCACGCTTCACTTAAAAATACAGCTCGATTGAACGTTAACAAAACGTCGACCAATCTGTGAACTATAATTCACATTGAGCCAGTTTGGACGAACTGGTTCCTCTCATTATAGTACATAAATCAGCAGGACTGGTTCTTGCTGGTACATACCTCCATAAGATGTCGTGTGATACAAAAATTAGTATGTAAACGGTGCGATTAGCAAAAAACTCATATATGCAAACCATTCCTCTTAGACATTTTTGATTAAGTTTGCTACGTAATTCCATTATCGACTCGACACACAAATCTGCTTAATCGAAGCAACCTACCGTTTTATAGTGATTTCGCTTTGAGAATTTACGGCTCTTACGTAAAGAGTGCAGCCGTTAACTAATTCCGTTAGCTAATTCTAAAATCCGCATCCGTTGTTCCATTATCTTGAATATTGTTACCAGAGGGGACAACCATCCAAGTGGATTGTATACATTTTGGGTATTTCAGATGAGATTTTGCATTTGGCATAATGATAGTGTGGTTTGTTAAGACAATATTAATACTAAATGGGTCGTTGTTATAGCTTTCCTAACAACTATAAGTTTAAAACTTGTTTCAGTTTGCCTGAGAGAGATTGAGGTGTAAAATATTTTAGAATTCGATTGCCAAATCCTATAAGTTTGTTAAAAACAATAATTGAATTTTTTAATTCCATAATGGCCGCTTCTTTTGTGCCCAGATATAAGATCATTCATGTAAAAATCTTGAATTGAAATTGAATCATGACAATTGTTATTCCGCGGATATAACCCGCCATTGCGTCATTGTTGGTGTCTTAAAAGTTAATGTTGCGTAGTGCGGTCTGATAGCGTACATGACTAACTTGGTGATTTTTGTGTGTTGCTTATTGCATGTGTTTCTTGTTCGAAACCCATATAGTGCATAATGTACTTCGTTGATGAGAATGTAGAATGGAAGACGCCCCAAATACAGCCCTGTGATAAATCATGGGTTCTGTGCGTGTATGGTCATATTAAGTAGCGCGTGATAAAATTACTTGTCTTTTGGCATTTACCGTTGAAAATGTTTATAAGGCAAATAGTCAGCAACTAGAATTGCGGCTTAGATTGATCGATAAATATTTTGAAAATGTTAGTGATGCTTACGGGTAGTAAGGCAGTATTAGATCCAGACGAAATTCAACCAACTATATAATCGTGCTGACATGGAAGTAATTGATTTTGATCTCAAGCAGCATATTTCAGGGCAACAACTTTGACCATCACTGCTGAATAATTCAACAGCCAACAATCAACAAAACATCCTTCATGCTGAATTTAAGAAATATTGAAATGAGTTTGGCACGATATCTAACAGCCGCTTACTACACGCAGTTGCATTAAAGCTCCTTACAGACAAATAGACAGAATTAAGCATAAGAAGATCATTTGTCAAAATCAATGCTAACCTTGGATGTATTAGTGACTTTCCTAAATAAGCGAAGACATGATATGCTGGAAAGTAAGTTCGCTGTCATGACATCGAAAATCAATTCCGTCAACCTCATATCAAACAAGACCTCCCGTATGCAGGAAGATCAAAGGTAGCTTCTTACGTGTCCACAAGACCGCAATACAAATGCAGCTGTCGAGATTCAGTGCACATAGTTCTTGTCACTTTTACCTGATGTGGTATTTCAGTCATCATATACTGCAACTATTAACATGCGTGTTCCAACAAGCACTTCTGGTGTGCAGCTTGTAGCTAGAGTGAAATCGATGATTGACCTTCGAACGTGCGTCTAGCAGAATTCTACATTTCACAAAAAATCGATATGGTGATAGGGATGGAACTATATTTAGACTTACTATCAGACAGCTCAAACAAATTGGGTTGCAACCTTGAATTTGACTTGAACTTTGATCGATTTTTCAAGCATTATGTATAACAAAATCACCAGGAAGCAGCATCTATGAAATACATTTTATTGATATTCCAACGTACTGCCACTGGAACATTTCTTGGAAAAGTGCCAGTCTCATTATAGGCGATTCTAAATTATAGGTACCGTACATTGAATTCAAGGGCCATTACAAATAGCGGGGTTACATGCCATAGGTATGTATATAGCTGAATACGAAGTCAGATTGTTAAATATAGTCAGTTTTACGATTTGTAACGTCTGAGGGCTACTTGGTGGATTCAAATGGAACTGAATACTTTACTGTAAACAAAAGTTGAGTTTTGTAAATATTTCAAATCTACATCAGTTCTAATGAAATTTGAATTATTATAACCACGCTTAGCTAGGATCGGGAACTGCCCAATTTGTTATATAAAAATATATGGCTTGTGTGTTAGTCTGAACATATACCATGCATTTTGTCGTGAGAATAGCTTATCAATTAATGACGGTATGTTACTTGGCACGCTTCACTTAAAAATACAGCTTGATTGAACGTTAACAAAACGTCGGCCAATCTGTGAACTATAATTCACATTGAGCCAGTTTGGACGAACTGGTCCCTGGTAGAAAAATTAGTATGTTAGCGGTGCGATTAACAATAAACGTCTTCCATCGTTTGGACAGTTTCGACAACCGTTTCATTACTACTATGGGATTACACCAGGCAACAATTTCAGTTTGATTATCTATGCAAACCATTCCTCTTTGACATTTTTGATTAAGTTTGCTACATAACTCCATTCTCGACTCGACACACAAATCTGCTTTTCGTTTTATAGTGATGCAAAAAGTTCCAGCTGTGCATTGATAAATTTATGATGTCTTGCAATCTAATTCTAAAACCCACATCCGTTGTTTCATTATCTGGAATATTGTTACCAGAGGGGACAACCATTCAAGTGGATTGTATAAATTTTGGGTATTTCAGATGATAGTTTGCATTTGGCATAATCATAATGTGGTTTGTTAAGACAATATTAAAACTAAATGAGTCTTGGCTAAATTGTAACATTCAGTCCATTCACAAAATATGGAGAACACGTTAGACCACGCTGATAAATTTGAATTTCTGCCAGCGTTGACTTTTGTAGAGGATGAATTATGCTAGCAGCTGTTTAATATTCCCAGGTATTGGTTAATTGGCAAATTTTATTAAATATTCGATTTATTTCTTGGTTTAGGCTTTATTCTAAGGATTCATTCGGTTATGAATGTGCATTGAGCGCCTGAATCCAAAAGCACTCGAGATTGTTAGATATATCTTTTGCGTGACAGGTCATTTACAATAGCAGGGGGTAATAGAGTATAGTAACCGTTGACTGTAGTTGATGAATACGCCTGAGTCGTGGTTGGTGTTTTAAAAGTGGATGTATATACTTGATGATTTTTCTGTGTTGCATGTGTTTCTTGTTCGAAACCCATAGAGTGCATAATGTACTTCATTGAAGAGAATGTAGAAAGGAAGGCGCCTCAAATCCAGCTCTATGTGATAAATCATGGATTCTGAGCGAATGGACATATCCAATCAATAGGCATTTGTCGTTTAAAATGGTAGTAAGTCAGTGTGTGATGCTTCACTGACATGGAAGCAATTTATTTTGATCTCAAGCCGCATATTTCAGTGCAACATCATTGACCGTCACTGCGGGATTTATTAACAGTCAACAATCAACAAAACATTCTTCATCGCTGAATTTAAGTAATATTGAAATGAGTTTGGCACGATATTTACGATAGTCACTAGGCACAACCCCAAATAGACAGGTATCAGCATAAAAAGATCATTGGCCAAGGTCAATGCCATCCTTGGATGTATTAGTGACTTTCCTAAGCAAGCGACGACACGATATGCTGTCATTACATCGAGAATCAATTCCGTCAACCTCATATCAAACAATAAGGCGCCCGTACGCATAGGAAGATCAAAGAAAGCTTGTTACGTGTCCACAAGAGCGCAATACAAATTCAACTGCTGCTTGGTCAAATATTTTTTTAACAACTTTGGGAGTTACGAATTAATTGGGATGAGTCACTTCCACAGCAATTACGTTTGAAACTTTAACCGCCGTGCGCTACTGATTCAATTAGTTCAAATCATATTGCCAATTCACTAAGTTCAAGCATCTCATTTGGTGTCAAACCTGATTCGCAATTAAATTTCATTTCGAATGTAAAGTGCCACAATAATTATAATTCGCTTCTTAATGGGGTGGCATGTGTTCATCGCTTCATTAAAAATTGTCAAATTTGTCAAAGGGACAATATGGCTCATTAAAACTAGATGAATTACAAGCTGTATTGAACTGCATTATGCAGTGTTCGTCACGTCGGTGGTCGGCTCCGAGATTCACAACTTCCTTTCACTACAAAGCATCCATTTACATTTCACTTTTACTAAGTTCCGTTTTTATCATTACAGAAATGTCGACACTGGCCCTCAGGGCTTGCTTGCATCAAGCAAACAGGAATTCTAAGGAGTGGTTTTTGCGTTTCAAGACGCGTCCAGTTAACATTACCCAGTTTTTGTGTATTTCACGGTGAAGGCAATTCATATTGGATTGTGTGGTCTGCGCAGATTATATATTCTCTGACACAGCGACAAATTTCTCTTGAAGGGTTCTCTTCAAGCGTACTGCCAACTGGAAAACAAATTAATTACAATGTTCACCACTCTGACCCGCCACATTTTGGAAGGCTTTATGATGCAGAAATTATCTAATTTAGCTAAACTAGTAAAAAAAATTTGGAACTCCAGGCCATTTACTCCACTAAGGATAATGTCTAAATGGTCGTCTTTTCAATACAAAAACAATACGTAAACGATGGCTACTCATTCAGGAACTTCATCAGCATTTGTATACCAGATGGAACAAGTAAAATCTTTCCGAGCTCCAAAATTCATCACTTCTATTCTGTGCGTACTGAAATACAGTCGAATAAATCATTTATGGGGCAGTTCTGAATTATTCCCGACAAGAGCGTAAGTAGGTCATTCCATCATCGATGATAATCAAACTCAGAATATTGGATGGAAATGAGATGATACAATGATTTTAATCAGATGTTCTGGAATGTGACCAACAGGAATGGAACTAGACCATTCATTGGCCGATTAATGAATATGATGGGCAATAGAATATTGTCTAAATGATTTTATTCCAAAAATTTAGAACGGGACCATTCCTTCACCGATTATGATGAAACTCGAAATGCTGGATGGAAATGGGACTATAAAATGATTTTTGGATAAAGATCTGGATTGAGGCCAACAGGGGACCATTCCCTCATCGAATATGATGAAAATTGAATGGAAATAAGATTATAAAATCGTTTTTGGTAGAAGTTCTCAAATATAACCAATTGTAAATTCTGTACGTTGGATGAATGACTCTAATCAGAACTTCAGGAGTTTGGCCAACGCCAGAATATATATAATTAGATCATTTCATCACCGATTATGATGAAATTCGGTATCGTGGATAGCAACGGGATAATAATATGATTTCTGGTAGAATTTCCGGAATATGGCCCACTAGAACTAAACTAGGCCATTCCATCACCGATCGTGATGCAATTCTACATACTGGATGGAAGTTTGATTTTAAAATGATTTTTTTCCGTCGGATGTAGGTAAATATTTGGTTAAAAAATTAGCCTAGTTTTGTTCAGTTGACCAGATATCATATTCCAGAACATACACCAAAAATAATTGTTTACGATATTTTCATTCAGCATACCTAGTTTCATTATAATCGGCCAACGAATGGGCACATTTCGGAACTTCTGCCATTCTGTGTTTTAGAGGGATATTTTCACCGAACATAACAAGTAATATTACGATAGGTGAAGGGATGGTTTCTGGTTCTAGTTGGCAGATTTGTAGCCAAAAATAAATTTATTTCGATCCAGGACTACCAACTTTTACTACAGTTTCATTCCAAATTATCATATTCCAGGACCTCTGCCAACAATTATGTTATATTCTTATTCCCAGCCAACATACCTTGTTTTATTAAATTTGGTTAGGAAATGGCCAAGCTCCGTTCCACATGACCATATTCCAAAACTAGCACCGGTCTCGTTATAATCAATAGTGAGATGGCCTAGTTCTGGTCCTATTGGCCATTATCCAGAACTGTATCTAATAAATTTTTTAGATTTCAATTTCCTTCCTGATTACCGAACTTCATCATAATCGTTCAAAGAATGGATTAGTTCGGTTCCTGTTGGCCATATTCCAGAATGTCTATTCCATCAAATGATTCCAATTTTTCGTCTACTTTAGCCAATGCATATCGAACATTTAGGTCTTTGTATTTGAATACCTGCTTTTTCGTGCATTTATTTTAGATTCACTTTTCTCGCCTGAATTATACACGATTCGAGCCAATACTTGCGTAAAGCTCGTATAATTTTGTCCGAATAGTAAACCAATTTTCAAGAGCGATTGACTAGAAAAAATATTTATTTCTGCTTTGGTCAAAATTAACTGTTTATTAGACCTGTTAGTGAGACTTTCGGCTTGACTTTTCTGTATTGAAAAATGTTCAGAGTGCGACGAATCCGATGAACTCGTATATACATAACTCATAAACACTCTTAGGTGGTAAAGTGAATAATTACAGGAATTGAGGCCCAAACGACCTCAACCAATGTTCAAACTTTAAATGAGTAAGATCCTCGATTTTCTTGATTGAATTCATCAATGGTTCTTTAATGTTATATTGTGCTAGTGGGCCACTTTGGTAAGCTGAACTGGGGCTGTGGGATGAACCAAACGTTATGGTAGGGCACCAAATAATCACATGGAAATTGTAACCCGCTAAGGAGTGTGTAACAACTGTTGGATTTTGGAAGACAGGTAAAATATCAGACTCGTATATTACATCACTGACTATCAGGCCCTTGCTAGACGTGTTGGAGAAAACGTTCCTGGAATTCTATAAATCTGTCAGTCGATGGATGCATGATCAAATTCAAAGCTTGCAGTGCACTAAATCAGTATTTGCCGATGAAGACAGTAATACGAGGCTACAAAATTTGGTTTAGAATTTGGATCATACGGGGTTTGTATTTCAATTTCAAGTATACACGTACCGGAACAATAGCCGATGTTACCGAAAAATTATTTTGCGCACGAGTATTTCAAGATCTGACAAACACACTCGTTAGAAAGCACCATCAAGTAATTTTGGACCATTATTTAAATCAGTGACCCTGCAAAAATAATGGTTATATGTCAACAGATAAACATCCGAGGAACTATCGTGTCCTGCGCTTGTTGTAGATTACAATAAGCATGTGGGTTATGCAGAACCTCTACGAAACTGACCGCAAATCAAACTAGTGGTATCATAGGCTCATTTGTGAATGAATCTTAAAATGTTTCGGCTGTGTGTCATCAATGAGCTTATTGGGGCACGGATGGCAAAACCAAGAGTAGAACAATGCTGAACAAAAGTTAAACAATAGTTTAAAACAACAAAAGGTATGATAAGGGTTTTTTTTGATTTCGAAACTAATTTGAAAATAATTGGAAATTTCTGAAAAGTTTCAATAATTTGAGTCTTCAGACTCAAAGGGTTAAACAGATAAAGTTAACATTTCTTGGCATCACATGTATTACTGTAATAATTTGTTTGGATCACTTATAGAAATTTTTGTTAAAAATTAAATTAAAAACCAATAACAGCAAAACTTTTTCAATAAATTCGATAATTTACGAGAAAAAAGCAGGATACAAGAAGTAAAAATTTGTGGCATAACCGCATATACAAACTTCCGCAATAATAAATTTTCTCACTCACACACACACTCTAAACCTATAAAATTGAATGCAATTTTCTATTTTATTCTTCCAGTTTTTCGTCTCTACATATTGTCTGTATTTATAGTCTATATAGTAATGCCAGACACATGAACTATTATAGAATTAATCCATTCACCTATCGGTCCATAAATTTGGCCACATTAAAACATTCTGTCAACTTCGATAATCGTATTTCATCCAAAAATTTTATATGTATATTTTTTTGGAAACGGTTCAAAATTTTTTATGAATCATAAATTTATGTATTATCGAAAAGTTGTATATATGATTCATTGCGAAAGTATTTTGTGGCATAGAATAGTTAAAGAGAAATAATTAAGCCAGCAAAATACGCGCCCAACATAATATATACAAAATCACCTGTGGTTTTTCTTATTCATATACCCCAAGAAACTCCCTCCGTTTCACATATACACATTTTGTAATTGTGTTGTTGGTTGCCTGTTAAAGTATGTTAGTGAAAGATATCTGTTACATATATGAAATTTGAATTATGTAAATAAGACTTGTTGTCTGTAACATTTATGTATTTTCTACTAAATGCGAAGTGAATATACGTTTGCGCTGTATGCAAACATATGATGGGATTGTGGAAGCTGTTATTATGTCATATTATGCCATTGTGGAATAAAATGTGGTAGGGCGTGATGGTGTATTATATTTTTTGTCATACATTATGAATTTATTTGTTTCGTATAATTCATACAATACATTGGTAATATAAACACATTAGTTGGGAATTTGATAGCATACATAATTATACGTATAATTGAAAATTCACACAGCAACCAATTTATCAGTCATATCTAAACTAAGTACGACAAAATTATGTTGTTGCCTTCGTCCGCCATTAATATATAACAAACGTGTCAGATTTGCCACTGGTATAGAAGCATAAGTAGTCAATAATTTAATAAAATCACAAAAGTGATCGTCACATTTCCAGAAGCTATCCTCGCTACGACTATTACCATATAGTTTCGAATAGTTTCGACCAGTTTCTATGAACTGAGTTCATAAGTTGTGCAAACAACTGTCTGCCACTTTCGCAATGCTACCTTGAACCATAGTGAATACCTTTGGTCATCCAAGTGATAGCACAAATAATTTTCATACACCACCATTTCAAGGTGACTTAAAAGAATGGTAAAGTTTATATTTTGACTGGTTCAATAGATCCGTGCATGAAAAAGAGAGAGCTACTTAATTCAATTAAAAATTTAGCAACAACTGACCACCAACAAATTAGATGGTGATAGCAGGCAGTTCTGGCTACAGAAGTCACCTAAAATCGAGCACCCTACACTTCAAAATCTCTTGATTGTCTGACACCATTAAAGATGCAAAGAAAACCATATATATACCGTCATCTTAAACAACCTTTAATTAAAACAGTTTTAAAGGCCATTATTGGCCCCTTACTGAGTCAACAATTTGGCTCCAGCGGTTTCGATCCCGAGCATGGTCTTCCTACTGTCTAAGACAATCTGAAGATGCCAAGTCGTTCTCTACACCGTGGAGCCATCGTCGCCTGCAACGACCTCTGCGCCTACCATATGGTGGCTCTCCTTTCGGAGATCGCTGCACAATTCGTTCCGGATGAGCATGCAGAGCGTGACCGAGCCAGCGTACTCGCTGAGATCTTACTTCATGTACAATATCGGGGATCTTCATCAGATCTCTGACCTCGATATTGTACAGAGCTCGGTAGGTACCATCTATTTCGCGTTTTGGGCTGTAAATCACACTCATGACTCTTCTCTCAAATGTTACGAGCCATCTCTCGTACTCATCCATCAGCGCCCAACTTCCACATCCAAACATAACAACGGGCCTGATCAACGCTTTGTAAAGCTTCATCTTCACGACACTTGATAAGTGTTTAGATTTTGGCAGTGGCCTTAGAGGATACAAAGAACGACTGCCAGCTGCCAGCCGCACTTTAATATCCTCACCCACACTGTTATCGTGCGTGATAAGAGACCCCAAATATTTGAACCACCTCACTCCCTCAAACGTGTGGTGGCCACTACTAAAATCTGGGTGTGCCATTGTCCCTAAAACCAGAGATCAGGTATTTCGTTTTGGACTCATTGATCCGAAGTCCAACTGAAGCTGAAACCTCTACAAGCGGATCAAGTATTTCTTTCACTCCGTTGCTATTCAGTCCAATCACGCATATGTCATCTGCATATGCAAGCACCTGATTGGACTGACGATATAAGATGTTACGCTGCTGTGTTTCAGTTTTACGAAAGATGTACTCCAGCATGAGATTAAAGATTCTCGGGGACAGAGCATCTCCCTGCCGAACACCCGAGTTAACTACAAAAAAACCTGTTCTCAACTTTAACACAGCATTGAGACTGCGTCACTGTCATCCTACATAGTCGTACCAGTTTTGTTGGCATTCCTAGGTATTCCAGGGCAGACCACAAACTCTCTCGATTGATCGAGTCATAGGCCTGTCGGATATCCAGGAACACCTGATGTACGGGGATGGATGTCTCATAATATTTAGACCTGATCGGTGACTGATCGATTCGGACGAAATCCTCCTTGATAGTCACCAACCAAGCCCTCCGCTAGAGGAGTGATTCTATCCAATACAATGTATGACAGTAACTTGTGTGCTGTGCAAAGGAGAGCTATACCGCGATAATTCTCACACTTCAAGCGGTCTCTCTTCTTGAAGATGGGGCATATTCCAGTCGCCGCTTTCCATTCGTCAGGCATAACTTCGGTTCGCCATATTAATCGAATAAGGTCGAAAAGACAGTTCCACAAAGTATCCCCTCCGAATATCAAGAGCACCGAATTAATGCAGTCCACTCCAGGTGCACGGTTTCGTTACAATCTCTGCATGGCTTTAGTGAATTCCTCATGGGATGGCTCCTCAGTACAAATCTCCGCAGTCTGTATTAGAGGTGCTCAACAACAGCCTGTGACGCATGATGGACATCAGGTAGGTCAGTAAAGTGTCCACTCCATGCGTCAAGTACTGCGTCAATGTTGACACAGAGGTTTCCATCTCGGTCTTGAATGGCGGTTGACGTATGCCTGAAAGTATGGTGCAGTCCAGTAATTCCTTTAAAGAAATTACGTGGACTGCGCTCATTGCTGAGTTTTTGTACTTTAAGAGCCCCTCGGGGATAAGTATTTGTATTGTCACTACTTATTTTTATAAAGCGCTACATATTGTAAACGAAAATTTTTTTTAACGAGGTCGAAATTGTCATTGTGAAAGTTTGAGACCGAAAAAACAAAATTAAGAATTACTAATTCTGCAAAACCGAACTGTGTACCTCTACGTGGTTGAGGGGAGGCAACGAAGTGGTGGTCCCATCTAAAAGGTGTAATAAAAACCCACTATACGGCTAAACGCAGACGCAGATTAGAAGTGTCCTATTTATATAGGTACTCACGTTGTTGGGATGGTGGGATGTCAAGTGAAGTGTCGACGCCGGGAATGGCGCGGCAAAAGAGACTGCGTACTGATAGTACGGACGACTCACCTAGTCAGGTAGAGAACAATGCTGACATCATGGAGAGGTTGTCAGCAGCAGTCAAAACACTGGAGATGGAGATTAAATCCATCTCTAAGGTCACTGTGGCTGAAAGAACTAAGCTGCAAGATTGTCTTAGTAATATAAGAGACGCAAGCCACAATATGTGTCTTGAAGTAGTAGGTCTTAAAAGCCGACTACTAGAAAGATGTGAGATAGTCAACGTGCTATCTGCACAAAAGACCGTGACTGCAGATAAGCAGTCGCATGCTCAGGCACTTAAAGCTTGTACATCTGATCCGGCATCTGCTATCAACGCAGGGTTAACCAAACAGAGATCGGTTAAGACGAAGTGGCAACCCTCTAGGGTTGTCACTGTCAAACCAAGTGTGGGAAAGGAATCCCTTTTTGCAAACAGTGAAGAGGTTAAGAGCAAACTACGTGAGCTGATTAAGCCCGTAGTTTCAAAAATTGCTGTCAAAAAGGTTAGCAATATCCGTGATAAGGGTATTCTAATCGAGACAGCAAGTAATGAAGGACTTAATTTCTTCATTAAGAATAAGGAATTGTCAGAGGCGGGTCTGGTGGCTTCGGTACCAGAGAAAAAGCTGCCCAGAATAATAATATACGACGTAGAAAGAAGTGCTTCAATCGAGGAAATTAAGGAGTCCATTATAAAGCAAAATGAAATTGGCGTAGAGGTTATAGATGTGAAACGTAGTTTCAAAACCGGGCCAAAAGAAGGAAACTTCGTAAATTGGGTGATCGAGGTTTCTCCAGCCACTAGGAACTCTTTGTTAAAGAAGCGCAGATTATTTATAGGGTGGTCTGCATGCAGAGTGGCGGACTTTGTTAGGGTCACAAGGTGCTATAAATGCCATCTCTTCGGACATATCGCAAGATATTGTAAAGAAGATAGCCTAATATGCGGACACTGTAGTGAGTCTGGTCACGACCAGAAGGTCTGCTCAAAATTGGCGGAGAGAGCAAAGTGTTTTCCCTGCAAAAAGGCAAACAAAGCTTTTGACCACTCACTGCGCAGTAAAGTGTGCACAGCATATAAACTGGCCTTGGACCTAACAATGAGAAAAACCACATATGAGAAGTAATAAGACCGATACTTCCAATCTTAGGATTGTCCAAATAAACATGCAGAATGCAAAAATTGTCGGACACGAAATCAGGCAATGCATTCAGCATGAAGATATAAACAGCCTCTGTATGCAGGAACCACATGCGTCAAAGGGTAAAATAGTTGGTATGGCAACCTCCGCAAGGATCATTACCAGTGCTGATAATAATATCAAATCAGCTATAAGCATCTTTAACAATGATCTAGAAGTTCTAAAAATCTCACAGTTTTGTAACACACATTGTGTCTGTGTTGAAGTAAGATCGACGATAGGTAATTTTTATCTAGTTAGCATCTACTTCCAATATTCTGACGAACCAGTCATGTATGTACAAATGCTAGAAAGAATTCTGGATGGTCTAAAGAACCATCCAGTAATAATAGCTGGTGACTTTAATGCCAGGTCCAAACTTTGGCATGACAGGGAAACCAACGATAGAGGCTCTATCGTTGAAGAGTTTCTGACAAAGAGCGGTCTCTACTTGCTAAACGAAGTAGGACAGCCAAGTACATATATGCACAATGGGGAATCGAATATTGACTTAACCTTAGTCACGGGGGGACTGTTGAGAAGTGTCTCTAACTGGTCAGTTAAAGAAAACTGGACTTCTAGTGATCACAGAGCCATTTCATTTAAATTGAACGAATCAGCCTTACATAATGAGGTAAGAGCTGCTGACAAAATTCCACGATACGCTCTTAAACACGCAAATTGGGATAAATTCCATAGCACACTGGAGAAAATATGGCAAGATCAGAAAGCTAAACTTAGTATTTCATCTCAGGAAGATGTAAATAGAGTTGAGAACAACATCACGGCCTCACTCATAAGTACCTGCAACAAGAGCATACCACGTAAACGTGCTGTCAAAGTGAAACTGTCCTGGTGGACGCCTGAACTCTCAAAGAAGAGAGTAACGGTTCACAAACTAAGGAAGTGTTACCAAAGAGAAACGAATCCGCAAATTCGTCTGAGCAAAAAGCTTAATTACGCCGCACACCGTAATGAATACATACGTGACATAAATGAAACAAGCCGTCAAAGCTTGGAGAAATTCATTACGGAACATGGTAACGCAGAACCATGGTGTTTCGTATATAAAGTGCTGGAAAACTTAAAACTTCAAAGGTACTTAGTACTCTAATTAGCAGTGGTGGCCAAACAACTACATGTTGGGAGGACACTACCAAACATCTGCTAAATGTTTTGCTACCCGATGACAGTGTGGAAAGTGACACAACTGATCAAAGGGTGATTCGTGCTGATAGTCTAATCACACCAACCGGTGGTGAGGATGTTTCCTTCAGCAATGATGAAACCACCTCCGCCATCATGTCAATGAAAAGAGGTAAAGCACCCGGCCTTGACAATGTCGAGGTCGAGGTGGTACAAAGAGCGTGGCCTATTATAGGACCTAGCATTACCGACCTCATGAATGCTTGTCTGAATAAAGGAGTTTTTCCTAGAGCTTGGAAAAATGGTAAAGTCATAATTATAAGGAGGGGCGGCAATCGAGATCCGACCGACCCTAAACCTTATAGACCGATCATGTTGCTGCCAGTCTTAGGTAAATTACTTGAAAAATTGGTTACTGGCAGGCTAATGGACATCTTTCAGAGTAGCGGAAGATATAGTGAGAAGCAGTTCGGTTTCAGAAGAGGACGATCCACAGAGGACGCTATGGTTGAGATGGTCAACATAGTTAAAGGAACGAGCAACAAGTACGCCCTAGGTGTATTCCTAGACGTATCTGGTGCTTTTGATAATCTGTGGTGGCCAAGTATAATGAGTGAGCTGAAGCAAATGAGTTGCCCAGCGACTCTTTACTCCTTGTTGTACAGCTACTTCTCTGATAGAACCGCAACTGTAATATCTAACCATGGCACACTCTCTAAGAGTGTAAACAAAGGTTGTCCACAGGGCTCCGTTTTGGGTCCGCATCTCTGGAATTTGGTGTTCAACAGTAGCATGCATGACGAGATCCAAGAAGTAGCGTTCGCGGATGATAAAGTTATGATCTTTACTGGAAATTCAAGACAGGCAATTCAGGAGACTGCTCAGCGCGGCATTGACAGAATGGTAAAGTGGTGTGATACAAATAAGATGGAGTTATCTTCCACCAAAACAGTGATGATCCAATTGAAAGGTTCACTCGACATAAGGAGACCACCCCTAGTGTATGTCGGAACCGAAAGAATAAAAATGGTGAATTCTGTAAAATGGTTGGGAGTTGACTTCGATGAAAAGACTGGGCGTCACTACTCATGTTAAGAGGGTGGCAGAAAATAGCAAAAAAGTTTTCTACGCACTACGAAGGGTTGCTAAAGAGACGTGGGGCCTGAAACAAGGCACACTCGCAACAATATACGAAGACCTAGTGGTTGCGACCATGACTTACGCTTGTGCGGGATGGGCTGACAGGATGAACTGTCACCATCGCAGGACTATTTTAAGCGCTCAAAGGTTAATTCTTCTTGGGATAACGAAAGCATACCGTACGGTTTCGGCGGATGCCGTGGCTGTAATGGCCGGCGTTATTCCCATGGACATAGTACTTAACGAAAGGTTAATTAAGTACAAATTAAGGAAAAATCAAGAGTTCACTTATGGCAACATCCAGTGGCAAGGCATATTAGGTGACCTTTCAAATAAGACATCCCTTAAAAAAGGAATTCGCAAAGAATCTATAAAAATCTGGCAAGACAGATGGAGCCACTCAGAAAAGGGCAGAACTACCTTCAGTTACTTACCGAGTATTGAAGGTAGATTAGAGATGCGCCTATCCATAAGCGCTTCTTTTGCGCAAATGCTAGCCGGTCATGGAAAGTTCGCAGATTATATGTTTAGACTTAATCTGGCGGACTCCAACATGTGTGAATGTGGACAAGCTGCTGAGACAGTCGACCACATTCTTTACGACTGCGCTCTGGCCACTGAAGCTAGAGAACACATGATTGACGCAATTAACGCAGATTGGCCGGCTAGTAAGCTAGTGCTGATGATGCCTACTAATATCGCACATCTCAAAAGATTCTGTGATACTGTGCTTTGTGGGAGGTAGGCTAAAGATCGATGATTCATTTTTAAGGTACTATAACAATTTTATCTTAGTTATAAGGAGTTTTTAAAAGTAATGACACTATAGGTGTAAACCTAAAGATTTTATTTTAGTTATAAGGGTTTTAAAAAACTAACACTAGGTGCAAACCTAAGGATTTTAAATAATTGAATCAGTCTTTGGCCTACAGAACACAAAGCGAAATGAAGCTTATACTAAGTATTTTAACGACTGACGCTGGATATACTATATCCAAGTAATTTTTAATCAAACATAAGCTAAAGTAGAAAAGTATGCGCCTCCACGCGGCAGGGATGGTAACAGGTCTAGTACCTGGCTAAGCATACTAAACAGTACTGACACACAGATATAGCACGACGGCTTAGAATTGGATATAGGCACCGCCTGGGTGCCATTCTAAAGCGAAAAAACGTCCAACAACAACAATGACAATGACAATGACTTTAAGAACCTCGGCCTTCCACCATTTTCGCTTTTTCCGTCTACAAATCCGCTTATCTGCTCTCCTAGCAAGAGTAGCCTTTTTTTTCCTCGCGATTGTGAGACGTTGTTGCACTTCATTATGGGCTATATTTTGTTGCTCAACTGCAAGACGACACTCGTCATCAAACCAATCATTCTTGGGTCTGACTTTCACTATACTTAAAGCCTGTTGAGCAAACAACCTTTAGCATGAAAGAATCTTATACCACCCCCACCTACACCAGTAAAAATCTATTTTGTCCATTTTGTTATATACATAGATCATGGGTGTCCCAAAACTAACGCAGGATTTGAATTAAATATAGAAAACACAGTTTTTAGTCTTCAGGTTGTGATTTCTTTATTGAATCATAAAATACATAAGATAGGGTTATTTATGGAATATCACATCGGGCAAATGACCTCCGCAGCTTTGCTGGAACATACGCACTCTTTTATCAAAATTCTTCATGACCTTTTTTTATAAATGTGGCTGAATTTTGTTGATGCATGGTTCTATTTCCTCCTGTAATGCACGAGTGGTTGTGGGCTTGTTGACATAGACCTATGACTTCAAATAACCCCATAAAAAGAAATCTAAAGGTGTTAAATCACAAGATTTAGGGGGCCAATTCTGAAATGTCTCATTCAGCTGTATGGCATCTTGTTGAAACCACATGTCGTCTATGTCAATATTGTCTAACTGAGGCAGAATAACGTGTGTTATCATATGTCGCGATGATACCTCCAGCCAAAAATTGGCACCAAACAGTGACACGCTGTGGATGCATTTGTTTTTACGACAATCACACGTGGGTTCTCCGTACCCCAAATGCGGCAATTTGTGAAAATGTGCTTTATCGCTTAGGATGAGTTTGTTTCTTCATTAGTGAAAATACGTTGTTGTATCCTGTAACGCCACATTTTTACTACTCTCAATTTTTTGGGGTTGCCAACACTTTACTGTACAAATGGCGGCAAATTCAAATTTTGCGTTAATTTTGGGAAGCTCTATATTTATAGAGAAAACGACATAATAGTCTTCTTCATGAACCCGGCACCTCAAACAAATGCCGCATAAGGTTCGGTAAATATACCAACCATGTTGGGGACATTTTATGACCACCGTCAAGCAATGCACAATCCAGCAGCAATTACTCATATCGGCTACTATTTTATCGCCACCCAACGTATCTAATTCGGAAAGACGAGAACCCAGCCTGACATCAACACTGCTATCTATACTGCCTACTATTGAGTTTAATCTTGTCATTTGTATGCAGCCACGTTCACCCGGTTGTGTATTGTTGTCTACAATTCGGAATAAAATCAATTCCAAAAGTGTTTGCTGAATAAGATGCGTTTGCAATTTAAATGAATGGTGACAATGAGCATAGAGGCTATTAATTGAAATTTGTGGGTAAAGTGGTCACTTCTTCAAAATTGAGTGAAGCCATATACCACAAACTCTTCTCATGTGATATTTGGTCGATCGGACCGCTTCTACATACAAACCTCAATTGTAATATGATCGGAAACTATCCTGATATTCGACGTTTGTGTGATGAATTTCACCTCCCTACTTAAAGCAGATTGGAAAATATCGATCGAGAACTTTTGTGATCCTTCCTGCAGAAATCATTTTGATATGGTCGACTTAGGCTGTTTACCTTTGCAGATTACTCCTTGGCGTATGGTTTGGTGCAAAAAACAGTTTTTAGTTTATTTTATTAAAACGGTTGGAATCTGCGAAGGTTCCGCACTCAATGACACAATATGCCCATGGCGCAAACCTAGACGATCTGTCCTAATTCGCAGGAACGCACTGCAACTCAGCCAACTGTAAAAGTTTGAACCAAGATATGGATAATAACTGGTTTAAAAATCCGTAAGAGGACAATTGAGTTCTAGCTTACACAAAGGCCGGACAGCTGCAAGGGTAAGGTACGCAGTCATTCACTTCCTTCAGACAGTCGTCAGAAAGATCATCCTGAGTTTGAGATGAATGAACGTTGAAACGTCCATGGCCAGTAATAAGTGCAACCAGAATTAAAATTTGTCTGTTTTTTAAGCAAAACACATATTTAGTGAACCTCACGTTGGATTCAATGATGAATCGTTTCGCCTTTCAACAGCTAGGAATATTATGCCACTTCAGTCCCAGTTCAAGTAAATCCAACTTCTTAAAAGTATCCTTACCACCAGTGAAGGATAAAGGAATTGCTGGCTCAGGACCATCAAATTTACTACGCGATCCAGCTTTCGCTAAAAAGTCACCCACCTCATTTCCCACAACGCCACAATGACCAGGCCCACATGAGCCTTACTCTCATATTAGAACAAAGGAGATTAATATATTGTTTGTAATCTTTGACCAGTTTAGACGTGTTCAAAAAATTCTTAAGGGTATTAAGCATAGCTTTATTATTCATGCAGATAATAACATCCCTAAATCAGTGTTTACCCAGATTACCCGAGAATTTGAGCCCATACTTTGGACAATAGAATCCAAACCCTTCACTGACTTCTAAACGAGAGACATCCGCAAAAACAAATATCGACTCGGACAACTGTCTATAGAAAGAAGTGAAAGTGGTGAAGTTAAATTCGGGCAAAAGCCTGTCGTTCCTCATTTCAACCTCCGGTATAACTTATTAAGAAGCTGTTTATACTCTGTACAGGTTGTGAAGGGATTCCATGTCTCAATGTACCTCAGTCCAAACTCAGTAGAGAATGTCAGACTGCAATTCGAGCAAGTATAGAATAGACTCCATAGCAAGAAGAGGAGTAGACGACATAGCCCCGGTTATTTCCCTATACAGGCTGTCAGTTGCAGTCCATTTTGCCTTGCTACAGAAGACGTTAGTTTTATAACTGGCCACTCTTGTCTAAAGTTTTGCAGACAATCAGCAATCAGCTGGTTTTCTTTATGATTCATCGAAACGGTCCAAGTAAAAACGTTGACACTTTCGGATTTAGTGATTATATTATGGTTTTGGATATGAGGAATGGATATTTGTTTGATGGGCGTACCTATGGATTTTCCACAAACTTTATTGGTAAGGTCATTTTTCTGTTCTGTTCTAGAATAGACAACGGTAGAATAAGCCTATCTATAAACAACCATCTCCGAATAGTTGTCTATGAACAGCAATTCGTATTTAAGATTTTACCATCTTTTACCTATGTACATATATGTACAGATAAAATGGGTCATCCCATTGTAAATTTAACAGCCAAGGGGAATAAACCAGTGTTTTGGCCATAATGGTAGATGGAGATAGTAGACAATATGTATCATTTGGTATTGATAATCTTTGGGTTGATCGAAAGTATAAAACGGAAGTAGTCATCTCTTGGAACAAACCAAAACATTTTCCTTCCGATATCTCAATCGGCCTTATTTCTTGGTTGTTTTGAGGTATAGATGTGAAGAATGAGGCTTTTTTACGGTATTTGTGCTGGACATTTTTAATAATATTTGACTCTGCTACAAATTTGGTAGAATTTGCATCGGCAATCGTTGGCAGTTTTTGTAGCTAAATAGAGCCCAGAAGCTGCTCCTAAGTCACTGTTAAAAGCCTAAAGTAGAATTCTGTCGATAATCAGTCAGTTAGACATTCCGGTATTTGACGAGTTAAATAATTCAAATATTTTACTTAAATTATCGAACTTTTTTAATTTTGGGGTTTGGTTAGCCCATCCACTCTACCAGAGGTACTAAAGTAACATTTTTTCCTGATTTATCTCGACTGGTTATATTTAAAAGGTAATTTTATTCATTTTCATATTTCAATACCTAATTTTAGTCACCCATGCGAAACACTCACATCGTAAAACACACGAAAAATTGTGTAGCACTAATGCAAGAGAAATTTTCGTGTATTTTACTATGTGAGCCTGCTAAAATTTGGTATCGATAATTTTAATTTTTTTATTATTATTTTTAAATAATTTTAAATAAAAAAAAATGTCTCGTTACCAAATTTTAGTTGACCTTTCTTAGCATTCATATAGTAACAAACCCGAAAAATAGTCTATCGCTGATACAAGGCAAATGTTCGTGTGATTTTCTATATGAGTGCTTGGAAAAATCGCTAAAAATTTATTATCGGAAATATTTTTTATTTTTTATTATTATTATTTATAAATAAAATTAAAATAGATAAGGATGAAATAAATCTCTAAAAATTGCTGTGGAATTTGTTTCAGCCCCGTTCATATATGTATTTGTCTGAACTCATTTTTAGCAGTTGACTTGCTCCTATTGATAATATTTTGAACTTTAACTACGCGTGCGAAACCAAAGCATAAACCATTCTTTTATTCAAATTATTAAAATAATTAAATTAAAAATTCCACCATCACCATGATTATTACGAATTTTGTAATAATATAATAATCAACCACCCGGAACGGAATAAAGTAAAAAAAATCGTCGGATAATCTATTCACCTTCAAACCAACATAAAAGTACATTATTCCAGTTTTAAATTTTAAATAAATTGTCAAAAAAAAAAAAAAATTAAAATCTATAAAATCAAAACAATAAACTTTTTGTACTTATGGTGTGCGCGAGCTTTTCATGCCAGTTTCCGATGTTAAATAAATAAAATAAAATAAAAACATTATCATAATTTTTGTTCGTCTTCATAATATTTTTTTATTAGAAATTTCATTAGATTTTATTTGTTTTTTTGTAATAAAAATATTGTAAAATTTTGTGGGGGAATACATATTATGCCTTAATCGCGGGGTTTGGCAATTGAAATCATAAAAAAATGATGTGAATGTGAAATGAAACAGATATTTTATAGTCTGTAAAAAATGTCAAATCGAACTGTGCTTTTTATATTTTACGCGCATTTCTTTTATTTTTAAAGGGGTGAGAAGTTCAAATATTCCAATTTCAAAAAAATACGGGAAATAAAAATAACTAAAATAGTTTATTTTTAAATTAAATATAATTTTTAAATGGTGTAAATAATATTCAGAGTACTATTACAAGAAATATAAAAAAATTAGAAAGTTTAAATTCCATAATTTTTTAATTTTAAACTTACTTTTAAACTTTTTATTTTTAAGCTTAAAATGTATATAAATTTTGCTAAACATATGCAGATTTTTAAATTTGATTATTTTTATGTTCCAAAATAGTTGTTAATCGTAATAGTGCTAATTAAAATTTAAATGAAACATTTAAGTTTTATAATTACTTAACAAAGTGGGGTTTTAAGGATTAAATAAAAATTAAAATTGAAAATTCGGCTCTAGAGTTAAATTGTTTTATTTTCAAAATTTGTAAAATTCAAATATTGATAATGTCCACTAAAAATCGAATTTGTAGTTTGAAAAGCTTTATTGTTAATTGTTATTTTCCAAAATATCACCGTTAAAATTTAATCAAAATTTATCTTAAATTAAATTATAAATATAAATTCTTATAATTAGAATTGTAGATTAAACGTAACTTAAAATTAAAAAATTTGAAATTAGGTAGTTTAAGAAATTAGTGAGTTTAGTTTTAATTCGCGCTTTGAAAACCAAATAAAAATTAAAATTTTTAAATTTGGCCCAAAAACAAAATTAATTTCCGAAATTTTAAGAATTCGAAATTTGAAAAACATCATTCTACAAAAAATTGAAATAAGCATTTAATAAAAAATTTCTACTTTTGAATTAAGAACTTAGAATGAAAGTTTCAATTAACGAATCAAAATTGTAATTGAATTAAATTAAACTTTTAAATTCTTATAATTAGAATTAGATAGAACAGGATACCTTTAAATTAAATAAAAATTAAACTTTTAAATTTTATTTCGAAAGGTAGCTTAACTAATTAGTGTTTTTAGGATTATAAAAATTGAAATTTAAAATTTTGCCCAAAATTAATATTTTTGATTTTATTGATTTCTGAAATTTTAAGAACTCGACATTTGAAAAACATTATAAAAATATGAATAAAGAATTTTTAAACTATTAATAACTAATACAATAACTATAAATAAACTTAAACATAAGTTGAGAAAGTACAATTATTATTTATAATTTTAAAATCACAATATAAATTTTTTATTAATTTAATAGTTTCGATTTTAGAATTTAATCGTTTTTAATTGTGAACTGAGAATATTTCGCTTAACAAATGCAACTAACTATAATTTAAAATAAATTGATTTAAACATTTAAATTTAATTTTACAGTCGAAAAATTATAATATTTAAAATTATAACAGCATAAGAGATTTTTCTTCTGAATACAGAAAATGTCAAAATTCTCGATTATTATGAAAAATTAAAAAATACTTGAAATTTTAAATTTCAGAATAATTTAATTTTAAGCGAGAATTTAAAATGAAGAATTTCTCAAATTTTATAAATTGTAAAGTTCCAAATAAATTTTTTTATTTAAATATGTCTTTTAATGAATTAAAACGTTTTAATTTAGAGAATGTAGACATTTTTCGTTTTTAAAACAAATGTAAATTTTTAAATTGAATATTGTATATTTTCAAATTAACAATTATTAATCGTAAAAAATTAATCAAAACTTCAATTAAATTAAATTAAAAATGTAAATTCTTATAATTAGAATTGTAGATCAAAGTATAACTTTAATATTTAAATGTTATTTCGCTAACTATTAAGGTAACTTAACAAATTAAAGCATTTTTAGTACTAAATAAAAATAAATATTTAAAAAATTTTATGTGGCCTAAAAATAAAAATATTTGATTTCAATGATTTCTGAAATTTAAAGAATTCAAAACTTAAAAAACATCATATTACAAAATTACGACAAAAATATTTAATTTAAAAATTTAGATTTTTGAATTTGGAACTCAGAATCTAAAATTTATTTTGGTTTATTAAACAAATGTAATTTTTTAATTTTGAATATTGTGACTTTCCAAAATATTTGTTAATCATAAATACTTAATCAATATTTCAATTAATAATTCAAATCTATAATTGGAATTGTAGATCAAAGAATACCAATGTTTGCACAAAAATTCAATATGAACAATTATTTAAAAATTTCGCCTTTTGGGTTAAGAAAAAGTTTTTGGTTTTTAAAACAACTGCAGATTTTTAATTTTTAATATTGTGATTTTCTTACATAATAGTTAATCGTAAAAAAACTAATCAAAACTTCAAATAAATAAAAATAAAAATGTAAACTCTAATATTCTTATTACTCTTATTTTATTAAATTATTTTAAATTTTTAAATTTAATTTCGAATGGTAGCTTAACAAATAATTGTTTTAGTATCAAATAAAAATAAAAGTTTTATTTTATCCTTAAAATAAATTTTTTTTATTGATTTCTGAAATTATAAGAATTCGAAATTTTAAAAACATTTTATTTCAAGATTTGCACAAAAAATTGAAATAAACATTTAATTTAAAAATTTCAATTTTTGAATTAGAATGTAGAAATGCTTGTTTTATAAAACAAATGCGTATTTGTTATTTTGAATATTGTTATTTTCCAAAATGTTTGTTGGTCGTCAAAAATTTTAAATTAAATTTTATAAATCCACTTATATAACAATTGGGATAATAAAAATTTAGTCGAAATAGTAAAAAGTTAAAAATTTATAAAGTTTGGAGTCAAAAACACGAAGTTTACTTCTGAAACCTAAATAATATTAATGTAGGATTTTTAAACTATCAATAACTATTACAAGAATTATAAAATAATGTAAAGATTAAAATCCATTAATTAAATTAATTAAAATTTAATTGAAATTAAATGAAATTTAAAATCTAAGAATTAGAATTGTAGATTAAAAGATAATTTAAATTAAAAAAAAATTAAATGTTTACTTTAACTTTCTTACTTGAAAGCTACCTTTCGACAAATTAAACAAACAAATTAAAAACAAAAAGTGTTTTTAGTATTAAATATGTTAAAAATTTGGCCAAAACCTAAAAGTTTTTGAATTGATTTTATTTACAAATTTCGATTTTTGAGTTTAGAACTAATTAGGATATAGAAAATCTTAAGTTTTTATGACAAATGCATTTTTTAAATTTTATTATTGTTTATTCCAAAATATTTGTTAATCATAAATAATTATTCAAAATTTCAATTAAATTAAATTAAAAAATTAATTTAAAAATTCGAATATTAGATCAAAGGATAACTTATAATTAAAAATTGTAAAATGTTTAAATTGTATTTCGAAAGGTAGTTTAACAAATTTGTGTTTTTAGTATTAAATAAAAATATAAATTTAAATTTGGCCTGAAAATATAAAAAATCGAATTCTTTATTTTTTTAAAATATTGAAAATTAAAAATTGGAAAAGATAAGTGTAATTTAAAAATTTTAATTTTTGAATTTAGAACATAAAATGTGGAAATTTCCAGTATTTAAAATAAATGCAAAATTTTTAATTTATAATATTGCAATTTTCCAACATAATTGTTGGTCATAAAAATTTAATCAAAATTTCGATTTAACTAAATTCAAAATATAAATTCTAATAACTAAAATTGTAGATCAAAAAGTAACTTAAAATTAAACAATTTTAAATTTTAATTCGGAAGGTAGCTTAACAAATTAGTGTTTATAGACTAAAATCAAAATTAAAATATACAATTTGGCCATAAGATAAAAATAATTGAATTCTTTGATTTCCGAAATTATAAGAATTCGAAATTTGAAAAGTATTATATTCAAAATTTCCACAAAATATCGAAATAAATATTGTACAAATATTGTGTAAACAAATGCATATTTTTAATTTTTAATAATTTAATTTTGCAAAATATTGGTTAATCGTAAAAATTTATAAACATGACTATTAAATTAAATTAAATTAAAGATTTAAATGAAATTAGAATTGTAGATCAAAGACTAAATTAAATTTAAAAATTTTTAAATTTTTAAATTGTATTTTGTAGGTAGTTTAACAAATTATGGTTTTTAGCATGATTAATTAATAATTAAAATTTAAATATTTGTCCTAAAAATAAATATTTGAATTCAAATTCATAATTCATATCTGAAGTTTTATAAATTTATAATTTAGAAAACTTTTTATTACAAAATTTTCACAAAAAATCGAAATAAAAATTTTATTTAAAAATTTCGATTTTTGAATATAGATCTTAGAATGAAGAAATATTTTAATTTATGTTCAAAGGAGCATTTTTCATTTTTATTATTGTAATTTTACAAAAAAGTTGTTAATCGTAAAAATTAATGAAAATTTCAAAATCAAATTTAAATTCCTATTATTAGAATTGTAGATCAACGGATAACTGAATATAAATTTTTTTTTAATGATTAGAAAGATTTAAAGATTAATGCTTTAATTGTTTAATAAAATTTGAAATCTAAAATTTGGACTAAAATCAAAAATATTTGAATTCTTTGATTTCTTAAATATTAAAAATTTTAAATCAAAATAAAACTTTAAAACTTAGAATAATGCAACTTCTAGTTTTTAAAACAAATGCAGTTTTTTTATTTTGAATATTGCGATTTTCCAAAATAATTGTTTATCGTTAAAAAAGTATCAAAATTTCAATTAAATTAAATTAAAATAATGATTCTTAAAAAAATTAAAAAATTTAACAGTTTTAAAATTTATTTCCTAAAGTAGCTTTACGAATTGGTGTTTTTAGTATAAAATAAAATATAATTTTCAGAATTTGAAACTGAATAAACAAAATATATAAAATTACTAAATTTTCACAAAAAAATATAAATAAATATTTTATTTTTGAATTTAGAACCTAGAATATAAGGAGTTTTGGTTTTTAAAATAGTTGTGAGTTAATCGTAAAAAATTAACCAAATATATAAATTTAATAAATTTAACTAAATCAAAAATTTAAATTCTAATAATTAGAATTGTAGGTTACTCAAATGTTTAAATTTTATTTCGAAAGGTAGCTTAACAAATTAGTGCTTTTAGAATTAAATCAAAAATTTAAAATTTGGTCTAAACATATATGTTTTGATTTCTTTGATTTCAGAAATTTTAAAAATTAAAAATTTCAATTAAATTAAATTAAAATAATAATTCTTAAAAAAATTAAAAAATTTAACAATTTTAAAATTTATTTCAAAAAGTAGCTTTACGAATTGGTGTTTTTAGTATAAAATAAAATATAATTTTCAGAATTCGTAACTGAATAAATTAAAAATATAAAATTACTAAATTTTCACAGAAAAATCTAAATAAATATTTTATTTTTGAATTTAAAACTTAGAATATAAGGAGTTTTGGTTTTTAAAATAATTGTGAGTTAATCGTAAAAAATTAATCAAAATATAAATTTAATAAATTTAACTAAATCAAAAATTTAAATTCCAATAATTAGAATTGTAGGTTACTCAAATTTTTAAATTTTATTTCGAAAGGTAGCTTAACAAATTAGTGCTTTTAGAATTAAATCAAAAATTTAAAATTTGGTCTAAAAATAAATGTTTTAATTTCATTGATTTCAGAAATTTAAAGAATTTGAAATTTGAAAAACATCAAATTACAAAATTTCAACAAAAAATCGAAATCGAAATTAAATTAAAAATTTTGATTTTTAGAACAAAAAATGGAAGTTTTAATTACAAATTCAAAATTGTAATTAAATTAAAATAAAGATTTAAAATCTTCTAATTAGAATTGAAGATCAAATTTTAAATTTTATTTCGAACGATAGCTTAACAAATTAGTGTTTTTAGGATTTAAATATTGAAGTTTAAATTTTGACCAAAAAAATATTATACTTCGAAATATCCACAAAAAATTGAAATAAATGTAGAATGCAGAAATGTTGGGTTTTAAACCGCGTGTTTTTAATTTTGAGTATTGTGATTTTCTGATATACTCGTAATTGTTCTTCCTAAAAAATAAATCAAAAGTTCAATTAAATTTAATAAAAATTTAAATTTAAATTGTACATCACTAAAATTTTTAAATTTTATTTCGAAAGGCAGCTTAGAATAATATTAGAGTGTTTTGTACTAAATTAAAATTTAAAATATGAACATTTTAAAAATTATTTCTTAATTTTATAAACCATTAAACCCAAAATTTTCAAAATTCCAAAAACCCGAAATTACAGTTTTTTATTTCGATTTCAATAATTAATTAATTAATTAATTAACGACAGAAATTTTCTTTGCTGGCTACGTAATTTTACTACTTAAACTTAATCTGCCAAATGCAAATTATTATAAAAATTATAATATTATTTTTTATATTAATTACAGCTTAATATTTTTGACATTCACGTAAATACGTTATCGGAATAATATTTACGAATTTAAAATAATAATTCGATTTTTTTTGATTTTTCAGAAATATTTTAACTTTAGAAATTACCAACTTGCCAGTCGTCCTTCAATTCATAAACAATTAAAAATTTCAAAATTCATAAACGAATAATATTTCTAATTTATTTTCGAAAATGTGGTATCAAAGCGAAACCTTTAAGAATTTTAAAAATTAAAAAGTTGAAAAATCTGAAAAAGTTTTTACAAATTTCGAAATTTTTAAAATTTTTATAAAAATTTAGCGTCTAAAGTATTTTGATAAATTCAGGAGTCTAGAAAGAACCCTGGCTTAAACCTTTAAAATATAAATAATGGTTTAAACATTTTACGAAGAATTTAGAAGGTTAGTAGCTCGCATAATAAAATCTTGCATGTTCATTTTTTTATTATAGGCTTTCCTAATTCGCACAGTTCTTCAAATTATTATAACAAACTAAGTTATCTTAACTAAAAAAACAAAAATCAAGCACATCTTATCGCCAATTAACATAAATTTAATTTTTCCTGCTAGAAACGAAAAAGTTGTATTATTACATTTTACTCAAGAATATTTATACAAGTATATATGTATTATAATAATGACCGTTGCAAAGTATAAAAAGAAAACTTTTGCAATTTCCCAATCCCAATTGCAATTTATCAAAACTTTTCATTTTTTTTATTGTGCATGCAAACCGCTGCAAAATATCAGAGAAAATTCGATAAAAATAATGATAGTCTTAAAATGAAAAAAAAACTTAGTTTCAATACCAATTTACGCTTTTAGACAGTTACAATTTTTTCACCAATAACAATAGGAACGATATATACACACACATAAACATTAAAAATAAGAAATTACTTGGCTACAACAGCTATCTTTATGAATTCAACTTTCATTATTTTATTTAATACTCGTATCTCTCTGCTACCATTGTGTAATGGTGCGGTTGTTGTATTTCTGGTATGCCGCATATTAAAAATAACACAGGAAGTAGATAGGGATTGCAAAAAAACTTTTAAAAATTTCGCGAATTGCAAAACTAACTAACTAAAATTAAATACTTTATGTATACACCTGCCTTTGGTAGATATTGACTAGGTGTAGTATGTACGCGCCAGGAAAAGTTAAACACGAGAAATTTAATTTTCTTTTTTATTTTTCATTCAGACAACATACATTTTATTATTATGGTAATTTTTTTGGGAGGGCGAGTGGAACCGAACCGGGAAAATGGAAATTATTTTTGCGCACAGTGCTTTCTCAATAAAATTAAATTATCTTATTTTGGCGATGTAAACAAGAGAATTGGGAGGAGGTGTATTGTGAACTAACTTATTGTGTTCATATACAGGAAGCAGGTAGTATTTTAAAAGTTTACTCCTTTGCGGTTGATTTATATAAATAATTAACCGGTGTGTTTGAGTAGATCACGTTTTCCCATATAATTAACATCACCATCCGTGGTCTGGAGTGGACCTTAATAAATAAATCATATGAAATTGTTTTCGAAAATGTAACAGAGTCGTTTAGTCGTTTATCACGATTCGGGGCATTGAGCACTCTATGATATAATGCGTAAGGAGCAAAACCTTTAATCCTGAATAATTTATATACAAAATAGAGATCTACATTTCCACTATCGATATGCTCGCAAGTAGTTTTTATTTCTTATCATTACTATTACCATTTCTCTTATAAAGTTTATTCCTATAAGTACACAAAAAAAATATATAACTAAACTACTACACAAACTAAAAGCTGCAATTTTTATCTTGTCAGTTTGAACATAAAAATATTATTATAAAAGCTTTAAAGCTCCATTGTTTTATTTTTATTTTTTTAATTTAAGATAACAAGTTTTTTGTTCTATGCTACAATACAAATTGTTACTTGTCATGTAAAGTTAAGTTATTTATGTCATTTACTTTGAAACGAAATACTCTACAAATATGTACATACATATTACAAAGAAAAATCAAACCAGAAACAATGAGCCAAAAAAATTTCATTGAAGAGCTTTTTTTTTGGTTGTTGAAAAAAAAAATGAAATTTGAAAAATTTATTTTGATTCGGAAGAGATATTTTTTGCTAATTCCGTGGCAGGTATGTATAAAAGTAACCCATCACTTTTTTATAACCTTTTCCGGGTTTAAAAGTTTAACAAAGGACATCAAGCGTGGGACTCTAGATTGGGTCCAAAAGACCGTAGTTTGTTGATAAAAAGTCGATTATTAAAAGTTTATCACAAAGTTACTATCACACAACCGATACGAGAATAAAAAACTATTACACCTAACCTCAGTTCACTTGTAGTGACTGTGATAAAATGGTGACCATAACTTAGATGCGTATTCCAAAGTAAACCGAACGCCAACTTGATGGCGCATGCAAGCTCGAAAATTGTTTAGTCTAATTGTGGTAGTAAGTATTCCGTTTGTGTATAAAAATAAATAAAGAATTTTAACTACTCGCTGGAAAATTTCAAGAATTAGCTTAGAGACACTCACAGAAACTATATTTATAGAATAAAATCACTAACGGAGTGGCTGAAGAAGAATAAAGATAATATTTACTTGCTTGTGATTTTCAATTTCTTTAATCGTGCTGCTGGTAAACTCCCTAAGGTCAGTTGTAGTAGAACTCTTTGGCATTAAACCGTGTTAATGTGGTAATATGTATCGAGGTACCACGGTCTGGAATGAGTGACATAGTACCAAATCAAATAGGTTAGGTTAGGTTAGGTAAGGGTGGTCGTCCTAAAGGACTAGCATAGACACAAAATTGGTCCGTAACTACACCACATTGGGGTCGCCTCCTCTTCACTCGTTAAACCATCCTGAGCTTACCAAGAAGCGTTTAAAGTCCCGAATCTCGATCTTACTAAGATCCATGAGGTCGTTCAAAGGGGAAGTTCTCATAAAGGTTGTTCTGCTATACGCGAGACTAGGACAGGTGCAGAGTAGATGGAGCACACTTCCCCTCTCCTCCTCATCACCGCAGCTGCGGCAGAAGTCGCCAACAGGGGCACCCAGTCTGCTCGTATGTATCCCAATGAGACAATGTCCCATTATAACTACCATGACCATACAAATATGGTGCCGTCGAAGCGATATCAGTTGGACGGATCTGGACCGGTCAAGTACAGGTTATTACACACGAACTATCGTTAAACCATCTGACGTTCGTTTCTTTTATGGCTTCTTTCTGAAACAGCAGTTTACATGAAGCAAGCTGTATCTTTATATCCCGCCTGCTTTGGTTTATTAGGCGTTCCGTGCCCTTGTGGGTCAGCTCATCTGCCTTTACTTAGTTCCCTGCGATATTGGCACCCACGTCAAGCGGATGCTGAACCGATCAGCCATCTCATTTAAAGATGCCAGATAGTTGTGAGCTACCTTCGACGTCACGGAGTATGATTGTAGCGTTTCAATAGCAGCCAGGTCTCACAGAATACCCCTCACAGAATACTCTATCCCTTTTTGAGCCATCCGTCAAGAAGCTTAGCGCCTCATTATCCATAACCGTTTCGTTAACCTAGTCTTCTCTGGTGAAAAACTCAGTTTGAAATCTCACCCGAACAGATGGTAAAGGAATAGCGTAGTCGGTAGATTCCGGAATACCCCTGTTGTATAAGATAGATGAGTGCCCTTTATTGTTACATGTCCACATAGATATGGATTTGATCCGAATGGCTGTGCAAGATGCAAGCTGCTCGGCCACAATATCAAAGAGAGTAAGATGAAAGAGAATCTCCAGAGCTTGAGTAGGTATGCTCCTGAGAGCCCGACTTATAGTAGCCCACAAGCAGGCCGTTTTTTGGACTTTCATCAATAGTTTAAGGTTGGCCATAATTGTTAATGCTGGCCACTAAACAACAACCCCATACAGCAGTATAGGTTTGACCACTGAAACGTAGAGCCAGTGTACTATGTGGGGCTCCATACCCCATCTCTTTCCAATGGCATTTTTGCAGGAGTAGAGCGCTATTGTAGGTTTCTTTACTCTGTCTAAAATGTTTAGTTTCTAGCTTAGCTGGCTGTCCAAAAATAGTGCGAGGTATTTTGACCTATTCGTAAAGATCAAGTGAGTACCTTTTAATATGGGCGGGTCAGACTGAGGAAGGTTGTGCTTCCTGGTAAAGAGGACCAGCTCCGTTTTTGTGGGTGTGCGTTCAGTCCGCAACCGTATGCCTACACAGAGAGGTAGGCAAGTGCGCACTGCATGCGCTCACTCAGCGAATAAGGATATTTACGGAAGACAGCAAAAGCAACATCATCCGCGTAGGCAACTACTTTGAAGCCTTGCCCTTTCAGGTTTAGTAACAGGTCATTAAGAATGTAAAACCCCATATTTAGGTGTCCCTCTTCTCACGTATCTGCCGGCAGACGTCTCACCTAGATTTGCTGTCACGATCCTGCCCCTAAGCATTTGATCTATCCAGCCTCTGAGTGACTCGTCTACCCCCAGACACGCAAGGGCCCGATCTAGCGCCTGATAGCTATCATTCAGTATATTTGGTGTATTTGTATGGACACCTTGTTGTTGTTCTCGCTTGTTAAAATGTTATTATCGAGGTCTTCCGGCTTATATACTGATTAAACAAATTAAGCAAACATAATAGATATAAAGTAGCTTCAAAAGTATTTTGGATCAAGAGATGTAATTCTCGTGACCTCTTTCGAAAAGTTGCTTACAGATTGAGTATTATGTTTACTAGACTCAGAATAACATTTTAAGGTAAGGTTTAGTTACGCCAGTAACGACCAATTGTTAGTATAGCTTTTAAAATAATTGATAATAATTTTTCTACATAAACATCCAGATTACTGAAGTTCAATTCATCTTTCCAGTTCAAGCGTTCAAAATATAGAGTCAAGTCTGTTGTGTCTGCTCTTCTGTAGTTGTAGTCGGTCCTTTGGTTCTGGTGACTTTTTAGGCTGATCTCGTTCTTCATAATTATTTCGATAGATTTATGATGGATATCTTTGATAAGAATTGGGATAGCGATTCGATGATTTTGAACATTTTTACAATATCGCATGTTTGGCTCATATTTGTATCTGGAGGAACAACTCCGTATGAGGGTTTATTACTGCTGTGAAGGTATATCCACAATCCAACGTGATGATAAAGCTCGTTCAAATTTGACCGAATCATTAATCGGGATGTTTACAAATTGCAAGTGTACATGTTCTTAACGATTTGGTTACAGAATTAATTGCCGTATTATGCTGTTTATTAAGGTCAAATTAATTTTTCGTTAGACACGCTTTCCGCGTACATTTGAGATATCCATGTAATTAGTTGAGGTTCGACTTGTTTGAACGATGCGTTAGGATTGACATTAAGAATTGGAACCGCATTTTATAGGTTTGATTCTCTGGCACCTGATTAACGTAGTATTGAAGTAGATTGGCTTCGTGTAGGTTATAAGTTCTCATCGAAGATTGTGGTCCATCTGAAGTCACACAGCTTTTTAAAGGACACATCGGTTACTGGGTTATCACTAATACGGGTTCAATAACCGATTCCGATACTTCTGATTGCATAGTTTTATGAATTCCCAATCCTAATTGACTTGAATTAGATGGAATGTTTTTGGCTGACGTACTTGCAAGTTGGTCATCAGAATTTTCGCTTTGAGTTGGAACACCCGCAGGTTGCATTCGAAACGTAAGTACAGTTTCTTTAATTATTCCTGTGGAGATAGTACCATGTACATCATAATGAGACACCGTTTCAAGCTGATGTTGTGCATTGTTACAGTTGATAACGATTCTGTCGATCGCTGCAAGTTAATAGTTGGGCTGTTAGAAGTTGCAGTCTTTTGTTCGGATTAGATGATATTTCCGGCGAATTAGAAATTGCCGCTGCTTCTGTTCGTGATCGAGTTATGGTTTTCGCAATAATAATTGTATTTTTGATGGTTTCTTTAGCTACCTCTGACCTTTTTAAACTAAAGTTTCTTTGGTAGTCGTACATGCGATCTAAATATTCAGGGCAGAACCAACGTAACCCTGCCACACTATCCATAATAATTTTCATTCTCTTCTTTAAATCGTTTGGAAATTTTGATAGTAGCTTTTTCACATTTGATTACTTTCCCAGAATATACTTCAAAATCGGTTCCCCACTCCTTCAAACCTGTCGTGACCACTACTAAAATCTTGTACACCATTGTCCCTATATCCAAAGATCATGTATTTTGTGTTGGACTCATTGGACTGGAGTTTGCAAGCACTTAATTGCTTTGGCGATATAAAATGCTGCGCTGAGGTGTTTCCGTCTTACGAAAGATTTACTCCAACATAAGATTAAAGAATATCGGGAACGGAGCATCTCCGTACCGAACACCCGTGTTAATTGCAACAATTCTCGATAGTTTGTTCTTAACTTTAATACAGCATTGAGACTGCGTCACTGTCATTCTACACAACCGTACTAACAACGCTGGCGTTCCTACGTATTTTAGGACAGACCACAAAGACTCCAAAGTGGTAGGGTCATAGGCCTGCAGAAAATTGCAAACTGCATCAAATTTGCAAATCACCAACCAAGCGCTTGGCCAGAGCGTTGGTTGCTGAACATACACAACCCAATCTCGCTCGTTAGAAATTAACATGTGAGTGGGAAGAATGGGTTTGCTACTCTAAAATCGTGAGCAATTACAATCTCACCATTTTCGGTCGCAGATTTGTGTCGGGAGTCCGTACCTATGTGTTCACACAAGTCGCGGCCTGATATTTGTAAGCACTACAACTAAAGTCACCAATTTCGTGTTCGGGTATAGATCACATCAAATCGTACAAGTCATTGGAAAATGAGTCTTTATCTTGGGGCTGGCTTATCCCTATAGACGCGTGTATACAAATTATTCACCAGTTGTGGATAAATACATGCACAAGCGAGACTTGCACAATATAATATTGGCTACTTCGAAATCACAACAGTCTTCTTTACGTGTGGTCCAAGAAGGAAATCTATTCCAAGATTGCCGAGGTCACTGTAGAGGGATGTATAGCTCTTAGACACATGATCTCCACTTTAAGGCCAGCGAGTTTCATGTAGATGAATGTGATTATATAGGCCTTGTCCAGCACTACTTGAGCCGGGGTCCGATCTTCTTGCGGTATCCATTTTTTTAATTGTTGACTCTACAAACAGATGTATTTTGATGGATGTGGATCGTCAACCCAGCGATCCAACCATTTAGTCGGCTCCTACGAACAGCTAAGGCTTATGTGGTGGTATTCTTGGAACACATGTTGGTGTAATTAAGATTTACGAGACATGCTGGGGCCCGTCGATCACAGGTGTCTACTGTGATAGTATACTTTTATGATTGGTCAACCAAATCCGTAGTGAAGAACTCGATTTAGATAAGAGAGATGATATTTGTTGCTTTATTTCTCTTGGTCCTTGTATGGTATCAGCACCAGCCATTAGGTTATCTAAGATATAAATTTATTGTATCTAGCAGTAAATGAAATATTTTTGATAAAGTTCCGTTCTATTGCTCGCTTTCGTTGGATTGCAATATCTTAGTTATCACATTTTAAAAGGTAAGTTTTATTTGTGGTGTTGGTGGTGGTGGTATATGCCGATCATGGTTGGATTCACAAGCCATTGCTTTCTTCATCCAGCTTGGCGGTTAAGATATGTGTTAACCAGTGATCTCCAGCATAAACTTTTTTATTAACATTTAGCCTCTATGTAATTCTAGTCTGTGATACTGCGTACGTTTCATGCACTGGTTTCTAGGATGGTATAATTTAAAGAAGCAATCGGTTCCGAAACAGTGGTTGCGGTTGGTTTAGGCTTGCCACAATTTTTAAATTATTTTCCTCGAACTCCGAATCTATTTCCGTCATATGGTCCAGCATTACATTTTCTCTTCCACATTGAAGACATTTTATCTTGTTTTGGTAGGTATGATGTTGATGAGTTTGTTTTACTGGTTACTTGCCATTTGAGGTGAGATTGCGCTATCCGAGTGTAGTGATGTATCACTCATTTTTGGATCGACTGTAATTATTGATCGATGGTACATCAATCTGTTAATCTCTCAGTATTATTCTCTATTTTTATTTGGAAGATACTTATCTCGCGTATTAATTGTGTGTGTATAAGTTTACAATTGTAGATGATCAAAAAGAGAATTAAAATTGATAATAAAAATATATTATAAACTTCTTTTTGGATCAGCTTTGGACCGTGATGGTAATAAAATAAAAATTGATAATTAATTTTCTAACTCTTTCCTAAATTAACAAAACATATAATTTAATATACTAATTCCAATTTTTCTAATTTAAAAATATAAATATTATAATCAATTAAATAATTACAATTGTAAAATAAATAATTAGTTACAATAATATTAATTAACTAAGTTAAATTATTTAATAAATTGAATTAATAAATATTAAATAAACCAAGTATGTACATAAAATTTTGCTCGAAGTGTTTTAATCAAATGTGAAATTCAACCAACCCATAGCCCTCACAACACTGGTGACAGCGGTAACGTTTTTTTTTTAAAAAAGATTTCTCAAACATTTTGTGTGAAGGTTGTTCAGCTTGTAAGATACGATAGTTGGATAACGACTTCTCACACTTCACATAAATTATTGTCACCACAAAAATTACTTGTAGGTCGGAAAGTAAATAAAAAACGTGAAGGAGATTTTAATTTGATTTTTTAATTTCATAAAAATAAGCAGTGGACTGTATTATATGATCGTTACAAAACGTATGCTCTGTTCCGAGATTACATTCTATATTTTTATTTCAAATTATTATGTATATAAAAGAAAATATGTATTTGTATAATTGGAGAGAGAGATGGTGCATACAGATAAATCTATATGCAATTGTCACCAATTGTACAAGTACATAACAAAATAGTACTAATGAGAATTACTTAAGTATATAATAATATCAGGGGAGTCGAACAATAAAATATATATAAAAAATAATAATAATAACATTGAGATGTCCGAACATCTAAATACTCCCCCCATTAAGGAAACAATGACTTAATTATGTAATATGGGACAGAGTTTTCCAATAGGTTTTTTGTACATCCCACGTTGGGTTTTCACTGTGACCACACGAACAAGTCCATCAGCACCAGGGTGAGTCTCGAGTATGCGTCCTAAAGGCCAGGATCCGGGTGGAACGTTGTGATCTTTTACCAGCACGATGTCATCTTTTGCGAAATTCGCCTGATTAGACTTCCATTTTGGTCTTTGCTGCAACGAAGTGAGATAGTCGGACTTCCAAAGCTTCAAGAAACCCTTCATCATATTCTGGAGTAGTTGCCAGCGATTAGTGTATGACTTCGGCTCATCTGAGGGCACGTCTGGTATCATAACTGGAGAACAACCCAGGATGAAATGTCCGGGCGTCAATATTTCGGAATTTTCTGCAAAGTTTGTATCCATGGGCGCAGTGGGTCGAGAATTTAAGACACACTCTATCTGGCACAACACGGTGGAATATTCCTCGAAAGTAAGCGCGGATTCTCCAATTGTACGTATAAGGTGTCTCTTCATCGATTTAACGCCGGCTTCCCACATCCCGCCAAAATGGGGTGACGATGGCGGTATAAAATGCCACTCAATTTGCTTGTATAGTTGACTGATTTTTCTCTTGGCACCAACGAAGTTCGATCCATTGTCGTAGTATATTTGGGTTGGGAGACCACGTCTGGATATGAAACGTCTCAAGCAGGCCAAAAACGCTTCTGTAGTCAAGTCGGATACTACTTCTATATGAACGGCCTTGATGACTAGGCAGACAAACACCGCTATATAGCCCTTGTAGATCTTAGCACCTCGTCCGGTTTTAGATTTTACTTTCACGGGACCCGCGAAATCAACACCAACGATGGAAAATGGTCTAGCTGGAGTTATCCGATTTGACGGTAGATTACCCATCTGTTGCTGTGATTTAATTAGACGATAGCGAGTGCAGGTGACACAGGAATGAGCTACTTGTTTTGCAAGATTCTTGGCAACGATTATGAAATAGTTTTGTCGCATAATGGCGAGTAATTGCTGTTGCGTAGGATGAAAGTAACGCACATGTAAAGCCTTTGCGAGTATCTCCGTGAACCGATGACGGGCGTCGAGAATAGCTGGATGTTTAGTATCGTATGAACAGCAAGTGGTCAAACCAATTCGGCCACCAACTCTTAGCGTTCCCCAATCATCAATAAAAGGACACAATGATCGAAGTTTGCTTTCGCGTCGTAAATCGGAACCTTTATTGATTCGACCAATATCTTCTAAAAAACTTTCATTTTGGGACCATCGTACGGCAAACATTGTGGCTCTTTTAATTTGAGAACCTGTTAAAAATAAAGAAAATTGTTGAGTTTTATTAAATTTATCATAAAGCGATAACACTGAGCTAATGTTCTAATGACTGAAGAGAGTGATGACGACTTATTGAATAAATTTTCGACCGCAGCGTAATCAATCGGCTCAGAACGAGTGAAAGTGGTATGAATGAATGATTTTTTGATTTCCAAATCTTCAAAAGCTACGTTTGGATGCTGAACGTTAGATAATTTCGGCCAGTGTTCCGATGATTTGCGTAGGAAGTCTGGACCTTCCCACCACAGTTGATTTTCAACCAATTGATCTGGAAATATTCTACGCGACGATAAGTCTGCTGGATTCTTCTTCGAAGGAACATGATCCAAATTCAGCCGCGGAAGATGGTCCAGGATGAATGGTGTACGGTTCGCGATGAAGCTTTTCCACCGTCTGGGAACATCGGAAAGCCACGCAAGAACTATCGTAGAATCTGTCCAGCCAAATGTTTTCAGATTTGGGAGATCCAAGGAATGACGAACTGCAGACAATAATTTTACTAATAAAACGGCAGCGCATAATTCCAATCGTGGTAAGCAAATCTGTTTGAGTGGAGCAACCTTTGTTTTAGCTGCTATTATCCTCACCGAGGAAACTCCATTTAAATCAACAGCCTTCAGATAAGCAACAGCTGCATATGCGTTTTCCGATGCGTCCGAAAATCCATGTAACTCTAATTTGACAGGTGATGGTGGAATATTTAAAAAACGAGGAACTTCAATATTTTCGAATAAGATGAAATTCGAACGAAGTTTTTCCCATTCTAGTTGCGATGTTTCGGCCAAAGGATCGTCCCAGTCAAGTTTGCGAAGCCAGAGCTGGATCTGTTGTGGACCGATATCCTCCACATCCCAGAATTTCTGGATTATTTCATGTAGCTCCACATGGCAATTCATAAAACACCCATAAGAAGAAACGGAGTCATGATCAGTTTTGAGGGATGCCTTACCGGAGATGACGTAACCAAAACATGTGTTTTGTGCGAAAAGATCGTCATCAAGTAGATATTTTCCGGGACGCAATAATTTCAAAAAAATGTCCCCACCTAGAAGTATATCTACGGGACTTGGTAGATTAAAATTTTGATCAGCAAGTTGTAATGACTGAACATTTTCGTATTTAGTTAACTTCACAGTGATCGGAGGAAGATCAGAAGTTAAATTTTTCATTATAAGAGCTCTCACGGATAAAGAGAGATTATCGGATGATAAAATATCCAATTGAACTGACCCTTTTGTTCTACCGGCGCTTATAGAACCTAAGCCCTTGATATTTACACAAGCATGGTTACGCGGTAGATTTAGGGATTGGACACATTTTTCGGTAATTAAACTAGATTCTGCGGCTGAGTCTAATAACGCACGGAACTTCTGATAAGATCTTCTGGAGTCCTGAACCATGGTTAAGGCCGTTGGTAGCAAGGTCAGAGATGGGTTAGAAACTCTGAAAGCCATGACCTCAGAAGGATAGGAGTTCGAAACGTTAATAGTAGAATCAGATGACACAATTGCATTGATTGAAGCAAAATCTGGGTTTGGTGTAATTTGTTGTGAAGTGTTACCCGAAACTGAAGTTGAAGTTGAACGATCGTCCATATTATTGATTGAAGATGCTTGATTTAAGTGAACGGAAGATTTGTAATGATCCTTGAAGGATGGCGATTGACTATAAATTCCCGAGAGTGGTTCGATAACAACACGTGGCAATTTAAAATCTTGATTAGTTTGAGTCAACGTGTTTTCCTTGAAATCCTCAAAAAACTGACGTTGCTGAGCACATAAATTATTTATGGTTTTAATGAGAAAATCAGTGTTGGGGTGTTCTCGAATAAAAATTGCCTTGACCTTAAAATATTTTAATTCAAATTCATCGTATTTTGAGATTTGATCGGGAATTAAGAGCAAACTGTTTTCTATTGCTGTAAATTCTTTGAAATATTCTTCTAGCCTCGATAACCGAACTTCAATGTCTTCGAGTGTCGCATCATTATTAATTGCAACAGCAAATGAGTTAAGTTTGGTCAAAGCACCTAAAATGCGACCACGTTTTTGTATTAACTCGTTTGCTGGCATCGTTCACTAACTTAAACAACCACTACCTCACCGTTATCGCTCACTATATATTTTTAGAAGTAACACGTGTTCACTAAATGCACTTTGAATTTAATTACTAATATAATTATAATAAATTATATTTCAATGCTTAACAAATTGAAAGATAATTCTCAAATTAAAAGATATCAAATTTAAATAATGATAATTAACAATTAAAAGACATTGATCAAATTTAAATACTAATAATAATAATATATATAAAAATCAAAAGAGAAAATCTTATCTTTGTTTTACTGCGTGGTGTGATATGATGAACCGTAGAAACGCTAAGAGTCAGCAGATAAACCGGTCTAAACACACGCCGTTCACTTGTCGCCAACAACCGTAATCCAAATGTTATTTTGTTGCAGCGAAATAGTGATTGTGACAGTGATTTAGATCAAATTACTAATAGTGATTGTGATAGTGATTTAGATGAAATTATTCCTTCAAGCAAAAATTTAGAAATTGCGTCCGAAAATAATACAATATCAGAAAATCAAATACTTGATACTAATCCATTAAATAACTCTAAAATGGCAGAATTAAACGTCAGTTTAGCACTAAAAATAATCCCTGAATTCGATGGTTAATCGGAAAATTTACATAGATTCATATCGTGTTGTGATATTGTTTACGAGTCTTTAAAAACTACAGAAATTGAGTCATTTTTAAAAATTCTTAGAGTCAAACTGATCGGAAAAGCTTACGAAATAGTGAAGTTTGAAGAATTTAAAAATTGGAAACGTCTTAAAGAAGCACTCAAATCTCAATTCACCTCAAAACGATCACTTGAGTCTATTCTCTTAGAAATAAATTCTATAAGGCAGAAACCATCTGAAGATGTGAAAACTTTTTCAAATCGCATTGAAAAGCTATTTTATCAACTAAATGAAGCTTGTTTATCAGAACCAAATGTTGAATCTACAAAGGATATAAAAAATTTAAATAGTCGAATGGCTCTCCGATCATTTCAGGAAGGGTTGTTGGAACCGACGAAATTATTAGTAAAAGCATGTAGATTTTTAATTTTAAAAGAAGCAATAACGAAAGCCTTAGAAGAAGAGGCAATACAAAAATATTCCACTCCATCAAATTATTCGTCTAATTCTAGTTCTTCAAAATCAAATTCACATCATTCCAAATCATTTTCCTCACAGTTTTAAAATGTTATGAAATGTCAACTTTGTGATAAAATTGGTCACAAAGCTTCTACTTGTTTCAAATTAAAATCAATTAATAACCCTAAACCAAATGTTTCATTCAATTCACTAATAAACCTTTCAACAAATAATACTCCAAAATTACCAAATAACTCATTATGTGCATATTGCCACAACATAGGACACCATATTCAAAATTGTATGAAGAGGCAATTTAACGAAAAGAAAAAGTTACATCAACAAAATGTTATAACTTCTTCTTCAAACAATACGGGAAACTTGCAGGGATCCGAACAGTCAGGTACTCCTCAACGGATCCAAGATTATCAATAGAGGACCAACATTTTAATAATTCATTAAAATCTAGCTCTAAAACATCAAACTCCAATATTACTGATAAAAATTTAAATTTTTCCGAATTAATCTTTCAAAATTCCAATCTTCAAATTGCTCAAACCAACACATTCAAAAAAATCATACATCATTTCAACCTTAAACAATGTTAATACCGATTTTAATTCTTCAATGTTTTTGAAATTAACCTTACCACATAATCCAGATAAAATTTTAAATTTTTTGATAGACTCTGGTGCAGATCTAAGCATAATTAAAATAGAACATCACTATACTATCCTGATTCCAAATGTAAAATCACTGGAATTTCAAACGAATCCTTTGATACAATTGGATTATGCAATATAGAACTATTTTTTCCTGATTGCAAAAATTCATTTAAACAAAATTTTCATGTTTAATGCGTGATTTACACGTTCCAACAATGTTGGCCAACAAAAAATGAAGAGATTAGTATATCGCGAAATTAATTTGAAAGACAAGAAGAAACATATAAACAAAAAAATTTTGTTGGACAGTTTTCCTTTTTTTTTAAATTTGTTTCCATAAAAATAAAATTTGTTGCTATAAAATATACTCGACCAGTGCTGGGATGTTCTATCATCACTTATCGATTCGCTTCGATAGTCATTTGTGTCTCTTTTTTTACGAACAAAAGTGTATTCTATTTCGCAATTTATATTGTGATCATAGCCTACTCGATTCTATTTCTATAAATTAATTCGATAAAATATCACCAATATTTTTATTTTCGATGGCAAGTGAAAAGAGGAAAAAGAGATAGTTTGCAAATTTATTCTAACAGGCTGAGATCGTAATAGACAAAACGTAATTCAAAAAACGCAATGGAGCACAATTTTATTCGTAAAAAAAGAGACACAAATGTCTATTGAAGCGAATCGAAGTGATGATAGAACATCCCAGCACAGAGTATATTTTATAGCAACAAACACTATTAAAGTTTTTTTTTATTGTTAAATTTTTATAGCGCAAAACCAATAAACAAACCGCAATAGCCATGAGCGGCAAGGATTTCGCTGTTTATTCATTGTTTCCGTTTTAGAAAAAGAAATATTGCTACAAGGAAGAGCGTTGTGCACCAGAACTATCCGTCAAAAATTATATTGTAATTTGACACCGCCAAAAAATTATAGCACGACGCTATTTTTGTATTATGCGTTATCTCTTTTTATCGCATACACATTTTGTCTATTGCGTGTAGCTCTGAATGTCTACAAAAAATGTTGGAAAAAATTTGTTGGAACGTGTAAATCACGCAATACGAAACTTTTCCAATCAAATTTTCCGGCATTTTAGGTAAAGATTTTTTAAACTTTTTTAATTGTAAACTAGATTTTTATTCAAAAAGTATCCAACTAATTATTAATAATAAAATATTAACTTACAGATAATTCTGAACATGTTTGCTATTCTACAGAAATACTTCCTGGGGTATATATAGCAAATTCTATTTTAAAAATTAAAAACGGCTTTACTTTTGTAAGTCTAATCAATTCTAATGAATATGATGAATATGAACTACAATCAAATCTTAATATTAAATCCGAAGCTCTAGAAAACTTTCATATTTTTAATATAAATTGTTCCAATCCTAATATTCAAAATCGCCTATCGATACTCGACACCAAAATTGATTTAAGTAATTTGAACAATGAGGAGCAAAATTCTATTTTATCGATATGTCGTTCATTTAATGATATTTTTTTCTTGATGGAGATAAATTATCTGTAACAGATGCAACCTCTCATCAAATCAAAACTTTACCATATTCTAATCCAATATTTTGCAAACCATATCGACTGCCTCATTCTGTTAAAAATGAAATTAATAATATAATAGAAGATTCTAAATCTCCTAGGAATTTTCCATTATTATGTGTTCCTAAGAAATCCAAAACAAATGAAAAAAAATGGCGAATTGTAACTGACTATAGGAAACTAAATGAGATTACAATTCCTGAAGTGTTTCCATTGCCTAATATTACGGATATTTTGGACAAATTGGGTCGTTCTCATTATTTTTCTACAATCGATCTGGCTCATGGATACCATCAGGTTCCGATTGATTTAAAAGACCGTGAAAAAACTGCCTTCAGTACTGAAACCGGACATTACCAGTTTACTCGTATGAGTTTTGGGCTACGTAATGCACCGAGTACTTTTCAGAGGCTTATGAACAACGGTTTATGTGGACTAAATGGATTAAAGTGCCTAGTTTACCTAGATGATGTTGTAATATACGGTAAAAGTTTAACAGATCATAATCAAAATTTAATTGATGTATTTTCATGTTTAAGACAGTACAATTTAAAAGTCAATCCCGAAAAATGTCAGTTTCTTTGCAAAGAAATATAATATTTAGGACATATAATAACTCATTCTGGCATTAAACCTGATGATTCATCTAAAATCGAAGCAGTAAAAAATTATCCAACACCAAAAAACAGTCGAGACGTAAAATCCTTTCTTGGCCTTGTTGGATATTATAGAAAGTTTTGTCCAAATTTTTCTAGCATTAAAAAACCTTTAACTGACCTTCTAAAAAAAGATAAAATTTTCGTATGGGATGCTTTTTGTGATGAAGCTTTTTCGAAAATGAAAGATTTTTTAGTAAATCCTCCTATTTTACAATTTCCAGATTTTTCTAAGGAATTTGTTCTAACCTGTGACGCTAGTGATGTTGCGATTGGTTCAGTCTTATCTCAAGAGACAAACGGAGTTGATTTACCCGTCGCATATGCTAGTCGGGTTCTGAACAGTGCTGAAAAAAATTATTCAGCAATAGAAAAAGAACTTCTTGCTATAATCTGGGCTACAAATCATTATAGGCCATATATTTATGGTAGAAAATTTAAAATTGTTAGTGATCATAAACCATTAATTTGGTTGTGTAATATGAAAAATCCGTCATCGAGGCTAACAAGATGGCGAATAAAATTAGCAGAAGATGACTTTACTATTGTTCACAAACCTGGCAAGTTAAACAGCAACGCGGATGCATTAAGCCGAATTGTTCTGAATAATCCTGAATGCAATGTTATAACCCGTTCAAAATCTAAGATATCTTTGCCACTCTCTTAACAGGACAAATTTTCGACTTCCATTGATCAAAATTCTAGCACTACAAATTCTCCAATTTCTTCTATTTCTTCAAATTTACAAAATCATATATCAAATAACGTTCAAAATTCACCAATTTCTAATAGTACCACTTCCTCTAATATTGAGAATAAAAATAAAGTTATGTCATTGACAAATGAAGAAGATATCAACACAATAATCAAGGAATATCATGATGGACCTTTAGGAGCGCACCAAGGAATTTACCGAACATTTAAAAGATTACCAAATTTTTATTACTTTCCAAGAATGTTCGCAAAAATAGAAAATTATATTCGAAATTGTGCGTTTTGTCAAAAAAATAAAAGCTTAGTAAATAAAAATATTCCTTTGAAAATTACAACCACGTCTTCAAAATCCTTCGAAAAAATTTTTCTTGATATCGTTGGACCATTTTCATCTTCTCATAAAAATAATAAGTTCATTTTAACAATGCAGTGTGATTTAACTAAGTTTAGTTTAGCTATTCCATTACCAGATCAAGAGGCTGAAACAGTTGCCAAAGCTTTTGTTCTAAATTTTATTTGTATCTTTGGTTCTCCTTCATCAATTTTGACAGACCACGGTTCGAACTTTATGGGAAAGTTATTTAAGCACATATGCAAACTGTTGAAAATTCAAAAATTTAATAGTAGTGTGTATCATCCACAAACAAATGGCGCACTTGAACGTAGTCACAAAACTCTTGAGGAGTATTTACGAAATTATATTGAAAATGATCCTCTTGATTGAGACTCATGGTTACAATTTGCTATGTTTTCTTACAACACTACTCCACATTCAGCTACAGAATACATGCCATATGAACTAGTTTTTGGTTATAAACCTAATATACCCGATTCACTTTCTAAAAATGTAGATCTTCTCTACAATTATGATGATTATTTTTACGATCTAAATTTAAGCTTCAAAATTCTTTTAAAATAGCTCATGACAAACTTATAAAATGTAAAGAAAAATCAAAACAATACTACGATCAAAATGCATTTTACAAATTATTTCAACCTGGTAATCAAGTATTTTTAAAAAATGAGGCTAGAAAATCTAAATTAGATTCATTATGGTTGGGTCCTTATTTAGTAACGCAAATTATTTCGCCCGAAACTTCCAAAATTCGAATAGGTCGATTAAAAAAAATTGTTCATAACAATAGATTAAAATTACGTCACGTTTAATATTTTCCTGATGCGTTAAAATAAAAAAATAAAATAAAAATATGCATTTGAATTTTTAATTAAATTAATATTATTAATATTACTTGTATAATTGTATATTGTATTTTATGTAATGTATTTTGATATCTTTAAGATAAAGAAAATGAAATTTAATTAAAAAAAAAAAAAAAAAAAAATTGATTTGAAATGGAAATAAAAATATTGAAATTTGTGTAAATTAAATAAATAAATAAAACAAAATTGCGAGGCAAACCAGTATTTACTTACAACATTATTATTGAACCATTAATCATGGAAGTCATTAATGGAAAAATTTATATGATTTGTTAGATACAAAGCAGCTATAAATATAGCAACATCATTAAGTAAAATTAACTTTGCAGTTTAATTAAAAATCAAAAAACCATAAAAAAAAAATGTTTAAAGTCTTTATTCAATATTTAACTAAGTAAATATTTATAGCCCGTAATTTTTGTGTATGCACAATCATATATAGAAACAGAGTATATAACATGTTGTATATTATATTCGTATTATCCCTATTAATCCACTGGGAATTACATATTTTTATGAGCGCACATAAAAACCGGAAAATATGTCATAAAAACCAAAAGAAAATTATATTCTTGTATGTATACCATAGAACAGAGTGTACCAGCATATTTATATACTCGTACCAACAGCAGAAAAAAAAATTATTGCTTTTTAATAATTTTATAGATTTATATTTATATAGGAATAACGATTTAGTGCACAAGTGACATACATGCAATGCAGCCCGTATCCTAAACCCGCAATTAATCGGCGAGATCCTTATTGAATTTAATTCCGTCCGCAAAACAAAAACCAAAAGACGAACAATTATATGAATTATTATACGAAACGTGTTCGTATACGTGTACGTATGTACAGTATACTCTCTTAAATCATCGATTGATCGGAAATCACGTCTTAATACAAATTTAAAGATTTTTATTTTTATTTTTTTTAAATCGAACGTGAATTGAATATTTTCTGCTCCAAGTTTTTTTTGTTCATATGCGGGTTTGATGGTACTCGTAATTGAGTAAATTTCCACCACCATCAATTTTTTTTTCATTTATTTTTTTACAGAACATTATATTATGTGTATGTACTCTCTCTTATATATACATATAATACGGATTGAACAGGGAAATTGTGCAATAAAAATCATAAAACACAATCTCACATTTTCTTATTTTTTTCATATAATAATTTATGGCTCATAAATCATTTTATATGCTTTGTTGGTCGTTTACCGCACCGCCATTAAAAATTATTCCGTGTGTGTATGCTTTTAGAAAAATTGTTAAAATTGCAATTTTTATCGAACATTATAATATTATCCAGAATTAAATTATTTAATGTTTTCACGAACATTCGATAGACATTTTCCAGTTATATGCTTGTACAAAATGGTGTACCGGTACACAGAGTGTTTCTTGACGAAACCGGCGACAGTTTTAATTTTAATTTAAACAACAAAAATGCATTGCGAATTGGTGAACATTTATTTATTTTTAATTTTGTTGTTTACACTTTGGTAATTATTGCGAGACTGATGGATCTATCGGAATATACGATCCAACAACAAAAATATTATTTTTAAAGCGACAAACATATACATAAATGTATCTTAAATAAATGAAATATTATAGTAGTAGTACATGGGGCACCTGGGTCGAAACACGACCTACCTCAATACTTAACACATGACCTTGAGCGTAAACGACAAGACCTATCTCAATACTACACACGGCCTTTAGCGTAAATGATTACGCATCGTTTTTTTAAAGAGGTCATTGACCTATATATTTGTACGGAAATATTTTTTGATTTGAGCGTAAACGACACGACCTACCTCATACTACACATGACCTTTAGCGTAAACACGACCTACCTCAATACTACACATGACATTGAGCGTAAACGACAAGACCTATCTCAATACTACACACGACCTTTAGCATAAATGATTACACATTGTTTTTTTAAAGAGGTCATTGACCTATATATTTGTACGGAAATATTTTTTGATTTGACAATCCCGCTCAGCTGTCATCACATGTTACAATTTTGGTTTAACCTTTAATTACCTGTCACACATTTTTAATTGACATGTCACTTTGATTGACAACTCTTTAATTGACCTGTCACTTTCAATTTTAGATCTTGACACTGACATTTCACTTTTAATTGGCATGTGTTAATTATTTGTGTAAACGTAGTAGTATATTGAAATATTTTTATTTATTATAAATTTTTATATAAATAATTTTTGTTGGTCAGCATGTGGAATCGAACTCGGGTCCGCGATTTGGAAGGCAAGCGGCTTACCAACATATTACCAACGAATGATGACTATGAGACTATGACTAGTTATTGTTTAAATGAAAAATATACCCCTTAAGATAGATTACCAATAATACGCTATGTAAATAAAATTATTTGAAGTATTTCCCTCAAGGTATGTTATAAGCGCTACAAACCCTTCCAGTCAGTATGGTATATCTTCTAACATATTATATTGTACACAATATCGCTTTACCTCTTTCAAGGGTTAATCATTTATTAACCTATTATACAACAAAAATATAAAAAATGTTGCTCATGTCGAATGCATTTATTTTTATTAAAATATATTGTAAATTAGTCGCTATATACATAAACCGACCCCTGGGCAGGAAAGGCGATGCATTATTGTTCATGAACATTCTAAAATCGGACGTGGGGAGCGCACGTCACCGCCATCACCTTTGAGTTTTTTACTAAAACAAAAAATGTATAGTTTATGTTTTGTTGATTTTTTTTTGGGCTCATGCTGAGATACGTTTTTATTCAGCCTGTTGTTTAACGAATTGCGTTCGATGATCTCTATTTATAATATTTTGGAAAAGGAAAAGTACATCTCGCTTATCACAGCAGTTGTAATAATAGCAACAACAAAACGTCATGGTTTTTCTTGTTGTTTTTTTTATTATTGTGGTATATAGTGACTTGTGTTACGGTTAAAAGCTATTTGATTTCTTATCCAGTGTTATTTAATAAAATTTTAAAAATAGTTTAAAAAAAATTTACTAAAGGAGAATGCTTCCTTATACCAAATAATATCGGACACAGTCAAACAAAATAAAAACTATAAAATGGAGCGAAGAGAAGTTGTGTTTAAAATTGGAGAGCTCCCCGAGGATGCGTCGAATCCGATTGAATGGATTAAAAATTCCATTGAACAAATAATATGCCACATCACTGGAACTGTGGTACCTAGTGATAAAATTGGATTCGAGTTCAAATCGGAGAAATTTTCGAGCGCAGCGTGGTTGAAATTTAGACCTGTGAAAGATTTGACGTTTCAAGATGTATGGGACCTACTCAGCAGTATGTTCCAAAGCAATGCTGAAGGGTTAAATATCGATACATTTCAACTGATAATGACCCAGATCAAAGTTCCAGTTGGAGAAGGAAGAAAACGCACCAATGCTTACAACACCTTCACAGAGGAGTGGAGTATGAGAAAGGGAATCATCAGCATCGATAATAAAGACAACTTATGCTTACCGCGGGCAATCGTTGTAGCAAGAGTTTATTCAAAAAATGGAACAAGGGACGAAAAAAATATTATAAGACGTAATATAGGTAAACATCAAGACAAGAAAGTTTAAAAATTGCTCCAAATGTCAGGTGTTGTGATTCCTATGGAGGGAAGCGGTATTGAGGAATTGAAGTAATTCCAAGAGTATCTAACGAGATACCAAATAAGTGTCTACAGGGCTGGAACAAAGCGACAGGAACTCGTTTATCAAGGTCCAACAGCATCGTTAAAAATTAACCTTTTACATCACGCCAACAACTATAGCGTGATAACGTCTTTTACATCCGCTTTTGTATGCGATTACTATTGTGAGGAGTGTCATGTCGTTTACAATAATAGGAATCAGCATAAATGTAAGGCTGCCTGTCCTGCCTGTTTAATGAAACCGGGTTGTGAAGCATGTGAAGCAGTCTCGAGAATATTGTGCAAGGAATGTAGTAGGGATTTTGTTAGTGATCGTTGTTTTACCCAGCATAAACAAAATAGTGTTTGTGAAAAGCTACGTCGGTGTAATAAATGTCATCGTATCATTAATAAGGTAAGAGTTCATCATTGTGACGAGGTATTTTGTAGAGTATGCAGGCTGTATCAACCCGAAAATCATAAGTGTTATATACAATGCAACACAGCACAGCCGAAAGTTGCATCTGTATTGTTTATATTTTTTGACCTGGAGACGAGACAGGAAAAAAATTATGTATGCTGTGATGACACAGTAAAAATACACCAGCCAAATCTATGTGTTCTTGAGCAGCGTTGTTTTACATGTATAAATATACCCGATGCTGAAACATGTTCAACGTGTGGGTACAGGCATTGAATATTCCGGGATGATGGATCAGATGTCATTGAAGGTTTCATGCTTCATGTGCTTAACCTTCGCCTAAAATTCAAAGACATCGTAGTTATCGCACACAACGGCCAGGCGTTTGATCACCAGTTTATTCTCAAATATTTATTGGAAAAAACCTCGCATAAACCGCAATTAATTATGCGAGGTTCAAAAATAATTCTGATGACAATTGATAGCGTGAGATTCATCGATAGTCTAAACTATTTCCCCATGGCTCTGTCAGCACTACCGGCGGCTTTCGATCTACCTGCAACATTTAAGAAGGGCTATTTCCGGCATCTTTTCAACACCGAGAAGAACCAAAAATACATCGGCATGTTACCTGACATCAAGTTTTACTTACGCGATAGCATGAAGATTTGCGATGATTGTGATGATACATGTGTAGCGACCGATACAATTAACCTGGCAATCGCCTTAATTTCAATTGTATCGTAATCACTACAATTTCGCGTTTGCCCATTTCCACTTATCTACGAGGCAACGCGTTAACATTACGATATTTACTTTCTGTATGCAACTCTTACTCTTGTTATGTATACAGAATATTTTTGCATTTTGTTATATTCGATATTCTATGTACAACCAAATTTTATATTAATGTACATAGCGATACAATTTCTCTCTCGAATATTTACGCGCATAATAATATTACGCACGAGAACATTCTATGGCGTGATACTTATGTACCAATCATCTTTCGTCGTATGTTTTTTTATACTCACCAATATTCATGACGAACAAAACGAAATAACATATACATGTATTTCGTCTAGATGATTGAGATTTTCGCGCGTAATGACCGACGCACACTTAAACATTTTATATTTACTATTTGTGGATTCTCTCGGTCTATGCAATATTTCCCTTGCTAATTAATCTATACATACATATTATGTATATACATGCGAATTTAGAATCCTCTCTCTCTCTCTCTCTCTCGCGCATGTGGTGCGACAACTTTTTATTATTTTTTAATGCGATTTGATTTTTTGAGACAACCGGTGGTGATAAAAAATATATATAAAAATATTATTAAGTTAAAATAAATAAATCAAATTATATAAATTATAAATAAAATAAATTGAATAAATAAATAAAGTTATAAATAAATAAATAAATAATTGAAAATTATAAATAATAAAATAAATAAATTTAAAAATAAATATAATTAAATTTAAACTAAAACTTGTTATTATAATTGTTTATGGTGGAAGTCCGAACCGGACGACAAGTGTTAATAGGAGCATACAACTCCTTAAGTTGTGATTCAAGTTGAATTCAAGTGTTCATAAGCCCTAAACATGTAAAAAGCATGGATGCCGAAATAATTTTACCAGATGGTATAACGAGCAGTCAAGTCATCAATTTTACTTCGAAGAAGAGTTTAGACTTAGAAGAGACTAACCAAATATTTGAATTTCACGGATGTTACTATCACGGTCATGAATGCCTCCCCGTCAATAGAAATAAACCGCTACACGATGATACAAAAGATACGTTAAATTCTCGGCGTCAAAGAACAGTTGAAAAAACAGTGAGATTGCGGGAACTGGGCTATGATGTTATTGAAATGTGGCAGTGCAACTACAACACCATAGTGAATGACAATCATCCATTGCTTCGTTATACACCACTCAACCCGAGGGATGCATTTTATGGAGGTCGAACTGATAACACGAGGATTTACAACAAAGCAAAACCCGGAGAAAAAATCATGTACCTAGATGTATGTTCATTGTATCCGTGGGTATGTAAGTACCTAAAATATCCCATTGGTCATCCTGATATACTGATTGGAGATGAATGTAATGGAGTTGAGCTAAACCAAACAGAAGGGTTAATAAAATGTACGATGTTACCACCTCGAGATTTATATCATCCTGTGCTACCTGTCAAGATGAATAACAAGCTAATGTTTGTTTTATGTCGTACATGTGGCGAAAAAAACATGGAGCACTGTGACCATAACGATGACAATGAACGTGCATTAACAGGGACTTGGATTATCGATGAAGTTCGCAAGGCAATGCAAAAGGGCTATACAGTGGTGAAAATTTATGAAATTTGGCAGTACCAAACTATTCAGCACGATGCGACGAATGATGGTATATTTACAAAATTTATCAATAAATTTTTAAAAATTAAGCAGCAAGCTTCGGGATGGCCTATAAATTGCACGAGTCAGCAGCAGAAAGACGGATACATTGCTAATTATCTGCAGAAAGAAGGTGTTTCGCTGAAGGAGAACAAGATCACCAAGAATGCAGGTTTAAGATCTACGGCTAAGGTATGCCTGAACAGTTTTTGGGGGAAATGCGGCCAGCGCGAAAATCAGATTCAAACATCGATTGTGAGGGCACCAAAAGAGCTGTACGACATGCTCACGAACAATTCGATTTACATGAACTATGTGCACGAGGTCAACGAAGAAGTTCTTGTAGTAAACTGGGAGTACAAGGAGGAAGCTGGTGACACGTTATCTACAGTGAATGTCTGTATTGCAGCCTACACTACAGCACACGCTCGGTTAAAACTGTATAGCTACCTAGAGGAGTTAGGTGAACGTGTTCTGTATTATGATACAGACTCGGTTATCTACGTGACATCTGAGGGATCGAAAGACCCTCCTACCGGATCATTTTTGGGTGATATGACCGATGAGCTGGAGAGCGAATATGGCTTAGGCAGCTATATAACGGAGTTTCTATCCGGAGGTCCAAAAAACTATGGCTATGAGGTGTTTTCAACAGCAAAAAACAAACTTGTAGGCAAATGCAAAGTAAAAGGATTCTCTTTGAACTACGAGACATCGAAGTTGATCAATCTCGCATCGATGCGGAATTCGATTATTGGTGAAAATACTCCTATACCAATCACATCGTACAACATCCTGCGGACTGCTCAACATGATGTAATAGGTACAACAGGGGTGAAGAACTACCGTGCTACGAGTTCCAAAAGAGTGTTTATGGACAATTTCGATTCGTTACCGTATGAGCATTAAAAACTATGTAATACTTCTGATAGAAATGTATTTTTATGTAAATTGTACAATAAACACAATAATAATTATTAAACAATATCTGATTTATTAATCCATGAGGCGTGTGATACATCGAATTCCAACCATTTAACTTTTACCTTATTTCTCTTTCGCTGTAATATTTTCTCTACTATTTTGACTTTCTGCAGTTCATATTCATAAAATCTTCCGGCAATTGGTTGTCTCTGATAATCTTTGATCAGGTATGTGACAGGATATTTGTTATAAACATGTGATATTTTAAATATTTCCGGTGACCAGTTCGGTGTGTAACTTTTCTCGAAATTGTTTTTGAACTTGCTGATTCTAACATGATCACCAATTTCGTATTTGGATTTCATAGTAATCTGAGGTGCATAATTAAACACAGTGTTTAATAGTCTTCGTTCAACTCGTTTGTTATTAACATCAACTGGAGCCATTTTAATTGTACTATGCTTAGTATTGTTATACTTGTTCACAATGTTAGCGAGTATATCGTACCACTTGTATGAGCATTATTGTTCATGAACAGTCTAAAATCGGACGTGTGACGTCCGAAGTTGAACGTTTATGCATTAAGGTTGGTTTATATTATCCGTTCAGTTCCTTTCAGACACGTACCGACACAGACATCAAGTATTTATATTATCCGTACGTTTCCGCACAGACATTGATTCGTATTATTTCGATATGTCGATCGTATATATTCGTAACTTCGTACAGTACAAACAAAAAACAAGAATGAAAAAATATAAAATTAATAAAATTAAATATTTAGAATAACATATTTAATCAATTGATAATATCAGTATTATTAGTGCGGAACGGAACGGATAATATAAACCAACCTTAATTCTTAATTAACATTCTAAAATCTGACGTGGGACGCTGAAATGCGAAGGCGCACGTCACCACCACCACCATTGGTTTTTACTTTAAAAAATGTATAGTTTATGTTTTGTAGATTTTGTTGAGCTCATGCTGAATACTTCGTATGGCGTACGATTGATTTAGATTTGAACATGTTTAAACATGTTTTATCTTGTTACAATGTAAATAATAAATATAATTTTTTTGTTTCCTCGTCAAAATAATATGCAATTTACATTGACTATTTATAACATGAACTAACGTGTTTTCTTTTTTTGTAGTTGTGTATGACCTAATTTTTTGTTTGTATGGTCAGAATTTTAATTTGAAAATTTCTGAAATGTATAAAAGGAAGTCTATTGAATGTAGTATAATTTATTGCTATCCCACACTTCATTAACTATCGAAGTATGAATATAAGTCAACCTTTTATAATGATGGTTGCGGGGCCTTCGGGTTGTGGTATAACAACCTTTGTCTTAGATTTACTAAGGCATTTGAAACTGAGAAAAATTTTGTGATGTAATGGTATAGCAAAAGCTATACCGAAAGATATACACAAGACAAATCATATAGAAATTTTGAAAAACGTACCTGAATCATTTGAAAATATTGAAGATGGTACTCTGATCATTTTAGATGATTTAATGACGGGGGCATATAACAAAAATATTTGTGAATTGTTCACGAAAGGATCTCATCATAATAATATTTCTGTAGTTTAAGTGACTCAGAATGTGTTTCATCAAACTAAATATTGTCGTGATATTTCTTTAAATTGTAAATATCTTACCCTGAAAATTCTACAGACCTCATGAGAGTATATAATGAGGCTACTTCGAGACCACATGGTTAGTTACTTTTTGATCTGGCTCAATCAACCAATGATTTGATCCGCTTCCGAACTGATATTTTTAACCAAGACTATCTAACCTGTTACTGCTCACCTGTACTGCTTGAAAATGAAAAGTTGTGCACAAAAAATGAAACGTTTGAAGGTAAACAAACATATTCTACATGTTTTAAAAGATAGTAGACCACAGCTACGAAAAGCATTGCTGAAAGCCTCGAGTTCCGAAATTATAAAAACATTATGTGAAATATCGTTGAATACTTTAAACGGTAACAGTAACATTTCTAAAATCTGTAAAAATAAATTAAAAAAGTATAAAAGCCAGCTTCGTAAATTAGTTTGTCCAAAGCTTAGTATCACGTCTAAGCGGAAAATACTCGTCCAGAAGGGAGGATTTTTACCTGTTTTATTAGGTAGCATCTTATCAGGTGTCATTGGACAGTTAATTAAAAAAGCATTTTGAATAATTTACAACGAATGATTATTATACCACCTGAAATTTTTGAAAAATTTAAACAGGTTGTGCTGGAAGATGACCAACTATCCGCTTTAGATAGGAGTATGAAATCAATTTTACATAATAAGAAACTAAACGACTTCATTCATTCGTCAATTTTTAAACTGCTCGGACGTGTGTGCTAAAAGTAAAAGAAAAAATAAATAATTAAAATAAAATATATTTATCCAAAATTGGTAGTTGAAGTAAAATTTAATTGGATTAATTAAATAACTTAGCATAGTAGTTATCAAACATATTAGTTATAAATAATTAGCCGTGATATTTCAGTGTAATTGTGATAAGTCAAGTGACGCCCTGGTTTCGCGCTAATTTTTTGTGCTACCCAAATTACCAGCCAAATTTGATATGTTCCGCGCCATCATGTGCTAAGGGTATAACGCAAAAGCAATCTGTTGTTGCATGCGGTTTTTGTCAAAAGATGTACCACCCACCATGCAAAGGTGTAATTGGAGGAGCTAAAATTAAAAAAGCGATGGAAAGAAATTGGGTTTGCTCACCTGATTGTGGTATAGCAGCTAGCTCCAACACTGTGCCTTCACCCTCACAGTCATCAGTAACGGGGCGTACAACTGATAATTTAACTGCAATAAACAGCCTGATGTCACGCATGGATGCTCAATTCGCTGAAGTTAAATCGATGATTTTTGATATCCAGAAATCCCAAGAGTTTATCTGCAAAGAATTTGATAAAATAATAATCGAAACCAAGAAAATTGCTTTAGATAATTTAGCTCTATCAAAGCAATATGAAGCATTAAAACAAAGCTACCTGAAACAAGATGATCGTATTAACACCATGGAGGCATTACTGGATATTCCACTCCAGAAGGAAATTTCGAGGAACATTGTAATTTGTGGTGTACCAGCTGACGTACAGGACTCATCGAACTTCATTGCGGAAACAATTATTAGCGTGAATGGAGAAGCTATCATAACTGAAATTAAAAAAATGTATCAACATCCGAAATCATCATTAAAAAATAGCTTCATTGTCACCTTAAATTCTGTAGAGATGAAAAATGATGTTTTGGCCAAATTAAAAAAGCATCATCGGAAGTCGTTCCCATCTGCAAACCCAGCTGGATGCTATTTCATGCATCATTTTACAAAATTCCAGTCAAGGCTGTACAATGAAGCTAAAAAACTACAAAGCGCCCAAAGATACAAATATCTGTGGATTAAGGATGGTAAAATATTCCTCCGCAAGTCAGCTGATTCGGTAGTTCATCATATTTTCTGCATGACCGATATTTTTCGGTTGGATAAATGTCCCACACCTCAACAAGCTCATGATAATGAAATTGTTGATACATCCGATGATTTGTTATCGTAATATGGACGTACTAGTCCTAACCACATCCAAATTCACTAAATTTACACAACACATAATACAACAACAAAAGACAACAATAACTACACTACAAAAAAAATTTACAACATTTATTAATAATACATCACAACATATATGGTCAACAATAATTGCTCACCATCAGGAACTTCCGAATTCATCAAAATCACAGGTACACAACACACTAATGACGAATGTTAGTTTTTACTTTAATTTTTTAAAGCACTTCACTATTTTTGTTATTATTTTTAAGTTATTAATTTTGTTCACCACTATGTTTATATACACAAACAAATATTTGTCCTTGTCGTTTTTTCAAGGTTTTGTTTTCAAGTTCAAGGTGTTATTACACTCTATTACATACATAAACAAATATTTGTTTGCACTAACACTAGTTATCACTAACTTAATTTTTTGTTTACATTTTTTCATTTTTTGTTTTTATTTACATTTTAAATTGACATTTAGAAATACTGTCAATTTTTGTGGTAGGGCTGAACTTATTGTTATACCAGTTTTTTTAATTAGATATATTGTTAAGACTGATCATGTATTTTGTGTTAGTCTAGATTCACACCATATTAAAGTGGTATATTTTTTTATAGCTCTTTTTAGCTTTACGCTTATATACTTAACTATGTACATTTGGTTATTCTACATTTATTTTTTGTTATTTACTTATGTTTTAATTTTATATATAATTACACACAAACATTTACAACATGGTTTAATGTTTTTGGCTTAGATGTATATCTCTACTTATTCATAGTGTAATGGCGGAACAAACTTGCAATAATTTTAATTTTATTTTACAGAACATTCGAAGCCTACGTAAAAATTTTAACACTCTTCTAACAAATATAAATGCGATTAATTTAGATTTTGACTGTTTATTTTTCACTGAAACATGGATCTCAAGTTCTGAAATCTCAGATTACAGCCTTGATGGATTTTCCTTCTATGCTAATTGTAATGATAATTATCGAGCTGGTGGCGTAGCTGCGTTTGTGAAATCGGATTTGGATCATCAGGTATTCTCTTCTGCTGATGTTATGAAAATTGTTATTCAACTTGGTAGTATTAAAGTGTGCTTTGTGTTAATTTACAGATTCAACTTTTGTACGTTTGAGTCGTTTTTAAATGAATTAAAGAATTTCTTTGATACTGATAGAGCCAATCATAAGATCCGGCTTGGAGATATAAACTTGGATTTGCTGAAGGAATCGCAGCAACACGCAGTAAATACGAACCAGTGTATCTGACTAAATTTAATTTCTCGGATCTATCAGAGGCACTCAGTTTATGTAGTTGGAGTGAAGTATTTTCTTCGGATAATTCTAATTTAGCCTATACAAGTTTTATTAATAAACTAAGTAAAATTATTCGTAAACATAAATCTATTGTTAAGGTTAAACGACGTAATTTTAGGCTAAAGCCCTGGATGTCCGACTCCCTACTTAAATTGATAAATCGCAGAAACGGTTTTTTGAAAAAACTATCTAAAGATCCCAATAATAATGTTTTTAAAGAGAGTCTTAACATGCTGAATTCCCAAATTAAAATTCTGATACCGGTCACAAAAGAGCAGTATTTTAAAATCAAGCTAAGTGAAGCTATTGATTTGAAATCTAGGTGGAAAATTGTAAATAAAGTTTTGAATAATAGTTGCACCCCAAATAATGTTACTTCGATTGTTATTGGTGATAATTTGGTTAGTTCTGACTCGTTTGAAATTGCAAATGCGTTTAATGACCATTTCTGTCGAATACCTCACGCAATCATTACTGAGAATTATGAAAATGTGATTTTGGACGATACTGTTAGATGTGATTTGGTACTGTCGAGGTATTCTAGTTCAAATTTTTTCTTTTTCCCAGTTAGTGAAGCGGAAATAATGGCTGCTGTTAATGCCTTAAAATCTAGCAACTCCTGTGGTATTGATGGGATATCAAGCAAATTGGTTAAACTTATTATTTCTAATATTTGCCATATTCTGGTATTTATTTTTAATATGTGTTTTTTAGAGGGGGTTTTCCCTGATAAATTAAAATTCGGCATTGTTAAGCCTCTCTTTAAGAAAGATTCACGAAATGACCCGAATAATTATCGTCCGATCACATTACTAAACACATTTTCGAAGATCTTTCAGAAAATTATCAAATATAGATTGTTTAATTACCTTGATAAAATACATTTCCTGGACAGGAGGCAGTTTGGCTTTGTAGAAAATTCGTCAACTGAGAAAGCCCTAACATCTTTCTTAACACCGCTGCTGCAAGGTCTAAATAATAACTGCAAAGTTTCTGCTGTTTTCATTGACTTCACCAATGCTTTTGATACAGTAAATCATGCGGTATTATTGGCTCAGTTATCGTATGTCGGTGTCAGAGGTGTTGCACTTGCTCTTTTTAGATCATATCTTCAAAATCGGGTACAAAGTGTAATTATTAATAATACATATAGTGATGAAAAAATTGTGAACGTCGGGGTTCCACAAGGATCTGTTTTGGGCCCGCTGTTGTTTATTATCTACTGTAACTCGATTTTTGATCTTAGAGTAAATGGTGATATCATCGCTTTTGCGGATGATATGGCGTTTCTGTACACTACGAATAATGATGTGGCTACGCTGGAAGAGAAAATTAATGAGGATATGTGCTTGCTGAAAAAATGGTGTTATGTGCATGAGATGATTCTTAGCGCTAAGTCCAAATTGATGTCTTTCAGTGTTGGAGGTACTATCCGAGATTCTCAACCATTGGTTTATCATTCTCTGGTTTGTAATCGGTCTGGGTGTAATGATCTTTGCGTGCGTATTGAAACTGTGGAGTCCTTTAAATACCTAGGGGTGATGCTTGATGCACAACTAAATTTTAAAGAACATGTGAGCATTTTAAAAAAGAAACTGTGCCAGGTATTAAGATCCTTTTATTTTTTGCGTAAAATATTTAGCCGGGATTTTTTGAAATGTCTTTATTTTGCATTATTCGATTCCCACCTTCAATATGGTTTAATATGTTGGGGTGGAATTTTTTTGACCAATATCAAACCTTTGATGATCATCCAAAAAGCTGTTTTGAGGTCCATAAATTATTTACCCAGGACTTCACCATCGTTTCCCATTTTTGTAAATAATAAGATACTGCCTCTGCGTCATCTGTATGTTTACAAAGTACTTAAAATGCATTATATTAGGAGCGGAAATCGTTTTCGTGGTGTGGATATTAGTGGACCATATATGTTACTGGCCCCTGTGGTCGGGGGGCACTCACATGTCTCGTAAATCTAAATTGCACGAACATGTTTCCTAAGAATACCACCACAGTATCCTTTGCTTGTCGTAGGAGGCGACTAAACGGTTGGATCGCTGGGCTGACGACCCGCATCCGTAAAAAAAATCAACTGTTTATAAAATCAACAAAAAGAAAAATGGATACCGCCAAAACAACACCGGACCCCCGCTCAAGTACCCGGATACGAGATTTAGGATCGGCACGTGGAACGTGCAATCACTTAGAAAACCAGGAGCGTTGGAGGGTCTAATCACGTGCATGAAAGAGTATCGGCTGGAACTCGTTGCTCTTCAAGAAACTCGCTGGCCTCAAAGTGGAGACCATGTGTCCCAGGGCTATACGTTGTTCTACAGTGGAGATGACCTCGGAAATCTTGGAGCTGGATTTCTTCTTGGGCCGCAGGTAAAGAAGGCTGTTTTGGATTTTCAAGCAGTCAATAACCGATTGTGTATGCTTCGCCTGCGCATGAAGTTAGCCAACCTGTCGATAATTTGTGTACATGCGCCCACAGAAGTCAGCCAGCCCCAAGATAAAGACTCATTTTACAATGACTTGGACGATCTGATGGGATCTATATCCGAACACGATGTTAGAATGGTAATTGGGGACTTTAATGCTAGAGCTGGCAGAAATCAGGCCGACTTGTGTGAAAATGGTCCGTACTCCCGACACGAATCTGCGACCGATAATGGTGACTGAATGATGTACTTTGCAATTGCTCATGATCTTAGAGTAGCAAGCACATTCTTCCCTCACAAACAGATACACCTAGAGACATGGACACATCCTCGCAAAACATCCCGGAGCCAAATTGACCACGTGTTAATTTCAAAAGGGCGAGCTCGGGTTGTGCAGGATGTGAGAACTTATCGGTCAGCAACCAAATACGTAGGCAGCGATTATTTGGTCGCTGCAAAGCTACGGTGGAAGTTTTCGTACAGGTCGGGGAACACAGCGAAACGGATGAAACGTTTCGACTGTGAAGGTCTGATAAATGAAGATCAAAAGAAACGATATCAGGATCTTGTCAGCGACAACATTGAGGGAGCTAATTACCAGTCTGACTGCGTGAACTCTGTCTGGGAGGTACTGAAAACTTCGGTTGTCAGTGCTGCTCAACAGACTTTAGGTATAGTGAAAGTCAGACCCAAGAATGATTGGTTTGATGACGAGTGTCGTCTTGCAGTTGAGCAACAAAATATAGCCCATAATGAAGTGCAACAACGTCTCACAATCGCAAGGAAAAACAAGGCAGCTCTTGCAAGAAGGGTAGCTAAGCGGATTTGTAGACGGAAGAAGCGAGAATGGTGGAAGGCCGAGGTTCTGAAAGTACAACAACTCAGCAATGAGCGTAGTTCACGTAATTTCTTTAAAGGAATTACTGGATTGCACCATACTTTCAGGCCTTCGTCAACCGCCATTCGGGACCGGGATGGAAACCTCTGTGTCAACATCGACGCAGTACTTGACGCATGGAGTGGACACTTTACTGAGTTGCTTGATGTTCATCATGCGTCACAGACTCTTGTTGAGCCACCTCTAAAACAGTCTGCGGAGATTTGCACTGAGGAGCCATCCCATGAGGAATTCACTAAGGCCATGCAGAGAATGAAACGAAACCGCTCACCTGGAGTGGACTGCATTAATTCGGAGCTCTTGATATTCGGAGGGGATACTTTGTGGAACTGTCTTTTCGACCTTATTCGATTAGTATGGCGAACCGAAGTTATGCCTAATGAATGGAAAGTGGCCGCGATATGCCCCATCTTCAAGAAGGGAGACCGCTTGAAGTGTGAGAATTATCGCGGTATAGCTCTCCTTTGCACAGCATACAAGTTACTGTCATACATTGTATTGGATGGAATCACTCCTCTGGCGGAGGGCTTGGTTGGTGACTATCAAGGAGGATTTCGTCCGAATCGATCAGTCACTGATCAGGTCTTTTCGCTGCGGATGATTCTATCTAAATATTATGAGACATCCATCTCCGTACATCAGGTTTTCCTGGATTTCCGGCAGGCCTACGACTCGATCAATCGAGAGAGTTTGTGGTCTGCACTGGAATACCTAGGAATGCCAACAAAATTGGTACGACTGTGTAGGATGACAGTGACGCAGTCTCAATGCTGTGTTAAAGTTGAGAACAGGCTTTCGACAATTTTTGCAGTTAACTCGGGTGTTCGGCAGGGAGATGCTCTGTCCCCGATACTCTTCAATCTCATGTTGGAGTACATCTTTCGTAAAACTGAAACACCTCAGCGCAACATCTTCAAATCAATAGCTTCACTTAGCTTGATTTTAAAATACTGCTCTTTTGTGACCGGTATCAGAATTTTAATTTGGGAATTCAGCATGTTAAGACTCTCTTTAAAAACATTATTATTGGGATCTTTAGATAGTTTTTTCAAAAAACCGTTTCTGCGATTTATCAATTTAAGTAGGGAGTCGGACATCCAGGGCTTTAGCCTAAAATTACGTCGTTTAACCTTAACAATAGATTTATGTTTACGAATAATTTTACTTAGTTTATTAATAAAACTTGTATAGGCTAAATTAGAATTATCCGAAGAAAATACTTCACTCCAACTACATAAACTGAGTGCCTCTGATAGATCCGAGAAATTAAATTTAGTCGGATACACTGGTTCGTATTTACTCCCTTGTTTTGAATCTCTTCTAATTTTAATACATAAGTGGATGGTATTATGATCAGTAACAAATAGCTGCAAAATTTGGATCTCAATATTGAAATTCTGAGAAACGGTTTCAGAGAAAATATGGTCAATACAGGAACTAGAGGATGGTCTAGTTACACAATTCAAACGGGATTCCAAACCGGCCGATGAGCATACAACCAGATAATCATTCTTTGCCTGCGATTCCTTCAGCAAATCCAAGTTTATATCTCCAAGCAGGATCTTATGATTGGCTCTATCAGTATCAAAGAAATTCTTTAATTCATTTAAAAACGACTCAAACGTACAAAAGTTGAATCTGTAAATTAACACAAAGCACACTTTAATACTACCAAGTTGAATAACAATTTTCATAACATCAGCAGAAGAGAATACCTGATGATCCAAATCCGATTTCACAAACGCAGCTACGCCACCAGCTCGATAATTATCATTACAATTAGCATAGAAGGAAAATCCATCAAGGCTGTAATCTGAGATTTCAGAACTTGAGATCCATGTTTCAGTGAAAAATAAACAGTCAAAATCTAAATTAATCGCATTTATATTTGTTAGAAGAGTGTTAAAATTTTTACGTAGGCTTCGAATGTTCTGTAAAATAAAATTAAAATTATTGCAAGTTTGTTCCGCCATTACACTATGAATAAGTAGAGATATACATCTAAGCCAAAAACATTAAACCATGTTGTAAATGTTTGTGTGTAATTATATATAAAATTAAAACATAAGTAAATAACAAAAAATAAATGTAGAATAACCAAATGTACATAGTTAAGTATATAAGCGTAAAGCTAAAAAGAGCTATAAAAAAATATACCACTTTAATATGGTGTGAATCTAGACTAACACAAAATACATGATCAGTCTTAACAATATATCTAATTAAAAAAACTGGTATAACAATAAGTTCAGCCCTACCACAAAAATTGACAGTATTTCTAAATGTCAATTTAAAATGTAAATAAAAACAAAAAATGAAAAAATGTAAACAAAAAATTAAGTTAGTGATAACTAGTGTTAGTGCAAACAAATATTTGTTTATGTATGTAATAGAGTGTAATAACACCTTGAACTTGAAAACAAAACCTTGAAAAAACGACAAGGACAAATATTTGTTTGTGTATATAAACATAGTGGTGAACAAAATTAATAACTTAAAAATAATAACAAAAATAGTGAAGTGCTTTAAAAAATTAAAGTAAAAACTAACATTCGTCATTAGTGTGTTGTGTACCTGTGATTTTGATGAATTCGGAAGTTCCTGATGGTGAGCAATTATTGTTGACCATATATGTTGTGATGTATTATTAATAAATGTTGTAAATTTTTTTTGTAGTGTAGTTATTGTTGTCTTTTGTTGTTGTATTATGTGTTGTGTAAATTTAGTGAATTTGGATGTGGTTAGGACTAGTACGTCCATATTACGATAACAAATCATCGGATGTATCAACAATTTCATTATCATGAGCTTGTTGAGGTGTGGGACATTTATCCAACCGAAAAATATCGGTCATGCAGAAAATATGATGAACTACCGAATCAGCTGACTTGCGGAGGAATATTTTACCATCCTTAATCCACAGATATTTGTATCTTTGGGCGCTTTGTAGTTTTTTAGCTTCATTGTACAGCCTTGACTGGAATTTTGTAAAATGATGCATGAAATAGCATCCAGCTGGGTTTGCAGATGGGAACGACTTCCGATGATGCTTTTTTAATTTGGCCAAAACATCATTTTTCATCTCTACAGAATTTAAGGTGACAATGAAGCTATTTTTTAATGATGATTTCGGATGTTGATACATTTTTTTAATTTCAGTTATGATAGCTTCTCCATTCACGCTAATAATTGTTTCCGCAATGAAGTTCGATGAGTCCTGTACGTCAGCTGGTACACCACAAATTACAATGTTCCTCGAAATTTCCTTCTGGAGTGGAATATCCAGTAATGCCTCCATGGTGTTAATACGATCATCTTGTTTCAGGTAGCTTTGTTTTAATGCTTCATATTGCTTTGATAGAGCTAAATTATCTAAAGCAATTTTCTTGGTTTCGATTATTATTTTATCAAATTCTTTGCAGATAAACTCTTGGGATTTCTGGATATCAAAAATCATCGATTTAACTTCAGCGAATTGAGCATCCATGCGTGACATCAGGCTGTTTATTGCAGTTAAATTATCAGTTGTACGCCCCGTTACTGATGACTGTGAGGGTGAAGGCACAGTGTTGGAGCTAGCTGCTATACCACAATCAGGTGAGCAAACCCAATTTCTTTCCATCGCTTTTTTAATTTTAGCTCCTCCAATTACATCTTTGCATGGTGGGTGGTACATCTTTTGACAAAAACCGCATGCAACAACAGATTGCTTTTGCGTTATACCCTTAGCACATGATGGCGCGGAACATATCAAATTTGGCTGGTAATTTGGGTAGCACAAAAAATTAGCGCGAAACCAGGGCGTCACTTGACTTATCACAATTACACTGAAATATCACGGCTAATTATTTATAACTAATATGTTTGATAACTACTATGCTAAGTTATTTAATTAATCCAATTAAATTTTACTTCAACTACCAATTTTGGATAAATATATTTTATTTTAATTATTTATTTTTTCTTTTACTTTTAGCACACACGTCCGAGCAGTTTAAAAATTGACGAATGAATGAAGTCGTTTAGTTTCTTATTATGTAAAATTGATTTCATACTCCTATCTAAAGCGGATAGTTGGTCATCTTCCAGCACAACCTGTTTAAATTTTTCAAAAATTTCAGGTGGTATAATAATCATTCGTTGTAAATTATTCAAAATGCTTTTTTAATTAACTGTCCAATGACACCTGATAAGATGCTACCTAATAAAACAGGTAAAAATCCTCCCTTCTGGACGAGTATTTTCCGCTTAGACGTGATACTAAGCTTTGGACAAACTAATTTACGAAGCTGGCTTTTATACTTTTTTAATTTATTTTTACAGATTTTAGAAATGTTACTGTTACCGTTTAAAGTATTCAACGATATTTCACATAATGTTTTTATAATTTCGGAACTCGAGGCTTTCAGCAATGCTTTTCGTAGCTGTGGTCTACTATCTTTTAAAACATGTAGAATATGTTTGTTTACCTTCAAACGTTTCATTTTTTGTGCACAACTTTTCATTTTCAAGCAGTACAGGTGAGCAGTAACAGGTTAGATAGTCTTGGTTAAAAATATCAGTTCGGAAGCGGATCAAATCATTGGTTGATTGAGCCAGATCAAAAAGTAACTAACCATGTGGTCTCGAAGTAGCCTCATTATATACTCTCATGAGGTCTGTAGAATTTTCAGGGTAAGATATTTACAATTTAAAGAAATATCACGACAATATTTAGTTTGATGAAACACATTCTGAGTCACTTAAACTACAGAAATATTATTATGATGAGATCCTTTCGTGAACAATTCACAAATATTTTTGTTATATGCCCCCGTCATTAAATCATCTAAAATGATCAGAGTACCATCTTCAATATTTTCAAATGATTCAGGTACGTTTTTCAAAATTTCTATATGATTTGTCTTGTGTATATCTTTCGGTATAGCTTTTGCTATACCATTACATCACAAAATTTTTCTCAGTTTCAAATGCCTTAGTAAATCTAAGACAAAGGTTGTTATACCACAACCCGAAGGCCCCGCAACCATCATTATAAAAGGTTGACTTATATTCATACTTCGATAGTTAATGAAGTGTGGGATAGCAATAAATTATACTACATTCAATAGACTTCCTTTTATACATTTCAGAAATTTTCAAATTAAAATTCTGACCATACAAACAAAAAATTAGGTCATACACAACTACAAAAAAAGAAAACACGTTAGTTCATGTTATAAATAGTCAATGTAAATTGCATATTATTTTGACGAGGAAACAAAAAAATTATATTTATTATTTACATTGTAACAAGATAAAACATGTTTAAACATGTTCAAATCTAAATCAACCGTACGCCATACGAAGTATTCAGCATGAGCTCAACAAAATCTACAAAACATAAACTATACATTTTTTAAAGTAAAAACCAATGGTGGTGGTGGTGACGTGCGCCTTCGCATTTCAGCGTCCCACGTCAGATTTTAGAATGTTAATTAAGAATTAAGGTTGGTTTATATTATCCGTTCCGTTCCGCACTAATAATACTGATATTATCAATTGATTAAATATGTTATTCTAAATATTTAATTTTATTAATTTTATATTTTTTCATTCTTGTTTTTTGTTTGTACTGTACGAAGTTACGAATATATACGATCGACATATCGAAATAATACGAATCAATGTCTGTGCGGAAACGTACGGATAATATAAATACTTGATGTCTGTGTCGGTACGTGTCTGAAAGGAACTGAACGGATAATATAAACCAACCTTAATGCATAAATGTTCAACTTCGGACGTCACACGTCCGATTTTAGACTGTTCATGAACAATAATGCTCATACAAGTGGTACGATATACTCGCTAACATTGTGAACAAGTATAACAATACTAAGCATAGTACAATTAAAATGGCTCCAGTTGATGTTAATAACAAACGAGTTGAACGAAGACTATTAAACACTGTGTTTAATTATGCACCTCAGATTACTATGAAATCCAAATACGAAATTGGTGATCATGTTAGAATCAGCAAGTTCAAAAACAATTTCGAGAAAAGTTACACACCGAACTGGTCACCGGAAATATTTAAAATATCACATGTTTATAACAAATATCCTGTCACATACCTGATCAAAGATTATCAGAGACAACCAATTGCCGGAAGATTTTATGAATATGAACTGCAGAAAGTCAAAATAGTAGAGAAAATATTACAGCGAAAGAGAAATAAGGTAAAAGTTAAATGGTTGGAATTCGATGTATCACACGCCTCATGGATTAATAAATCAGATATTGTTTAATAATTATTATTGTGTTTATTGTACAATTTACATAAAAATACATTTCTATCAGAAGTATTACATAGTTTTTAATGCTCATACGGTAACGAATCGAAATTGTCCATAAACACTCTTTTGGAACTCGTAGCACGGTAGTTCTTCACCCCTGTTGTACCTATTACATCATGTTGAGCAGTCCGCAGGATGTTGTACGATGTGATTGGTATAGGAGTATTTTCACCAATAATCGAATTCCGCATCGATGCGAGATTGATCAACTTCGATGTCTCGTAGTTCAAAGAGAATCCTTTTACTTTGCATTTGCCTACAAGTTTGTTTTTTGCTGTTGAAAACACCTCATAGCCATAGTTTTTTGGACCTCCGGATAGAAACTCCGTTATATAGCTGCCTAAGCCATATTCGCTCTCCAGCTCATCGGTCATATCACCCAAAAATGATCCGGTAGGAGGGTCTTTCGATCCCTCAGATGTCACGTAGATAACCGAGTCTGTATCATAATACAGAACACGTTCACCTAACTCCTCTAGGTAGCTATACAGTTTTAACCGAGCGTGTGCTGTAGTGTAGGCTGCAATACAGACATTCACTGTAGATAACGTGTCACCAGCTTCCTCCTTGTACTCCCAGTTTACTACAAGAACTTCTTCGTTTACCTCGTGCACATAGTTGATGTAAATCGAATTGTTCGTGAGCATGTCGTACAGCTCTTTTGGTGCCCTCACAATCGATGTTTGAATCTGATTTTCGCGCTGGCCGCATTTCCCCCAAAAACTGTTCAGGCATACCTTAGCCGTAGATCTTAAACCTGCATTCTTGGTGATCTTGTTCTCCTTCAGCGAAACACCTTCTTTCTGCAGATAATTAGCAATGTATCCGTCTTTCTGCTGCTGACTCGTGCAATTTATAGGCCATCCCGAAGCTTGCTGCTTAATTTTTAAAAATTTATTGATAAATTTTGTAAATATACCATCATTCGTCGCATCGTGCTGAATAGTTTGGTACTGCCAAATTTCATAAATTTTCACCACTGTATAGCCCTTTTGCATTGCCTTGCGAACTTCATCGATAATCCAAGTCCCTGTTAATGCACGTTCATTGTCATCGTTATGGTCACAGTGCTCCATGTTTTTTTCGCCACATGTACGACATAAAACAAACATTAGCTTGTTATTCATCTTGACAGGTAGCACAAGATGATATAAATCTCGAGGTGGTAACATCGTACATTTTATTAACCCTTCTGTTTGGTTTAGCTCAACTCCATTACATTCATCTCCAATCAGTATATCAGGATGACCAATGGGATATTTTAGGTACTTACATATCCACGGACACAATGAACATACATCTAGGTACATGATTTTTTCTCCGGGTTTTGCTTTGTAGTAAGTCCTCGTGTTATCAGTGCGACCTCCATAAAATGCATCCCTCGGGTTGAGTGGTGTATAACGAAGCAATGGATGATTGTCATTCACTATGGTGTTGTAGTTGCACTGCCACATTTCAATAACATCATAGCCCTGTTCCTGCAATCTCGCTGTTTTTTCAGCTGTTCTTTGACGCCGAGAATTTAACGTATCTTTTGTATCATTGTATAGCGGTTTATTTCTATTGACGGGGAGGCATTCATGACCGTGATAGTAACATCCGTGAAATTCATATATTTGGTTAGTCTCTCCCGCATAGCCGTCGACTTTCATGCCGTTAATAACAACCTCACAGCCATTGAAAGCATGACTAAACTTTATATTACGCTTAGTTGCCTCTTCAATCATCCATTTAACAGCAATTTTGGATTGAATGTTAACATTCCGATATCCTCTTTTCGGAATTAAACCGATTGTTGAAGGTTTTAAAAAATTTCTTCTAAACACCAGGTTGCATGTAGATGCTATTGTTGAAGCTTCGGTGAATGGACATACGTTACACTCGTCCAACATATTTTTCCGAAATTTTAAGCACGCTTGTGTAAGTATCCTTACATCCGAAACGCAGTATGCCAAAAACTCTTCTTTGAAGTAAAATTGATGACTTGACTGCTCGTTATACCATCTGGTAAAATTATTTCGGCAACCATGCTTTTTACATGTTTAGGGCTTATGAACACTTGAATTCAACTTGAATCACAACCTTAGGAGTTGTATGCTCCTATTAACACTTGTCGTCCGGTTCGGACTTGCACCATAAACAATTATAATAACAAGTTTTAGTTTAAATTTAATTATATTTATTTTTAAATTTATTTATTTATTTATTTATAACTTTATTTATTTATTCAATTTATTTTATTTATAATTTATGTAATTTTATTTATTTATTTTAACTTAATAATATTTTTATATATATTTTTTATCACCACCGGTTGTCTCAAAAAATCAAATCGCATTAAAAAATAATAAAAAGTTGTCGCACCACATGCGCGAGAGAGAGAGAGAGAGAGGATTCTAAATTCGCATGTATATACATAATATGTATGTATAGATTAATTAGCAAGGGAAATATTGCATAGACCGAGAGAATGCCCAAATAGTAAATATAAAATGTTTAAGTGTGCGTCGGTCATTACGCGCGAAAATCTCAATCATCTAAACGAAATACATGTATATGTTATTTCGTTTTGTTCGTCATGAATATTGGTGAGTATAAAAAAACATACAACGATAGATGATTGGTACATAAGTATCACGCCATAGAATGTTCTCGTGCGTAATATTATTATGCGCGTAAATATTCGAGAGAGAAATTGTATCGCTATGTACATTAATATAAACTTTGGTTGTACATAGAATATCGAATATAAGAAAATGCAAAAATATTCTGTATACATAACAAGAGTAAGAGTGGCATACAGAAAGTAAATATCGTAATGTTAACGCGTTGCCTCGTAGATAAGTGGAAATGGGCAAACGCGAAATTGTAGTGATTACGATACAATTGAAATTAAGGCGATTGCCAGGTTAATTGTATCGGTCGCTACACATGTATCATCACAATCATCGCAAATCTTCATGCTATCGCGTGAGTAAAACTTGATGTCAGGTAACATGCCGATATATTTTTGGTTCTTCTCGGTGTTGAAAAGATGCGGGAAATAGCCCTTCTTAAATGTTGCAGGTAGATCGAAAGCCGCCGGTAGTGCTGACAGAGCCATGGGGAAATAGTTTAGACTATCGATGAATCTCACGTTATCAATTGTCATCAGAATTATTTTTGAACCTCGCATAATTAAGTGCGGTTTATGCGAGGTTTTCTCCAATAAATATTTGAGAATAAACTGGTGATCAAACGCCTGGCCGTTGTGTGCGATAACTACGATGTCTTTGAATTTTAGGCGAAGGTTAAGCACATGAAGCATGAAACCTTCAATGACATCTGATCCATCATTCCGGAATATTCTCTGCCTGTACCCACACGTTGAACATGTTTCAGCATCGGGTATATTTATACATGTAAAACAACGCTGCTCAAGAACACATAGATTTGGCTGGTGTATTTTTACTGTGTCATCACTGCATACATAATTTTTTTCCTGTCTCGTCTCCAGGTCAAAAAATATAAACAATAGAGATGCAACTTTCGGCTGTGCTGTGTTGCATTGTATATAACACTTATGATTTTCGGGTTGATACAGCCTGCATACTCTACAAAATACCTCGTCACAATGATGAACTATTGCCTTATTAATGATACGATGACATTTATTACACCGACGTAGCTTTTCACAAACACCATTTTGTTTATGCTGGGTAAAACAACGATCATTAACAAAATCCCTATTACATTCCTTGCACAATATTCTCGAGACTGCTTCACATGCTTCACAACCCGGTTTCACTAAACAGGCAGGACAGGCAGCCTTACATTTATGCTGATTCCTATTATTGTAAGCGACATGACACTCCTCACAATAGTAATCGCATACAAAAGCTGAAGTAAAAGACGTTATCACGCTATAGTGGTTGGCGTGATGTAAAAGGCCCTGTAGACACTTCTTTGGTATCTCGTTAGATACTCTTGGAATTTCTTCAATTCCTCAATACCGCTTCCCTCCATAGGAATCACAACACCTGACTTTTGGAGCAATTTTTCAACTTTCTTGTCTTGATGTTTACCTATATTACGTCTTATAATACTGTTTCCGTCCCTTGTCCCATTTTTTGAATAAACTCTTGCTACAACGATTGCCCGCGGTAAGCATAAGTTGTCTTTATTATCGATGTTGATGTTTCGCTTTCTCATACTCCACTCCTCTGTGAAGGTGTTGTAAGCTTTAGTGCGTTTTCTTCGTTCTCCAACTGGAACTTTGATCTGGGTCATTATCAGTTGAAATGTATCGATGTTTAACCCTTCAGCATTGCTTTGGAACACACTGCTGAGTAGGTCCCATACATCTTGAAACGTCAAATCTTTCACAGGTCTAAATTTCAACCACGCTGCGCTCGAAAATTTCTCCGATTTGAACTCGAATCCAATTTTATCACTAGGTACCACAGTTCCAGGGATGTGGCATATTATTTGTTCAATGGAATTTTTAATCCATTCAATCGGATTCGACGCATCCTCGGGGAGCTCTCCAATTTTAAACACAACTTCTCTTCGCTCCATTTTATAGTTTTTATTTTGTTTGACGGTGTCCGATATTATTTGGTATAAGGAAGCATTCTCCTTAACATATCGGTTTAGTAAATTTTTTTTAAACATTTTTTAAAATTTTATTAAATAACACTGGATAAGAAATCAAATAGATTTTAACCGTAACACAAGTTACACTGAATTTCTAATGAGGCAGGGAATCACTTATATACCACAATAATAAAAGAAACAACAAGAAAAACCATGACGTTTTGTTGTTGCTATTATTACAACTGCTGTGATAAGCGAGATGTACTTTTCCTTCTACAAAATAAAATCAACAAAACATAAACTATACATTTTTTGTTTTAGTGAAAAACTCAAAGGTGATGGCGGTGACGTGCGCTCCCCACGTCCGATTTTAGAATGTTAATTATTAATAAAGCATAAACGTTCAACTTCCGACGCCCCACGTCCGATTTTAGATTGTTCATGAACAATAATGCATCGCCCCGCAAGCCGATCTTATTTTTAATCCATTATTTGTTGTGAGATCATCGAACGCAATCGTATACAGCCTTGCATTTAAAATTCAAATTTTTTTTTGTACCTGTTTAATTAGACTGTTAACGCCAATTTAACAAAATTAATCACGATAAATTTTAATAAAAAAAAAGTTCACGCGATACCTGTATACAGATATCTTTAATATATGTTTTCTATATTTTATCTTTATTAAGAAAACTGCCCAGGGGTCGGTTTATGTATATAGTGACTAATTTACAATATATTTTAATAAAAATAAATGCATTCGACATGAGCAACATTTTTTATATTTTTGTTGTATAACAGGTTAATAAATGATTAACCCTTGAAAGAGGTAAAGCGATATTGGGTACAGTATAATATGTCAGAAGATATACCATACTGAGTTGAAGGGTTTGTAGCTCTTATAACATACCTTGAGGGAAATATTTCAAATAATTTTATTTACATAGAGTATTATTGGTAATTTATCTTAAGGGGTTACAAAACGGAGTCAATATGATTGAGCGCGAACATACTGCCCCCTTTGACAGTACTCTGTACTTTCAAATTGCCTTGTTATCCTTTTCCTGTGGTAATGGGGCCAATTTAACAATGGCACGTTTTACACGGTTGGTGTTTTTACAGATGCTATGAAAAATAATGCATGTAGCTCCTTCAGCTCTCGACTACCTCCCACGAAATTAGTTCCATTATCGCAGTAAAGATATCGACCAAGTCCACTGCGACTAACGAACCGATCAAGTGCATTAAGAAAAGCCTTGGACGACAGATCGCTGACGACTTCAATATGGACAGCCTTTGTTGCTTTATCTGGGCGCTGGCCGCGGCCTTTATAATGGACCCAAACAGGTCCACAAAAAATCAACACCTGCATGCAAAAATGGTCTTGCAGGTTCAACTAGATGTCGTGGCAAATTTCCCATGTTTTGATTGTATAATTTCAACTTTGCTCCAAAGCACGGATCTGCGTATACCACTTTCTTGATTACACCACGACCACGAATGATTCAGAATTGTTGCCGCACAGCAGCGAGCAATGCTTGAGGGCCAGCGTGATAGTTTTTGATATGAAAATGGCTACAAAGTGTAAAAACAAATACATGATTATTTGGCAATATTATTGGGTGTTTAGATTCGAACGATAAATTTGAGTTCTGCAATCGGCCTCCTACTCGGTGATAATTCTTCTCGGAAGCGCTGGTGCTGTATGATTTTCACGATAAATTTCGGCGACAGTCTTTTGAACGTAATCAACATCATCAGGCACTGTGAGAACGACGACATCATTGTTCTTTCTTTTTTCAGTCACCAAATTTATATCAAATGATTTATTGAATTTCGGCCAACTTGATGACGAACTCAACAAAAAGTCCGGTCCAGAAAACCATAGTTTACTGCCAAGTAATTTTTCAGGTAATACTCCACGCGAGACATAGATCAGCGGGGTTATCCTTGGACCCAACATGATTCCAGACTGAAGATGATGTGAGACCTTGTACGATGGCGACACGATTTGCGACAAAGGTGGTCCAGGTTGATGGATGTGCAGCTAACTAATTTAACACGATTTCCGAGTCGGTCCAGCAATACAAATTTGTGATTTTCATTTTAAGGTTAGACTTACCACGATCCTCCAACAGCTGTGCTAACATAACTGCGGCCCAGAGTTCCAATCGAGGCAATGAACCGGTTTTGATTGGAGCAACACGAGACTTGGCGCACAACAGTTTGATCGAAATTTCTGATTGTACTATTGAACGAATGTAAATGCAACATCCAAACGCGGTGATGGATGCATCCGAAAATCCATGTACCTCAATTACTTTATAATTCGGCAACAAAACGAAACGAAGAATTTTGACGCTGTTGATCAAGGGTAGTTGATTGCAGAAATATTTTTGCCAAGACGATAAACGGATTAATTATTCCCAATGGATCAAACAAACAAGCGATGTCGGATAAGACCTGGCGTTTTATAATTTTGTATTCATGATATTTCTGCTTGTAAACTAACTGGACCTCATCTGCGTCGGTTTTCCACGAGACGCCTAGAGTCTTAATCGCCGTGTCTTTCTCCATATTTATGAATATCTCGCGATGCGCGACTGGAACGTCTCTTAGCACACGTTCATCTTTTGATGCCCATTTACGTAATTCTAAACAGCCACCTTTTAAAATCTCAGACACCTCCTTTTGTTGTTTCAAAACTTCTTCAATTGTATCATTTCCACTAATCATATCATCGACATAAAAGTCATTTAAAATTGCATGTGAACCAACAGAATGACTCGAGGAATGGTCGTAGTCCATCTGATTTAAACAACGGGTTGCAAGAAACGGTCCGGCGGCCGTACCGTATATTACGGTTTTCAGACGAAAAACCTGAATTCTCTCCTTTGGGCTATCCCGCCATAATATGCATTTCAGGTAGGAATCGGCATCCTCGACTTGTATTTGGCGATACATTTTTGTGGCGTCGGCCGTGATCGCAAATCGATTAATATTGAAAACAGATCATTTTGTATACTGTCGGTCCGACCGTCATGATTTCGTTCAGTGATTTTCCAGATGACGTCTTACAGGAATCATCGAAAACAACGCGCAATTTCGTTGTCGAGCTTTCTGGCTTAATGACGCAGTGATGCGGCATGAAATATTTGCAACTTGATAAATTCAATGTATGGACAGCTTCCATGTGGTGTAACGAAACATATTCATGAATGAAGTTTCTATATTGACGTTGGAGGTCTGGATATTGCAATAATCTGCGTTCCAGCTTCAACAAACGATTTTTAGCGGAATAGTACGAATCACCGAGTAACGAGATATCTTCCTTTAATGGTAGCTTGACGACAAATCTTCCGGACTCCAAACATCTATAATTGTTTACGAAATCAGCTTCAAATTCAACTTCCTCCATAGTTAGCATTGATTTATTTTCACCATAACCTTCAACAGTCTAAAACTGTTCAAGTAATTTGTATAACGACGCTGTCTGTTCATTGTGGCTAGGTTCTACCAATAAAGTACAAAAATTATATTTGTTTTTGAATTTAAAACTCTTACCAGACACAATCCATGAGAATTTTGTTTCTCTCAACAAAGGTAGATTTTCAGCCAGCATAATCTGGCCGGTCCCAAGTAATTCAAAGAAAATTTCAGCTCCGATAAGCATATCTATACGATTTGGTTGGTTGAATAATGGACGGGCCAGTACTATATCAGACGGAATATTCCAATCTTCAATTTCGATTCTTCTCATGGGCTGATTCGATGTGATCGTAGGCAGCACTAACATATCTACTAAACGATTCGCATAGTCACTCGAACATGATTTAAACAAAATATTTACTTGATGTTTCACTTGCCTGCTGATGTCGTTTATTCCACTAATCGAGACATTCGCTTTGCATCTTGTTGGCCCCTTACTGCATCAACAATTTGGCTCCAGCGGTTTCGATCCCGAGCATGGTCTTCATACTGTCTAAGACTATCTGAAGAGGCCAAGTCGTTCTCTACACCGTGGAGCCATCGTCGCCTGCAACGACCTCTGCGCCTACCATATGGTGGCTCTCCTTTCAGAGATCGCTGCACAATTCGTTCCGGATCAGCACGCAGAACGTGCCCGAGCCAGCTTACTCGCTGAGATCTTACTTCATGTACAATATCGTGAATCTTCATCAGATCTCTGATCTCGATATTGTACAGAGCTCGGTAGGTAACGACCCCCAGCTGCCAGCCGCACATTAATATCCTCACCCACACTCTTATCGTGAGTGATAAGAGAACCCAAATATTTGAACCTTCTCACTTCCTCAAACATGTGGCGGCCACTACTAAAGGTATTTCGTTTTGGACTCATTAATATGAAGTCCAACTGAAGCTGAAAACTCTACAAGCGGATCAAGTATTTCTTTCACTCGGCTGCTATTCAGTCCAATCACGCATATGTCATCTGCATATGCAAGTACCTGATTTGACTGGCGATATCAGATGTTACGCTGCGGTGTTTCAGTTTTACGAAAGATCTACCCCAACATGAGATTAAAGAGTATCGGGGACAGAGCATCCCCCTGCCAAACACCCGAATTAACTACAAAAATTGTCGATAGCCTGTTCTCAACTTTAACACAGCATTGAGACTGCGTCACTGTTATCCTACATAGTCGTACCAGTTTTGTTGGAATTCCTAGGTATTCCAGGGCAGACCACAAACTCTCTCGATTGATCGAGTCATAGGCCTGCCGAAAATCCAGGAACACCTGATGTACAGGGATGGATGTCTCAGATAGAATCATCCGCAGTGAAAAGACCTGATCGTTGACTGATCGATTTGGACGAAATCCTCCTTGATAGTCACCAACCAAGCCGTCCGCTAGAGGAGTGATTCTATCCAATACAATGTATGACAGTAACTTGTATTTGCACAGCCGCAAAGGAGAGCAATACCGCAATAATTCTCACACTTCAAGCGGTCTCCCTTCGTGAAGATGGGGCATATCGCGGTCACTTTCCATTCGTCAGGCATAACTTCGGTTCGCCATACTAATCGAATAAGGTCGAAAAGACAGTTCCACAAAGTATCCCCTCCGAATATCAAGAGCGGTTTCGTTTCAATCTCTGCATGATTTTAGTGAATTCCTCATGGGATTTCTCCTCAGTGCAAATCTCCGCAGTCTGTATTAGAGGTGACTCAACAACAGTCTGTGACGCATGATGAACTTCAAACAGGTCATTAAAGTGTCCACTCCATGCGTCAAGTACTGGGTCGAAGTTGACACAGAGGTTTCCATCCCAGTCCCGAATGTCGAAATAACGCGAAATACGCTCATTGCTGTTGTTGTACTTTCAGAACCTCGGCCTTCGACCATTCTCGCATCCTCCGTGTACAAATCCGCTTAGCTGCCCTTCTTGCAAGAATAGCCTTGTATTTCCTCGCGATTGTGAAACGTTGGTGCACTTCATTATGGGCTATGTTTTGTTGCTCAACTGCAAGACGATGCTCGTCATCAAATCAATCAATCTTGGGTGTGACTTTTACTATACCTAAAGTCTGTTGAGCAGCACTGACAACCGAAGTTTTCAGTATCTCCCAGACAGAGTTCACGCAGTCAGACTGGTAATTAGCTTCACCAATGTTGTCGCTGACAAGATCAGTACAATATCGTTTCTTTTGATCTTCATTTATCAGACCTTCACAGTCGAAACGTACCATGCATTTCGCTGTGTTCCCAGACATATACGAAAACTTCAATCGTAGCTTTGCAGCGACTAAATGATGATCGCTGCCTACGTATTTGGTTGCTGACCGATAAGTTCTCACATCCTGCACAACCTGAGCCCGTCCATTAGAAACTAACACATGAACAATTTGGCTGCGGGAAGTTCTGCGAAGATGTGTCCATGTCTCTAGATGTATGTGTTTGTGAGGAAAGAATGTGCTTGCTACTCTAAGATCATGGGCAACCGCAAAGTACGGACCTATATTTTTACACAAGAGGGTTTGATTTCTGCCAGCTCTAGCATTAAAGTCGCCAATTACCATTGGTCCCCAAGTAATTGTAAAATGAGTCTTTATCTTGGGGCTGGCTGACTACTGTGGGCGCATGTACTCAAATTATCGACAGGTTGGCTAACTTCATGCGCAAGCGAAGCTTACACAATCGGTTATTGACTGCTTGGAAATCCAAAACAGCGTTCTTTACCTGCGGCCCAAGAAGAAATCCAGCTCCAAGATTTCCGAGGTCATCTCCACTGTAGACCAACGTTTAGCCCTGGGACCCATGGTCTCCACTTTTAGGCCAGCGAGTTTCTTGAAGAGCAACAAGTTCCAGCCGATACTCCTTCATGCACGTGATTAGGCCCTTTAACGCTCCTGGCTTTCTAAGTGATTGCACGTTCCACGTGTCGATCCTAAATCTCGTGTCCGGGTACTTGAGCGGGGGTCCGGTGTTGTTTTGGCGGTATCAATTTTTAGTATTGTTGACTTTATAAACAGCTTATATTTTTACGGATGTTGGGCGTTCTTTGTTTTATTATGATTTAAACTTGTGTAACTCTATAAAAAAACACCGTTTATATCCTCGGGCCTGTTACACTTTCTATTAAAAACCAATTGGAAACACTGTATCATCATAAAAATTTATTATACAAATTAGTCTTGAATTTGTAAATAAATCATCTTCAACCTAAAATAATATCCGCAATATACAAAAATCAAATTTACTTGATTATCTTAATTCAATCTTGATACACGCACACATATACAGAACAAACAAGAAGCAGTAGAGTAAATTACGTACATAATACTTACTTTTCAATCGAATGATTGTTCTAAGACATTGATTTTAGTATTTTACAATCAAAAGTTTAAAAATTTCGCATCCATACCGTACAACAACAACAATGGTACTCGTATATGGTTCGCTGGAAAAATCTACTTTGCATTTTTCTAAATAAAATAAAATGTATTTTCTTCATCTCACTGGATACACACACACACACATATATACGTATATACTTCAATGTTCTATTCAATTGAAATTTAATGAAGTAGAAATGAAAATGGGAAATCTATCTATGTATGTATGTATATGTATACGATTTATATCTGTAAAATATTTAAAATGGAAAAATTGGATGCGGGCGGTATGCGGTATACATATACATACATATAGCTTGAAGATAAAAATAAGAAAAGTGTGAAACGAATAAAACTTACTTAGTACAAAATTGAGATTCGTTTAGTTTTGATTTAATGTTGTTTGAATAAATTCACTTTGAAAAATTAAATTTATTTATATAGGTTTCCCGGAAAATTATGAAAATCTATCAAATTGGAAAATGTATGAATGAAATGGTTGAAAAAATCAATCAACCGTGAAAATATTATTCATTTGAAATTGATACTCTTTAGATATAGGTACATACATTCAAAGATTTTAATCATTTATGTATATTTATTGCGAGAGTGCGGAAGATTTGGTTTTTGAATCGGACCATAAATTTTCACACTCGACTAAATTAATTCGAGTGATGACAAAGGAAAATCCAATTATCCTCATTCCATTCGAAGAAACCATCGTCCTTATACGATATACCAGTATATACTTGTATCGTCGGATATAAATGATTTGATTGCGTGTTGGAAAATTTTTCAAAAATTATTTTTATTAGATTTTATGAGGCAAAAGATGTTATAAAATGGGAAAACATTTTATTTTCGTCGGTATTGTTATGCCATGATTGTTGTCGGCTACTATGCTGTTTATTGTTATGATTGGGGTTTTCACTGCGCTTATTTTTTAGTGTAAATTTAGTATATCCTATACGTATCTAGAATATACGAACGAACGAAATACCAAAATGTTCTTGTTTATCCTCTTATCTCTCTATGTGTGTGTATGTGTTTGATAATAACACGATATTTCAAAATTATCGTTTGGTTTATAGAAAAATATTTATAAAAATGAATTAAGTTTCTAAATTTTATATTTTTTACGAGATACTTTTTTGTGAACGGTTTATTGTTTTTAGAGCAATCGTAAAAACCAAGTTTTGTTCATCCTCTATGGGCGCCAGGTCCGGCGGCACGATATTGGGAACAGCATGCAGTAAGTATACCTTGTTATACCTTGCATAAGACCATCTTTTTTGTGGTGGAGGGGGTAATCTTCATAAGACCTCATACATAGAAATACTCATACCAATAGTTGTCTCGTGGAACTACTGTTAACGTTGATAAGTCATTTCCCACAGACCTATATATGTAGTTCCAATCTTTCTTCCACGAAGCGCGGGCAGTCCAAAAATACATGTTCCACGTTCTCCAGTTTTCCTACGAACATTGGGCAAAAAGGGGAAGCATCTAGCTTAAACTTTTGTAAATAAGCAACCCCGTCAGAAATTGGCATAAATAGAAGTCAATCTTTGCATGTTTCCTATCTAGCCATTTTACTACCGAAGGGACTAATCGATGTGTCCACCGACCATTTCCCGCGGTATCCCAATGCTGCTGCCACATGTTGACGGTCGCTGTGCGACCCACCATACGATTTTCTGTCTTATTCCCATTTGCATGGTGAGAATACATTCTTTCGCGCTGCTTAGCCAATAAGTCAATTGGAGGCATACCCGACAACGGCTTCAACTGATAACGTTCTAAATGCACTAACCACTCTCAAGGCGCTAAACCTATAAACAGATACCACCGGTTGTTTATAAGATCTTCTCTCCATAGCACTAGCCCAAATTGGTGCTACATACATCAAAATAGATGTCACCACACTAATCAGTAAAAGTTTGTGGCCCTGGTGGGGGACCCGCCTTGCGTTTGGCATAATTCGCATTAAAGCCCCGTTCACTTTTCCAGCTTTTTCCAATATCCAAATTACGATATAATCTACGTTCTATAGCATCAATTATTACTCCCAGATAATTAATAATTTGTTTTGACTGAATCGGTTAACCACCAACTTCCACCGTCAAGAATTCCAATCTTTTCCTACTTGTGATTAGCACTGCTTATATTTTGTGTTCCGCCAACTGTAACGCCACAGACGATAACCAATCCTGAATTACTCTTATACTCCAATTGCAGAATTCTTCCACCTCTGTGTAACATTCCACAATGTGGGCCAGCACAGACCCTGTTGTACACCTCCAGATATGTGATAATAAGCCACCAGTTTCAGTAAATACAGAGACCTTTTTAGCGGTCCGCTCTGGGTATGCGAACCGCTGATTTGTTATTCTTCAACTTGCTACATGCATTAAGCACCTCCTCCGTTGTAATTAATATGAATATTTCTCCGCCGCCTCGTGTTTCGACATTAACCGCGGAATCTGGTTTTTGTGGCAACATTGACGTGACGATATTTTTCAACGCTCGTGGGCACGATTGGCATGGTACATATGCACCTTTAACTTTTTTCATAACAATTTTATAAGGTCTGCCCCAGCGGTCCCGATCAATTTCTTCACACAATTCATGATAACATCTTGCACACTTAAGGCTAGAGAGGGCGACGAAGTATTGTTTGCGTAGATCGTCCCCAGTTTCCAATCTTGCACGTTGGTTAAACGTCTAGCTCGAAGGCAATCTTTACGTAACTGGGCTATTTCCTCGGTCCACCAAAACACTTCTTTTTTCCGATTATCATTTGATTTCCGTTGCATTTCTGGATTTTGTGATTTTGAACGAACCTTTCCTGACCTTCAATCGTTTATTTCACAGATAATACCCTGGTGATCACAAACTGTATATTGCTCACTAACTTTCCAATCTTTATTCTATATTTAAAATACCCTCGCTAATCCATGTGAGATCAATTACCGGGCAAGCACCATCCCTACGGAAAGTGGATGTACTACCAACATTCAAAATCGACACTAGAGAAAATGCTTCCAGTAGCGCTTTACCTCTAACATTAGTCTCTCGGCTGCCCCACTCAACAGCCCAAGCAATAAAATCTCGAACCATCAACAGGGGGTTTCGGTTTCGCGCGTCACTAAGTTATCGATTAGGAAGATTTTGAATTCCTCTAGGGTGGCACTTGGGTGGGCATAACAACTATAAATATGAATACCATCGATCTTCACTATTACAAAGCCAGATTCTCCGCCGGTAGGCTTCTCCAGAAAGGGGTGATTACCACAAGCGCAAACAGCGGCTTTTTTTCAATAGTCTGATGCTCAAATATTGCTATCAAGCTGTTTATATTGTTTGCATACAATAGCAATGTCAGACGCCTATTTCACGTACAGTTGCAGCAGGTCTTGTTCCGCTTCACAATGGTTGAGATTTTGTTGGATCAATCTCATTTTACCAGTTTCCTGTTTAGCGCCTTCTTATATGCAGGGCACTACAAACTACTCGTTGCATGTTTATTTGCCCCAACAGCTTCCTCGCTACAAAGCACACAGTTTAGGTCATTCTTGAACTGTTTTGCAATATGACCTTCCTTACCACAGTTTATACCCTGTATAGATTTGTCTTTTTCGCCAGGTGATCAAACTCAAAGCATTTAATACACTTTACCGGCTTAACAGCCTCCCTTATACGACAAATCACTCCTCCGATCCTTAGTTTGCCTCTTGCTAAAACTTGCTCTGCCACCTTTCTTGGCATGGTAACCACTGCCATTTACGTCCTACGATAAGATGTTCTTAGCGCCTTCACTGTGGTAGTACCTTTTGTTTCTTCCACATGCGATTCCAAAGCTTGTAGTAAGTACATCTTCGGATGTGGTATAACTTGATCAATATCCCTTATTTCTATAAGGGTTTCCTGTGACCAGGTTTTCACTATAGCTTCTTGGCAAATAATGTCCTGTAATTGGAATTGGAAAATAGCTGTTTGAGGTTGATCGCTCTCCAACTCGAATAACAGATCTCCTTTGGTGGTTTAAAGTATATGCCTCACCATTTCTCCCAGCCTTTTTAGCTGAGAGTCTGCCTTTACCTTCCGTAGCAAATCAGCATACTAGACATCCCCCTTCTTCTTGATAACATCAAGTCGAGACTGTCTTCTCCAATTCCATTTTCTTTTTTTCGGCTTGACTTTTTGCCAGTCTGGCTTAGCATCCAGTATGTCCACCGTTCCATTTAGTATATTATCTTGATTCAGCGATATATTTAATATTTCACTAATAAACCGTTTGAAATCCGAAGAAAGTGTAACCCGGCTTGACACCAACAAGTCCGTTTCAAGTTCCTGGTTTAGCCTCAGCTTCAAACTCCTTCTCCACCTCATTATATGATAGTTTTATCATAACGGGCTCACATGCTAATTTTTTGTCTTTTGATGCACCTTTGTTGGGAAGCGATACTGCCTCAAACATTGGAAACATTTCCACTGCACTTGAATGGATTAAAAATTCCTGGAGTCCCACTGGTTTAACGCTAAATGGACTTTTAATATAGTATATCTAAATCCGACAGCAAAGTTTCCCAATGCTGGAATAAAGGTGTCGTTGAATTTCGACGACTGGAAGCCCGCTTGCTCGCTCCCTAAAGTCGTTGGTAGTATGGTTCCGAATCCCTGCACCGTAATATTATTCTCCTGTTATGTGTAAACATTTCAGGTAGTTGTTTTCAGGGAATCGCCCTCAGCCTATTTTGCCTACAGCCAGGACATTTGGAGAACAGACGGAGACCAGGAAGCCGCCCACTATTGACCGCGCCTGGGTTTAAATTTATACTTATTTATACCTTGTTGCTTACTATGGTTTATATGACTTTTCCGCATACTCTCCACCTCCACCTTCGAAGTCGCACTTCTGGGTGAACAGACACTTGTTACTAGTTTTGGTCCATGAGTATTAATTTCTTTTCCATCGACCCGACCAAAATGGTTGCGGGTTTCTCCTATCCGCCACCTGGGGACGCGCTCGATGGGAAAGGAAATGACGACTATTTACCAAATACACAAAATCAACAATATAATAGGAAGCATTGAACTGAACCCTTGAATAAAACAAATCAACTCTGGAGCGAAATCATAGTGAAAACCTATTGTCTGCCGGTACAATTCCTGGGGGCTTTTCGCAACACGGATTCTATAAAGTGAATGTGCAAGATAAACCTTGGAGGTAAATTGTTTCCCATTATTGCTTAGTATCTGTTCAGGGACAGAGTAAACACTTAGCACTCTGTTCTCTAAACATTTCACAACGTTTATACATCTCGTAAATTAGATCGGAGATATGGCCTATAAAATCAATATAAAGTTGTTGGAAAATTATTGACACTTCAATTAATTTACCAATCGATGGACGTAACACAGTGTTTGTCGCATTGCTAGCCATTAGCATCTGGCTATTTATTATAAATTGATGAATGTCAGTGGCCATTTTTGCCCAATGGTAATATCCCCATAAGACCTCTAATGTCTTTCTTACTCCCAAATGAAAAGCATTAGGAGCTGAATGGGTTCTTTCTAACAGAATGGGAATGAGTGTATTAGGGATGCTTATTTTCCAAACTGGGATATCAGACGAAAGATCCGCATCAGGCTTAGGAAGATGAAATATTTTACCATTTCTGATTCGACGGTTAGTTAGATTTAATATGGGGATTAGTTTAGATAAGGTTATTCTGGCTAATATATTCAGGATCTTGAAAATGAATGAAATCGGGATCGACGAGTAAAGGATGCATTCATTGAGGAGCAATGTCTCCAATGTTTTTTTTTTGCCTTTGCGGTATTCAATTGTAAAAATTGAATCCCTGCAGTCTAAGGCTCTGGCAAGCGAGACGCCCTGAAAACCCCATTTGCCCCATTAACCACGTCAGAATTGCGTGGTCTTCTGAAATAAAACGGCTCCCACTCCAGTCATAGAAGCATCGCCCTGAATAAAGAATGGTTGGCTCCAATCTGGATTACAGAGTACAAGCGAAGATGACAGACACAATTTCAACTCCTCAAAAGACAGCTGAGCTTTTCTATAAGAATCGATAACATCCTGACATACCGTGGAACCTTCGCAGCTGACGGACGAGTTTGGGGGTTGGATACGAAATAATAGCCGATATTTTAGATTGATCTACATTTAGTACCTCATCTCCGACAATATATCCTATATAGGTATTTGATTTCTTTCAGAAAGAATTTACTGTTCTGCACATTAATTGTTAAGTCAGCTTTACTCAATAACTCAGCCACTCCACTTGATAATAACAGTCATCAAGGTAGATAAAGATTTGAGTATGCCGCTCGAAAGACATACGACGGCACATAGTCTGCGGCACATTACACAGTCCAAAAAGAATAACGGTGAGCTGGTATAATGGCCAGCCTGGCACAGTGAAGTCTATCTTATCCCTCAATACTACATATAATGGTGCTTGCCAAAAGACGTCCTTCAAGTCAATACTTGAAATAAACCTTGACTTGTTTAGACGCCCGGATGCTAGGGGCAATCATCATCGATGAGAGGCAAAGGATAAGCATCCTTTACAAGTGGCCAAGTTTACATTTCTTGCATCCAAGCACAATCCGATCTTTCCATTTGCTCTGCGAAGAGCAGCAATTGGAGAACTTCACGAGCTGGTACTCTCCTCTATGACACCTGGTGAGAGCATCCGATCGAGTTCTTCGCCTATCACAGCCTCAACAGCTGGAGACAGGGCGTAATAACAATGCTTAACGCAACTATTGCATCACCAACATCAATAACATGTTGCACTAAATGCATTTTGCCTAAGACAAGTACAGCGAAAGACGGAAACCATTGCTTAACTGTTTCCAACTGTTGCTGCTGAGACGGTGTCAACTTTTGTAAAAGAGGAAACTCAGGCATAGCAGTTTCCGCTACAACTTGTGCAGAAGAGCAATGTGAAGTCGGAGAAGATGGATGAATAATTTTTAATGTAAATATACGCCAAAAGTCGACACCGAGGTGCAATTCCTGTTTGAGATTCGGAGCTAAATGTAGAATTATAAAATTTGTTTGGCCATCAAACGTAATCGGAATCACGACATGTCAGATCCAGGGTATATACTGGGTAGGGGGTTATCGTCAAATGGATGTAATTGTTTTATGCAGTCTGGCAATTTACTGATTTCTTTTAAATCCTCTGCGTGTTTGGATGTTGTCAAGTTGAGCATTATTTGAGCATTAGCTGCTGCCATCATTATCTCTAAGTGTTTTTCCATTTTAACTTATTTTCATACACACGAGTTTTGTTCACTCATCATTACTCACGTTGTGTTGTTATTTTAACTTACGAGAACACTAATTTTCCACAATTTTAAATTATTTGCAAAATTAATTAATTTCTTGACAGTCTGCGTCTCTCTCCTATACACATACATACACATACACAATTCAGTGTTTCTATTAAATTTTCTTTTCCCAATTTTCTTTCAATTTAAATTAATTAAAAAACAGCAAAGTAGAAAACATGGTAACGAAAGTCTTTATACGTGCGGTGAATTTTTAAAATGAGCTTTTGATGTTGTTTGTGTCGAAATGTATAGATACGATCGAAACTGAATCAAAAGATTTTTATTTAAGTAAAATGCAAATATAATGAGAATACTTGGAAGCTAATTCATATATAATAGAGATATTTGAAGTAAAGCACCAAGGTTGATTTCAACTTTTTTGGCCTTGTGAAGACATCACATTTTTTGAATAACTCCAAATAAGTAAAATAATTTAAAAAAAAATCGTTTACCCAATCCAGCCTAAAACAATAATGGACCAACAAGAAAAAACTAAAGAATGTCCAGTTCTCGGCACTCAGTATAATGAACAATATTTTTTGTACCCATTCCACTCGCAACACAAAATTAATTTTGTCTTTTTTAACTGTTATCCTTAATTTACAATGCAAAGTACAAATTGTCCCCGCGACCAACTTAATCATCACCATCACCATCACCACCCAAAAGGAAAAACAAACGAAATGAGAATAATAAAACATTAAAACAAATGACGAAAATTAAAAGGACATACCCCGGGTATATACAGGATACGTACATTTGAAAACGAAAGGATGAGTATTTTTTGTGTGCACAGCCACTGTCAATTACTGTCGTTAGTAATTAATTTTCTTTTTTTGTCCTATCCTGATGAATATCCTTGTGTTTCTATATACAGAGTATACGAAATTTGAATGTGCGTAAGGATATACGGAAAGGATGCGCGGTCACAATTTAAATAAAACACAAATTTTATCTTTGCACGGATTAAAATTGTCATAACGAATCGACAAATTTGGACCACATCGATGAAAACCATCGAGATAAAATTTGCCGCGCTTCAAAATTTCCGTGGGCGCATGTATCTCTGTATAACATTCGATTTTTATGGATCGGGTGCAATCGGACTATATCCCATGGAAGTTTATTAACCGATTTGCAATTGTTTCGTGATGAATGTATGACGTGACTTCAGGTATTGTGATACCGCATTCTTGCGGAATTGTATTACAAAGTTCGAACATACGGATACAAAGTCTCTTAGGGAAATTTTTAAATTTTTTGAAAGCATCAGAAAGAATCGTGGCAAGATTTATTAGATACCATCACTAACCTCCTCACTCAGTATCATGTAACTTACAGATTGTAGTGGAAGCGTTTGTTAGTACTTCGTTTCCTACGACTACTGGCTGTACCAGTTTTGGTACTAATCGCACTATTGCCTTGTGGATTGAATATGTGGAAGCTGAGCTGGATGGCGTGTCATTTACCAAAGGCTGTCCCTAGGTTAGTGTGCTCTGCTGTGTATTTTGATAATTGACGATTAACTTGTTCAGCTGCAGCAATGTTTTAACAGTTTCGGGAAAACACCTGAATATCATATGGTGGAGGGCGCTATTAACGGTCTGCACATCAGCCCATCCAAGCCTGATTTAATTGTCGTTTATAGGCGTAAGTATAGTTTGAAACATTTGGTTCCTTCACTTTTTGGGAGACCGATTATCATAGTATGTGACCAAGTCAACCACCTTGGAGCTATCTTAGATAGAAAATTCTCGTGGGAATATAATGTTACTTGCTTATTTCAAAAAGTTACTGCCATATTTTGGCAATGTAGAAGAGGTTTTGGGAAATCCTGGGGCCTAATACCCGGGATGTTACCTTTCATATATACATATAAACCGTTGGTCTTACCAATATTATCGAATGCTTCTATTGTGTGGTGATCAGTGTTAATCTAAAGGCTTCTCTGAGTTCTATGGATTTCGGAGGATTTTCTCATAAAACTAGACGAGACCATAGTCCTTTTTTCGTCTAATTTTAAACTTGATTGCACACACTTCAATAACCTTCTTAGATCAAACAATACCATTATATGAGCATGTGAGTGCCAGTACATCATGGCATCGAAGGCAAACAGATTGCAGACTGTTAAGCCAAAGTTAGTTCCCACCAAAGTCAGTTTAACTTCAATTGAACCTGAATCCGCAGCTGCCTCATCTTTAAACAACGCCAAGAATTATAAAGAACTATACGCTTTGATAGATCTCAGGCTACAGGCGCTTGCTTCTTCTAACTGTCGTATGGCGAAAAACTATAATAGTTCTCACCCAATTGGAGAAGAACTTTTTCCACTCCAATTACGGTACTCCCAAAACATGCATTTTGAACGAATCAACCGCTTTTTCAGGTGTCGAAATAAGTTGATCTTACAATTAATTTTTGATGTGTGGGAAAAAAAAAGTAATTGGGTGCCACATTAGGGTACGGCGGATGACCTACTAATTTGATGTTTTAACCGCTGAAATATTCAGTTATTTGGGCCAGCCGATGTGTGAGAGAATTGTCGTGAATGAGAATGCTCCGTCGTCAGCGGTTGGTTTACCTTATTTCGCCGAAAAATCTGGCAAACAAATAGTTGTGCACCACTAAGAATTGACCGTTCTGCCTGGTATGAATGGTACGGTTGGGACTTGTTCAGTTTTACCGAATAAACAGGCGACCATTTTCTTTGGAGTGCTTCGTGCGCGAACAACTTTTGTTGGATCAAATTGGAACACCCATACCATTGACTGCTGTTTGGTTACGGGCTCATATACCCATAGATCCAAGATTGGTCACTTGTCACGATGTTATAGACCTATTTTGAATCACATGACGATATTGCAGTATCAGTTCTTGTGCAGCATCAATGTTTTCTGGAACAACAACTGGTTTTGAACGACCTCTACGAAATTCAACGTGGAACAAACTGCGGCCACGAATTAATTCCGTAAATAATCAATAAGCACCGGTCTTTGATGTTGCTTCATCGCAATAAATCTAATTAAGTTCTTCAATACACTGTTGTTGAGTTAATCCACGTCGAAAGTTGTAAAAAATAATCGCACAAAAATGTTCTCGATTTAGTCACACTTTTGCGCTGAGACGAAATTTTGAAATCACTTTTGAAAAATGCAGCACTAGAGGTTCCCAATACCGAAATATAAAAGGCAACCTATATGTAATGCCATATAAAGCTGGACTCTCGGACTCATCGTATTTAGCCAAAAATTGAATTTCCGGATTAAACCGTCGTTCGACTTGGTCGCGTCCTTCACCTTGATCGCGTCATTCGCCGATAAATTGGATAATCGTGATAAGCGGTTAAAGTTTAAATTTACCACGCAATCCTAATTTACCCGACGAGCTTTCGTATGAAGGTGTCCATGGTTTACCGCCATCTTATTGGCTAATTTTTCATATTTTCTTCAAGTGTGAGGCTACGCTCATATCGAAATCGGCGGAGATATGTGTGGCCGCGTGTTTAACAGAAAAACGTTTCCGTACAGATCGTATTTCATCCGGACCTAAAATCGAAAGTTGTTAAATAATTTGGCCATTTTGAAATTGCATGGATGCGTTAAAATAACCGTATATGTGGGACCTATCTGCTAGTAATCGGGATAGTAATTTGGGTGCTGATAATCTGGTTGGGCTAGTATTAATTGTAATTTCACATACTATCATCTCCAATAGTGAGTGTCAATTCAACGGACGATATCCCACCTATCGTTGTCTGTATTAGCCTTTCACATCCATAATTAATTTAATTTGCCAGTATATATCAGAAAGATTTAGACCATCAGTGCTATCACATAGAATGGTACTACACAAGCCACGCAGCCACTGACTAACAAGCCGCTTCAGTATATCTAACGGAATAACGCCTCTTATTATAAACTAGAAACGGACCGGCAAAACCCAAGTCAATAGAAGTAAATGGATATGCCATGGGAACTCTCTTGATAGGGAGCTCTCCCACAAGTTGCTCTTGCATTGGCCCGGAGGACATTAGCCTGATTCAATTACATTACATAATGCACCATCTTAAATCCCCATATGCTATCTCTTATTACCCCAAATTCACACAAAAAAGGAGAAAATTACAGTTTTTAAACTTTTGTTAGTAGTTCCCCTTCTTGCGACATGCGTCCGCAAAGATGCTCAGTTACAGCGATGCTCTTCTGTTGGGGCCAATCTTCCTTTGGGTTTTGTTCGATCTCGACCAAACTATCGAACTCGATTGGCAACACATATTGTCCAAATTCCCAGGTGCCTCGAAGCCCAATTGAAAACAACCTTTGAGTCAGTCCACGAACAAATTTCATTTGGGATTAATCCGCTTTGATCCAAAATTGCTCTCATATGAGTTGCGAGTCGAAGCTGATCTCCAAGAAACTCTAATTGAAGCAAATTTTTTTAGTCAAGTTAGAAACAAATTCCTTTCTTATTTCTAGCCAGCTTGGAATTCGTATTACTGGTGCATTGGAAGTTTGAAGCTGGTCATACCACTCAACTGATCATCGGCAAAATCACCTTCAGTCTTATTGGAAACGGTAGGAATCATCCATGTGGATCAAGCACTGGACTAATCTCTGATAAAACAGTTCTCTTGGTATGGTTGTTGGTTCCCGGCATGTCCACAAGGAATTAAAAAATTCTTCTTCTGGGTTCCAGCGAATACACTCGCACTGCTTTGGGATGCTAGTATAGCATCTTTTTTGATGTATCTCATTCAAAATGTTCAGTGACTTACGTATAGTGCTGTATCTTTTGTTGTGAACTACCTCAAGTTAAATCCTCCACTATTAAATATGTCCGTAACATCTGTCTTGAGTATCAACAACTTCTCAGGAGATTCAACGCCTACATAAACGATTTGCAGTATTACCTTTACTGCTTTCTGTTTGGTAACTCGTTACCAACTATGCTGATACTGTACCATAGGTCAACCTTTTCAGTTGGTGAGCAGCGAATTCTTCCTCTAGTCATCTTTGCCAAGCTATATCATTTGGTATTTCTGGTCTTGGTCGAGTAAAATCATTTAAATAAATAAATTTTTTGGCATTTAGGTTTTGTAACGCAAATACCAAATTATGATTCCAACAAAAACTAGAAAAGTTGCTCAGTTTATATTGTTATGATAATGTCTGGAGTCCATCGTGTCGCAACACCTACTGATGTAAATAGCAATTTATATCACACAAAATTTAAAATCAATATTTTGCTCAATTTTGAGGTTTAACTTTCAAACCTATTTTAGAGGCCTGGCCTTAAGTAAAACATTGTGAATATGTAACTAAGGCTGGATTTGCTCCAGCCCCAGCTACATAGAAGTTGTCCTAGACGTTGAACACCGCGGCATTAACCTGTAGCTCAGGTCGGTAGGGGTATATTGGTTGTGGGTTTTGGTGTCAACGTATAAGACCTAGATTAACCGCGTGTGTATGGCCAAAGCATACAAAGGGGGATAGGTTTCTGGGAAATTTCGGACCCACAAATACTTTGTGGAGCCCATAGCGTGATCGACCATTGTCGTTCAATAGGGGCTTAGTGCCAATCCATTACCATGATGGGTAATGGAGGAGAAAAATAAAGAAAAGAAAACAGATTTGTGCGAGTGGTAGACGCTACGTCTGCCCACTCAGTGGTTAGTAAGTATGTATATATTGGTAACGCGTTGCCAGCAAAAGGGAAGACGAAGCGTACGCTATACTTTCTTCCGTCCTGTTAGGGACCACTGGCAGACCCGTCACCAATTGTGCCGTTTAAAGTTAGTAGATGAAATGGCGTTGAATTCTATACTTACCGAAATTCTGCTTTTACTTGTCTCACTTCAAAAAAATAAAGAAAAAACTTATATTTCGTTTTTAATTTACTATTTTCCAATTATTTATTTTTAGTTTTTAATTTAATCCTCCGCCTAATTACAGCCCCAAAAGTCGAATCAAAAAACTCTCTGTTCCGTACCACGGCCAAAACCGGATGGTTCTGACCCGTAGCACGGACAAAATTCAACTCTCCAACACAAGTAAGAAAATTTTTGGTATTTATACCAATTTGGTGGGTTGATAGAGTGAGAGGGAAAACAAAAGAAAACGCATAAAAATGCACTCTATCAAAAACCACTTGACTTGTGTTTAAAAAAAAAAAAATTAATTTTTACAAACGTTGCAAAAGCGTTGTAAAAGAAATATATTGATCACAATAACAATTTCATAACGTAAAGTTATTTTGTAATTGTTACCGATTTTACATGGGTATGCATATTTCCATGAGTGAATAACACACTATGGTTTATAGTATTTTCACAGGTGAATAACATACCATGAATTTGCTTTATTTACACAATATTTTTGTCAACAAAAAAAGTGGAGGTATTGGCCTCAAAATTGTGTTTGTAGGTAAGGTTGAATTGGACAGGGTGGTAACGGTTGTTGACAGGCGACCGTTACAGCGTGGGGAAAACCCAATCCCTGAGATGAAAAGAGATCTCGTGCTCTGTTGGAAATGGGAAGCAGATGACTAATTAGTAACAGGGTAGCCCAACGTGGCGGACGCCCCACGACCTGAGATAGTCTCAAAGCCGGGCCATCCCAACTAGCATTTTGCAACTGGTTAGTTGTTCACAACTAAATATTGGTTGTGTAAGTGTTGGCACAACCACATTTTGTTTGTTAAATGGTTGTCAGTTTTAGGAAAAAAATTGAAAAAAATTGTATTTGTGGAACAGTTGTCGAATGAAATATTTACAACTAATTCGTTACCACAACCAGTTGATCCTAAAATTTTGGTTCTTACATTCATGTCACAACTAATTTAATTACCACTCCTGAGACTAAATCAACTGGTTCAGAAATATGGTTGGGGCATGCATGTTACAACTTTTATAGTTACCATTTGAGAAGCGTCGATAAATAAGTGGTAAAATTTGGTTCGGACATGCATGTCACAGCTAATTTAGTCCCCAATAAATAGCTAAAGCAAATGCTATATGAAATCATTTATGAAAGAGTTCCGACAACTAAATACAATTACCATTTGAGATCTGCTAGTATAGTTCGCAATTAGAAAGTCGTGAAAAGAACTCAACATCCATTTGCGAACTAATTATCAGTCATTTCGTTTGAATGGTTGTACATTAGTTGTTAAAACTCCGTTTGCAAACTACATAAATAGTCATTTTGTCCAAGTGTCAAATTTTTTTTAGAACAGTCAAGACGTATTTGAGCAGCGCGCACATATAATTTAAAATGTTTAAACCAATTTTAAATATTTCTAGTTGGAAAAAATATAAAAAAAGTGGAACATATAGGCGGCTACTGATTGAAAATCGCCTAAAGTTTAAAGTTTCTAACTTAAACAATGCTCCTCGAGAAAACATTGTGGTAGAAAATTTGCAACCTTTATACAAGGACAATTCATATTTAACTAACCAAAATGATCCTTTAACTCCAACAAGCAGCCATAACGACAAAAACCAAACCAGTTATGCATATTTGGAAGAAAACAACTTTGAAAATATGGTTAATGATTCCGAAGAAAGTGAAAATGATTACGAACAAAACGATCTTGATTCTCGTTTTCAAGAGGATTTAAGACGTTGGGCTATAACTCATAATATAAGGCATGATGCCATCAACTCCTTGTTGAAAATAATAAAAAATAAAACGACGGTCAACGTGCCACATGATTCAAGAACTTTACTGGAAACACCAAAACATGTGTCATTAATAACTGTTGGTCATGGTGTTTATTGGCACCAAGGTCTAGAAATTTGCCTTAAATATAGCTTAGGTGAGGTAGACAGACCAACTAATATTTCACTTAATTTTAATATCGATGGTCTACCTATTTATAAGAGCTCCAAGGAAGAATTTTGGCCGATACTATTCAATATTTTTGAAATTCCAACATACAAACCAATGGTAATCGGTATCTGGAGTGGAACTGGAAAACCGCAGTCTGTAGAAGAATTTCTAAGGTAATTATTCATTCATCAATTGTTCTGTTGATTTAATAAAAAATTATTATATTTTATTTGTATAAAGACCGTTTGTGGACGAGCTAAATATTTTGTTAAAGACTGGTATTAAAATAAACGGATATCAAGTTAACATTAAAGTCAGATGTTTCGTTTGTGATGCACCGGCCAGAGCCTTTCTCAAAGGTGTAACAAATTTTAATGGCAGACATGGTTGTCTAAAATGTATTGTAATTGGAGAATGGAGTTATGACCATAAAACTATGTCATTTCCACATATTGGACTACCAAACAGAACGGATCACGATTTTCGGAATAAAACTTACAGTAGTCATCATAAAATAAGATCACCAATTGAAGATTTGCCTATTGATATGATCAAAGATATCATTGTTGCTGAAGAGTTACATTTAATTCACCTAGGCTTTATGAAAAGGTGTTTATTTGGATGGAGGGATGGAAGTTTTAAAAACTATAAAGGCAAGTGGAATGCTCGAGAAATTTCAGCAATTTCTTACTATTTAACATCGTGCAAAATGCCAAAGGAAGTACATCGCGCTGTTAGAGGCCTAGACTATGTTTCAAATTGGAAAGGTTTGGAATTCCGTACTTTCTTTCATTATATTTCAATAGCTGTTCTAAAAGACTTTTTAGAGTACGAATTGTATGAACACTTTTTATTAATTTTTTGTTCAATAACAATTTGCTCTAGTAACGTTTATTCACACTTACTTAATATTGCAAGGGATATGATTAATACATTTATTGAAATTTATATAAGTATTTACGGCACAGGGTCTATCACCAGTAACATACATAATTTATCACATATAGTCGACGAAGTTAAAATATTTGGTATATTATCGACTATGAATGCATACCCATTTGAGAATAAACTATATCATATTAAAAGAATACTACGCCAGGGAAAACATCCGTTGGCACAGGCAGCTAAGCGTTTGACTGAAATGAGCAAATTGTCACCGATAACAAGAAATTTAAAAAAATATCCAATTTTTTCAGGAGAGAATAATGCCAGGGGTATTCCAAAATTGGGAATAAACGAAAAATTCTTTCATAAAGTGGAAATCATAGAAGGACTGTATTTCAGTAATGAGTTGCACAACAAATGGTTTTTAACGAAAACCAATGGAATTGTTGGGATGGAAAATGCAGTTAAAAAACCTTCAGAATTGTTAATTTATGGCGCTGAGTTAGAAACATTGCATAATGTATTTGAAGAACCAATTCGTTCGTCGTATATAAATATTTATAAATCCAACTTATCAAGGAAAAAAGTGTCAACATATTATTCCATTAATGATATAAAATGTAAATTAGTAGTGATTGCACATAATGATAACCAGTACATATTTATACCTCTTTTGCATACTTTGGACTTATGTAGCGGAAATATTTTAAAGCCATAAAATAAAAAATAAATTCAAAATTTGTTTATTAGTTATTTCTAGTAACATATTTGTTTACAAAATGGTTAAATAAAAAAAATACTTTGGTAACAAAAAAACATTAATTCATTTCCTTCACAAATTATGTGTTGCTTTATCAGGATTGTTAGAGTTCATTTAACTATCAACTGGTATTGAAATACTAATGGAATCACGAATGAGCTCTGTGTGATCTATAAAACCATCTTCAATATTTTTGGATTCATGGGATAGATTTTCCCCAGTAATAATAGTATCAGTGGATCCGCTTTTGACAACTTTAGATCTATAAAATATAAAAAAAATAAATTTTAGAGAGAAAATTATATAATATAGTTATACCACATACTTTTTAGTGGATCTGTTTTCATCTAATTTAGCTAGTTTCTCCTCCAAACGACGTTTGCTGTTTTTACATACAGCCTTAAAAAATTTTTGATTCTCATCAAATGTATATTTGGAGTCCGCTAGTAAAATAGCATTGAAGAAACACTTTTGAATATTTGTAAACATAATTAATGCCGGCTTTTCTTTGCCGTAACACTTGGTCCACTGGATTAATTGCATTACCTCACGCGTAATAAAATGATCGATTACCTTATAGGATACATCCCAACCAATTCTCTTCCCGCTAGTTCCACAAATTTTAGCTAGGTGTGACGTCTAAATCGGGGAACATACAAAAAAAATTTTATTGTGTATCTATATTAGATAATATTATAATTACCAATTTGGCCATTAATGCTCCATCGTTTAACTTTTTATCCCAATCAGTTAACTCATCAATGGTCGAAATTGGCTCAAACTTAAACAAGTCCTCCTCCATTTGACTATTTGATTTACATCCACCTGCCGATAGTAATTTTATTATTTCCGCATGTTGCGTCATTAGAGATGTCATTGTGTTGAAAATCTGTTTTTGTGTATTTTTTAAATTTTCAATTTCTTCTATGATTTTGTTTTGATTGGTTTCAATTCTGATAATAGCACAACTCATTTCATAAGTTCCTTCCTCCATGTAATTTTGACTTTTATCCTCGTAAACGTTGGCCACTTCTGCGTTTTGGGAAATATCGGTAATATTTATGATTTGGCCAGTTTGTGGTATGCTGTATCGAGGAATATTTTCTGGTGTTCGTGGGGAATTTAAATGAAATGGTCGTGTGTCAACTACCTCTGAAGCAACATTCTGCAGTATTTCAACCTGGTGGTTAAAATTCAGCGCGGTTCCTCGTACTGGATGCATCCTTTTTAAATTTCGGAATGCCTTTTCGTTTTCCTCTTCCTCGGTATCAGAGAAACCTGAGAGATCCTTCTCTAAAGCCCGCCCTTCTTGAAACGTTTTGACGTTGCGATTTAGAATGATGCAAGGTGTTTGGCTCCATGATTGAAAATCCGGAACACTATGAGAATTCCTGCGATATTTCTCGACATTTTTTGTATTTGGCCAATACAGGGTCTTTTGTTTCCCCCTTTCCACGACCCATTGAACTGGCACGGTGCTCAGCAGTCTCTCGCCATTTTCCTTGGTTTGTACCACCAAAAACGTACCCATTGTTCTAAACGCAAATAACTTCTATAAAGATAATAAATAGCTTTAAGTTTAGAAACTGAAAACTCTAAAAAACTAATTCTGAAAATCAAAAAAATTAATTGTGAATCGGTTTACACGTACAACGTTCCTCGTGCTGGATGCATCCTTTTCGTTCTCCTCTTCCTCGGTATTAGAGGAACCTGAGAGATCCTTCTCTAAAGCCAGCCCTTCTTGAAACGTTTTGACATTGCGAGTTAATCCTTCTCTAAAGCCAGCCCTTCTTGAAACGTTTTGACATTGCGAGTTAAAATGATGCAAAATGTTTGGGTCGATGTTCGAAAATCCGGAAAACACGAAAATCACTTGCACCGAATGACAAAAAAACCGTTGACGAATTTATAGGAATATAAAAACACAAAACAAATAAATAATAATAAATTAACACTAAACCAATTAATTTCTAGAAATCCCGATTTCACAACCATTTCTTTTTATATATACATATTGGTTCGCACACAACTACTTAAAAAAGAAATTTTTGTGAAAAGTGCGATTTTACAAAAATTTGTTGTGAATCATTTCGCAATCACAACAAATAAAATCTTTACAAATAATTTTTTGTAGAAAGGCCGATTTTACAAAAATAATTTGTATTCTAGTACGCACACACAACCAAATTTGTTCCTTTGCATAAGTAAATCCCGTTAGGCCTAAATAAAAAAATAAAGATAAAATGTTTTTGGCGATTGCTATAAAATGCAACACGTTATTTTTTTATTTTAACTACATTTTATAATGCTCTTTATTATCACAAACAAACTTTACATATAATTAAAACTTTTATATAATTATATTTATAATAATTAATTAAATAAATTATTTTAACAAAAAAATGCAGTACTTACGTGTTCCGTGCTATTTTGGAAATGTCAAATCAACGTATGAGATGAATATATTTGCAAGTATATATTTGTCACAACTCACAACCATTTCACAACCCGTTCACATACAAACGTTGTTTCTCTAGTTGTGAACACAACTAAATGACAATGAACGTTTGTTTTATAACCGATTCACAACTTTGTTTTGCTATGTTAGTCACAAACACAACAATTTCATAAAACATTGTTGTCTTTTTGCATTTGAACGGCTGTTGGTACAACCTACGCCATATTATATGGATAATTTTCGACTCCATTTTGGAAAAAAATTGTAGTTTTAACCAAATGAAGTTGATTGACCTTTTATCTCGTAGTAATTATTTTTTTAATTGGTTTTTAATTATATTAATTTTCTTCTAATGACAAATAAAATAGAGCCAAGCTTTAGTTTTCGAACTAAAAATCACTATTTTGCAGTAAAAATTGTAGTTCCCATAGTTTTTCACGTACATGTGCGAAAAAAAATCAAATGAAAATTCGCAAAATATTAATAAATAATAACAGTGTTAAAGGCCATTACTGGCCCCTTACTGAATCAACAATCTGGCTCCAACGGTTTCGATCCTGAGCTTGGTCTTCATACTGTCTTAGACAATCTGAAGAGGCCAAGTCGTTCTCTACATCGTGGAGCCATCGTCGCCTGCAACGACCTCTGCGCCTACCATATGGTGGCTCTCCTTTCAGAGATCGCTGCACAATTCGTTCCGGATCAGCACGCAGAACGTGACCGAGCCAGCGTACTCGCTGAGATCTAACTTCATGTACAATATCGGGGATCTTCATCAGATCTCTGATCTCGAAATTGTACAGAGCTCGGTATGTACCATCTATTTCGCGTTTAGGGCCGTAAATCACACGCATGATTCTTCTCTCAAATGTAAGGAGCCATCTCTCGTACTCATCCGTCAGCGCCCAACTTTCACATCCAAACATAACAACGGGCCTGATCAACGCTTTGTAAAGCTTCAGCTTCACGGCACTTGATAAGTGTTTAGATTTTAGCAGTGGCCTTAGAGGATACAAAGAACGACTGCCAGCTGCCAGCCGCACTTTAATATCTTCACCCACACTGTTATCGTGAGTGATAAGAGAGCCCAAATATTTGAACCTCCTCACTCCCTCAAACGTGTGGTGGCCACTACTAAAATCTGGTGTGCCATTGTCTCTAAAACCAGAGATCAGGTATTTCGTTTTGGACTCATTGATCTGGAGTCCAACAGAAGCTGAAAACTCTACAAGCGGATCAAGTATTTCTTTCACTCCGTTGTTCCGTGCAAAATATTAATACAATAATTATTAAACTAATCTATTATGACTTATACTTCCATTGTTTCGTCTATTTGTTTTTGGTATTGTATAACATTGTACTATTACAACCTTTAAACAATTGATTAGTATACAAATGGTTGTTATAATTTAACGTCCCATATTGTTTTGTTTGTTAACAGGTTGTGGATTATGTTGAGTTTTCGATTATTCTTAATCACCGATATTGTTATGAACTGGTTGTATCTTAGCTGTAAATACTATCTCAAAAGGTTGTGGTAACATTTAAATTACCATTTCACATATATTACACAACCGTTTTACGACAAATTACATAAGTTGTGTACCACAACCACAACCACCTAATGATAAGACTACAACGTTGTAACAACCGATTATTTTCGCCAAATTTGTTGTGACATCCTTGCAGTAGTATTGTGATCTACGGTTCGCAACATCAAAACAAGAATGAAATTAGTTGTCACAATTATGTGAACACTTCTTTACAACTCAAAATGCTAGTTGGGATTCTTACATCTAAACTGTTATAATTAATTAACCTAAGACAAGAATTTTTATTTTTATTTTCTTGTTTTTTTTAAATATAGCAATATTAATTTTCCAATATTATCATGAACGAATATTAAAAATAACTAAGTGTATGATCATTGATGTAAGAAACAAAATATTAATGAACATGAATACCAGAAATAACTATAATGAACATTTTCACCATAAAAATCTTTAAAAGAAAATAGATGGGAGGAAGCCAAGAGAAAAGATCGATTCATTCCATTTCATATCTTTATTTGTTATTTTCCCTTTCTCTTGATCTCCTTTACAAATTTCGTGGGCGTTTCTAATTCAACGTCTTTTGTTTCTCTTATCCTAATCACATGATGTGGTGATTATCAGAAAAAGAACTACTTATTTATAATATTCAATTAAAATTTTCTTAATTTTATATAACTTAATATTAACATTACACTGGGGCTGACTTGTACATGAATGATCTAACGATTGATTAATTTCAAAATATGTGGATGCTGAACATTTTATGGCACCTGGCTGCAGTGTTCCATTACCAGATTTTGTTTGAGTTTTGTTTGTTTCATCATATCTGCTTTGCTGCTATTTTCATTGGGATCTTTTATCACCTGACTGATGAAACCGAGGATGAAGACGATGATTTTAATAGCGGTTGTTGTTGGTTTTGGGGTTTTGACTTCACATATATAGCTCGACTGGTCATTAGAATTGATCGCCCTCTTAACGAGCACTCTGGAGTGATGGTAAGAATTCCGATGCCTTGTAACATTACCGGCTGAATTCGTTGAAACATCAGTCATATTCCCATTCAAAGATGTGCAATGTGAGCTAACAAACTGTGCTTGTCTACAATTTTCAATTGGACTGGCTGCTTCTGCTTGTATGATAAGTCAACTGCCTGGTTGTCTTGTATCCTTTCAACATCACCATTGGATAAATTTATATTTTTACATTCTCCTCATTATCATTTTCACCGTTGGATTCATCTTGAAGATGATCATATATCTTCGATCAGTTCGCTTCCTTCATCATTTTCTTTTTTATCGTAACTAAATATTATGTTTATCGTTGGTAATAACACATATATATTTATTTGGTGTAAATACACTTTATTTTTAACTTATTATCGTTGATGTGAACAATTATGCTCCGTAATCTCGAATGATCAGTCTCGAACATGCTATTCACAATTCCATAAAATATCATAACTGTAGTATATGATCAGCGAAACTGCTGTTTATGTGTTAGTTTGAGTTAATACATTACAGTGGTTGAATACATTACAGTAACCGTCATCGTCTTCTTTATATTTAACACTACTGATGCTAACGCATCAGACTGTTGGAGTTGTCAAATGCTTTGCTATTGTTGAAATCATTTCATCTGGTTCCGTAACGTACATTTTCTTCGTTAACCATTTAATACGCGCCATTAATATGCGCCTTTAATATGCACCTTTTTAAAGGTGGCAACAAAAAAGAAAATACGGGGTAGTTTCAAATTAAACGCTCATGGATTGTATTCTTAGGATTTAATATAGTATTATCTCGAATTTCTTCTGGTTCAGCATTATCTCCAATCGTCATCAAATTCAGCGACCACTCGATGTCATCATCTTCTTTGTTATCCTCTTCTTCCATATCAGCTTCATCTGACGTTCCTCGTTTATCTAATCTTCATCATCATCCCCTTCATCATCATCATTTATCCGTGTCATCTAAATTATTTATAATCCCTGATGATGAAACAGGTTTTTTCATCTTGTTCATGCTTACGTTGGCGCCTAACCCTATGAAGACACTATACAGTGCTCCCCACATGATCCGTATACTAGGATTTAACTATACTATATAAACTAACATTTATTAATTCTTGTTCTGATTACTAATATATATATTTTTAATTTATTAATCCTTTTTTTAAAATTTAATTTTAGAAAAATACATTTCTTTAGTATTTATTTTTTTATAATTTTAATCTCATCTCGATTTCGGGATATTAATTTACTTTACTTTTAAAATTTTGATTTGAGAACGTATTTTAATTGTTTTATAATTATTGTATGTTTAAGAAAACCTTTTTTTTTTTTTTTTTTAAATAAATTTTATGGATTCATTTAATATTATGTTTCTCTCACACAAGTTTAAGATAATATATGCCTTCCACTATTTAAATGTAGGTATTCATAATTTAATAATTTTGTAAAATTTTGGAAAAAAAATTATAATTTACAAAGAGTAAATGAAATTAATTTATGTAGATGAAACAATTTTTTTTTTTGTTTACTAGGACCAAAACTTATTCTAAATTTCAAACTAAACTTAACTTAAGGCTTAGTTACTGGGGTTTCTATCCCCATATCCGATGGGATAGAGACGACCAGTCTTACCTTACCATTACATTACCTGTTCACAATACTCTATAGGCATTGTAATGGTAAGTTGGAAAACGCGGAAAGCTGATATTTGCTTTTTATGACCGTTTGTGAAAATTACTTGAACGACTATGAACTTGAACTCACGCCATGGAATGAAAACAAAAGGTTGTTGGGTCAAATGGGGGAAAGGAAAGGTTTGAAATGGTTTGTTAATTTTGGTGAACTTGTTGTTATTCTACCAACCTCGCAATGGTTCTAAGCTACCCTCGAGCGATCTACATTGCTATGGTAAATAACTAGTACAAGTTCATAATTTTACCTAATGATTATGACCTACATGTTTGTCCTCTTAGCCACAGTCAGCAATCAACTCCATCATGGAGGTTCTCAACCGTGAGAGTGACAATGACATGCTGTGCCTTAATCATTGGGAACGATAAACCGCCGTTTATCGTTAGGAATTCCCACAACATACGTTCATGTACCTATCGAGTTTATGTTCCCACTTGGAATCAAACACTCGTCCACTAGAGGAACCTAAGTGTAACAACCCGGTAGGCCATGACCTGGACGCAACTAAAACTACTTTTGGTGAACTTGCGAGACCCATCCCGAAGGATGCAAATTTGATATAAAAACTGAAGTGAAAATAAACGCGAAACCTAACTATATGTTGTATGAACTTTGGGAATTCATATTTTCGAACCAATTATAGGCAATTTGTGCTAATAAATATAACACCAAATTGACTTACAACTGAGGAAACTAATGGCAACTCAGTGTTGTTATTACCAGGCTGTGAATGCTGCGGACGCCTTACTACAATGCCAGGTCATTAATACCCCGCGGGTAATGCTACTGGCATTGGCTCGGTTACGACCCATCACATACGCCCTCACCTGAATTTGAACACTGAGTTGAGGCGGTACCGGGTGAAAACGGTACCCCTACAAAACAAATTATGGAAAATCACGGGCTAACACGAGAGAACTCGTGCCTTCCCGTGGAGCGGATAAATACCAGCTTAAGTTGGTAAAAGGTATTTAAAAAGAACTTATTATTCGGATGGTTCTGAACCATCACCAATCCGATTTTTGGGCGCCACTTTGTAACTAAGGCTGGATTTGCTCCAGCCCCAGCTACATAGAAGTTTTCCTAGACGTTGAACACCGCGGCATTAACCTGTAGCTCAGGTCGGTAGGGGTATATTGGTTGTGGGTTTTGGTGTCAACGTATAAGACCTAGATCAACTCTCCAACACAAGTAAGAAAATTTTTGGTATTTATACCAATTTGGTGGGTTGATAGAGTGAGAGGGAAAACAAAAGAAAACGCATAAAAATGCACTCTATCAAAAACCACTTGACTTGTGTTTAAAAAAAAAAAATTAATTTTTACAAACGTTGCAAAAGCGTTGTAAAAGAAATATATTGATCACAATAACAATTTCATAACGTAAAGTTATTTTGTAATTGTTACCGATTTTACATGGGTATGCATATTTCCATGAGTGAATAACACACTATGGTTTATAGTATTTTCACAGGTGAATAACATACCATGAATTTGCTTTATTTACACAATATTTTTGTCAACAAAAAAAGTGGAGGTATTGGCCTCAAAATTGTGTTTGTAGGTAAGGTTGAATTGGACAGGGTGGTAACGGTTGTTGACAGGCGACCGTTACAAATTACTCCAGCTTTTGATTCAATAAGATGATCACTTATTTCACATAGACTTTAGACAGGCACTAAAAAATAGTCGCATTCTCGAAAAGTAGCTCAATTTTGGGTTGGTATTATAATCGTTGTGTATGAGTATTGGACCTTTTTCAGAATAATAAGATGATAGGACATTTTCTGATATCATCAACCAAATAGTATAACTTTGAATATACAGATTTAATAGTTGCTCAATATTATTCATTTAATTCTGTTCTGTAATTTTTCGGACGTTTAGATTTTGTAAGGCACATTCCAAATTAGATCCTATCCAAGAAAAATGATAGAAACTAAGTCATAATCTTGTGTGGTGTGACACTTAAAATGAAAACCAGTAAAAATAGTTGCTCAGTTTAGTTGCTCATAACACCTACTGATGTGATAATTTAAAATATCTCTTGATATGTTCATTTAGTAAAATATCACACAAAACTTAAAATCAATGTTTTGCTCAATTATGACATTTAATTTTCAAACTGAAATTAGGGGGCCTTAAGCGACACATTGTGAATTATTCTAGCTTTCATAACTTATTCAATAACATAATCAGTTATTTCATATAAACTTCGGACAGACCCAGAGCATAGTGGTTCATTACATTGAATGCATGTTTCATAGTTGCTCAATATTATTTTTGGGACCTTAAGGTTAATCCAGAACCTAAAAATAGAAACGATATTGTTTCTTTGAGTAACATGTATCTTACACATATAAAATTTGGATAGACACCAAAAGTAGCTCAATTTTAGGACTCATCCATAAAATTGTAATTTTGTATATGTTTTTTAAATTTGCTCAATTTTGATGTATCGCACATGCCAATTTAAATTTATTTTAATTTTAATTTCAATAGTAGATTAGCGTATGCCCTTCAAAATTTTGTATTGTAATGTACGCGAATAGAACTACAGATGTGTTCGCAGTATGAAATCAAATAACACTTAGTAAGTGACCTTGGAGTATATAAGACGCGCAATATCGCGTGTGGTTTTTACGTTCCACTGTATAGTAAACTTGTTTTCAACGTTTTAAGATGATGATGTATAGGAATGCGTAAGTTGTATAAAATAATCTAAATATTAGTCATTCGCCAGCTCCAACGTCTTAACTTGTGTTTTTTCCGTCGTCCGCGATAACAATGTTAATTTTGACAATCAGCGCAATTTTTTTAAGTGTGGCCCATTCAACTGAAATCAATGTGGCGCCGACGTGTGATTGTAGTTCGATATCAAATTTGAATGTTGTGTTGAATGTTACGGTTTTAAATGAACAAAAAGGGATGGAAGCGGATGCGTGTGGATTAACATTACCACGGGATGAACGACTTAAAGATGGTGAATCGTATGAAGGTGAATTTCCGTGGTACACGTCGATTTATAAAGCGAATTTTAGAAGTATATTTTATGCGTGCGCGGCTACTTTAATATCGAAGACGGCTGTCTTAACATCAGCCGCGTGCCTTAAATACGGGACTGAAGTTAGACCCGAACATCTACTAGTTTTTATCGGCGCATACCATTTCATCGAATTTGGTGGCCACTATCAGCAGCGTAAAATTCAACAGATTATATTTCACCCTCAATACGATAACTTAAATTTGGGAAATGATCTCGCCATTCTAAAACTGGAGTCCAGTGTTAATATAACCGATTATGTTCGACCTGCTTGCTTATGGAATGGCGATCCATCTCAAAACGGTTTAATAGGAACTGAATTAATTGTGAGTATATTTTGAAATATTACAGCCAGTATAAATATAAATTAACTATTTTGGTTAATTTTTAGCACCCCGGATGGGATTACAACCCTAACGACTACATAAACGATAAGCTCACCTATATTAGTATGCCAGTTAAACCGAACGAACAATGTGTATTTCGGCATACGCATCCCAAACATTTGCACAATTCAAGTTCGTTATTTTGTGCATCATTCCATGCCAATGCGCCAACATGTAAAGGTGACGATGGTTCAGGGCTATTTTTAAAAGAGAATGGAGTCTGGTATGTACGCGGTGTAGATTCAATCAGCATTGGATATCAATCTGAAGTTATTTGCGATGATCAGCATTATGCGGCTATCACCGATATTGCGCCATTCACAACATGGATTAAACAGTATATGTAGTGTAAACATTCTTTTTGGAATAAATCAACTTCTGGTATGCGGGAATGACATTTTTTGAGTGGCGACTGACCTTCTCTTAATGAAGCACAAATGTTACCTGATTTTGTACCGCTTTAAATATCGAAATATCGACAGTGTCAACAGATTCACTAATAAGTTTGCGGACTAAAGGTTATAAGGAGAATTGATAGTGGTGTTCTATATATTTTGTATAAAGTTTCTTGCAAACGCCTCTCTTAACTATTTGAAATTTTCTAGAGCACTAATGAGCACTTTAGTCATAAGATTTCTTTAAATTGAGCACTTTAGTCATAAGATTTCTTTAAATTGGCCAACACGCTATTTCGTGCTATATATAGTGAAACGATCTGAATTCAAAAATCCGACCTCATTATGCAGAAACAATTGAACCGCTTTAAGAAATCCAATAAATGGTTTGAAAAATCCTGTATTTGTTGTTATCACTCGAATATACTTAGCTCTAATGTCATCCGAACTCTTAGATGTGCCGATGATGGTGAACAATGAGCATTTGCCACTAGTGACCGAATCATACCAAAGGGTACCAGTAATTTTCATTGTGGAATATCAGACAATACACACTACCATCATATTAGAAAACTGTGCAGTATCGTTTTGAAGAGTTTTAATCAACGAGTGATAATCTGAAACAAGAAAATAATCAGTCAATTGGAGTTAATGGTTTCGTGCTGACATCTTTAATCAATTTCTTCCATAAACTGCGTCAGGAATCACAATTGCGCTAAATCTACAAAACTTTGTTATTTGCAAATCGCAGCGAGTAAGCTTTCCTGAAAACTCCTTCTGGCTCATTAACCATTTTAAAGTTGCGTGGTTTGTTATTATGATTGTAAAAAGAAACCCTTCGATAGTAATGCCAGAATTCACGCTGAACACGGCCGCAAAACACTCCAGCTCGGTAATGCTGTAATTTCGTTGCAATTGTTTGATCTTCGCCGCTGAACGACTTCTGTAATAGAACGCAGTCTACACCAGAGGTAGAGGCATTGCATTGAATGAAGAAATGATGTGTCTAAGCTGGATTACACAAAATAGAATAAGTCGTCAACAACATTTTTAAGTTTTCAAAAGCAGCTGTTGCTTGATCATCTAATACTTCTTATACAGTGTTAAAAGGTGTAGAAGCCGTATCTTTTGAATAGTGTCAATACCACCCAGACACACCCAAAACATTTTTTTGTGCCGCACTTCTTTGGTTCAGATTAAGACGTAATAGCTGCTACCTTTTCCGGGCCAATATATCGTACCTCCTTTAAAATACGAACATACTTTTTCCAAGGTTTATTGTCAATGATAATTAACAAATTATCTAAATATGAAAATACCTACTGCGAATCCCTCGACCTCTCACGCAAATATGGCCAAAGCCATTCTGATTTCTAACCATTAGCCGTGTTTGCCATTTATTGTAGGACGTTTATAAAAGTGGAGTCCTGGAATATCTTGAAAACTTTTCACAACCTTTTCCAATTATGGAAATACTGGCCCCACTATCGAGCAATACCTTAAGAGTTGATAGAACACTTCATGGAGGACCAATTAAACTGGTTCCACAGACATTTTTTCTCAAAACTGCCATTACTAATCACGCATCCAATTGAGCATCTGTTTGTCTTTAATTGTTTTGGCTGTAAAGTAAAGTTCAGGATCCATCAGGGTCTCTATTTCGTCCGTCCTTATCGGCGATATACCCACGATACTTGATCTCTTGGAGGCAGAACTAATCGACAACTTAGTCTTCCGCAGATGGGGAACAATTTCTTTTAGTATTGGTTCATGCGCTCTACAATTGAACGCAATATCACGATTATACCTTCATCCATGAAACGTTTGGCTAGCATTGTACAACCTGAACGGCGTACTGTTATGTACTGTAACCGTCTCTCACTGAGTAGTTTTGTTAAGTTTGCATGAATCTAAGCAAACTCGAGGTTTTTCTGAAAATCTTCTGAACGTGGGAGAGCTCGTATTGATAACTATAGATTTGCATTTTCAATTTCAAATTTTGACGATCGTCCATAGTCCATATGTCGTGCTGAATCACCTTACTCTTTTCATTCACCTCAACAACACAGTTAATACTCTTTCGATCGTTAACTGCTCCGCCTAATATGGGTAAAATTTTGAAAGAAAGCTTCCCAGAAATCGATACCAGCATAGATCAGATCCCAAGCAATACAAAATAGTTTTAAAATTGTTCAACTGGTACTAAAAGTGTTTAACGGAATGAACCGTCCATCCGCAGTCTTAGTACGGAATTTTGGTGATATCAGTAAACAATCAGGTCGATTGTCATGTTCTACGTCTTCGTGTTTAGCCAACTCGTCTTCAGTCATTTTAGCTACCACGATATTTTGCCCTCTCGTCTCTTTCGATCGGTCAATATTAACCCCAATAGCGAAATGCCCTTTCCTGGTTGGCTGAATTTCTTACATTGTAGTAATTAACATAAGCTATTTCTTGCATCTCGGTACAAATCAATTCATTGGATTGATCGATGGGAATGTTGGTGTGGTCAGTGTCATGTTTAGGTCCACCCTGGTTTTAATTTCGCAAGGCTGTCCTTGCCAGGATTGAAATCCTTAAATATTAAAATCGAATTTTCATTTTGTCCATACCACATGCACGAGTCTAAGGAGTAACCACAAATAAATTTTACTAAAAGGGACATCATACCGATAAATATTGGCGTGTGTTTATAGTCAAACGATTTGTTTAGTCCTAACCAATATATTAGAAAGATAAACCCCCTTTCCCCCCAAAAAAGGATATCCGATCGACTGAACAGCAATAATTTTCAATTAATTTTTTTGGTTCCAAATCACATCCTTTTCGATGTCATACGATTAACATGCACTTTTGCATATGACATTGATGGATTGTTTTTATATAACATAACAATTTTTTGCTATAATATATTACACAAAAAGGATTATAAATTATCCTTTTTTGCTGTATATATATGTAAATGTATAATTTTTAGAAGGATTATTTCTAAATTTTATCTTTTTTTATTTACCGCAAGGACATTGTATCTCCGCATGTTTTCCAAAACAACAACCAAATTTCCAATTAATTTTATTTTGAATATATACTCGTATATACATAGGTATACTGTTACAACCTCATTAAGGATAAGACGATGCATTAGAGGTCGGGCATATTTTGTTTTTTTGTTTTTTTTTAGATTTAATTGGATATGGTTGAGTTTCCAGAAAGGTTCGATAATTTTTTTTTTTATATTTTCGGTTTTGGATGCGGAAGATATACACCAAACAGAAAAGTTAACGAGTAATTTAACATTTACATATCTTATTGTGGAATATTTCAGTTATTTTGAGTATACTCGAGAGCACATCATCAAAGAAGTTGTGTTAATATGTTATATATAAATGTGCTTCTCCACAATATTTTCCCAATTGGTATTCCATTCCTTTTTGAGATTTATAAAAAGATGATGCTTTACTTATTTATTGGACATTATATAATAGGCGAAAAGGGAAAGCAAAGTAATGGATTCCAAAAAAAAACAATAATAAGCAAATAATTTCAATCAATTAAAAAAAAGCTCAATTTTCCAAAAGCTTCCGCAAAAACTCTAATACCTTCTCAATTATTTCTAGAATCACAATTTAATTAAAAAACTAGATGTTAAACATTATTATAAAAATATCACATTTTCAAAATTCCAGCATCATTTAAAATCCCACTTGAAAGTTGATGTGATTGTGTAACGTGCACTATTTTTAAACAGATGGCAAATCCAACCCCGAATTAGAAAACGTAATCAAGAGAAGCTTTCCGTATGCATACTAAATAAATTGGGAACAGTAGCTTATTTATAATTAATGCTAAAAACGTTGCACATAAAAATTATATGGCTGCAAAGAGTAAGAAAATTGGTACATTTATTAAAACGGTATTGTCCGCTCTATAAATCTCGACGTATTTATAAATTAAACAGTAGCAAATTGAGCAAAGCAGTTCAATGGGCTAAAAAAGTAAAAGCTCAAAATATCAAAAGCTAAAGCAAAAGCTCTAAAACCTTCTCAATTATTTCTAGAATTTTGATTACTACATTACTCATGTGGTTACTTCATTTAATGTTTAAGCAAAATTTAAAACATTTCTGATCATTTTAAATTAATGAGCTTTAATATGTCTTGTTTGACCTGACAGCTGCCAACAATCAAATTGCAGATTTGGCTCCAAATTCGCTAAAGCTTCGACGACCCAAAAGAGCTTTCACAAACCAAAATCGTTAATTTAAAAACAAATTTGATTGGCAATGATTAATGCAATTTACTTTGCATATAAATTTATATGGATGCAAAGAGTAACGAAAGTAATATATTTATTAAAACAGTACTGTCTGTTCCATAGATCTATGCATATTTAAAAAAAAATTGTAGCAGATTGGGCAAATGATTTCAATGAGCCCAAAAAAAAGTAATTGCTTAAAATATCAAAAGCTCATGCAAAACCTCCAAAACCGTCTCAATAATTTCTAGAATTACAATTTAGCTAAAAGTATGAGCAATTCTCATGTGGTCACTTTATTTGATGTTTCAAAATTTTTTTTTTTAATAATCTCTATACTCGTTCTGGGGTTCAAGGCTCTCCCGGCTATATCGCAGTTCACTTATTTGCGTCCTTGCCTTACGCCAATTGATTGGCCAAATAGAGGACGCATGGCCACAGGTCCGATTTGTTTTAACTATTTCTCGTAATTTTAAATTAATGTCTTGTTTGGCCTGAGAGCTCGTAACAATCAAATTGCAGATTTCCCACCAAATTAGCAAAAGCGATACAATTATTCAAACAGTTCTGTCTGCCCCATAAATCTATACATATTGAAAAAAAAAAATAGAAAAATGAGCCAATTCAACGGGTCCAAAAAAAAGTTTAAAAGCTCTAAAGGCGTCTCAAATATTTCTAGAATACTCATTCGTATACTTCATCTGATGGTAGAACGAAATTTAGAACAATTCTAATCGTTTTTAATTAATAAGCTTAAATTCGTCTTGTTTGACCTGAGAGTTTTAAAAAAGAAAATTAAGAAAGCTTCGACGTTTCAAGGAAGGTTTTACAAATCATAATAATCAATGTAGAAATGAAAAGCTTATTTGGATGCAAAGGTTAAAAAAAGTGATTCATTTATAAAACCGTACTCTCTGCCTTTATAAGGGTATCTAAAAAGCTCTAAAAAGCTAAAGCTCTAAAATATTCTAAATCATTTTTGATATTACGATTTCATTTGATATCAACCAAAACTTAAAACATTTCTGATGATTTTAAATTAATGAGCTGTATTGTTTGATCTGAGGTATCCTAATAAGCAAATTGCAGATCTCGCCCGAAATTTGCAAAAACTTCGACGACTCAATGAATCTTTTATAAACCATAATAATTAATTTAGAAACAAAAGCTTACGGGCAATAATAAATGTTAAATACTTTGCATATACAATTTGAATGCAATGAGTAAGGAAAGTAATAGATTTATAAAAACAGAACTGCCTGCCCCATTTTTATTAAAATTGGCTGGACCCCACGTAGATTCCGCACTCAATGCCATAAAGGCCTGCCTTCGCAAACTGAATATGTTTAGACCAAGGCAAAGAGGACAACTGATCTTAGTACCAAACTAAAAATTCTGCACAAGAAACATGACCTACCATAAGAAGGACATTGCCCATTACGATGAAGCTTGGGACAAAATTAAAGCTAGATATAACAAAGGTAAACACGTAGTTCATATGTTATTGAAACAATTTGTAGAACAACCAAGCTTGCATCAAAATTGCCCAAAATCGCTCTGTCAATTAACGGACGTATCGGATGAAGTAATCCGGGGTTTAAAGGTACTTGGCGAACAAGCTGAAGGACGTGATCCATGGCTAATCTATATTCTAGTTAACAAACTAGATGATGACTCGAAAGAAGCGTGGGCTCACGAAATGGCGAGTGTTGATTTTCCCACATTAGATCAATTATTTGAATTTTTAAACCAGAGAAGTGATGCTCTCGAAAGCATTAATTCAATTTTAAAACTTAAATCGAGCAAAAGGGTTAATTCAATGTTTCAATTGTTTATCACCTACACATCAGTCTACAGTATGCAGATCACGATACAATTGCAGATTATGTAAACGCAGACACCATGTGACATTACATCCTGTATCGGAAGTTATTGTCAACGAAGACACTAATGGAGAGGATGTTAACCCAACTCATAAACCAGAAACTACTTCCTATAATACAACAGTTAATTTTAGATCATGACGACATAATCAGCTGCAAATGCTTTTACCAACAGCCATTGTTTTAGTCGATGATAGAAACGAGAATATGCATAGATGTTGTATTTTACTGGATTCAGGATCCCAATCTTCCTTTAATTCCGAAAAATGTGTACAACGATTACAATTACAGAAACGGCAACATTTATTACCTACCCCATCATTCAGTAACTAAAGAATCCAGCAGTACCACCAAACTACGCGTAGTTTTTGACGGTTCCAGCAAAAGCAGCAGCGGTACCTCTTTGAATGAAATACTGACGGTCGGACCGACCATTCAACCAACATTATGGACGACATTAATGAGATTTAGACACAATAAAATTGCATTAACTGCTGATATAATAAAAATGTATCGTCAAGTTGTAGTCTCTTCAGATGATACAAGCTATCAACGAATTCTTTGGCGGGAGAATCCAGATCAACAACTTAAACATTATCAGATAACAAGTTTAGGTTGTTCTGCTTTTTTGGCAATCCGTTCGCTCCAACAATTGGCTCATGATAACGGCGATGAAAGCATTATCAAACATATATGTGAAGATTTCTACGTTGATGATTTTTTGTCCGGTGCTCCCGGATATGTATATTAAACAAAGGAGGGTCCTCTTTACAAAAAATGGCGATCCAATATACAAATTTTAAATGATTCAACTCATGCCACAACCACTAGAGAATTATGTAGTGATGACATTTCTGCGGTATTAGTGCTTGGTCTCCAGTGGCATCCCAATACAGGCGTTCTAACATTTCAGGTTAAACCGGCACAAAATGGTGAGATTACAAAATGGAAAATAATATCAGAAGCTTCTCGAGTTTTTGATCCATTAGGATTTCTCTCTCCATCTATTGTATTATTAAAAATTATATTTCAAAAATTGTGGTTTTTAAAGATAGATTGGGATGACCGAAGAATAAGAGGAGAATTCAAATATTTCGAAGATGTGAAGATTCATCGATTTACCAATCACAATGAAAATCTCGAAATTCATGGTTTTGTAGATGCAAGTGAGGTGGCGTATTGTGCGGTGATTTACAGTAGAGTTATAAATAAAAAGGCGATAGATTATTCAATACTAATCGAATAAGGTCAAAAAGACAGTTTCACAAAGCATCCCCTCCGAATTTAAGGAGCTCCGAATTAATGCAGTCCACTCCAGGTGAGCGGTTTCGTTTCAATCTCTGCATGGCTTTAGTAAATTCCTCATGGGATGGCTCCTCAGTGCAAATCTCCGCAGTCTGTCTTAGAGGTGGCTCAACAACAGTCTGTGACGCACGATGAACATCAAGCAGGTCAGTAAAGTGTCCACTCCCATGCGTCAAGTACTGCGTACACAAAGAAATTACGCGAACTGCGCTCATTGCTAAGTTGTTGTACTTTCATAACCTCGGCCTTCCACCAGTCTTGTTTTTCTTCCGACTGCAAGACGACACTCGTCACATCAAACCAATCATTCTTGGGTCTTACTTTCACTATACCTAAAGTCTGTTGAGCAGCACTGACAACCGAAGTTTTCAGTACCTCCCAGACAGAGTTCACGCAGTCAGACTGGTAATTAGCTACATCAATGTTGTCGCTGACTAGATTCTGATATCGTTTCTTTTGATCTTTATTTATCAGACCTTCATAGTCGAAACATACCATGCGTTTCACTGTGTTCCTAGACTTGTACAAGAACTTCAATCGTAGCTTTGCAGCGACCAAATGATGATCGCTGCCTACGTATTTGGTTGTTGACCGATAAGTTCTCACATCCTGCACAACCTCAGCCCGTCCTATGGAAACTAACACATGGTCAATTTGGCTGCGGGAAGTTCCGCGAGGATGTGTCCATGTCTCTAGATGTATGTGTTTGTGAGGGAAGAATGTGCTTGCTACTCTAAGATCATGAGCAACCGCAAAGTACATCATTTTCTCACCATTATCGGTCGCAGTTTCGTGTCGGGAGTATACGGACCTATGTTTTCACACAAGTCCGTCTGATTTCTGCCAACTCTAGCATTGAAGTCCCCAATTACCATTGGTCCCCAAGTCATTGTTAAATGAGTCTTTATCTTGGGGCTGGCTGACTTCTGTGGGCACATGTACACAAATTATCAACAGGTTGACTAACTTCATTCGCAAGCATTGCTTACACAATCGGTTGTTGACTGCTTGGAAATCCAAAATAGCGTTCTTTACCTGCGGCCCAAGAAGAAACCCAGCTCCAAGATTTCCGAGGTCATCTCCACTGTAGAGTAACGTACATCCCTGGGACACATGGTCTCCACTTTTAGGCCAGCGTGTTTCTTGTAGAGCAACGAGTTCCAGCCGATACTCCTTCATGCACGTGATTAGGCCCTCTAACGCACCTGGTTTTCTAAGTGATTGCACGTTCCACGTGCCGATCATAAATCTCGTGTCCGGATACTTGAGCGGGGGTCCAGTGTTGATTTGGCGGTATCCATTTTTATTTTTGTTGACTTTATAAACACTTGATTTTTTTACGGATGCGGGTTGTCAGCCCAACGATCCAACTGTTTAGTCGCCTCCTACGACAAGCAAAAGATACTGTGGTGGTATTCTTGGGAAACATGTTCGTGCAATTTAGATTTACGAGACATGTGAGTGCCCCTCGACCACAGTAACATTGAAGTGGGATGAGAAATGCATTCTAATGATGTAGAAGTATTTATACATAATGTTATGCTCAAATATATTATGTTAACGATTCCACGATTATCTTCATAATTTCATAAACAACCATACACACATACTCATAATGTGTGTCATAATGATAATTGCATTGATGTGGTTACATAAATGCTATGTTATAGTTCAACCCACAACAAAAAATTAATTTATCACCAAAAAAAAAAAAGAAAAGCCGCAAAACTTTTTTTTGATTTTTGCGACACCCAAAATATCATCATACATACATAAATTTCCTCTATTCTACATACATATGTACAACTACATACATACATACATACATGTATGATTATGTTTTGCCACGGTATATACGAGTACAAAAATCCAGATACGTCGAGTACTTTGTAATTTCAAAAACTATGTTATATAGTTACAGAGCAAAACAAGTTACTGTGTAGAAAAGTTATATTTAATTACGAAGTGGAAAAACCACATCACACCCACCCACATACTCAATTGGAAACTAAATACGATTGACAAACCTAATATTGTTTGAAAATAAGTGTAAATGTGTCATTCTTTATTAATTTAATCTCGCAGGAGACATAAAGTTATCGACATGAAGAAATATGAGAATGTTCGCTGTTGTTGTTGTTGTTGTCAACAATTTTCCGAGAAAAACGAAAATATCATGTACGCAGCGTAATAAGTTAAATAGATAAGAGGAGCATATAGAAATTATCTAAACTTGAAACAATATTCGATTACAAAGATACTTTATCGAAGATAGAAATTCGAAAGCTTTTGGGAAATGGGTACAGCAAAAGTTTTGCGTTACAACACAATTATTTCGTCGTTACTTTGTTGTATGTGCGCGAGAAAAAATTTAGTAATGGGTTATGATGGACATGAACGTTGCATCACAAAATATACATTTTATGTTCATAACCATTAGATTCTATGCACGGTTCTTATATACGTTGGTCACGCGAACTAGAATTGATGGAAAAAATCACTTGGGAAACCCAGGAGTGTTGAAAAGTCTAATCACATCCATGAAGGTGTGTCAGCTGGACTTGAAACTTATTCTGAGAAAAAGTGTCTGAAAACTTTTTTACTTGTGCTGGTGAATGTAATAAAGTCATTCACTTTGGATGTGCAGGGATTAAAAAACCAGTGTTTTATGTAATTTCGGTAATTCCGAATTTTTCATGGCGATGTGGTATGTGTATTGATGTTTATAAAATTCTCAAGGAAAAGATTGATCGTATGTGTAATTTTATTGACGCTATATCAGCTTCTTGTCCTTGCTAAATAAAACATCGTCCGATATTAATATTAACGTGGACAGTTTATGGCTTAAACCAACACCATTGCAACAGTTTTCGTCTGTAAAATTAAAAAAAAAAAACACAAACTGATACGGAACATGCTACACTAATACTTACACGGTCAAAAAGAAATGAGAATAATAACATAACAACGGCTTCAACTGCTCAATCGCTAGACAATCATCTGGCCTAAAAAATGTTTTATTGGTAGTTGTGATTTGAACTCTATACTCTGCGTATATACTGTTGAGCCGCTACGGTGGATTTGTAAGCATCCGCGGTAAGTCCAAATCATTTCTTTTTGGCCTACTTGACAACAACTTCGACGTTATTATTATTTCTGAGACGTGGCTTACCGAATGTTATAAGTCTGAAGAATATTTTCCGTCGGATTACATCGTTCATAGAAAGGACATTCATGGTTTCAGCACCTATCTCAAAGGCGGCGAAGTACTGTTTGTAGTTAAAAATACAATTTCGAACGAGGTAATTGCGTACCACCCTAGTCTCGACGTGATAGCTGCCCGTGTAAAAATTGCACGGTCCTCCATTCTCATCGTCGCGCTGTATATTTCTTTTGGCTCAAACCAGGACCTCTTCAAACCAGGACTAGATCTTCTAGTTTTTCGATTTGGAGGTGCTGCCAGCAATACGTGACGATGAACAAATACTGATAATTGGCGATTTTAATCTTCCGAGTACTATACAGGGTTGGATACCGATGGTGTTTTTACGGCATTTTCTGACGAGGACAATGCCTTGGCTACGATGGATTACTTCGCAAGCATTTCTGCAACACAAGTTAACCGTACGTGTAACAGTCGAGGGAAATTTCTGGATCTTGTATTCACAACTGACCATAGGTTCTCAGCAGATTTGACATGCGAGGATTTTCACGAAGAATGCACCATTCCTTCCAGTAATAATTTGTTTTTTGATTTTAGAAAGGTAGGTATCGAAAGATATGTTCCGTCGAGGTCTACTAAACCGGTCTACAACCATACAGGTTGCATGGCAATCAGTATTATCCTACGTTCACTAAAGCTCGTAAGGAAGTTTAAATCTTAAACAGTTTCCTAGAAGTGAAGTTGTCTTCCAAACCACGAGGCTTCGAATCAGTCTATGAACCGTATATCATACGCCAAATGTCAAAACGTTTGAGCTTTGAAATAATCCGGAGTTCACTCAACTATCGTTTACCTCAGAAGAGGTCTTTGATTGTATATCCAACATTGACATCAATAAGGGTGCAGGTCATGGTGGTTATCTCCCATTCTGATTAAAAATTGCGCGGAGAGCCTGTGTAATCACATTAGTGTTATCTTTAAAGAAAGCCTTCGAACGCAAGTTTTTCCAGATCCGTGGAAAATATCATTCATACGTCTCATATTCAAATCGGTTAAACGAAGCGAGATCATCAACTATCGCGGGATTGCCATACTTTGTATCATTCCAAAGCTGTTTGAGCTGAGGAACTCTCTATGGCATGGCGGAAACTCAAAATAAAAAAAAGTGCCGGGCCAGATGGCATTCCATCAAAGGTCGTTAGAATCGCTGCAGAAATCCACCCAAAAAAGGTGTTACACGTGATGAACCGACATCGTACAGGCCACTCTGTCTGCTGGATACTTTCGGAAAACTCTTCGAACATTTGCTGTTACACAGACTGGCCAACGAAGTTGATAGAGCCGGTGGACTTGCTAATAATCAATTCGGATTTCGAGCAGGGCACTCCACAACAGATGCTATAGTGGCGGTTATGAAGGTTGTAGATGCAGCCGCTGAGGGTACACAATACACGCGGCGCTTCCCAGTAGTAATTACACTAGACATAAGAAATGCCTTTAACAGCGCATCTTGGGAATTAATTCTAAAAGAACTAAATAACTCCAAAGTTAGCCCATATCTGACGAAGGTACTTGAATTGTGACAAAGACGACCCGGACAACAAAAGGGCTCATCAGATTGATGACAAATGTTGGTGGACCAACCACCGGAAAAAGGAAATTGCTCTAATCGGTTGTTTTATCCGCAATAATTTATGGAGCCCCATATGGATACGAGCTTTAGATATTGCAAGGGCGTCCGAGCAGTTTGAACGGGTACAACGTACTCTAGCACTGCGTATATGTAGTGCTTACAGAACGGTAGGAAGGGAAGCAGCTTTCGTGATATCAAACATGCCACCGGTCAATTTAATTGCGAAATGTAGACTAGCGGTTCTGCAGGGAACACCAATCGTTGAGGCCAAAGAGGAATTGATGCAAAAATGGACCATGGACCAGAGAGCTCATTCCAAGTCTAAGGGAATGGGTGAATCGTAAGCATGGGGAGACGAACTTTCATCTGACACAGTTCCTGACAGGTCACGGCTGCTTCAATAGCTATCTGCATCGAATGCATACTAAGGATACTCCTAACTGCGCATATTGTGAAGAGGACGACACACCAGAGCATACGATACTGTACTGTGCAAGGTGGGAAGAAACGAGAAAGAAATGTACCGATACTGTAGGAGAGATGACACCACGAACCAACCTCAACGCAAGATGATTACGGTAATATTGACCATAAAAATGAGGGACGAAGCGAGCACAACGACTTGAACAAACAAGAAAACAATATAGACATCCAGCGGTCGAAGTAACGCAAACTTTGTGGTACCGGGCGCTGCGAGGAGCTGAGGTAGGGGGTTTTTTAGTGGGTAAGAGTCCGGCACAACGTCCATGAGGGTTTTCCCACTACTGGGGGAAAAAAAAGCTCTTTGAATCAATGGTTCGTCGATTTTTGTTTTTCCATCTTTTGTATGGTATATTTCGCCTGTGCAAAGTATATTTCGGCCATCTTCACAGTACGATTGATGCCAGACTACAGTTGGTCGTGGTCTATACTGATTTTTCAAAGGTCTTTGACAAAATTGATCACGCAATTCTGATCGACAAGGTAGTGCAATTAAACTCCAAATTCATCCCAGTTAGACGGTTGCACTGTTACATATCAGATCGTTGGTATCTTGTAAAGTTGAACGATTCCCGTTTTCGTTTTTTCCATCCAACATCCAGGGGTTCCTCAAGGCAGCCGCTTGGGAACATTGTGGTTCTCACTCTTCGTAAACGATGTAGTGAACTGAATGTCGCGTATTGATTGCTCCGTGTTACTTGCTCGTGTAAATTTGTATATGCTCCCGAGCGCCGTTTCCGTCGTTGTGACGGATTTTTATACATCCATTGTGAATCTACGAACCTCAGTTAATCGGAACCTGTCTTGAACAAATCTCCTTGACGCAGAAGTCAGTCCCAAGAAAATGACTCATTTTTACCATTACTTGGATGATCTGATGGCATCTATCAATCAAATAAGATGTTAGAAGCTAGAGTTGGCAGATAATGGGCAGAGAATGATGTACTTTGTAATCGCTCACTATATAGTTTAGAGTAACATTCATATTCTTCCCTCATAAACAGATCCATTTGGAAACATGGACAAATCCTCGCAAAATTGCCCATAGCGTAACTCGTGAGCTCGGGTTTTGCCGGATGTGACAACTTATCGGTTAACAACCAAATACATATAGGCAGCGATCATCATTTGGTCAAAGCTATGATGGAAGTTGTCGTACATGTCTGGGAATAGAACGAAACGCATGGAATGAAGAACAAAGGAAACGATGTCAGGATCTTATCAGCGACCAGATTGAGGAGGCCCTAATCACCAGTCTGACTGTGTGAACTCTGGGTGGGTGGTACTTATTAAAAATTGATTGAAATCTTATAGCTGGTGACGAGCTACACATCTCTGAGGAGTAGCGATTCCATGGTTAGCTCATAGGAAACCTCAATATGGACTGCTTTCGTGGCCAAAACACAAAAAGTTGAATGTGTTTGGAAATGACTGATTCGGCTCGGGGTTGAATGGTTGCCCATTTTGGGTTTGATTGGAAAATTGGAAAATTCAATACTTACGACTTATTATGATGACCGTCGTTATCCTACTCGTAATATCCCTGATTCATCAATAAACTGCTTTAGGTATTTTAATCTGTTCGATGATATGGTTTTTCTTTGTTTGATGCAATTAGGTTCATCACTGGATGTTGGTGCTGGATGTTACGCTATGGAAGAAGGACCATACCACCATACATCGAAATCGTGCAGCTTCCCTGATTTAATTATAATAATTATAATAATTAAACAAAAGTGGACTAATGGCGGACACCCACCACTCAAGAGTAATGCTCCACTCACAATGGTTTAACAATTTTCCAAATGTAAATGGAACTGTTTTTCATGGAACACATTCATTGGACCGCTGTTCGAAATGATTCTCCTAACATGGACGGACAAAACTTAAATGGCAGGTGAATTTCAAATTGGCCAGTATTATCAGTTGTTTTGGTTTGATTGAAATAATTTTCACATAATTCATTCTGCTTTCGATCGATAAATTTGGGATTATGACTGGAATCGCTTCGATTTCTCATAACTGTCTCAACAGTCTACCTCATCGCCGGGAGATATTGACTGCATTTGATTGTTTTGATTTTGATTTATCTGACTTGCCCTCATCTACCCGACCTATTGATGAATTTTGCATAATTAATTTTTCGTTGGAAAATACCTTTCCCTTTGAAAGGAGCTCAACAAATATATCTGCATCAATAATTATATCATCTTCTGCACCTTAGTAAAAGTACGGGTTAGCTAATGGGTACTGCTTGAAATGACGAAGATTGATAAACTGTGACACTGGCGATTGTTTGGCTGAAAAATTCGTAGGCGTCGATTTGAAAAGACGGCTCAGATTAATTCCATGGTATTATTGTTAAGCACACTACTTCCTATAAGTATACCCATTTATAGATGCTGCAATACCCGATATAGCTAGTGTTTGCATCTAGTATTCTCTTTTTAGTAGGTCCCTTTTCTCATCCACTGACATTCTGTTGAACTTAGCGCATTCAAACTTGTGTTGTTCTTCTGAGCGCAATGAACATAATTGAGACTGACTCGATGCAACGTGAGCTTTGACAGAAACATTTGGATTATTGAGGACGTTTCATTGCGCCCTTTAATGATTCGAGTACATCAATTCGTCTAGGCAATAAGCCAAAGGATTGTTTGACCGGTTCTATGTCATAATCTACCAAAGTTTGTATCCATGCACTATTGGTATCTTCATCTTTTGTAGCAGCTCGAATATTCGACTCACCGATATTCGATTCTGCCACAAACAAAACAATTAGTGAAATTCAAATATAATCCAACTTATTTGAATTAAGCGTTCACTAACCCCATCACATATCAATCTATCCAACCAACACTATCTAATAACCGAACCATTACTATAAAACATTTATAGTAAAACCATCGCCATCCAACCAACATCACCACGAACTAACAATGTTCGGTGATGCAATAATAATCCACTGCACTACATAAGTGCAATGTCGACCATCGCCGGCGCATGTGTTCCCTCTTCACAAAACGAAGACGAAGGCGACGTCATCACACAACAAAACAAAACACAATATTGTCGTCCATTGCATTTTATTACCTCTACGAACAAGTACATGTGTAAAACGGTGGTGAAAATAATAAAATTAAAATTAAATAAATAAATAATTAATAAATTTATAAAATAATTAAATAAATAATAAATATTGCTGTGTGTGTACATGTTTTCATTTTTGAGAAGTCCGCACCGTATAGACAAAATAAATAGGAACGATCCTATAAATTGGTGACCTCAACGTCGGTTTTTACCGAAAAAAAAAAAAAAAATAACAACCAAGTCACGCAACCGCGTGGGAAGAAAATAAAACGTGGTGTATCGGACGACCCACCCACACAACGCGGGAACCTACTAACATAAAAATAAACCCACGTACCAACGAGGGAATAATATAAGTATATATACAATATACACGTGGCGAAGGGACCGCAACCCACCCACGCAACGCGGGACACCGTGGGACAACGCAAACGGTGAAGCGATCCACCCTCACCGCAACGAAGCAGCAGCAGCAGCAGGAGAAACAGCAACAACAACGGAAATAACAAAATAACCGGTAACAAGTTTTTTTTTTTAAGTAAAATATTTTTTTTCTCTTGTATTAAAAGTATTTTTTTTTGCAATATTTTTTTTAATTCAATCATTTTTTTTCATATATAAACTTAACGTAGAATCATTTTTATTTTCCAAAATTTAACGTAGAATCATTATTTTACTGTACAATTTATATATTTTTCACCACCACGTGCACACCCATCCATAGTCTCACACCCTGGTCGTTTTCTCGTTTCTTAAGTTTATTTTTACATTTATTTTTTTTAAATTAAAACGAGCCCCCCCAATATAAGGTAGGACGAAAGGAACTCCATATTCGGGGGTTTCTCACAGTATAGTGTTGTATTGTTGTATTTTTATTGTTTTATTGGTTTGTGCGGACTGCAAGGTATATACGCTGATAAAACCAAGTACCTGCAAACATTATCAGCCTTGCAACCAGAAACGTGCGATGTGATCTCGGATCTCCTCCTCAACCCGCCGACAACCAACCAATACAACACATTAAAGCAAACGCTGCTAGAACGACTAGCACCATCGGGCGAACGTCAGCTAGAACAATTGCTTTCAGGACAGCAATTAGGCGACCAAAAACCATCTGACGCTTTACGGCACATGCAAACACTGGCTAACAATAATTTTAATGAAAATATCATTAAATCTTTGTGGGTACGTAAAATGCCGGAGTTGATTCGCATAGCGCTGGTAGCACAGCCCGAATCCTCCACGACACAAACGTTAGCCAAGATAGCCGACAAGATGTATGATGTCATAAACATCACATCTCAAAGCGTCAGTCAAGTCAATGCACCATACCGGCAATCAAGAGAACGCAGTGGAGACAGAACTCCCCGTTCAGCAACAGCACCAAACACACTCGAACAAAGACTGTCGAGAATCGAGTCCAGACTCGACGGGTTACTCAGAGGTCGAAGCCGTTCGCGTGGACGACGAGCTCCCTCACGCAATCGAACCCGCAGTCCCAGCAACAACACTTACCAACATGGTAAATGCTGGTTCCACACAAAGTTTGGTAGAGCCGCCAGAAAATGCACGCCACCGTGCAATTTCACCACGTCGCAACCATCGACGTACGCGGCCGCCGTAAAGATGGACATTGACCACCAAAAAAACTGTTAGAGTCACGGGTTGAGAGCAACATGCCTCCCCTGACCACAAACACACCCTATACGTCACGTTTGTTTGTGTACGATAGACACAACAAACTCACCTACCTAGTCGACACTGGCGCTGACCTTTCGGTTATTCCAGCAATGAATTTAAAAATGAATTACACATTAGCTAATCGAAATTCAAATCTAGTCTTATCGGCTGCCAATGGTTCAATCATCCACACGTACGGCACAAAATTGCTTAACGTGGATATCGGACTCAAACGAACCTTCACGCACGCTTTCATTCTAGCTGCAGTGAACCGTCCGATCATTGGCGCCGATTTTCTAAGCAAATTCGGACTTCTTGTCGATGTCAAACACAAACGGCTGATTGACCCAGCTACAAAGCTGTCAATAAACGCCACAATGGTTCGTGTTAACACACCAACACCGATCCATTTCAACATCGACAACGGCTACGGCACTCTGCTCAAAAAGTACCCACTACTTACAGCAGAGCCGAACTATAAAATGCCAGTCCGACACAACGTGGTTCATCACATCGTCACGGAAGGCCATCTGCCCGTGTCGAGACCACGCAGACTAGATTCGGTGCGTCACAAAGCTGCACAAGCAGAATTTCAACACATGGTGGAATTAGGGATTTGTCGAACATCGACATCTTCCGTTTCTTGTCCATTACACATGGTCAAGAAGAAAGATCAAGACTGGAGGCCATGTGGGGACTATCGGCGTTTAAACACGGTTACGATACCGGATCGCTACCCGATACCCCACATTCAAAACTTCACCATGCACTTGCATGTCTGCAAAGTTTTCTCCAAACTTGATCTCATCAGAGGTTATCACCACATTCCCGTGGCACCTGAAGACGTTTTCAAAACGGCAATCACAACACCATTTGGCCTCTTCGAATACACCCGAATGCCATTTGGATTACGCAATGCCGCACAAACGTTTCAGCGCTTCATGAACGAAGTCGTTCGAGATCTCGACTTCGTTTTCGTCTACATAGACGACATTCTTGTGGCATCTCAAACTGAGGAACAACACAAACTCCATCTGGAAACACTTTTCCAACGACTTGTCGAGTTTGATGTTCACATCAAGAGCTCAAAATGCGTCTTCGGCGCATCCACTCTTGATTTCCTCAGCCACACGATCACCGCTAATGGCATCCTTCCGTCACAAGACCGAATCAATGCCATTAAAGAATTCCCAGCTCCTACCTCAATCAAGAGTATTCAGCGATTCATCGGCATGGTCAACTACTACCACCGATTTATACCAAAGCTCGCTGAAATACTCAACCCAATTCACAGCCACCTGGCAGTACTACTACGTAAGCCCAAAACCGCCAAGAACTTTTCTTGGCCTGACGAATATCAACACGCATTCACGTCACTCAAGGCTGAATTGGCACGCACAACACTCTTGTCTCATCCACTGAGCGACTCAAAGCTCAGCATAACTACTGATGCATCAAACACTGCTGTCGGAGCAGTCATGCAACAGTACAACGACAAGTGTTGGGAACCCCTGGGATTCTTCTCAAAGAAGCTCTCGGATGCCGAAAAGAAATACTCTGCAAACGATCGGGAATTACTCGCAATATATCTAGCAATAAAACACTTCAGATATTTTGTCGAGGGTCGGGACTTCACAATTTCGACCGACCACAAACCTCTCACTCGAGCAATTCAGTCTAAAACTGAACGCAATCCAAGGCAAGCACGCCACTTAGATTATATTAGTCAATTTACCACGGACATCCAGCATGTTCAAGGTACCGACAACGTTGTCGCGGATACACTTTCGCGCACAACAGCAAACGAAACGGCCACAGTCGAGACTCACTTCGACTGCAACAAAATCGCACAAGCGCAAAAAGCAGACTTGGAACTTCAGAATTTACTTTCTGGTTCCGCTTGTCACGCCAGTTCATCACTGAAACTGGAGCTTTTCACACTACCTGGCCTCGAAATCTACTGCGAAACATCTACGGGTGCAAATCGCCCGTACATCGCAGAGCAACTACGTCGAACCATCTTCGACACTCTACACGGTATCTCACATCCTGGTGTCCGCGCAACTCGTAAATTGATTACTGCTCGATACTTTTGGCCAAGTATCAACAAAGACGTGACCCATTGGGCACAAGCATGCTTATCTTGCCAAAAATCAAAAGTCCAGCGACACACAAAATCGCCTCTTGGACAATTCGCAATTCCACCTGGTCGATTCGAGCATATTCATTTGGATGTCGTAGGACCACTTCCTCCATCCAATGGATACTCATACCTACTCACCTGTGTCGATCGTTTCACTCGATGGCCAGAAGCGTACTGCATGAGCGACATGTCTGCAGCAACCATTGCCACCACATTCGTTCACAACTACGTATCACGATTTGGCGTTCCACTTGACATCACCACTGATCAAGGAACCCAATACGAATCGAAGCTTTTCTCGGAGTTAACGAAACTCCTCGGCTCGCATCGGATACGTACAACGGCTTACCACCCACAAGCCAATGGCATGGTTGAACGCTTCCACCGCCAGCTCAAAGCTGCTCTCAAGGCCCGAGGCAACACAATTCACTGGAGCTCCGAAGTACCAATCGTTCTACTTGGTATTCGAGCAACGGTTAAAGAAGATCTGAAGTGCTCACCAGCCGAAATGGTTTACGGTCAAACCATCAAGCTACCCGGTGAGTTCTTCGTCGAACATCCTCTACCGTCTCCATCCACAACCGACACAGTCATCGACCAACTTCGCACCACCATGCAAAATCTTATCCCCACGGCAACAAGACCAACGAATGAAAGCAACATATTCGTTCCCAAATCGCTCAACAATTGCGATTACGTCTTTGTCCGGGTTGATAAGGTTCGTACTGGATTACAATCTCCATACGATGGGCCATACAAAGTTATACGCCGCTTACGCAAGCAATTCATTGTCTCAATCAAAGACAAACACCACTCAATCTCAATCGACAGATTGAAACCGGCCTACGGTATTCTCAACACAGCTGATCAAATATCAGCCAGCAAACGATATAAAACCGTCCGGTTCAACGTATAACGTCTCAAAACCAATGGTTTCTCATCTGGAGAGGGGGTACTGTAGCAGCTCGAATATTCGACTCACCGATATTCGATTCTGCCACAAACAAAACAATTAGTGAAATTCAAATATAATCCAACTTATTTGAATTAAGCGTTCACTAACCCCATCACATATCAATCTATCCAACCAACACTATCTAATAACCGAACCATTACTATAAAACATTTATAGTAAAACCATCGCCATCCAACCAACATCACCACGAACTAACAATATTCGGTGATGCAATAATAATCCACTGCACTACATAAGTGCAATGTCGACCGTCGCCGGCGCATGTGTTCCCTCTTCACAAAACGAAGACGAAGGCGACGTCATCACACAACAAAACAAAACACAATATTGTCGTCCATTGCATTTTATTACCTCTACGAACAAGTACATGTGTAAAACGGTGGTGAAAATAATAAAATTAAAATTAAATAAATAAATAATTAATAAATTTATAAAATAATTAAATAAATAAATAATTAATAAATTTATAAAATAATTAAATAAATAATAAATATTGCTGTGTGTGTACATGTTTTCATTTTTGAGAAGTCCGCACCGTATAGACAAAATAAATAGGAACGATCCTATACTTTCTTGCTAACCATGATAGGCCAGTGGCCAGTCAAATTTTTTAACTGGAAATTCGTGGTAATTTGCAATCTCATTCCATGAAAGTCGTGATAAAATTCCAAAATGGCCGATTTGCCATCAAAATTGAACTCAATTTTGATTTATTATGGGAATTTGTGTAAGTTTGAGATCTCATTTCATTGATGGCCACCCAGATTTTCGTAAACATTTCTACGGCCATCACAAATCCAATGAAGTAATTTATTTTGCGTATAGAATTATCTTGCGCTGCAAAAACGAGATCTCTTTTCTTGCAAATCGCTCATTTTTTTCTTGTGACGGAAATTTTCCGAGTTCTCATTCTCTGAAGATCGAGCAATAGTTTCCTCAATTTTTATTTATTGGGAATTCGAAATTTCATTCCTTGACAATCGCCCTAAAAACCCTCATTTGCGTGGACATCTTCACGATTACTAATCTTGAATCGTCACAGATCTATTCAAATTTTTATTTTGTTTAGGAAATTTAATTTGATTTGATTTGAATGTTCGACCAAGCATTAAGCAGGATCTCCCGAAGATGGCCGGGCCTCACCGAACACCCGTTTACACATAACATAAAGAGGATTTGGATAGGTTCACTTAGAATGATAGAAATTGACTCGGTTACAGACACTTGGTATAGCCAATAGTTAGTAACAAAGGACAATACAATTCTAATCTACTTATATAATTTTTCAGCATCGCTGGGCTCTGAAATCAAATTTATTAGTTTGCTGGCGGGTCACGCTTATTAGATACTCCTGAAAATTCAATTCAAATTAGTTGTGATTTATTTTATTCTGTAATCCAATATTTAACTAATTATTTTACTTTTAAGATTAACTAGCCTAGATTCTGAAATTTAGATTGTAATTATTATTATTTGTAATTATTTGTAATTATTAATTCCCTTTATTTGAGCTGTGATAGATTCTGTTATGGATGATAAATAATAACAGCCCCAGTTCCTTAAAAATGATCAGTTGGTTAAAAAATATCAATTGATTATAAAAGATCGATTGGAAAAATAGTATCAATTCTCATATCTACAAATTTCTTTTTCTCGTTTATCTTCTGCATTATTCGTCGTTCGCTCTTTAAATTTTTTGAGTAGTACAATATACTTGCTATATGGGTGCATTTTAGAGAGAATTCCTTTTTGTTGCTTTTTTTTTTTTTATTTTATTTTACATGGACGAAGAAGAAAATTGCTGTAATATATCTCAACAATAGGTTTAAATTCTCAATTGACATATTATTATATTATGACATGATCATGAAAAATTATATTTTCAAATAATAATCTGGTAAAAAGAACAAAAACATATTTCAAATTATGCCTCTCTTATTCGATCAAATTTATACGATTTGGTTCAAAACGAGCTGGTTAAAAGACCGAGTTAAAATAACCCGGCTAATGAGCTAAACGATCGAATCGTTCTTGGTTAGCAAACTAACCAGTTTAGAACATCACCAAATAATAAATAGTAATGCAATATAATTTAATTTACATTTAAAAATTGTAACACCTTTCGAGTCACCTCTTAAAAAAAAAAAAAAAAAAAAAAAAATTCACAAATAAAATACATACATGCATATATCAAGTATATAAATAAAACATACAGTACGGGCTCGATTTATGCAACACAATTAAAACCGACTCATGTGCAATTACCGAACATGACGCAATTTTCGAACATTTAAGTTTTATGCATCCTTTTGTGTTCAAAATTGATTCTAACTCGATAAATTAAACTCAATTTAACTTCATTCAATTGAACATTTATTACAAAATAAAACTTTATATACATTATTACATTGTACAGCTAAAATAAACTAAAATCAATCTATATAAATTCAATTTAGGTAATTAAACACATAATTATAATTATGATAACTTAAATAATATCTAAATGAAAAACCAATTTGTTTCAGTTTAATTATACACTTTTGAAAAAATTAGAAATTTTGGATTGTTTCAAACAAATATTCTGGCGCATAACCGCTTGCTCTCGTAATTTTTGGAGAATCATCAATTCCTCCATTGTTGCATTATTTTGATTTGCCCAATCTAAACAAATTGTGAAACTTTTAATTGCCTCGTGAAGTTTAATAATTGGTTGATTGGAGGACTCTGAAATAATGGTGTCACTGTAAATAGTCTCTTCATCAGATGAAATTGGATTAGGACCCCCTAAATTGACTTCACCGATCCAGTCTTCAATGTCTCCGTTCGTGATTTGTTCGATGGGTGAAAACTCATTTAGCAAAGTTTGCAAAATCTCTACATCTGTGTTTTGATTTTGTTGCCTTTTCCGCAGTTCTATTAGTGGCAATTCATCCTCGGAATCCATTCATCATATCTCGGCCGCATTAAGATTTTCCAACAGCGTTTAATTGTAGTTTCGGTGAGGCCTTCCCAAGCATTCGCCAAAAGATTAACGGCGTGTTTTATATTAAAACATTTAATGGCTGAATCTAAGCCGTTTTCATTGGAGGCTACCAGATGTGCTAATAAACTGGTCTTGTAATTTAATTTTGTAATGTTTATTACATTTTGGTCCATAGGCTGTAGAAGTGCCGTGCAGTTTGGTGGCATACACATTATGGTTATATGTAATCCTTCAACAAAAATTTCTGAGCTACAGGGATGACAAGGAGCGTTATCCAGTAACAGCAGTGCTTTACAAGGAAATCCACGCGAAATTAAAAATTGTTTTACCTAAAATTATATGTTTAAGAATTAAGACATGAACATGATAATATGACAAAAGTAACACCTTATACCTGAGGTGCAAACGTGCTTTCGAGCCAGGTTTGAAATAACAAGGAAGTCATCCATGCGTTTTTATTGCCTCTATACACAATTTTCGACATGTTGAAATTTTTAAAAGCTCGAGGTTTTTTGGCTTTTCCTATGATGAACAAATTAACTTTGTGAGCACCAGAGCTGTTGGTACAAGCAACGAAAGTAATTCGCTCTTTGCTAATTTTACGTCCTGGCGCCGCTTTTTCATTCGCTCGAACTAACGTCTTATCTGGTAATAACTTCCAAAATAAACCACTCTCGTCGGCATTATAAACTTGGTCAGCGCTCATACCCATATCCAAAATTTGTTTTTGGAATTTAAGTACAAATGGATCAACAGCCCGACCATCATTTGACAACTTTTCACCGGTAATTTTTAAAAAACGAATGCCATACCTTAGGAACCAAAAGGTTCTGTGTGGCTTAGAGAATTTTTATATTTAATTGAACCAAAGTCGTTGGTATATCTCAACCATTTTACGGATTGCCATGTAAATCGATTCCCCTCCGTGTCCACGTTTCGAAATATAAAATGGGTTTTTGCTAATTTCGAAAAATTTAAAATATTCGTTTGGTTCATTTCTGTTACCTGAAATGGTTTATAGGAACGAACTGTCCTAACAAATTGATACCAATCATATGGATGACTGATTGCAATCGACGTTTTCTTTTTCTGCTTCTCTATAATCGCATGATCTGAATCACACTCCAAGTGAGTGTGACCCACTTCCAAGAACTTATGATCAACTGTATGGATGTTTTGTGTAGACTGCATATATACCAAAAACATTGATGCTATGAAGCTGTTTTTATTTTGTCCCGGGCACGAGTCACTATAAAAGGTTAATGAGGTTAGTGATGGTGGTAATGCGTTTATATAAGTATATAATCATGACGCCACTTCGTTTCCACCTCTATTTGCAATACCTTCGTGCCACATATGATTGACGGCACTATTTGACACGCAATCATGCACCGTCAGTGCATGCAGAGTGCAGAGTGGGCAAGCATTTTTGTAAGTCAAATGTGTAAATTCCCTTTGATTTATCCAAATCGGCTGCAAGTTTATCATTCCGCTTTTCCTCATAAGCAAGAGTCAGCAAGTTGTTGATGAATCCGTTGCTCTTCTAGTAAGCTTACTTGTTCTGAACCTTCAGCAGCTTTAATTTTGCAGTTAAGCGTATCACATTTATTGCAAACATCGACACTAGGTTTTTTAAATTTCAGATTCATAGTTTTAAAAATTCGTCTATACGTCCAGATTGACACTGACTCCGCTCTATTTTCAGTGTATAATTTGAACATTTGAGACAAATTCAAATCAGCGTGACGGTATTTTTTGTCCGTGTCACGTCGCGAATAGTGAGATTGATAGGCCGGAAAGGAGTTTATGGGGTCTTCAAAGGATTTAACTATATTCGGCGGGATTAGTTTTGTTGTGCTGCAATGTTTTCCTCTTTTGTCGGTGGAAACCAATTCTGGTTGATTAAACTTTTTGGTTGAAATCGTTGACAAAAACTTTACTGTTTCAGCTAAAGCATTCATAAAGCATTCTTTGCATGTTTCAATTTTATTACCATTAAGTAATAAAAAATATTTGCACGAAAATTGTCGATTTTTTTTTAACGGAACATCAGACACTTTAGTTGTTTTCTTATTTTGTACTTCTATTAAAGAGCTAACGTATGATGCTCGAAGATCATAGCTTCCTAATGACCAATAGTATCGGCAAATAATATTTTGTTCCTCCCAAGAAATTCGTGTATTTCATTTTTTTCGGCAATTAACTAGCGGTTTGCATTTTCTTTCTAAAATGTTTACCCCGTTTGATGTAACATACGCTTTCCCAAGATTTCTCTTAATTTGTCTAGTCTTTTGGTTTTCAACTTTAGTTTGATTCTTGTCATTGTCATCCAGCCGTCTTTCAATATCTACGGCCATTCGTTCTATTGGCATAGCGCCTTCATCATCCAAAGAAAGATTTCATTGGTACCTAGTGGCTCATAAATTGGATCCGCATCACTGTCATCAAAATCTGAATAATCAGATGGTGATTCCGGGTGCTCTAGAACTCCTGTGTTTATTCGACTACTTCCAGGTGAGAGATGAGATTCTTGGGTTTTCAGTGGTTGATTTTTATCGATATACGTTGGTAAAATATTGCCGCCTGCCGAACATAATATAGACTTAGAAGCAGTGTCCAAGGAGTTATCTAATCCCACTATAGGTGATTCAATAATTGACGCATTATCTGTAGCACTTAAATCCTGTTCAACCAAAAGCTCGAAAAGTGTTGACTCAGTCACTAATGATGGAATCAATGTGGTATATTTAAAAAAATTTAAGTAATTAACAATAATCAATTTTACATAAGATCAGTACTTACTCGGTTCAGTAGATATTTTAATTTTCTCACCTGAATTACAAATATTTACTGACGCTGTATTTTAAACATTTAGATTTGTTACATTTTCGTTGAAAGTAGCTACTGCATTGATTGGTGTTATAGCTTTAATTGTTTTAACCATTCTTATCATCCGACTTCCTCTGCTTTCAATGTTGCTGATATTGCCAGAAGTTGACTTTGGTATATTATTTTGTTCCATTGTTTGGCCCTAAAACAAATTGATATGGAAAATTAAAATAATTTTGATTTTTTAAATCATGAAATTAACCGTTTTTAAATTTTTACTCACCAAATATTTATTGTTTGTATAACTTATACTTTTATATACAATATAAACAATAACTTATACACAACAAACTACAAATAGTAACAATCTTATTTATTCTAATAAATTGAATATTCACAAAGACTAACAAGGTAATAAGTCAATTATTTTTTTAGTTTCAAAATTTAATCAGTTTTATAATGTAATAACTCGATTTAGTTTAACCTTCGGTTTACCAATACCCACCCGGGTGACCATTTCGATTTTTATTCGCTAATAACCTAGCGGGCTTTTATTGAATCTAAAAATGCTTTAATTTCACTGACCAAATTATCGATCTGTTTCTGAAAAACTTAAAAAAAAAATTTTTTTTTTAAAGCAAAAAACAAAAAAAAAACAAAAAACACTATACGGTGGTCACCCGGGTGGGTATTTGTAAACGACGTAGTCAAAAACCCCTGGGAAACCGAAGGTTAATAGTATTATTTAACGGAAAAGCGTAAAAAGATACAATTTGAAGTATAACCGTTTATATATTCGTATTAATCGCACAATATTATGATTTAATTTTATTTTGTATGAACTTATTACGTTTTACAACTTCACTATTTTACTCGTTTATGAACCAATTTGAAGAATCATAAAATTTTATGAATTATTACCTTTTAAAGATTGCCAAACTTAATCGTATTGAAATGTTACCTTTTTTATACTAAAATATCTCAGTACCTATTTGTTCAAAAAAAAAAGAATTAAATTGCATATTATTAGATTTTTTTGGAGAATTCGAAATCATGAAGAGATATAAAGAGTAATAAATTGAGTTATTACCTATTATATCTAGACCACAGATTTAATTACACACACCAAAAGCACTACACTTTAAAAATATATTAACACCAACCTAACTAAATTTTCCTGCTCACAACTATTTTTAATTTATTAATAATGTAGGAGAACAAAAACGCACGTCTAGTCGACATGACTTTTCGTTAACCCCCCCCCCCCCCCCCCAAATTTTTATTTTGTTTAGGAAATGCCTGAAAAAAACGTGATCTCTTTTCTTGATGGTCAAGCGATGATTTTGTTTGCCATAAATAATCGTTGACACCCACGATGGCATTGGCACTCACAAAAGCGTAGGCATCTTTACGATTACTCACTCATATTTTTTATTTTGGGTAGGAAATTGCTGTTAAATCAAGATCTCATTCATGATTACTAGTCATTGGTCATCAAAAATTCACCTTACTTGTGTATAAGGAATTCTTGTATAGCCGAGATCTTATTCTTTGAATATCGTATACAGTATCGTTTGCCTAAGATAATCATTGAAGGCCGTAACGGTAACCTCAAATAATCATTGAAGCCCATAATGGCATACTCAAGTTTGCAAAGTTTTTCGAAAAATATTTTCCGTTTTGCGCTTAAAATTTTTTAAAAGTCTTCCCCCCAACGGCATAAATACAAAAATGTTTCTGCGACCCAACTCCAAACTGTCCTTTTTATACAACGCACACAATAAAAATTTGACAAAGGATACGTATTATAAAAATTAGGCCAATCTGTCTTCCGATCGCGATTACAATTTTTCTAATTTTTTTGTGGAACGAGACGGGAAGGAAAACCAAATTGGTATATCCGCGTAATGTGCAAAATGTATTTCAAATTATGTCGTTTTGACACGGTTGCGAAAGTATCTCGTATTGTATATACATACTTAAAAAAAACTCCCTGTACCGCGTATACAAAAATTTAAGAGAGAGCACAGTGTTAATTGCGTTACAATTTGCTTCTTATAAATTATGTACAATTTGTGTATGATGTGAAATTAATTGTTCACATCAAAATCTAATTAATAATACATTTAACACTTTATATGCCAATATCATTCATTCACTTGTACACACAGACCGATTTATGTATATACGATTTTTACTTGATACGATTTTGCCTCCTCGTCCCAATCCGACCATATACAAAATATATAATCAATCAAGCAACAGATTTTTCTGTTTTGAATTGATTTTTCACATCGTTTCCTTTATATACTCGTACACACACTTACTTGGTCCATTTTTCAATTTTCTTTTTATTTACCATTTATATGGTGAAAAATGATACGTAAATATTTAAATTTCCATAAAAAAAAAATTTTCTTTGCTTTAAAAATTAAAAAAGGTTTTCCATTATGCTTTTTCCAAATATGTTCGTGTTGTTGTTGTTATTGTTAATTGTATATTTATGTATATACCTTACGATTTTCCGTTCCCCGGATCTAAGAAAAATAATGAATGAAAAGCGAAGATTTGAATTTTAATTGGTTTAAAGCGGGAGTAACGCAATGGTTTTAGGTTCTGACTAATTTTGTTTTTTTATATCAGTAACTATAGTTGAACCTGCGTTATTGAGCTGTACAGTTGGCTTTAACATTTTTCCACTTCTTTGATTCAACCGAGAATCAACCGGCTCACATTTTTTTTTGTTTTTATATTACGACTGAGTCTTGTACCCATTTAGTAATTTACATCGCCACAGTAGGTCTTTGCAGTCTTCTTGTTGGAGATGCAGTCAGCATACATCGTTGCTGATGCTTAATTTCATCCGGGACAAGCTCAATCTTGAGATCTCAATGGAGGTTGTCGTTTCGAATGTACCACGGTGCATTAACAATACATTGTAGGATTTTATTTTGAACTGTTTGTATGATTTTGATATTTGTCTTCTTGGCACATCCCCAGAGTTGGCTACCATATGTCTATACAGGCTTCAGAATTTGTTTGTATAACAGTTGTTTGTTATGGATCGCTAGTTCAGATTGTCTCCCTAGGAGGCAATGCATTTTTCTAAATTTTATGTTTAGTTCTTCACTCTTCATTTTTATGTGTTCCTTCCTCTAAGCTTAGCACCTAAAGTCATACCATGATATTTGGCAGTGTTTGCATGGGGTACTACAATTGAGTTTATCATTATTGGTGTATGGTTAACTTTTTGATTTGTAAAGTTCACTTGGATTGATTTTGATTCATTTAATTTAATTCGCCATTTCTTTGACCAATTACATATCAGGTTAGTAGCCCTCTGTAATTTACTATTTTTAGTTGCGAGTATTCATTCTCATACTATACTCGGAAGTGCCTCTCTGAAGTACTCGATAAAGTTTGAATTCTAGCCCCTGGTGCCATACTTTGTCAAATGCTTGCGCTACATCAAGGAATATAGTTGAGCAAATTTGTTTGCTTTCTAGTGATTTCTCGATTACATCAGTAATTCGATGTACTTGTTCTATCGTAGAATGTTTTTCCCTAAATGCAAACTGATGTGAAGGGATAAGATTCCTTTCTTCGATAATTGGTTTTAGTCTTTTAAGAAGAACTTTTTCAAATAGTTTTGATAATGTTGGTAGCAGAGAAATTGGCCTATATGAAGCTTTATCATGCGGAGGTTTGTTCGGTTTAAGTATCATAATTACTTCTGCAACTTTCCATTGCCTTAGACTTTCACTGTTCTCTATATGGATATAATTATCTGAAATCCCTCTTGTAATAAAGAAGTCTATAAGGTCTGGAATCTTACTGGTATTCGTAGGCCAATAGGTTGGTGTACTGCCTGAGTGAAACTCGCATTTTAGTTCTTTGCCTGCTGCGAACAGTTCTTTTTCTTTAGCGGTCGTTAACCGAGATCCCCAATATGTATTTTTTGAATTATAGTCACCTCCAACTAAAATGACACTTCCTAGCGTTTTGAGAAGATTAGTATAATCTACTTGTTTGAGATTGTATCTTGGAGGGCAATATATTGCTGAGATACTGCATGTTTTAATATTGCTTAATTGTATTTTGATTTTTGTGACTTACATGGAAAGGTTCTCAACGTTTGGTTCTTCGTTATGTTTTATATACTCTTTTATGAGGATAGCTGATCCACCTCTGGCTTAGTTCTTGAATGTGTTGCAATAGCCCATTTGCATTCCAGGTTACAATTGTAATGTTTTATTCATTTCTTTTGTTTATAATTCGATTTTATATAATTTATATTTTGATACACTTGACCAAGGTTTTCTTCTACTCTCTTATTGAAACTGGTGTGAGATTTCATTTCTTCTAGTGTTTTCTGCAGACTCATTTCCTGCGAAATAAGTCTTTTGTTAAGGTTCTCTAGATTTCTCAGTATGCCCTGTAGAACGAGATCCACTTTTAACTGTTTCTCCTCTGTTTGCTGAACTACTTGTGCATAAGTAACGTTTTCGTTTACTCTCTGGCTTTCTATGTTATGATTAGCAGTTGACGATTTAGGCTCCGTGGTTCTTTTTATAGATTGTACATGTATTGATGTACCTGGTTTGCGTGATTTATCTCTCATTTTTTGTAGTTCTACTGCAACTTCACATCCTCTGGAGTTGGCTGGATGCTGGCCATTATAGTTGATACACTTCGGTGTTGTATCTCGGGAGACTGGTGCAGTCATTTCCTGCGTGTTTTCCTGCACATTTTTTCTTGGTTGTCAAATGTTAGCATGAAAAGTGGGAGACCTCTTCTCAAGATTTCAACATTTCTGTCCCTGTTTTCTCTTCTCTCTTTTCTGATTATGTTGACTGCATCGATTATTTTCAGGCCTTTGTTTTGCAGGTCCTCAATAATTTCATCTTTTGAGAAAGTTGGATGGAGACCTCTTGCCATTACTTTAATTGATCGATCATTTTTGTCCTCGTAGGTATACCACTGGTGACCATCAGCATTTAGTTTGTTAGCTAGAGCTTTATAATCTTCAGGCTCTGTTGTATTTATTTTCCAAATATTATTGCTGAGCGATATTACTTTGTAGTCATTTCGTACTACTTCTTTCATCAGTTTCTGAATACTACCGTGGTTTGTAATTCCTAGAATATTGATCGGAGTTGGTACCTGTTTTTTATTTCTTGTCTCATGCACTTTTGATCCAGAAAATGCTTTGCCAGTTTTAATGTGGGTTTGCATTGGCTCAATTTCTGGTGATGATTCAGCTTTCCTCTTGCTTGGGTTGGTTTCTTTTCTAGGTTTCTTATTTGCCCTCTTGGATTTCTGTAGTCTCCAGTTTGTTTCTTTTTCAAGCTCATTTTCATCAGTTTGATATTCAGCTTGATCTGCGAGTACTTGAAATTGGTTGTTCATTATTGCCAAGTTTCCTGCGTTGTTATTTTTATTTACGGTTTCCTTTAGCATAAGGTTTTCTTTCTTTAGCACGGCAACTTCATTGTTCCGTTGCGCGATTAATTTCTCTATTTGCTCAAATTTATTTATTAATTCCGCGTTATTTATTATAACTGCTTGTGCACTGTATTTTCCTCCTCATTATTTAGTTCACACAGCAGTGTGGTGTTTTTTGGAGTGCCGTCCTTCTTCCACCAAAAGGACATTCACGTATTGCTTATTCCTTGCTTCCAGTAGTATTAAGAAAAGGATCAGCCTGGTTGCCCTTTGACCCTTTCTTTTGCAATGTCGTGTTTCTCCCTCCAGAATCCGTGGAGCAGCCCGATAAATATTGGTGGGATTTAGAATCTAAGTTCCAACCTAGAGTATGATTTTGTTTATACCCGACATTTCATCTTTTTGTTGACTATCTGCTATACTGTTTCTGTACTACGATGGGATTGGTTACCAAAACCGTTCGATCTACAGTACATTACCCAGGGCGCCACGAGGAGGCTGTCAACTAGCACCCCTATCGGCTCACATGAATCAGTTCACATATAATCACCTCGCCCCTATTTTAAATCTGCAAGGGTTGGTATACAGTTGTAAGCCTCGGCCCCTTCTGACAAATTTTTTTCATAGAAGTTGGATGACATTCTATATTGGAAACGGTTTTCCCTTGGTAGATTTTTTATTCTGATAACTGGCATAATAGCATTGCCCAGATTATCAAAAGTGCGTGGTTACTTGTTCTTGACCTGGATATTATTTGGTCAACTCTATCTATATCGTTTCTTATCACTAAGGCTGAGTACAGTTCGCTCGGTGATCGTTTGTTGTCTAGCGTTCAGAAACTACCTGGCTTTAAACTTTGAGTATACCTCTGTAGGTTATTGATGATGACAATGGCTGCTTTAACGTTGTTTTTGTATTCAGAGTATATCTTCATCGCTTGTTTTTCAATATACCATGTCTGATTGTGTATGTCCCACTGTTTTTGCATTTCTCAATTTAGTTGGGCAATTTTAAATCGACAAGTAGTTTTGTCGTGTGGAGTAGTCAAAATCCTTATTTGGTTTCTTGTAATTAATGAATTTAGCGTCTTATGTGTTCCTGAAGCAAATACGATTTAGTTCTTTGCAGAACTTGACAATATTCCCAAATGCATGGCATTTATTATTTCTTGTTACTCGACATGAAAAACAGCCTAGATAAAATCTGCAACTTTTACTACTTGTTTTATTTGAAAATTCCTGGTTAACTAGAGGGAGAAATCAAGGTCTTTCTTTTTAACAGTTTCAATCAGTACACCGACTACTTTTTACGGGAACCACTGGGTTTTCTTATATTTAATTCCTATCACTACGGTAGATTCTAATATTTCCACTTTCACAATAAAACAGTCCTGGAGTTATGCTTGTTCCGCAATATTTGGCTCTTAGATCATTTTGATGTTTTGCTCTATGGCTCTATTTACCCTTTAATTTCATAATTGGCAGAATCTTTTAAGGACCCGTCACGTAGTTTCGAGCTTAGACATTTCTTATATAGTGTTTGGGTGATTCGTCCATCGTTGGTTCTTATTTTTGAAACCGGAATTGTATCAGAACATGACGGTCGAGTTAAGTTAAAATATGACGGTTCGATGGCATTGCACAAAAGTTGCCAAGATGAAGGTCTTCGTTTGTCTATCCCTTTTGATCTGTTTCTCTGTTGGATGACGGGTTGAAATGATCAAAAATTGTTTCTATAGATGCGTGGGAGTTCTCGACGATAATTAATCGGCCCACACAAGAATCAGTTCACAAAATCTCTTCGTCCTTATTTTCAATCTGCGAGGCATGGTATACAGTTGAACACTTTGGGCCCTTCGTATCCGCTGCCAATCATCAAAGGACTTCTTAGTCGTTTGGATCAGACGATATTTATCTATATAGCATCGATTTAAAAGAGGCATTCAGACAGACAGATCCCTTTGGCGCAGGAGTCTCGAGATAAAACAGCATATACCATTCCTGGCCGTCCTTTGTACCAATTCAGGTTTATGGGATGCCCCGTGTGATTCCAAATTTAATACAAGATCAACTTTTTGTGTGCCTGGACGATCTTCTGATCATAATTGGGTACCTTTAAAGAACATGATCTTCTTAAACAATGTAGCTCAAGATCTCACGTCTGCGGGTTTAACAGGTAATCTGGAGGAAAATAAGTTCCTTCAAAAGAATATACAATATCTTAATTACATTATAGGCAACAACACTTTCATCTCCTTTGACTGATATGCAAAAGGAAAATAGCGAATTCATTTCGACTATCCGCGCAACATAATTACTCCGTAACAGAGCTCGAATAGTACGCCGCCGTACGTAGTAAAAGTTTCGGACGTACGTAGACGGATGTGAATGCATAAAATGGTTCATGAGTTAGAAAGACCTAATAGATTAACTAGACGAAGCTTAAAGCTATACTGTGATGTTGATCATATATCCGATATAGGATTGTGCTCTTTATGTTTGTTGCTTTATGATTACGTACGGAAGTGATTACAAATTTTTACATTAAGTTAATTTGACTAACGAACGAGAGGAGTCAGTACAGAAGACAACGAACCGTTTGTGTTAAGATTATTATTCTCTGTCATTTGAAACGTGCGTAACAGAGAGCTCAACGTTACAACCGCCGATTTTTCGGAATCAATTGTAGCCCGGCAAATGTGACACTCGCAGGGATAGATGCGGGTACGTTCCGATGATTGTAATAATTCTAGGATAATGCTTCGTGCGGGGTGATTTTGCTCGTATAGTTGTGGGTTGTTGTTGTTTTGTGAACGAAATAATTTTATTCGTTGCAGATATACGTTAGTTGGCTACAAACCGTTTAAACCGAGTTTGGTTTTATAATTTAGAATGTTAAAAGAATTTTGTTGAAAAGAAACGTGGACCTCCGCAAGGAACCTAGACATGAGATTTTGGATCGGAAAGGGGAATGTGCTGTCACTTAGGAAACCAGGAGCGTTGGAATGCCTAATCACTTGCATGCAGGAAATCTTGGAGCTGGATTTCTTCTTGGGTCACAGGTAAAGAAGATTGTTTTGGATTTCCTAGGAGTTAATAAGCGATGGGGGGGGAGGGGGGTTACTGAAAACTTCGGCTGTCAGTGCTGCTCAACTGACTTTAAGTATAGAGATAGTCAGACCCAAGAATGATTGGTTTGATGACGAGTATTGTATTGCGAATTTACCGAGGGATTCGTTACAAATTCAAATCAGACAGGACACTCGACGATAATTAGATCGCTAAGGCAGGATTCGGCGAATCTAGACTACGTTACACCAACTTTATGCTTCGAGAAAAGGTTCCAAACTACCTGCCCTTCAAGAGGATGGTTCCAAGGTACACGGTGAAGTAGGAGTTGGAGTCTTCTGTGATAAATTGGAAGTAGATATATCAGTTTGTCTCCCTGATCACTGCACCGTGTACATCTTGAACTGGTTGAGACATAATGTGATATCCTCGATTGATATCGCAATTTATGTGGACAGTCAGGCGGCAATTAAGTCGATCGAGTTAGTTCTTCTGACATCTAGGGTGGCGTTGGGTTACCACTTGTCTCTGAATGAGATTAGTGAGCATTTCAACATTCCGAATGTCCGAATGTAGGGTGCAGACAAACTAAGTAGGCATGGTACAACTCTCCAACTGGCCAAAAGGCCAAATTTCTTAATAGACTGCCTCCCTGATCTCGAAATCTGTAAGGTGCGAGGTACATCACACTACATAAGCAGCTCAAACTGGTTCACATAAGAAAAATATATGGAAGTAAGATCCTGTGGTATTACAATGGACCGTCATCGGTCTAAGTGTACCGTAGCAGCTACTCAACCTAACCTTACCTTACCTAATGGTATGTCGAGAGACACTTTGCTGATAGTGACAATTGTGTCCGTTCTCACGTCGATAGGCTGGGCCGACGGATTTTCTTCGTCGCTGGACTTTCATAGATTTTGTTTTGGTTTCCTCACGATTGGCAGGATAAGAACGACAGACTCGCTGTAGATGACCAATTAGTCCACAGAAACTACGCATTCAGCACTTGTGATCGTGGAAAACGAAGTTCTATTAAAAGCTCCAGCAATGTCCAGGAAGGTACCTACTAGAAACTCTTTGTAGTTATGTGATCTTACGATTCTAGTAACGAGTTCACGTAGAGCGGTTTCGCAAGACTTGCCAGCTCTGTAAGCATGTTGGATGTTACTGAGAGGGGATATAGTTAAATAATTATGTCTGATAAACCTGTTGATGATCCTCTCTAAAGCTTTAAGAAAAGTAGAGGTCAGACTAACGGGCCTAAAAGCCTTTGGGTCAGTATAATCCGGTTTGCCAGTTTAAGGGATGAATACTACTCTACTCCTGCTCCAGGCACGCGGTACAGTGCTTAAAGCAACGCAGGCCTGGAACAGATTGAGCAGGTAAGCGCTGATGTGTAGAAAACCATGCTGTAATCAGGGTAAATGCCGTCTAGATCCCTCGATTTCAAAGGTGCAAACGATAAAACACTGCAGCATAAAACATCAGTAGTGATTAGCCTGCGGGCTTAGTTCCAATCCGGAGAACCGACAAAAATGTCACGTGCATCCGAATCAACAATGTCACACCCAGGAAAGTGGACAGACAATAGTAGCTCACCGGCTTCTCGCCTGCACGAGGTTAGTCTGCCGGAAGGTAGACGAAGATTATCGAGTCTACACGAGTCTGGCGACAACAGGTAAGCTGTCAATTTATAAGCCAATAAAAGTTGATTCGTTGAGAAGAAAGTATCCCAATTCTTAAGTTTCCTATTGCGATATGGTTTAACCGGTGTTCTTTTAAAGTTAATATTAAAAGAGGTGCACTCATGATCACAGGTGAGAAAATCATCCGACACTCCAAATTTAGAATCAGGTCAACGATGGACATAGAGCACAAACTAATATCAATCACTTCTTTGTGAACCGAGAACCCCAAGTGGTATAATGATGAGCGATAGCATCACAACCAATCACAAGAGGTAGTCTATTCACCGTATATCACCATTTCCTCTGAAGGAGGGGTTGAGGTGGAATCATAGGGTGATAGACCGGCTGAAGCAATGACAAGTTTGAAACGTGAGTCAGCATACACGAGAGTGTTACATTCATTAATTAGTGCGGCATCAACAGTCTTAAGGACAGTGGACTTATGAAAGATCCCGCCAAACTTCGAGTTCAATCAATAAGATACGGTTCCTAGATTAGTTAAAAATCTGTATGCGATATAGCAACCAGTTCCTTCAACTCATAAGAAGCGGACTTGCTTTGTTTCAAGTTTATCTGTTTTAATTCAAGCATGGACGTCATCATGAAGGCCAGCTATAAACAAAATATAATAATAAAATAAAATCCTACGGCCCTGAGATAACCCTGAAATGGATCCTCTCAAGGACATTTAGTAGCGACGCTCCAGACCCAGTAATGAGTTCGACGGACTTCTGGTCAACCCTTTTCACAATCGATTGGCGGTTAGCCTCTCGCTTGTATCGGATAACCTTCCATCCTGTAGTCGATACATTTGGATTCATAATGATAATGTTAGTAATAACTACACTCGGATTCGCAAGTTGTCTAGGAATCCAGAGGTCCTTGATTCTTGTCGATCTTGACACAATCAGCCAGGTAGCAACCCAGCAATTAGGCACAAAGCCGGAAGATTTTGTCACGTCGAGAATAAGTCGATCAAGCTCTTGGGATGGTCGGGTTCATTTCTCGCACGCAGAATTTTTTTACAGTAGCTTTTGGCTACTGCTTCTGCTCGATGCCAGCCCACACAGCTTTTTTTGTAAGCGCTGGCACCGACGTTTGCCAAGTCGATTAGCCTTGCCACGATGGCTTAGACTCCGGTATAGAGACTGTATATAATAAATTCAATTTCGTCAATTCCCGTCATAAAACTCTAAATATTCTTCTGATATATACCCGCAGCACGTATACACACGCATAATATTAATTAATAAGTTTCATAAAATAAAATCTCTAAATCCATATTATCCGGAGCTTATACATTATATATAGTACATTCTTCAAACTGTATAACGAAATAAAAAAATTACAAAATGCCCAAAAGCATTCGAAAAACTTTTAACTTAAACATTTAATCCAGATAAAAACTTTTTAATAATGGAATTCTTAAGAGAATATTTCTGTACATTGTACAAAGTTCCATTTTCTTTCTGTTCTTTCGTCAGCTCTATATATACGTATGGTACATCATAAAACACAAAAAACAAAAATTCAAACTGTAATGAATTCAATTTCCATCAAATAAGAAAAAAAAATTCATTCAATTTTCCAATACTCACTCAATATTTGCAACTAACCAAAAAATATTCCAAACATGCAAGATTCAGCCAAAAAAAAAAAAAAATTGCTTGAACTAAGTTTTTTTTTGTGTATAAAGCTTCCTTCTTCATCCAATCAATTTCTTTGATTTCCTCGGAGAGATTTTTTTCGTTTCTTTCGTTTCGCCTTTCGACAGTACATATATACAGAGTACGAGTAAAGTAAGTTTTGTTATTTTCATCTTATTAAATTGGATTTTTTATGATTCGTTAAATTCCAGATCTTTGGTAAAGAAAAGTGTTTTGTTGTTGTTGTCGATCCGTCCGGTATGAGCACAATAAAACGTAATAATTTATATACTTTATTTGAAAGCTCAGTTTGACAAAAAATTGTCAAAACACAAAATCTGAAAAGCATGCACATCGTCGCCCAACCAAATTTTTTTTAAAAAGGTCAACGTGTGGATTTCAAGAGAATAATGAATTTCTTAAATGGTTCATCACACGCACAATGTGTTTTTAGGCCGTAAATTTTAATAAGTTAAACAAATATTTTGTGTTGGTATATCGTCGCTTTTTATGGGTTATAATTTTATGACTGGTTGAAGTTGTGTCGTTGCTCGTTTATTTCGGTTCTAATTTTTATTTTTAAACATGAAATTTGAACATAAAAATCATCATTAATTTAGTTGCCTTCGTCCTATATACTCCTATATATATGTATATGGCTGAATGATTAAAACACACTATACACATTATATAAAGAAGAGGTGTGTATATAGGGTGGTATTAGTTGAGTAATTTAAATAACGATAATAAACCTGATGATGATGATGATGATGGTAATATGAGTGACATTAAATACAATTTTTTTCAGTCACACAACCGAATCGACCGAAAAACAAATAATTTTGTAGGAAAAACAGATGTCGACTTAAATTTAACCACACACACACATTAAAACCTATATAGATATGGCAACCCTTAAATTAAAATTATTTCCTTAAATTTAGAATTTTAATGACGGTAACTTTATGAGGGCTGCATCATAAAACGAAAATAAACTTTAACGAGTCATATTGATAGTCATAATCGAGTTAATTAACTTTTGGAAGGAATAATTTTTGATATAGTCGCATCCTTTTTAATTAACACACACACACGTCTTCCTGAATGTTATGTTTTTGAGTTTAGCGATTTTTGCAATTCATTTATTTAAAAAAAAAAATTAATATCTTATCTCTAAGATAGATTATAGTGTCGGAAAATTTTTTATGCACTAAATCTGTCATGAACATATACTAGTTGTGCTATTTTTTTTAACAAGCCGCTCTTTTATCGTTGGGCTTTGAATGACTTTGAGTGTTTTGCACACACAAACTAAAACAACTATTCGATGGAAGAATATTTTAATTGATGGTTTTGTAAAATGACGACAGTTTACTTTTTATATAGAGCAATGATTGAATGTTTCTTAATGAATGCTTTCATTTTGTCTTCAGTTAAAGGAAACACAATTTTTTGCGACTCTGGCAAATACATAATAATATATAAAGCATAATTTTAATTTTAAAATGCTACAGCCAATTTAAAATGCGAAACACAAAATTTTAAATACATAAATATGAATGTTAACAATTCAAGAAACAATATTGTTGTTCTAAATTAATTTGAGATTTTTTGAAACTAAAAAAATGTATTTCAATTTCCCAAAAATGGATTTAAAAAATTTTAAAACTTGAAAATTGATTAATTAGCTCAGAAAATTCAAAATTATTTATTTCAGATTTTAAAATAAATTTTTGTACATAAATTTATAATTTTGAATGTTAAATGATTTCTGGAATTTTAACAATTTAAAATTGATTAACTAATTCTGAAAATTTTATTTTATTTTTACACAATTTCAGAATATGTAAAATAAATTTCAAGAATTTTTAGTAGTAGAGTGACGAATTTTATTTAAAATTAAAATTAATAATTATTAAAATTGCATTAATAAATTATAAATTTTAAATCTAGAATGTTGACTTTAGGAATATTAAAAGTTAAATATGGAATTTTATTTTATTTTCACCTAATTATTTTCTTGTTAATTATGGAATTTCAAAAAATTGAAAATAAAATTCAATTTTCGAAATGAAAAATTTAGGAAAATTCAACTAAATTTTAAATACTCATTTCTGGGATCTTAGAATTAAAGTATAAATTTTTTAATTTAACCTAACACATTTTAATTATATATTTTATAATTACAAAAACCTGCATTCAGTACCCATTTGTATTTAAAATTACAATTTCTAACAATAAATTAAGACTATGTATGATGATAATCTTAGACTTTTAATTGATATTGAAAATTTTGAAATATTTTAATTATTAATTCTGTTGAGATAGATTTTAATAATGGTTTAAATTTAAATTTGAAAACTAACATTTCGAATCATAAATTATAAATTTTTAATTTGAATGTTAAAATTAAAGTCGGTAGGTTTATTTTTTAATGTTTAAAATTGCACTTAAATTTAGTATTTCTTAGACAAGGGCTCTTTGGAATTTAAAAGAGAATATATAACAATAAATTTTATAAAAATATTAAATTCTGATGTTCAATTCTGGATACACATTTTAATTTAAAGTCCAAATTAGTTAAAGTGAACTGGTTGAACTGTAACACTTTAAAATCTGAAGAAAATCTATGAATTGCAAACCGTATTGAAAATATGTCAAAATTATAATTTAAAATTTTTGTTAACATCTAAAATTTTGAAATTAAAAATTAAATATCTCAATTTTAAATTTTTAAGCTAGGACGTAAATTCCGAGTAATTAAATTTTAATTGAGAATTTTAAACCGCTTTAGGAATAATTAAAAAATTCTTTGGAATTTAGTGTTCTAGACAATTCCTGTTTTTTAAATTGAATAGAATTTCGGTATTTAGACCGTTTAGAATTACAAATGTAAATTTTGAATATTAAATTGCAGAAAAATTTGTTAACATTTTATTAATTTGTATTTTTTTTTTTTTTAACTTTTATCTCCAATTTAGGAGCATAGGGCGTCTACTAGGTGGGACCATCTAACTCTATTGGCTGCTACTGTTTTAATTTCCTTCCATGATTTGCCGAGATGATTCGCTTCCGCTAGCACCGTTCGCTTCCACGTTACAGGTGGACGTCCAACCTCTTTTCCCTTAAGGGTTCCATTCTAAGGCCATGCGTGTTGCGTCACTTGCTGGTTTTCTTAGTGTATGTCCGATCTATCTCCATTTACGTTTCCTTATTTCATTTTCCATATTTACCTGATTAGTTACTCTATGGAGTTCGGCATTTGATATGGTATTGGGCCAGAAGCACTTTAGTATTCTTCTTAGACATTTGTTGACAAATACTTGTAGTTTGTTCGTAATCTGCCGATTTTGCATCCACGTTTCGCAGCCATATAGGAGTACTGATTTTACACACGAGTTGAACATTCGTATATTGGTGTTGCGGTAGAGGACAGATGCATTCCAGATTTTGTGTAACATGTTGTATGTCGTTCTGGCTTTGTTTATGCGCTTGTTAATGTCTTCCTCCGCTTGTTAATGTGTTCCGCCTGTTCCTGCTAGTGTACAACCTAAGAATACGAATTCCTTTACATCTTCTATATTTTGTTGGTTGACGCTTATTGGTGTGGTTATCGTAGTATTTTTCCTCATCGTCTTGGTTTTCGTAATGTTTATTTTTAGACCAACTTCTTTCGCTAAGTCCGATAGCTGTTCTATTTTCTGCTGCGTGTCCGTGTATTTATGTGTTAGCAGGCATATATCATCAGCGTAATCCAAATCGTTAAGTTTTCCTGTTAGTCGCCATTGGATGCCATTGGGCGATTTGTGGTCCATTTTCCGCATGAGACTATCTAATACCACTAGGAACTGAAGTCAGCTTGTTCTTTCCTCAATTTCGAATTGATCGTAGGTGATATTCTGTCGAGGATTATCGTTGCTAACACCTTTATTGTTGTATTGAGTAGTGATATGCCTCGCCAATTCTTACATTCTCTTAGGTCTCCTTTCTTTGGAATCATTATGGTTAATCCCTCTTTCCATTTATGTGGTATTTTACCCGAATTCCATATTTCCGTTATGATCGGTGTTAGAGTCTTCATAGTTTAGATGCGTCACCTTTGAATGTGGGTATGTTGGAATAGTATGGTATGTTATCTATTCCGGCGGCTTTGTTATTCTTCATTTTCCCAATGATACTGCTAGCTTCTCGTTCCGTTGGTGGATGGGTGTTGATTGTTTCGTTAAGAGCATTATTGGGTAATTCGAAGTTTTCTGTGCTGTTTTCGATTTCCTCTCCGAAATATTGCTGCTGCTTCGGCATCCTTGAGAATATTTTCAGTGTATTTTCTACGATCATTTCTTGCCATCTTTTTTACTTGTCTTGCCGTGTCTTCATTCCTTCTCACCTCCGGTGTATTTTGCTGGTTTATTTGCAGCTGTCGACGTTCTTCAATTTTCCCCCATGTGCTGTCGCTTATCCATGGTTCAGATCTGTATTCTTTGTACCCGAGTGTATTCGCGCAGTTTCGATATATAGGCTTCTTCGATTTGCTTCCATCGGTCTTCTATACTGGTGGCACTGTTGGTTGCTAGATTGCATTCGAGCGCTTCACTGAAAATCATCCTTGTATCGGGATCGTCTATCGTTGTTGAATTTTCGTCTGTTCGTCTTAGTGCATCTCATAGCTACAGGCTTGCTCTTGAACTGTGAAATTACTAAGTGATGGTCGCTGTAAATGTCTGCACCTCTCATTGCTCGGACGTCTTATAATGATGTGAGCAATTTCTTGTTGATCATTACATGGTCTTTTTGGTTTCTTGTTCTGCCATCAGGTGATGTTCATATATACTTTTCATGTCCATGTGAAATTTACTGTCTAGTCTTTCTCCATTATTGTTTCGTACAGAGTTCAGTGTTGCTTTACCCATGACGGCTGTCAGGTCAGTATTGTCAGTGCCAATTTTGGCGTTAAAATCTCCTTGAATAATTTTCACGTCATTTCTTGATATTGTGGATTGTTGTTCGTAGAACTCATCTTTTCTTGCTTCATCTGCATCTTCAGTTGGGGCATAACACTGGATGATGGTTGTGTTTCTTATTTTTGAGCGGAATCTTGCCACAATTATTCTACTATTGACTGGTATCCATTCCATTAATGCTTTCTTTGATTTCGCTGTTCTTAATATGCCCACGCCCTTGTTCATGTGTATGATCTCGTCCAGAGAATATCAGGTAGTTGCCTTCGCTTGTGTTAATTTCGCTACTGTTTTTCTATCTTACGTAACTAAGTCCTAGAATTTCGATGTTGTAACGTTTTATTTCCTTCCCTACTTGTGCCAGCCTTGATGTTTCCGTTAGAGTTCTGATGTTCCAATTTGTGTCCGTGTACGATAGCCAAGGGTCGATATTTGTGTTTTGCGGTTTATGTTGTTTTTCTAGTGTTCGTTTCTGTTACCATTTTTAATTCAGATTAATGAATGATTGGTCCATTGAATCGTAGCCAGTTTTCAGGGCTGCTGGATAAGGCATACTGGCCTACCAGGGGGGAGGTTTTTTGATTTTTTCATCCAAGTGCTAATCCTGCACAATGTTGCTTGACTTCTGTGATGAAATCGCCTACCGCTTAACTGTCTCTTAACTGTCTAATTTTTGATGTTAATACTCTGGAAATTAAACGGCTACTGAAAATACGGTTTCATCTCTAAGAAACGTAAAGGTTATCTTTAAATTAAGATTTAAAGAATTGTTAATACGGGCAGTTTAAAAAAATTGGCAGCATTTTATGTTTAAACATTATTTATTATCAAGAAGTTTGAAACTAAAAATTTCTTATTTATAAAAGTGGACATTTTAAAATAATGAAGTTTTATTTTAATATTTAGAAAATTATTTCCAGTCATTCTTAAATTTTTAAATTATTATTTCGAATTTTTTAAATACATGCATACAATAGAAAATCAGACTTTCAAAGTTTGAAAGCGAATTATTACATTTAGCAAATAACTGTTTTGAAAGCTTTTGAAACTGATCTTTGAATCGTATTGAACAATTTGGCTGAACTGTACGTTAAAATCCAAGAATTTAGAATCAAAATTTCAGAATTTTTTATCAACATTTTTTGATTTTTATAAAAAAGATTAATTACTAATTAAAATCTTGACATTAAGAAAACAAATTTACGGTGGAAATTCGGTTGTAAAGTTAATTAATTCCAATAATTGTTAGACTTTTTAATTATAATCTCTAATCCCGAATTTTAAATTTATAATCTAGAATTACTGTACGGTATTCTCAAAATGTTTGCTTGTTTATTTTTAGACTAAATTTTAGTTTTTAAAACCAAGAATTTGGAATTAAATATTCAGAATTTTGAAGCTCCAACTTTTATAATTTTGAAAAATACATCCGAATTTTGTTTAAATTAAACGTTTACAAACCATACATTTAAAATTTTGAAATTGATTTCTGTCAATTAAAGTATAAATTTTTAAATTTAACTAAGCAAAGTCGGATTTTAGACAAATTCGACTTTGATTGACGACATTTTAAAAATTTTAAATAATTTAGTCACATTTTAATTAAGAAATTTTAATCTGGATATTATGTTAATTATTAGTTAATTAATTAGTATTCAATAATTACTTATCTTTAAATTTGAAGATTCGAACCATAAATAACAATATACAATCCTTGATCAATATTAAGATTTATAGTTCCGATTTTGTAAATATTAACTGGTGAATGGTAAGTCTAAATTAAACTTAATCTGAGACTTTTAATTGGTATTAAAAATATGGATAAATTTTAATTATTAATTCTTGTTTAGATAGTTCTTAATAATTGTTTAAATTGAAAAACTAACATTTCGAATCATAGAAAGTATAAATTTTCAAAGCCGGTAGATTTATTTTTTAATTTTTAAAATTTCACTTAAATTTAGAATTTCTTAGAAAAAGCTTTGGAATTTAACAGAGAGAATAAAACAAGATATTTTATAAATACTAAATTCTGATAGTTACACATTTAAATGGGTCAAAATTCAAATTATTAATTTTTATTATATTAATTTTTAATTCTGATTTTGTAAAATTTAACTGGTGAGTAATTAATCATTGAAGATAGTGGAAGATTTTTAAATGTTATTGAAAATATGGAAATGTTTTAATTCCAAATTTTGTTTAGATAGAATTTATAATTTTAAAATTAGAAATTCAATTTAATAAGTATGCTATTTTAATTTATTTAATTAGGAATTTAGAATTTTGAATCTAGGAATAGGTTATTTATAAAAATTGGTGTCCATTAATCATAGATTTAAGAACAATAATTTTGAATCTCAATTTTAAATTTATAAGCTAGGTTGTAATTTCTAGAATTATAAAATTTAAATTTGGAGTTAAACCCGCTTTTAAAAACATTTTAAAAATTCTTTAGAATTTAGTATTCTAGAAAATATCTGTTTTTTAAATTAAATAATATTTTAATTTAGAATTACAAATGTAAATTTTGAATTTGAAAATTTTATAATTGTATTGAATAATTTTCAAATTAATATTTTTTATTTTTAAGTTTTAAATCTAGAATGTTGAATTGTGGAATGTTAAAAATAAAATTTAAAGTTTTAAGTGTTTGTAAATACTATTATTTTGGAAATAACGAAATAAGAGAAAGAAGCATAACATCAAAATCAGTTTAAAAATAATTCAAGAATTTTAAATTTAAAATAAATGTTTACATTAAACATTATACATAAACAAAATAAATATTTACATTAGTTATTCAACTTTAACAAAAGTTTAATGTAAAAATTTATTTTTAACATTTTTTAATTTTTACTGTAAAATTTTAAACAAAAATTTTGGACATTTTAAAATTATGAACTTTAAAAGTTCTGATAAACAATTGAAATAAATTTTTAAAATTTGACTTAAATTCGCTGTGAAATATGGAATTTGTGAATATATTTTTTTTTAGAAATAGGCGTTTTTTAGACATAAGTGATTTGAAAGTGTATTTCGATAATATTTTATGAATTTTTAATTCTGGTATATAACTCTGTGTAATTTTTTAGAAACCTATTTGAATTGCCATTTGTTAAAACTGAGATTAGATTTGCAAAATAAAACTTGAGCAAATTAAATTAATAAAATAAATTATTTACTACTTTGAATTATTATTTGGCAACATTTTATTTTAAATTTTATTTAAAATTTAGAAGATTCTGGATTGGAATTCTGAAAATTTTAAAATTGAGAATATTTTATTCGATACATACAATCCTGAATCAAAATTTAAATTTTAAAATCCAATTTAGTAAAATTCAACACTTGAAGATAATCTAAGATGTTTAAATGGTATTGGAAATATGATAATCATAAAATTCTAAATTCGGTTTAAAATCTTTGATTTTGGAATTAAAAATTGAGAATTTTAATGTGGAAATTCGTTTAATGACAAAAATTATTTCCAATAATTCATAAATTATTGAATTATAATATCGAACTTTAAAAATTAAAAAAATTAAATTGAACTATTACATTTTACAAATAAGTAATGCTAATTAATAACTTTTTATAAAACTTTTTTAGAAATTGGAATTGCATAACCTTCGGTAGATTCTGGAATAAAACGCAAATTGAAAAATATGAAAAAAATTTGGCTAAATTTTAGTTCAAATTTAAATATTAAATCCAAGAATAAGAAATTAAAAAATTCCGAGATTTGAAACTGCAAATTTTAAAATTAAAATTTAACAAACCATAATTTTATTAAACTGGCACATTAATTTCTGGAATCTGAATTTAAAACTTTATTGAAAATTTGGCCACGTTTTAATTATGTATTTTACTCTAAATTAAAATTATTTTTATATATAGAAAAATATAAATTCTGCATTCAAGAAATTTTTAATTTATAAAATTAAAATTTGGTAGAAATTGGAACTAATAATTCAGAATTATAATATGGAAAATTTTAAAATTATCAACCCAATAATTTCTAATGACTGTTTCAATAGATTTTATTTATTTTCTAAAATTTCATTTGATTTTAAATTAAATCTTAATAGATTAATTAAAATTTAGTATTTAAATAAGAATCTATAACATTATAATTCAAGATAATCAAAGAATTTCGAAACGTATTAAAAATATGACGACATTTTAATTTTAAATTTTTGTTGAAATCGAATATTTTGTAATTAAAAATTTAGAATCATAAAATTTGATAATTCTAAACTATCTTAAACCTCTTTAAGTAATATATTTAAAATCCTTTCTATTCATATTATTCGGAAATTTTTACAAATATATACTTGAAAATGGATTTAAGTTTAAGGGTTTTAGAAAGCTAATTTTTTTTAACTGAATAGAAATTCGGTATATTAATTAATTTTTAAATTATAATTTACAAGACTACATTAAACAATCCAAGAACGTTGAATAAGTTAACCAAAAGTTTAATTTTAATTATTGGAATAAAAATTAAATTTATAAAATTTTAAATCGAAAAAATGTATAATTTAAATATTATAAATTTTTAGAGTCTACAATTTAAAATTAAAATTATGTAAAAAGATTGAAAATATTTTTCCGAAAATTCTCATTGAAATTTGGAAATTTAGAAATTTATTTTTTTGAAATTTAGAGTTTTTTAGACTCAATTGAATTTCTAATTCTGGTTGGTATTTCAATTGAATTTAACAAGAGTTTTAAATTTAGAATGAGAATTTGGCAACATTCAAAAGTTTGGAACCATAAATTCTGGATTTCAATTCTGGAAATTTTATTATTGAGAAAATTGTATTTATTATAATATATAAACCTGGGTCAAAATTTAAATTTTAAAATCCTATTTGGTTAAATTAAATAAAATAAAAATATTTTTCCGAAAATTCTCTTTGAAATTTGGAAATTTAGAAATTTATTTAATGGTATTGAAAATATGGAAATAATTTTATTTTAAATTCTGTTTAATCTATGGTTTTGGAATTAAAATTTCAGAATTTTAATACGGTTATTCGTTTATTTAAAAAATTATTACATTTCATAAATTTTTGAATTATCATTTCAAAATTTTTCGGAATTTCTAAGTTTGAAATTTTTGAGTAAACTATTACATTTAACAAATAACTAATGCTGATGAATAAACATTTTAAAAAGCTTTTGAAACTGATCTTTGAACAGTTTGACGGAATTTTAATTTTAAATCCTAGAAATTAATATTAAAAATTTAAAATTTTAAATCAAACTTTTATACTATTATGATAAAAATTAAATTGTATTTAAAATCTAAAATGTTGGATTTAAAAAGAAAACTTTTGAATATAATTATTTATGGAAATGTTAAAATTTAAGCTAAGTAAGTACATTTTAAATATTAAAAAAATAGTTAAATTTAACATTTTACCGAAATTTTTATAAATCAAATGGAATTACATTTAACTTTTGGAAGAATTTGGAATTTTCTAAAATATAATTTTAAAAATTTAATAGAAATTCAGAATTTTTTAGACACAATTCTTTAAAATGCTTTTAAAATTTAATATTGAGTGGTATTGGAAATTTTTTCCTCAATCTAAGAATCTGTAATTAAAAATTCAGATTTGGCTGCAAATTTTACGACTATGAAAATTGTATCGAATAATTTTTAGAACATAAATTTAACAAATCATACATTTTAAATCTAGCATATTGATTTCAGGAATCTTAGAATTTTAGCATAATTTTTGAAATTTAACTAAAGTTATTTAGACGAAAATTCATTCATTTTTGAAACATTTAATCTAAATTTAATCTAAAAACTTTCTTAAAGTTTTGAATCAGGAAGTTTTATAATTATAAAATCTGAATCCAATAACTATTTTTATTTAAATTTAAAAATTAAAATTTCGAACCATAAATTACCATTTTTTTAAGATTTTTAAATGTTACTGAAAATATGGAAATTTTTAATTTTATATTCTAGTTAGCATTTAAGAGATTGGAATTAACAATTCAAAAATTTGAATTTGGACGCTTGTTTATTTAAAAAATCATTTACAATAATTCAAAATTATTAAGAGGAAGTTTTGAAGTGTGAATGTGAACTATGTTAACAATTTCCACATATGTAATTCTGGTGAGCTACTCTTTAAAAGGTTTTGAAATTGAATATTGAATGGTATTAAAAAAATTTTAAAACTTTAATTTAAATTTTGAAAATTATATTTTTTTTCGGTTAACATGAAAATTGTTTCCAATAGACAAAAGCCTTAGAATGTTAAAATTTTAGTTCACTTTCACAGAATATTTAATTGTAACTGTAAATGTTGAAATTAAAATCGAACGATTTATTTAAATCATTTTTATTTTTAAAATTTAGTATTTCTTAGACAAAGCTTTAAAATTAAATTGTGTTGTATAAATCTGGATAAAAATTAAAATTTTAAATTCCGATTTTGTTGGATGATTTTAATTAGCAGATAATCTTATAATTTCAAATCGTATTTATAATTTTTTTTTAAATTTTATGTCATTTTATAACTGTAATTTCGAATCCTGAATTTTACATGTAAGTTCTGGAATGTTAAAATTTAAATTTAGAGATTGAATTTTATTATTAAGAAAATATTAGCGCCAAACTTTAGAATTTAATTAAAATTTTAACCAAAAATTGTAAAGTGTTTACAGTTGAATATAGAAATGTTTGTAATCGAAGTTTGGAAATTTCTGAGGAATTTACCATTCCAGAAAAAAGTCTCAGTTTTTTAGACTGAAATGTGAAACTTGGAAGCGAGCTTAAATTTAAATTGTATAATTTTTATTTATTATGTACAATTCTGGAAATTAAAAAGCTATTGCAAAAACGATTCCGATATTAACTTAAATTTAAATCTTTAATTCAAAATAATTCAAAACTTAAATTAATATTTAAAAAAATTTGAATAGTTTAAAAAAATTCGCAAAATGTTGATTTTAAACATTATTTATTAGTTTAAAATTAAAAATTCTAATTTTAAACCTTGACCTCTAAATTGTAGGTTCCGGAATACTAAAATTGAATTTTAAAGTTTTAAACATTCGTAATGAATTTTTCAAATTTCAATTTAAACTCTATGAAATTTAGAATTGTTGAAGTTGTCAGAAAATCTTGAAAAAGTTTTTCTCCTGATATTTAAAATTAAGATTTTGAAAGATTCAATTTAGTATAATTTGACACAATTTTAATTTTAACTAAAAAATTGTATCAACATTTTGGAAGTCCACGTAATCTTTCCAAGCTTTAATCAGCATCTTTATCTATGTTAAAAACTATACGATATAACGTTTAAACATGCAACAAATTCTCAAATTATTAAAAAGTTCATTTATTTGTAAAATTCCAATCATACAAATTCAGCAAAAACAATGCTGTCGACAAACTAACGAACACAAACCACAAACAATTGATGTTGAAACCAAAAACAGTAAAATAACACAACAGTGTTGCTAACCAAACACTCTAAATTACAAACCAAATTTAAAAACTACACACATCGACAGAATAACTATATATCCAAACTGAACACAAAAACTTTGTTTTTACAAAAAAAAAATTTCAATTCCCAATATCCCCAAATAGTCACAATGTAACAGAATTAAGTCAGATATAATGAAAAAGTTTTGTCTCGTATCTAGAGAGACACGCACACACGGTTGTTATAACGATTAAATTTTATCGCAAAATTTTGGACACGACCGATGATATCGTATAATAATTATGTCTTCAGGTGTTAACAATACTTTTGGCACGGTTATCGTAAATACCCGTACAATGACGTGTGTATTCAAAAAATAAAATCAAAATTTGCCACCATCCTCCCAACGTTCTGTTCTGTCGTCGTTTCCATTTTTTTTGCAACTTCTTTATTGTTAACGTATTCTGTGTTTGTGTATAAACATACGACAGTTATTTGTTGTCTTAATATTTTTTTCTTTCATTATTATCACCTTAATAGTTCCTGTGTGACAATTTCGAAAATAAGATTTTTCCAATTTTTATTTTTATTTTTTGGATCGTGAAAATTATTACATTTTGCTTTCTTCATTTCTCCCAATGCTTCCCCAATGATATACAGTTTTTTATACATAGTTCGATACGAAATGACACAATATTTTCAACAACATGGTTTGTGAATAGTTTTTTTTTTGTTCAATACAAAATAAAATCTTAGGATGGTAGTATATACTGTTCGGGGTGTGCAGTTATTGGGACTGAGATATAATTTAGGTTTCATAGTTTATTGCGATGAGTCGTCGAAGACAAAAAGTAGCAGAACACGAACAACAATTTTTTTATTTTTAGTTTTTATTATTATTAAGTTATATTCCCTTAATGACAGTAAAATGATGTGATCGTATAAAAAAATTTCGACCTCCATGATGTGTGGAAGGATGGGTACTGTGTTCGTACCTATATGATTGCAATGACAAAGAGTCTAGTCTAGTTGATTGACTATTTTTAGTTTAATTATTTATTGATACAGATATTGTGAGACATGCTTTACCTTTAAATTTTGTTGGATTGGGATTATTGTAAATGAGCTTTTGTTTCTTAATTAATTATTATGATTTGTGGGAAGCTTTCACAATGGAACGTCAAAGTTTTCGTAAATTTGGGGGAAAATCTGCCATTTGCTTATTAGGAGTTCTCAGGTTAAATACGACAGATTAAAGCTCATTAATTTAAAATGACCCGAAATATTCTAAGTTATGTTGATCTATCAAATCTAGTAAACGCATGAATTATGCTTATGCTTTTAACTTAATCGAAATTCTAGAAATAATTGAGAAGGTTTTAAAGCTTTTCGATGAGCTTTTGCAATAGCTAAATTAGCTATTATGGTTTATGAAAGAGTCCTTGAGACGTCGAAGCTTTCGCCAATTTGGGACGATATCGGAAATTTGCTTATTAGGAGGTCTTAGATCAAACAAGGCAAATTAAAGCTCATTAATTAAAAATGAACAGATATGTTCTAAGTTTTTTTGAACCATCAAATGGGTAACCGCATGAGAAATGCTTATGTTTTTAACTAAATCGCGATTCTAGAAATAATTGAGATGGTTTAGAGTTTCAACATGAGCTTTTGATATATTCAGCTTTTTTTTTGTCCCATTTTTTTTTTAATATTAATAGATTTATGGGGCAGACTTTCCTTATCCTTAGCATCCATATAAATTCAATATGCAAAGTATTTAGCATTAATCATTGTCAATAAGCTTTTGTTTCTAAATTAATTATTATGGTTTGTGGAAGCTTCCTTGGGACGCCAATTTGGGGCGAGATCTTAAAGCTTCCTTAGGACGTCGAATTTAAATTGACTATAAATGTTCTAAATTTCTTTGAACCTTCAGATGAAGTAACCGCATGTTTAGAAGTTTTAATATGTTGAGATATGTATAGTTTTATTAGGCAAAATTTTTAGTTTAGATCCGTAATGATTTGGGCCATAGGTTTATTTATTATTGTCGCCTGAGGTGGCTCAAGTTGTGTGTTATTGTTAGCTTTCTACGGGTTTGGTTCGGCTTAATGCATCTGCTCCAGTATTTGTTTTTCCTAGTACATGCACCATAAAAAAAAAAAATTAAAGTTGGGCGGATTATTCCAGCACTCAATGCCACATGGGCCCACGGTGCAATACCCGGACAAACACATATACATACACATTAAAAACACCCAACCGTGATTTTTGGTCACCACCGGGAATCGAACCCGAGACCCTCGAACAACAAAGCAAGGACGCTACTTACTGTGCTACCGAGGGCGACATGCACCATATTGTATTCGTATTCAGCTAACTGTATTCGCCATTTTATGATTCGTTTTGAAACATTTTGAAGGTCGCCAATTGGCGGTTTGTTATCTGTTCTAATCGTGCATTTCCTGCCATATAGATAGGGTCTAAATCGCAGCTAGCATCTCTTTCTACATATATCGTAAAGTATAATCTTTCTCTGCTTGCTTTAGACAAATTGAGTCGCTTGTCGTCCAGCTATATTTACCCGACCAATTTACAACAACATCGAGTTGCTATTATGGGAATATATAAATTCATCAACGAGAGCTCCTCTCTCATTGGTATTTTTATTGTGCCAAAGTTTGGACTTTGCATTGAAGTCGCAATATTTTTTAGTCCATCCATAATTTTGTCAAGCTTAAGTACATATTCCCCTAGCTCGTCTGAATAAAGGAAGTAGATACTAATTTAATTGAAACTACCTATATAGGTTCGATCTTATTTCTACACATACGCAATGCGGGTCGCAGTACAACGAAATCTTTAAAACTTCTAGATCTATATTGAGGATGCCAATGGCTGCCTTAACGTGGCGGAATGAGAAGTAAGGTATAAAAATGAAACAAAGAATAATATTTTCGACAAAAAAAAATGTATTTTTCAACGTAGGCAGGCGCATTTGGTGCTCCACTTGGTCCAACGTTTTTCCAATTTGTCGATCCCTTCCGAATAAAACAATTTCTCCAACCCTTCAAAGAATTTATTTGTTGCATCGATGATCTCCTTATGAGACGTCGCAAAAACTACTATTTCGGTTGAACATCGTCAAACCATTCTCTGAAGTTGTCACACGTAGGCGTTTTGCTCGATTGTAAGCAAATGCAGCATCCAGCACGCGGATATCTCAGCTATCTCGCGTACTTTCACTCTGCGGTCTTGCAATGACGTATCATGGATTTTATCAACCATTGGGGTGACTTCATTTTGGGCGTCCTGAACGTTCGGCATCATTTGTGCTTGTACGACCACAACTAAAATCAGTAAACCACTTGTAAATCATTTGAATCGGTGGAGAAAAGTCCCCATAATATTTATCAATCTTTGTTTTGGATTGCGTCATGGTTTTTCAACGCAAAAAATAATGTTTATCAAAGGTTGTCTGTTTTCAATGGCTGTCAAAACTGAAATAAATCACAGATCTGTCTGAAAATTTTAATTCTGTCTAAAGTGACAGATGGTATTGATACATCTGGGATTTGCGATTGTGGCGCCCTCACTCCCTCGTATAATCATTCCCTACGATAACTCTTGTGGATGTTGCCAAACCAACTATTATACCTATACACACGTATGGTTCCTGCATGCCGAGTACACTGTCTGGTTTCATGTCCCACTGCTTTGTACAAGCACCTTGTTTCCTCAATATTCAAGGCAGTTTTATATGAAGGACATATTTTGGTTCGTGTTTTGTAATATGTCCAAACGCATGGCATTCAAAGCACCTTACACCCAGTCTGTAAATGCTATCATTTTCTGCCACCAAGGAAAAAAATACCGTCAAGTCCTTTTATAGCCAGACGACTCACGATACCAAAGAATATAGTCTTGCGTCCACCATATTCTTGACTAACAAAGTCTTAAAACAAATAGTTGATGATTTACATTTACGTAGATCGACGCCGTAGCTGCAGAACTTTATTTTTTACATGTAAAGAACTTAGTGATTTCTCAGTTCAAAGTCATAGTATAGCAATTGAATTTGTCTCTGTCAATAAGTCGTCGGCGTATATATAATGATTTTGTCGATCGCATCAGCAGGTAGCAGATAAAGTACTATTATGTCTCAAGAGCTTGATGTTTAAGACTTGTAATGGCAGGTCGGCGAGTTTCACAACAAGATCACGTATATTCAGAAGAAGAATCTTCTGAAAACGTGATCGGAAACAGAGCAGAATTGAAAACAGGTAGATTTCAACGACTGCCCCTAACTATTCCTACCAGTTTTAACGAATTGAGTGATTTAGTTCTTAACTCATAATTCAATTTCTATAAATTAATTTTTCGAAATCAATTTCTTTTCATAACACTCCTATATTAATTGGAGATGCGATTGGCAGTGATCCAACCTACAACTTAGTAGAAAATGTAAATTTCGTAGCTTCCGCCTGACAGTATTGGATTTCTGTGCGGATTCCAATATAAGTATTTACCACTAGAAGTTTAACGTTATCTGGTTTGGCGAACGAAGGCTGTGTTCACCTGCAGATTTTTCCTCACCGATTTGTGTTCAATAAGTACTGACGTAGTAGAAAAAAATAGCCTACAACAGCTTGGACAAACGATTTTTTCTTAAATTTTAATTTTCTTTGAAAACTTCTATTAACAAAAAACATATCAGCGTTGGCATTGTGATGGCCACCCCTGCAAAAGATTGAACTTGTGATTGGTTCATCCATTTATTTACACTAAAAAGTTCGAGAAGACATACAATTTTTTATGAAGCGGAAATTCCAACAAGCTAAAAATTATCAGCGCTGTCCAATAGGATCCCAAAGGATACCAACACACACACGTGAACTGTTTTCGAGATTGATAACGAAAACGAGACGAAGAATGTTTTGATTGAAAACGGATATATACAAGCTGTTTTGCTGTGTTCCCAGACTTGTAGGAAAACTTCAATCGTAGCTCTGCAGCAAGCAAATGATGATCGCTGCCTCCGTATTTAATTGGTGGCCGATAAATGTTGATATCCTGCACAGCCCGTGCCCACCCATTAGAAATTAAATCGTGGCCAATTTGGTAGCAGGAAGTTTTGCGAGAATGGATTCGTGTTTCTTAATGTATATTTGTTTGTGAGGGAAGAATGTGCTGGCTCATGAGCTATTGCAAAGTTCATTATTCTCTCGCCATTTCCGGTCGCAGTTTTGCCTCAATTACCATTCTAACATCGTGTTCGGATATAGAGCCCAACGGATCTGCCAAGTCATTGTAAACTGAGTCTTTGTATTGGAGCTGGTTGACTTCTGCGAGCGTGTGGACACAAATGATCGCCATGTTATCTTTCGTTCTGCCCTGGGACACATGGTCTCCACTTTTAGGCCCCCAAGTTTCTTAAAGAGCATCGAATTCCAGCCTATACTACTTCATGCACTTGATTAGGCCTTCCAACGATTATATGCAAGCCAGTATACATAGTGCCTGAATCAAAGGATCAGCTCGTCTTAGAAGATGTGTCAATAAACTCTATCCGTGTCAAGATGACAAAGTACGTGTTGTCACATTAAAAATCAGCTTGGAGAGGTAAACCGCCCAGTAACCAAATTTTGCAAGCTAACTATCAATTAATTAAGCAAATAATTACTTAGCAGGGAGAGTATATTTGAGAGTAAGACACTTATTGACTTGGAACATTTTATTTTATTTTTTTTAATGTGCGAGAATTGTATATTTCGTTAATTTCTTTCCAGATATATCCGGCTTTTGGCTGTGGATTCAAGGGCTTCCAGGTACACACCACCTAAACGACTACGATTACGATAAAATTTCTTTTTCGTATAGCTCTTCAAACTACTGTGTACAAACTATATTTGATGTCAAGTGAAATTAAGAATAACGTAACATCGTTGACATAAATGTTAATAAGTGCAGTTAACTTGTTATGCACCAAACAAAAGTTACTTGACATATGAAACAAAATATGATAACTTAAATTACAATTTTTTCAAAAAAATCAGAAAAAGCACAAAAAATTAAAAAATAACATTTCCATTCAAATTATATTATGTTCTTGATTGCATTAGATTTGAAAAATTCAAAAATTCTAGTTTTCTAATTTAAATTTTCCAACAATTTTTTTTTGTTTTTGTTTTTGATTTTCTCGAATTATTTTTACGAGCAAACAAAAAAATATTTATTTTAATTTACCAAAAGTACATACATACATATATATATATGTACGTAATCCTATGAACAATTTATATTTATACGAATTTTTTGGTATTGTGGTGGTTGGGGGGGGGGGGGGGTGGTGGAAATGTATATACATACATAATACATTTTCTAACGATACAAAAATTAAAATTCTAAAGGGAAATTAAAACTGTACTGGAAACAAATGAAAATGACAACATAACTGTGTATGTACAATGTTAACGAAAATTATTTTGGAACTAAACTTTTGAAGCTTTATTTGTGTAGTTTGATTTGCGCTTTTTGTGTTTCTGCGTATATATATAAATGAAAGAAAATCTTAATAACGTGAAGTTTTGTATCGACATAATGATGCTGTTGTTGTTGTTGTCAAGTATTTATATAAACCAAAATAAACTTTAAAGCGATTAAAGGGGCTGTTTATAGTCAAATCAATAAAATAATAAAAAGAAAATGTAAATATTTTCCTACTTGCGTTTGTCTGCTAAAAAAAAGTTTTCCTATTTTCCTAAATTTTTTTTAGACATTCAACTTGTCATACAATATATACAGCAGATGAGAAGAAAATCAGAAGAAGACTTTATAGATTTCTAGATGGTTTGTTTTCTTCGAGCTTTACATACGAATACATTCAAATAAATATTTCATGTCAAAATATGATAAAACCAAAAACAAAAAAAAATTTTAACAATTTTTTGTTGTCTCTAGAAGATGTATATAAAATAAAATCGTATAATGAATAAAAATTAAATGAAAAATTCTAAAATAACACAAATATATAAGAAAAGTTTTCCCATAAATTTATGAGAAAAATTAAGCACAAAAAAAATTTTTTTTTCACTTGCGTCTACTGTACAGAAGAAGTACTATCATGATTTAGTTGTACAGTAATTTTGTGTGGAGCAAACGATTAAAATTGGATTTGTAATTAAAGTTGTTAAGTATACATAAGATCACTTTCTGACAGTTTCCAATATTTATTGTTCACTTTTGGGAAGGTTTACCAGCGAAACTTAATGGTTAGTAACGATATTTTCAAATGATTTTGACGTATGTGAAATTTGTTCTAAATACGTCCTAAAAAACTACAAAAACAATTTACTCTTATATGTGTTAGTGTGAAAAGCAGAATTGCTCATATAACGAATTTTATCATAAGGACAAATTTTCTTGGGAAAATTCTAGAAAGTGGACACCAAATGAACGTATATACCAAGATATCTTAGGGTCTAAATTATCAAAAAGACATTTCAATTTTGTTTAGGTCAAGTTTGGTATGACCTCATGTATATCGATTAGGTTTATGAGTTTTTCTAATTTTCCTGGGAAAATCCGAGGAAGCGGATGTCATACCAAACTTGGTTGTCCTAAACCCCCTAATCCCCACTTTTCTCCCAAAATTCAGGAAATCAAGTATATTTCCAAGCAAATTTTTTTGTCCTATAGATAAAATTCGTTATCTCGAAACAATTTGGATTGCACACTAACACATATAAATAAAAACTGTTTTTGTTGTTTTTTAGGACAATTTTAGGACAAACTTCACCCGTCTATATAGAATTGTGAATTTTGTCCTAAAAAATTTCCTAATGCCGAACACATTCCATTTCGCAGTCGTCAATACAACATAAAAGTTGAAACTCAACAAGATCGACTAAAATTTGGTTTCTAAATTTTATTTTATTAAAAACATTTTTTTTTTCTTAAATCCCTACTTGTTCTTGGGCTCAAGGTTCTCCCGGCTATTTCACAGTTCGCTTATTTGCGTCCTTGCCTTACGCCATTTTGTCAGCCAAATCGAGGACGCACGGCCACAGGTCCCATTTGTTTTGACCATCTACCGTCAACTGGGGCGTTTGGTTCAGGCAGCGGTTCGGGAAAATATCATAATTCGACAACATTTCACTTTCCAATATAACAGCCACCAAGACATGGGTTGACTGCCACCATGACATGGGTTGTCTCATTGATAACGACCTAATTTTGATTCGATCAGTTCTGAATTTGAATTCGCCCTTGACATGGGTTTCGATTCGATGGGTTCGTTCAATACTTCCTAATTGGCGTCGGTTGGAGATCGAGTTAATTTCGATTTAAACTTTGATTTTCATTTGAATTCACCATACTTTGACATTGGTTTCGCCGTTGATATCGATTTATCATCTATTTTGACTTTGACTTCGATTACATATTTGATTATAACTAAAATTCGGCCTCTACATTGGTTCGCCATTGACATTGGTTTAAATTCGGTATTGACGTTGACTTCCATTTCGTATTTGATCATGGCTTTGACTACCATCATGAATGGGATTCCTCGTTGATATCGATCTAATTTGGATTCGAATGATTCTTTGAATTCGCCCTTGACATCATTTTTGCCGTTGTGATCGACTTAATTTATATTTTGACTTCGATTTCGTTTTTGATTTCGACTGTGACGTCGTTTACGTCATTTACATCAATTTATCTTCGATTTTAACTTTGATTTCGGGTTTCGCCAGTGCTATCGACTTAACTTAGATTTTGACTTTTTTTTTAATGCTCTAATCTCTATTTGTTATGGGGCTCATCCCGGCTCTTTCGCAGTTAGTTTATTTGCGTCCTTTGCCTTACGCCGTTGCCAGCCATATCGAAGACGCACGGCCACAAGTCCGATTTGTTCAACCATCTACACCTTGTATAGCTCCATGCCAGCCTGCACTGACATGAACGATGGCTTGGCCCATGGATTCTGCACTCTCAAATGATGGTCATAGCTGTGTACATCATCATCCCGATCCCCTATTGGGATTCGAACCCGGTACCTCCCGATCCCAACGTCGCAGCTTTAACCACTGCGCTATTTGCTCGGTGACTTTGACTCGAGTTCGTTTTTGATTTCAACTTTGACTTTGACCTTGACCAAGGTTTCTCCGTTGACATCGATTTAATTTGCATTCGATGGGTTCCTTTAGTTAGTTTTGATATCAGTTTCACCGTTGAGGTGGATTTTATTTTCAATTTTGACTGCGACTTCGATTTTGATTTTGAATTCGCCCTAAACTTTGGTTTCGGCGCTGATATCGACTTATATATGCAGTGTGCCTAACAGTGATTTCTATAAATAAATTAGAAGCTAGACATCGATTTATCTACGGTTTCGTTTTTGATTCAAGCTTAAATTCCCCGCCAACATCGAACTTAACTTAAATTTTGAGTTTGACTTCGATTTTGACTTTGACTACGATTTCGTATTTGATTTCGACTTTGAGTACGCCCTTGTTATCGGTTCCGTCACTGATATCGACTTAACTCCGAATTGAGTTTGTAAATGAATTCGATTTTGAATTTGTCCTTGACGACGATTTCACCGTTGTTATCGGTTTATCTTCAATTTTGACTTTCATCCACTTCGATTATGATCTTGATTCCGATTTTTTATTCGCCTTAGATATCGGTTTTGCCATTGACATCGATTTAACTTTGACTTTGATTTGACTTTGAATTAGCTGTCTTATTAGATATCTTGAATTTTCACTTTGATTTAGATTTCGTATTCGATTCGAGTTAAAGCTCGTCAAAGCACTCCTTGACATCTGTTTCGCCATTGACATCGATTTAACTTCGATTTTACCTGTGAGTTCGACCTTGACACAATTTCATCGCGACTTTGACTTCCATCATGACATTGGTTTCCTCGTTAATATTAACCTAATTTGGATTCGAAGGGTTTTTTGAAATTGCCATTAACATCTGTTATGCCGTTGAAATCGACTTAATTTCGCATTTGGTTTCAATTTCGTTTTTGATTTTGGAATGTCCTTATACATATCGGTTTCGTCGTTGATATCGACTTTACTTTGATTTTAGCTTTGATTTAGATTTGATTTCTACTTTGACTACAAATTCAAAGAACCCCTGAACACCAAATTAGGTCGATATTGACGAGGAAACCCATGTCATGGTGGACGGCAAAGTCGAGAACAAATATAAAATCGAACTCAACGTCAAAATCGAATGTAAAATAAGGTTAACGGCGAAACCTATGTCAAGGTCGAATTTAAGCTCGAATCGAAAATTGAAGATAAATTGATGTCAAACGATGAAATCTAAGTCAAAGTCGAAATTAAATACAAAATTAAAGTAAAAGTTAGGTCGATCTCAACTTAAGATCGAGTTAGTCGATGACTTCGATGACAAAATCGAAATTAAGTTGATCTCAACCGTAATGCCGTTGTGATGGAATTAATTTCGATTCGATGGGTTCTTTCAATTATCCCGATTTCGTGGTTAAGATCGAATTAATTTCGATTTTGCCTTTGGCATCGACCTATCTTTGGCTTCGATTTTGTATTTCATTTCGACTTTGACATCGGTTTCGCCGATTGGCATCCGTTTATCTTCTATTTTCAGTTTAATTTCGATTTCGTATTTAATTCGAGTTAAAACTCACCCTGACATGGATTCGCCATTGATATTTTTTAACTTCGATTTTGAGGTTGACTTCCATTTCGTATTTGATCATGACTTTGACTACCATCATGACAATTGTTGATATCGACCTAAAGACATCAGTTTTGCCGTTGACATCGATTTATTTTCTTTATTTGTGACTTCGACTTCGAGTTTGGTTTTGTTTTTGATTTCGATTTTGAATTCGCTCTTGAATTCGGTTTCACCGTTTCACATCGATTTATCTTCGATTTTATCTTTGGTTTCGATTTCGTATATTTTGATTCGAGCTGAAATTCGACCTTAATGTGGATTTCGCCATTGACATCGATTTTGACTTTGATTTCATTGACCTCGATTTAATTTCGATTTGAACTTCGACTTCGCTTTGGTTTTTGTTTTCGATTCTGCATTTGATTTTGACTCTGACGGTTTCGTCGTTTGCATCGATTTAACTCCGATTTTGACTTTAACTTCGTTTTCATTTTTGATTTCGACTTTGACTTCGACCTTGACGTGGGTTTCTCCATTAATATCGACTTAATTTGGACTCGATGAGTTCCTTTAATTAGTCCTGGACATCGGTCTCCCAGTTGAGGACGACTTTATTTTCGCTTTTGACTGCGACTACGATTGTGATTTTGAAATCGCCTTAAACATCCCTTTCGTCATTGACATCGACTTATACGTGTTTTCGAGTTAAAATTCAACCTTGACATGGGTTTTCCCGCTGACATCGACATGAAAACTATCTTGACTTTGACTTCGATTTTCACTTGGCCTACGATTTTGTATTTGATTTCGACTTCGACTTTCGAAGGTTATCGGCTATGTCACTGTTATCGACTTAACTCCGAATTGAGTTTGTATATGATTTCGATTTTGAATTCGTCCTTGATGACGATTTCGCCGTTGTAATCGATTTATCTTCGATTTTGGCTTTGAGATCGAATTAATTTCGATTTTGCCATTGTCTTCGATTTAACTTAGCTTTTTGATTTGACTTTGAATTAGCTCTTGAAATCGGTTTCCCCGTTGACAAGATATCTTCGATTTTGACTTTGATTTCCATTTCGTATTCGATTCGAGTTGAATGTCGACCTTGACATCTGTTTCACCATTGACATCGATTAAACTTAGATGTTCCCATTGAGTTCGACCTTGACATGGTTTTTCCAGTTGACATCCACTTAATTTGGGTTCGATGGATTCCTTGGTTTTCTTTTGGTATCGGTGTTGCCGTTGAGATCGACCTAATGTTGATTTTAACTTTAAATTCGATTTTGTATTTGATGGGTTTGGCATGCTTTTCTCCACTGACATCGACTTTACTTAGATTTTGACTTTGACTTCGATTTCATATTTCATCTCGACTTTGACTTCCACCATGACATGGTTTCCTCGTTGATATCGATCTAATTTGGATTCGATGGGTTTTTTCAAATCGCCATTAACATCAGTTAGGCCGCTGAGATCGACTTAATTTCGACTTTGATTTCGATTTCGTTTTTGATTTTGGATTCGACTTATACACATTGGTTTCGTCGTTTAGATCGACTTTACTTCGATTTTAATATTAACTTTGATTTAGATTTGATTTCGAATTTGACTGCAAATTCAAAGAACCCCTGAACACCAAATTAGGTCGATATTAACGAGGAAGCTCATGTCATAGTGGAAGGCAAAGTCGAGATCAAATATAAAATCGATCACCATCAAAATCGAATATACCTCAATGTTAATGGCGAAACCTATGTCAGGGTCGAATTTAAGCTCGAATCAAATACGAAATTGAAACCAAAGGCAAAATCGCAGGTAAATCGATGTGAAACAATGAAACCCATCTCAAATTCGAAATTAAACAGAAAATCGAAGTCAAAGTGAAAATCAAAGTTAAATCGATCAACAGCGATACCGATTTCGAGAGCGAATTTAAAGTCGAAATTAAATACAAAATCAAAGTCAAAGTTTAGTCGATGTCAAAGGAATACCAGTAGGTATGGGGGCACTTTGTCGTGGGAAAATTTGTAATTTGACACCTGACCTTGAAATTTGACACCTTGAAATTTGATACCTGTGGGAAAAAAAAAAAAAAAAAAAAATTTGTAATTTGACACCTGTGGAAAAAAAAAAGAGTGAAATTTGATACTGCGGAAATAAAAAATATTGAAATTCTATGAAAGTCAATGACCCCGAAATTAACACAAGGTCATTGACTTTTATGGAATTTCAATATTTTTATTTCCGCAGTATCAAATTTCACTTCCAAGAATTGTGACGTCATAGCATTGTGGGAAAAAATCTGATGATGTGGGAAAGTATTAAAATTCTAAAAAAAAAAAATTAAAAAAATTAAAAAAAATTAAAATATATCGTTAAAAAAAAATAGGTACGAACTCGGTGCGGAGCGGCGGTATTATGAGGGTTGTACTTTTAGAATGTAGTAAAGGTTTTTAAAAATAAAAAAATAAAAAAAATTGAAATTTAACACTATTGATATCTTAATAATATGAATTGTTGTTGTTGTTTCGTATGAACACGATCAAACATGAATTTTTGTTTCTGTAAAATATTAATGTATTCATCATAACAACAACAACGAACCTATTGGATGAAAATTGAACTAATATAATATATAATATAGATATCGCATACACAAAAAAATTTACATGTTTTCGGCATTGTATTGATGCGATTGAAATTCTATAAGTAGAAAAGATAAAGAATTATTTTTTTTTTAATTGCGAGATGATGTCAGTATCAGACTACAACCTTGATTTTATTAATGAAATTTCACAATAGTAAAAGTTTAAAATAAAAAAAAAGTGAAATTTAACACTATAGATAAGAGAATATGACTTATTATTTTTGTATGAACACGATCAAACATGAATTTTTGTTTCTGGAAAATATTAATGTATACATCATTACCACAACAACAAATCTCTTGAAGTGATATAATATAGATAAGAATTATTATTTTTAATTACGAGATGATGTCTGTATCAGACTACAACCTTGATTTTATTAATGAAATTTCACCATAGTAAAGGTTTAAAATAAAAAAAAGTGAAATTTAACACTATAGATAACAGAATATGACTTATTATTTTGTATGAACGTTTTGTAGTAAATGGATATTAGAATAAATTAGGTTGCACACTCACACATATAAATATCGGAAGCAAGATTTTTTTGTTGTTGTATGTGTATCATACAGAATAAAGATGATCGTACAAGAATTTTTAGTTACAATTTCTGATATAACTTAAAAACGATATCGTTTTGGAAATTACTTTAAACTGATATACGTATGTATATATGATGCATTGTACAAGTGTATATTTAGCACGAATAAAAATGTATCTGTTAAAATAGTATGCGACTCGTAGTAGGTGTGGGGGCGCTTGATTTTATTAATGAAATTTCACGATAGTAAAGGTTTTTTAAAAAAAAAAGTGAAATTTAACACTATAGATAAGAGAATATGACTTATTATTTTGTATGAACACGATCAAACATGAATTTTTGTTTCTGGAAAATATTAATGTATACATTATTACCACAACAAATCTCTTGAATGAAAATTGAAGTGATATAATATAGATATCGCCTACACAAAAAAAATTCACATGTTTTCGGCATTGTATTGATGCGATTGAAATTCTATAAGTAGGAAAGATAAAGAATTATTATTTTTAATTGCGAGATGATGTCTGTATCAGACTACAACCTTGATTTTATTAATGAAATTTCACCATAGTAAAGGTTTAAAATAAAAAAAAGTGAAATTTAACACTATAGATAACAGAATATGACTTATTATTTTGTATGAACGTTTTGTAGTAAATGGATATTAGAATAAATTAGGTTGCACACTCACACATATAAATATCGGAAGCAAGATTTTGAATTTTTAGTTACAATTTCTGATATAACTTAAAAACAATATCGTTTTGGAAATTACTTTAAACTGATATACATATGTATGTATGATGCATTGTACAAGTGTATATTTAGCACGAATAAAAATGTATCTGATAAAATAGTATGCGATTCAAACGTAATACGGTAATATGTTGAATTTAGTGGTATTAGGGAAAATTTCTATATAAAAAAAAACGTAGTTACCAAACTCATACATTTTGTTGTGTACCAATCAGTGAAATTATTTTAATAACATCCTCAAACCAGATCAAAGTACGTATCAACAAAATTTATATATGTTTTATACAAATTAATTGAAAATGACCGCAAGCTGTTCGACACTACAACAAGTATTGCAGGCTTGGATTACCATAATGTCATATGAATAGCTCAAACTTCCTCTGATGAGGAAAACACACTTCAATTAATTTATTGTAAAACATGAGTTAATATAACCCTTAACACAAACTGTAAATCGCGAATGAATACTACTATAATACTGAATGACTTACACATGTCTAATATAATATGTCTTAACATTTCTATATTCCCTCACAGTATCAATGTATTGGTAAACATTATGATCGATAAAATTCACGTAAACAAAACAACAAAAACTGTAATAGTGTTTTTGTGTATATGAATATCTCGGAATCAATTAAATTGACCATGGCTGCTTAAAATATAGAGTAAAAGGCTGAATATGATATGTTGTTTCGGAGAAATGAGATAAACAATTCAAACACAATAATTTTACAAATATTTCTGATGAACGCGAAGAAGAGAAAAACGAAAACAATTTTTTCAAGAAAATAGATTGCAGAAAAAATTTAAAAAATAAATATAAAAAAAAATAAAATAAAATATGTGCGATAAGAAGAAACCCCATGCTAAAAAATCTAAAACTTTGCAGGTGTGTTATTGTAAATCACATTTTTTCGTCATAGTAAATATGAGATTGAGTAAAAAGGTTGAATATGGTGTTTTTTTTTTTCAAAAACATCTAAATATCATCATAAACAACTAAATATTTTACAATGGAGTTTTGTTAAATTTAACATATTATAACAATTATTTTAAAAACGATATTGGTTCACTATTTATAGTTACATTCCGATAAAAAAGCGTACATTTTCCACACTTGACAAGAATAAACAGATAAGAAATAAAAAAAAAACATTGCGGTGGTATAATATTTTCGGACAAATTTAAATTAATTATTTTTCTATATTATATTACATAAAATGTACATAGATGATGTATAATACATCTGGTAAATTATAGAATCGTTCGATATTATTCGTTCCAATTATTAAATCATTGAATGTAACGATTATTGTACACATTTCTCAAAAAGATAAACTAAATATTTTTACAATGGAGTTTTCTTGAATTTAACATATTATGACAATTATTTTAAAAACGATATTGGTTCACTATATATAGTTACATTCCAATAAAGATACATACTTAATCATTTGACGTATTATAAATTTATAGATTAATTAGGTTATATTTTAAATTATTACTGTAATTAAAAATAAACATTCTGAGTTAAAATATTATAATGAAAGAGGTTCGGTGCGTTAAAATATTACTAGAACACTATAGAAATGTCACGCTTCATAATAAAAAAAAGATACTACAACGAAAGTGAAACGTTCTAATTTACGAGGGCATAAACTCTAATTTAAAATTAAACCCGTGCCTGATAATGAAGATCCTTCCGAATGGATTAAAGAGGTTGTACAAGAAATTGTACATTATGCATTGAAGGATATTGAAACTACTGATAAAGTAGGCATAACTTTCTGTGGAGTAAGTTTTAACCAACATGGACCGTGGTTGGTTATCGTTTAAAGACGCAGGCAAAGCTATAATGAAAGATGTTTGGGAAATGATTTCCAAAATTTTCGGCACACAATAGATATAATTTTAAAAATAATGTTTCATATAATCAAAAATTACAAGATGAATAAAAATTAAAAAAAAAAGAAATTATTAAAAAATTTATTTAAAAAAAAAATAGTGAAGTAAAATAGAAAAAAAAATATTATAAAAAAATAATTCTAGAAAAAAATATTATTGTTCGAAAAAGTACTTTCAATTAAAAAAAAAAAAACTTCTCAAATTTAAATTAATTATTTTCTATATTACATTACATAAAATGTAACATGTAATAATATGTAATATGTAATAATTTATTTTGTAACTATAATTATAATTTATTCCTTTAGACATTTTCCGTATAATAACTTTTTATTTCAAAAAAAAACTTAAAATGTGATTATTAAAAATATCATTAAAAAGGAAAAACAGTTAAAAAAAAACAACAACAAAACATTTTGCAAATTTAAGTTAGTAAAAATTAATTTAGAAATAAAGAAATTCCGCACACACACAATAATTGATATTATTTTAATTATATTGATTAAAAATATTTATCGAGAGACAAACCGAATACAAATTATATAAAATAAAATTTATTTAAAAAATAAAAAATAAAAACAAATTTAAAATAAATTAATTTAAAAAAATAAATTAGTTTAAAAATATTTAAATTTAAAATTTGTAAATGAAAAAGGTATGTAAAAAAAAAAAATTTAAAAAAACTTTATAAAAAAATTTTAAAACAAAAATAATAAAAATTTTTTTAAAAATACAAAAAAAAAAATAAAAAAAAAATTTATAAAAAAATTCAAAAACAATTTATAAAAAAAAATTAAAAATTTTTTTCAAAATACAAAAAAAAAAAAAAATAAATAAAATATTAAAAATAAAATTATTGAATAAAAAAAAATTAATTATTTTAAAAAAAAAATAAATATTTAAATTTAAAAATTTGTAAAATTAGAAAATTATTCGTCAATTTATAATAAATGCTTTCCACATATAATATTAATTAAAATTAGTTGGAAAAAATATTAATGTACAAATCATAACAACAGCAAATCTGCTCAATGAAAATTGAAGTGATATAATATAATATAGATAACACCGACACAAAAAAAAAAAAATAGTAATAATAATTTACATGTTTTCAGCATTGTTTTGATGCGATTGAAATTCTGTTAGTAGGAACTCACAGAGATAAATACAGGAAGCAAGATTTTTTTTTGTTGTTGTTTATGTTTTTCGTATATGAATATCGGATGGAGGAAATACAAACAAACAAATGATCAAACAAATAAATACATATATTTATATATATTATAAGATGATCATATAAGAATTTTTAGATACAGTTTCTGATTTAACTTAAAAACAATATCGTTTTGGAAATTACATTGGACTGATATACATATGTATATGTATGTATGATGCATTGTACAATTGTATATTTAACATGAATAAAAATTTATCTATAGAATATACATATATACAAATATAAGTGTTTCGCGGGTTTGCGGTGAAAATTGAAACCAGGAAATTTTGACCACTATGATCATACAAAAGATGAATTTGATTTATTGTTTTTGTATGAACACGATCAAACAAGAATTTTTCTGTTAAAAAAAAATAAAAATTGTACAAATTGAATTTAAAAAAAAAAAATTATAAAAAAAATCTTAGAAATAAAAAATCGTCTAAAAAATAATTTTAGAAAAAAATATTATTATTTTGAAAAAATACTTTCAATTAAAAAATACCATCACAAACTTAAATTAATTATTATTTTCTATATTACATTACATAAAAATGTAACATGTAATATGTAATCATTTATTCTGTAAATATAATTATAATTTATTCCTTTAAGAAATTTTCCGCATATAACATATTTTTTTATGACATCATAACAACAACAAATCTGCTGGGTGAAAATTGAAACAATACCTGGACCAATATGATCGTACAAAAGATGAATATGATTTGTTGTTTTGTATGAACACGATCAAACAAGAATGGGATTTTTGATATTAGATCGTATGTAATAGATATTTTTGTTGTAATTTAATTTTTGTTTTGAAGAAAAATATTAATGTTCACATCATAGCAACAACATATCTGTTGGATGAAAATTGAAGTGATATAATATAATATAGATATCGCCTACACAAAAAAAAAAAACAATTTACATGTTTTCAACATTGTTTTAATACGATTGAAATTCTATATGTAGGAAAGATAAAGAATTAATTGTTTTTAATTGTAAGATGATGTCTGTATCAGACTACAACCTTGATTTTTACTATGTATACTAATACATATAGTTAGTGACCTAAATTTTTCGAAAACGATTATTAGTATAATTTTAATATAATTAAATATATAAATATAAAGTATAATTTTAATATATTTGAAGAAATTGTGTGCCAAAAATTTCTAGATATCATTTTTAAAAATGCTTCATATAAAGAAAAAATTACAAGGTGAATAAAAATTTTAAAAATAAAAAAGAAATTATTAAAAAATTTATAAAAAAAAAATATGGAAAATGAGAATAGAAAAAAATATCATAAAAAAATATAATTTTAGAAAACTAAATATTATTATTGGAAAAAAATAAAATACTTTCAAATAAAAACCTCAGGGAGCGATCGGACGTCGGACATCGGACGTCCGACGTCTGACTCCGACGTCCGACGTCGGACATTGGACGGTGCAATTCGAACGATGGAATTTCATCGTACTGTTAAGTTGGTCGCTTGAAATTATTTTATTTAAAAAAAAATTGATATAAACGTCTATGATTAAGATAAATATTGATGTAAAAGTCTTACTTTATATAAAAATTGATGTAGACGTCCATGATTTAGATAAAAACGGATGTAAACGTCTATGATCTATATAAAAATTGATGTAAACGTCTATGATTTAATAAAAATTGATGTAAACGTCTATGATTTATAATGCAAAATGCGGTCATGTGCGGTGTCCCCGAAGGGGACACCTCACTTGACTGTGGGTACCGTACCTGCGCTCCGCGCAGGTACGGTACCCACCGCATTTTGCATTATAAATCATAGACGTTTACATCAATTTTTATTAAATCATAGACGTTTACATCAATTTTTATATAGATCATAGACGTTTACATCCGTTTTTATCTAAATCATGGACGTCTACATCAATTTTTATATAAAGTAAGACTTTTACATCAATATTTATCTTAATCATAGACGTTTATATCAATTTTTTTTTAAATAAAATAATTTCAAGCGACCAACTTAACAGTACGATGAAATTCCATCGTTCGAATTGCACCGTCCAACGTCCGACGTCCGACGTCGGACGTCGGAGTCAGACGTCGGACGTCCGATGTCCGACGTCCGATCGCTCCCTGAGGTTTTTATTTGAAAGTATTTTATTTTTTTCCAATAATAATATTTAGTTTTCTAAAATTATATTTTTTTATGATATTTTTTTCTATTCTCATTTTCCATATTTTTTTTTTATAAATTTTTTAATAATTTCTTTTTTATTTTTAAAATTTTTATTCACCTTGTAATTTTTTCTTTATATGAAGCATTTTTAAAAATGATATCTAGAAATTTTTGGCACACAATTTCTTCAAATATATTAAAATTATACTTTATATTTATATATTTAATTATATTAAAATTATACTAATAATCGTTTTCGAAAAATTTAGGTCACTAACTATATGTATTAGTATACATAGTAAAAATCAAGGTTGTAGTCTGATACAGACATCATCTTACAATTAAAAACAATTAATTCTTTATCTTTCCTACATATAGAATTTCAATCGTATTAAAACAATGTTGAAAACATGTAAATTGTTTTTTTTTTTTGTGTAGGCGATATCTATATTATATTATATCACTTCAATTTTCATCCAACAGATATGTTGTTGCTATGATGTGAACATTAATATTTTTCTTCAAAACAAAAATTAAATTACAACAAAAATATCTATTACATACGATCTAATATCAAAAATCCCATTCTTGTTTGATCGTGTTCATACAAAACAACAAATCATATTCATCTTTGTACGATCATATTGGTCCAGGTATTGTTTCAATTTTCACCCAGCAGATTTGTTGTTGTTATGATGTCATAAAAAAATATGTTATATGCGGAAAATTTCTTAAAGGAATAAATTATAATTATATTTACAGAATAAATGATTACATATTACATGTTACATTTTTATGTAATGTAATATAGAAAATAATAATTAATTTAAGTTTGTGATGGTATTTTTTAATTGAAAGTATTTTTTCAAAATAATAATATTTTTTTCTAAAATTATTTTTTAGACGATTTTTTATTTCTAAGATTTTTTTTATAATTTTTTTTTTTAAATTCAATTTGTACAATTTTTATTTTTTTTTAACAGAAAAATTCTTGTTTGATCGTGTTCACACAAAAACAATAAATCAAATTCATCTTTTGTATGATCATAGTGGTCAAAATTTCCTGGTTTCAATTTTCACCGCAAACCCGCGAAACACTTATATTTGTATATATGTATATTCTATAGATAAATTTTTATTCATGTTAAATATACAATTGTACAATGCATCATACATACATATACATATGTATATCAGTCCAATGTAATTTCCAAAACGATATTGTTTTTAAGTTAAATCAGAAACTGTATCTAAAAATTCTTATATGATCATCTTATAATATATATAAATATATGTATTTATTTGTTTGATCATTTGTTTGTTTGTATTTCCTCCATCCGATATTCATATACGAAAAACATAAACAACAACAAAAAAAAATCTTGCTTCCTGTATTTATCTCTGTGAGTTCCTACTAACAGAATTTCAATCGCATCAAAACAATGCTGAAAACATGTAAATTATTATTACTATTTTTTTTTTTTTGTGTCGGTGTTATCTATATTATATTATATCACTTCAATTTTCATTGAGCAGATTTGCTGTTGTTATGATTTGTACATTAATATTTTTTCCAACTAATTTTAATTAATATTATATGTGGAAAGCATTTATTATAAATTGACGAATAATTTTCTAATTTTACAAATTTTTAAATTTAAATATTTATTTTTTTTTTAAAATAATTAATTTTTTTTTATTCATTAATTTTATTTTTAATATTTTATTTATTTTTTTTTTTTTTTGTATTTTGAAAAAAATTTTTAATTTTTTTTTATAAATTGTTTTTGAATTTTTTTATAAATTTTTTTTTTATTTTTTTTTTTGTATTTTTAAAAAAATTTTTATTATTTTTGTTTTAAAATTTTTTTATAAAGTTTTTTTAAATTTTTTTTTTTTACATACCTTTTTCATTTACAAATTTTAAATTTAAATATTTTTAAACTAATTTATTTTTTTAAATTAATTTATTTTAAATTTGTTTTTATTTTTTATTTTTTAAATAAATTTTATTTTATATAATTTGTATTCGGTTTGTCTCTCGATAAATATTTTTAATCAATATAATTAAAATAATATCAATTATTGTGTGTGTGCGGAATTTCTTTATTTCTAAATTAATTTTTACTAACTTAAATTTGCAAAATGTTTTGTTGTTGTTTTTTTTTAACTGTTTTTCCTTTTTAATAATATTTTTAATAATCACATTTTAAGTTTTTTTTTGAAATAAAAAGTTATTATACGGAAAATGTCTAAAGGAATAAATTATAATTATAGTTACAAAATAAATTATTACATATTACATATTATTACATGTTACATTTTATGTAATGTAATATAGAAAATAATTAATTTAAATTTGAGAAGTTTTTTTTTTTTTAATTGAAAGTACTTTTTCGAACAATAATATTTTTTTCTAGAATTATTTTTTTATAATATTTTTTTTTCTATTTTACTTCAATATTTTTTTTTAAATAAATTTTTTAATAATTTCTTTTTTTTTTAATTTTTATTCATCTTGTAATTTTTGATTATATGAAACATTATTTTTAAAATTATATCTATTGTGTGCCGAAAATTTTGGAAATCATTTCCCAAACATCTTTCATTATAGCTTTGCCTGCGTCTTTAAACGGTAACCAACCACGGTCCATGTTGGTTAAAACTTACTCCACAGAAAGTTATGCCTACTTTATCAGTAGTTTCAATATCCTTCAATGCATAATGTACAATTTCTTGTACAACCTCTTTAATCCATTCGGAAGGATCTTCATTATCAGGCACGGGTTTAATTTTAAATTAGAGTTTATGCCCTCGTAAATTAGAACGTTTCACTTTCGTTGTAGTATCTTTTTTTTATTATGAAGCGTGACATTTCTATAGTGTTCTAGTAATATTTTAACGCACCGAACCTCTTTCATTATAATATTTTAACTCAGAATGTTTATTTTTAATTACAGTAATAATTTAAAATATAACCTAATTAATCTATAAATTTATAATACGTCAAATGATTAAGTATGTATCTTTATTGGAATGTAACTATATATAGTGAACCAATATCGTTTTTAAAATAATTGTCATAATATGTTAAATTTAACAAAACTCCATTGTAAAATATTTAGTTGTTTATGATGATATTTAGATGTTTTTGAAAAAAAAAAACACCATATTCAACCTTTTTACTCAATCTCATATTTACTATGACGAAAAAATGTGATTTACAATAACACACCTGCAAAGTTTTAGATTTTTTAGCATGGGGTTTCTTCTTATCGCACATATTTTATTTTATTTTTTTTTATATTTATTTTTTAAATTTTTTCTGCAATCTATTTTCTTGAAAAAATTGTTTTCGTTTTTCTCTTCTTCGCGTTCATCAGAAATATTTGTAAAATTATTGTGTTTGAATTGTTTATCTCATTTCTCCGAAACAACATATCATATTCAGCCTTTTACTCTATATTTTAAGCAGCCATGGTCAATTTAATTGATTCCGAGATATTCATATACACAAAAACACTATTACAGTTTTTGTTGTTTTGTTTACGTGAATTTTATCGATCATAATGTTTACCAATACATTGATACTGTGAGGGAATATAGAAATGTTAAGACATATTATATTAGACATGTGTAAGTCATTCAGTATTATAGTAGTATTCATTCGCGATTTACAGTTTGTGTTAAGGGTTATATTAACTCATGTTTTACAATAAATTAATTGAAGTGTGTTTTCCTCATCAGAGGAAGTTTGAGCTATTCATATGACATTATGGTAATCCAAGCCTGCAAAACTTGTTGTAGTGTCGAACAGCTTGCGGTCATTTTCAATTAATTTGTATAAAACATATATAAATTTTGTTGATACGTACTTTGATCTGGTTTGAGGATGTTATTAAAATAATTTCACTGATTGGTACACAACAAAATGTATGAGTTTGGTAACTACGTTTTTTTTTATATAGAAATTTTCCCTAATACCACTAAATTCAACATATTACCGTATTACGTTTGAATCGCATACTATTTTATCAGATACATTTTTATTCGTGCTAAATATACACTTGTACAATGCATCATACATACATATGTATATCAGTTTAAAGTAATTTCCAAAACGATATTGTTTTTAAGTTATATCAGAAATTGTAACTAAAAATTCAAAATCTTGCTTCCGATATTTATATGTGTGAGTGTGCAACCTAATTTATTCTAATATCCATTTACTACAAAACGTTCATACAAAATAATAAGTCATATTCTGTTATCTATAGTGTTAAATTTCACTTTTTTTTATTTTAAACCTTTACTATGGTGAAATTTCATTAATAAAATCAAGGTTGTAGTCTGATACAGACATCATCTCGCAATTAAAAATAATAATTCTTTATCTTTCCTACTTATAGAATTTCAATCGCATCAATACAATGCCGAAAACATGTGAATTTTTTTTGTGTAGGCGATATCTATATTATATCACTTCAATTTTCATTCAAGAGATTTGTTGTGGTAATAATGTATACATTAATATTTTCCAGAAACAAAAATTCATGTTTGATCGTGTTCATACAAAATAATAAGTCATATTCTCTTATCTATAGTGTTAAATTTCACTTTTTTTTTATTTTAAACTTTTACTATTGTGAAATTTCATTAATAAAATCAAGGTTGTAGTCTGATACTGACATCATCTCGCAATTAAAAAAAAAATAATTCTTTATCTTTTCTACTTATAGAATTTCAATCGCATCAATACAATGCCGAAAACATGTAAATTTTTTTGTGTATGCGATATCTATATTATATATTATATTAGTTCAATTTTCATCCAACAGGTTCGTTGTTGTTGTTATGATGAATACATTAATATTTTACAGAAACAAAAATTCATGTTTGATCGTGTTCATACGAAACAACAACAACAAATCATATTATTCAGATATCAATAGTGTTAAATTTCAATTTTTTTTATTTTTTTATTTTTAAAAACCTTTACTACATTCTAAAAGTACAACCCTCATAGTACCGCCGCTCCGCACCGAGTTCGTACCTATTTTTTTTTAACGATATATTTTAATTTTTTTTAATTTTTTAAATTTTTTTTTTTTAGAATTTTAATACTTTCCCACATCATCAGATTTTTTCCCACAATGCTATGACGTCACAATTCTTGGAAGTGAAATTTGATACTGCGGAAATAAAAATATTGAAATTCCATAAAAGTCAATGACCTTGTGTTAATTTCGGGGTCATTGACTTTCATAGAATTTCAATATTTTTTATTTCCGCAGTATCAAATTTCACTCTTTTTTTTTCCACAGGTGTCAAATTACAAATTTTTTTTTTTTTTTTTTTTTCCCACAGGTATCAAATTTCAAGGTGTCAAATTTCAAGGTCAGGTGTCAAATTACAAATTTTCCCACGACAAAGTGCCCCCATACCTACTAATACCGATTTCTAATTCGAATTCAAAATTGGAAGTCAAAGTCAAAATCGAAATTAAGTCGATCTCACCTTAAGATGGAGTTAATTTCGATTTTGAATTGGCCTTATATGTATATCGATTTTGCCTTTGACATCGATTAACTTTGACTTCGATTTTGTATTTCATTTCGCCATTAACATACGTTTATCTTCGATTTTGGCTTTGATTTCGATTTTGTATTTGATTCGAGTTAAAATTCGGCCTTGTCTTGAGTTTTGCCATTCACATCGATTTAACTTCGGTTTTGACGTTGACTTCCATTTCGTATTTGATCATGACTTTGACTACAATCATGAAATGGTTTTAGTCGTTAATCTCGACCTAATTTGGATTCGAGGGGTTCTTTGAATTCCCCCTTGACGTTTTGCCATTGAAATCGATTTATTTTCGATCGTGACTTCGACTTCGATTTTGGTTTTGATTTCGATTTAGAATTCGCTCTTGAAATCGGTTTCGACGTTGATATCGACTTAATTTCGATTTTTAATATGATTTCGACTTTGTTATCGGTTTCACCGTTTCACAGCGATTTATTTTTGATTTCGACTTTGAGTTCGATTCCATATTTGATTCGAACTAAAATTCGCCCTTGACATGGGTTCGCCATTCACATCGATTTAACTTCGATGTTGACGTTGACTTCCATTATGTATTTGATCTTGGCTTTGGGATTGCCATCATGACATACCATCGAGGGGTTCTTCGAATTCGCCATATACATCAGTTTTTCCGTTGAAATCGACTTACCTTTTGTTTTGAATTTTGTCTATGATTTCGATTTGGTATTTAATATATGCACTAGACATCGGTGTAACCGTTTCCTTCAAATTATTCTATCAAAATTTCCATTCTCAGAAGAAAAATAAAATTACGACAATTTTAGGACAAACTTCACACCAGTCGAAATGTAAAACTGAGGTTGCGGTTTGTAGAACAAAACACAATACTGTTAACTGCATGAGCCGAACGCTTTACCGAAATCAAGCAGCACGCTTTAGGGAAGTTGTTTTACTTAAATCACAAACAACATTAAAGAAAGTTGTGTTAGTTGATTTCTCGAAGTACACTGATTGGCATAAGTTCAGAGGTACACTTGGAATGGCGGATAGATATTTTTGTTAGGTTCTACAAAAATAGGATATTTATACACATACACATACTCATTCAGTACAGATATATATATACATAAACTAATAGTGAATTATAACACTGTGCTTTCACAAGTTTTGCATAAACGGTTATTTGTGGTTGAATTTTGGTATTTTTCTGTTGGACGTGTAACAAGTGAACCACACATATACGATTGAAACGTAACCAATTAATTGAAAGAAAATGAGTTCATATAAATGTATTTAGTATAACGAGAGCTGAACGAGCTGTCATTCTGTGTCAATATAATTCAGCCGCAATAAAATCTTTAATTCAATTTTCAGGGATTCAGAGTAAGAAAGTGCAACAATTTATTTGAATGTAGTTTTCCAGCATAAATAATGTATTTGGGATTTAAAGAGATTATAAAAATGAATCACGTGAAACTGTGAAGTCACTTCTTGCAGATTGCCACATATAATTCCCGAAGGTTGAGCCAAAATCATATGTATTTGTATAAACGAAATCTCCAACATGTAATCAATCATAATGACATTCAAAATCATACAAAAATAAATTTTCAACGGTTTTTCATCACGATTATTATTCACGCAACAGAGTGGATTTTTTTTTTGTATACATATTTAACTTGAAACGTGAACATAATTTTGAACAGTATGTATACAGTATAAAAAGCACTTAAACATAAATTTATTGAATTTTGTTTAGGTTAGGAAGCTTTCGTTTTATTTTTTACAATACAGAATTAATTCAATTCATATATATTCGAGTGTATATATACATGACAAAAAAAATTCACTTTGAATTAAAAAATTAAAAAAATTTAACAAAACCCGTCGTAATAATGAAACCACCCTCCTCAAACTTAATTACCAGCCCTCAAATATTTTTTTTTTTTTTTATTAATTTTCTATGCCGCGCGGAGTAATGAAAATATTCATTCAAATTAATTTAATTATATAAAAAGCTCTAGATCTAAAAAAAAAAAAAAATTGGAATACACAAATAACACAACGAAAAAACAAACCTGAGCAAAATATGTTATAAATTAAATGAGTTTTCGTTGCTGTTGTTGCTGTACTATGTACTCATTTAAAAGCTCTCACAAATTAAAAAACTTAAAATAAAAAAATTTATTTAAAATTGTGTATGTACGAGCTTTTTTTAACTAAGTAATTTCCCAAGGCTGTCATAATATAATTTTCATGTGCAGCACGGGGATGACGAGGGGGAGGAAAATACACATTTTTTTTCTAGCAAAGTGTAAAAAAATAAACAATAACACCAAACGTGAGCTTTTTTTTGATTTTGTGTTGATAATTTTGTATAAACCAGCACATACATATACATACATAGGTAGACTGTATATATAGTGTATAGCCCTGATTTTGTTGGTTTTACTTCTTAGAAATATTATTCATCATAGCGCAGCATGAATATTTGAAGAGAAAATTTATGAAATATCATAAATTTAATGGGTAAGAGCTTTTGAACTATGGTACATACATATATACATTTGACTTTTCAATTTGATCACTTTTTTTATTAATTTTTTTAAATTAATTGCAATGCACTTTTGACTTCATGTTGTGTGCGCTGCAGCACTTGAGATTTATTAATTTATTTTTCATACTAGACCGCACTATTTCCGGTACAGTGAATTTTATTACATGCAGGTACATAAAACATAGAAGCAAGACAAAAAATTCTCGATATAAAATTTAAGTCGGCCTTACTTCTTCAATCAGTGCATGACAATTTTTCGTGTATCCTAGTTTTTCATCCCAGAAAAAAAAACATTCATCAGGCAATTTAATTTCATCCCATCTCAGTTTTAGTTGTTTATGCATAACGAATAACATTATATGAAATAATTAAAATAATAAAAATAAATAATTAAAAGAAATAAATAATTAAAAGTGATGAGTCAAAATTTTGTTTTCAGTACATTCAAGTTAAGCTTAAAGATTTTTCAAATAACCACGTAACAGCTGTTTATCGCCCTCCCAACTCAGATGTTAACAGTTTTTTTGTTGAATTGGAATCAATTATTCATAAAAAATTTAATAATATTATAATAGGCGATATTAATATCCCAATCAACAAAGGATCTTCTTTGGTCACAGATTACATGAATTTGTTATTGGGCTTTGGAATTGTGGCCACCAATACCTATGAGACTCGCTCTTTGTCGAGGAACATAGTTGATCATGTGCTTTGCGGCTTTGATGGGTTAGATAAAGTAGTGAATGCTACTATCTTTTCTGATATAAGTGATCATAATTTCATTGTTTCTTCATTTTTGTACAAACGTAGACGTGTCATTAAACAATTGGAGAAAAAAATAGTTGACAGCAATCAATTAAATGCTGAGTTCAGCAATTTTCTGGTTAATCTTGATTCGAGCTCGTTTTCTGACCCAGATTTAGCTTTATCTTGTATTACAGGAAAGTATGAAGAGTTGGTCACAAAATATACTCGGGTTGTTAAGAGATTAGTGAAAGTGAAAAATGTTTATTGCCCATGGCTTACATATGACGTATGGCAATTGATTAAGAAAAAAGAGGACATCATGAAGAAACGAAAACGTCAAATAAGTAAGCCCGACAGTATTAATATTAATTCTAATTACGACTATATGCTTCTTGAAATTGATAAAGAACTCAAGCGTGCCAAGTACTTTTCCAAGAAGAAATATTTTGAAAAGATGTTTGCTAATGCTCCTAACCAACGTGATTTGTGGCATAACATTAATAATTTGCTAGGCAAAACTAACAAGAGTATATCGAAATTTTGTATTGAGGCTGATGGTGTTCTGTTATCAGATCCACAAATAATTTCTGATAATTTCAATGACTACTTTGTAAATATTGGTGCAGATTTAGCCAGTCAAATTAATAGTGATAGAAATATTTTTAAATTCAATACTTGTTGTAATGTTAATTCTACCTTTTTTATTAAACCCACATCAGCTATTGAAATCTTTAATTTGATTAATGAATTGGATATCAATAAAGGAGGTGAACCATATTTACTTAATAGCAAAGTGTTAAAACTAAACATTAATCAGTTTTCTGAGATTTTATCAATATTATTTAATAAAAATTTTTTATCTGGTGTCTACCCAAATTCTCTAAAATTGTCCAAAGTTATTCCAGTATTTAAAAGCGGAGATAAACATTGTATGTCAAATTTTAGACCTATTAGCTCTTTATCCGTGTTTGATAAGTTGTTGGAGAAGTTGCTGGCTGTGCGCATTAACTCATTTTTGATAGCTAACGATTTTTTTTATAAATTTCAATATGGTTTTCGGAGTGGTTCTGGGTCTGATGTGGCCTTGGTTGAAACGGTTGATATGATTAACAGTTTTATAGATGACAAATTTTATGTCTTTGCTCTCTTTCTTGACTTGAAGAAAGCTTTTGATACTGTGGATCATTATTTATTATTAGATAAATTATATTGCTATGGATACAGAGGAATATCCTATGAATTGGTTAAAAGTTATCTTATGGATCGCTATCAGTTTGTAGTGGTAAATGGAAAGTCAAGCCATTCTCGTATGGTAAAATGTGGTGTGCCCCAGGGGAGTGTCCTTGGCCCATTGCTATTTTTATTATTCATAAATGATATGGGTCATCTTCCTCTGAAAGGTAAATTGAGGCTATTTGCAGATGATGCAGCATTATTTTTTAAAGTTAAGGATACGACCGAAGGGTTGCAGTCAATGCAGCATGATTTGGATCTGTTAATTCGATATTCTGATACCAATATGCTATCTCTGAATTTGTCTAAAACAAAATATATGGTTTTTCGTTCCATTGGTAAAGCTATTCCTACATTACCAAGCCTTAACATATCAAATGCTATAATAGAGTTAGTTGACTCTTATAGGTATTTGGGAATGATTTTTGACTCATCATTAAATTGGCAGCATCATATTGATATGGTCTGCTCAAAAATCTCGCCAATTATAGGCTTTGTGCGTAGGTCTTCATATTTCATTCCAATAAAAGTATTGCGTAGTATATTTTTTGCATTTATCCACTCTATAATTTCTTATGGTCTTGTAATTTATGGAAATGCTTCAATATCGCGTCTAAAAAAAATACAAGTTCTTCAGAATCGTTGCTTAAAGGCAATATATAGGCTTCCATTTTTGTATTCTACCAATAACTTATATACAGGTAAAGTTGAAAACATTTTGCCTATTAAGGCCTTACATTTTTTGCAAGTTGTAAAATACGTTTACAGAATAAAGAAAGCCTCTTTTGGAGTATGCAATTTAAGTTTAAATACATTTAATCATGGATATGATACACGTAATAGAGGAAATTTGAAACCGTGCTCCATTTCAAATGATTATGGTAGAAATCGTATCTCGTGTATGGGTCCTAAATTGTACAATGAATTGCCTGAAGAAGTTAAACAAAAAAATTATGTCCAGTTCAAGAAAGCCGTAAATATTTATTTGAATTCAGTTGTAACTAAGTATATTTTATAATTTAATTTATTTTATAATTAATTTTATTGTTTCTTTGTTTTTTTATATTATGATTATTTATTTGATATATAGAATCTGCATTGTTGAATACACTTCTTTTCAAGGGATTATAGATCCATTAAGATTTGTTTTCAATAATGTATTTGTTAATTGGTTTTATATTATTTTATTTATATTATATTTTAATTTTATTTTATAAAAAATTTTAAAAAAAGTAATAGTCATTAAATAAAAGATTAATGGAAAAATATAGAGAAAAAAAAAATAAAAAAAAAAAAAAAAAAACTCCGAAAAACAAAAAACAAAAAACAAAAAAAAAAAAAAAAAAAACCAAAAAAAAAAAAAAAAAAAAAAAAACCAGGCTTCTTAGAATAGCCGTTAACAATTATAGCTAACTCGGTGACTATGCGCACTTTTCATCAACTTTTATAAATATGACACTTGGCCGATTGATGTTTGGGATTTTTGCGAATTCAAAACCATATGGCTGCCATTGGGGATTTTACCACGGTCAACTCAAGACATTAGAAATTTGTTTCGGCCTCGGAAGTTCTAAGCAATTAGAAGTATTTTCGTAAAATAGTGTATGGGGCCATAAGATAGTTGGCCGATTGTGCGAATTGCATAGTTGGTGCTTAACCAGAGCTTTCTCAAAACAAAAGAAATTATTTCCATCCTCGGATTTTTGCCAGGCTTCTCTTTCCCTAGGGCTTGTTATTTATAAATAAACTAGCGAGCAACATTTAATAAAGGGCTGAAATCGGGATTTAATATTCCACAGGAACTATGAATCATATTTTTTGTAACAACCTCTTGTAACAGTGGATCCTCCTCATTAGCGGGAATTTCCGCTGATATCACATCATTGATTTCATTCGATTTTATCTTCTCAACCAACCAATTTGATTTAAATTTTTTTGAATACCCTTACGGTGATGTCACGGCGATCAATGGGTCAGGAAATAATTCTTGTAGAATATCTGTCTACAGTGGAATGCATGATGACGTACAAATGGTATTTTGAGCGTATTCATGCATATGTGACGGACTTCTGACGTATGTTGGGGTGAATTGTTATTCTGCCGACATTCTATTAATTTCCGTCGTCATTCCTCGGAACGAAGTTTTACCTAGTTCAACCTGATAAATGTTATTCGCTCTGTTTCAACTAAGACGGACTTATCCACGGCATATTGATGAAAAAGATACCGACAATTGAAGATGTGATTGTCCTCATTTTCTCAAATAATCAGTCTTCATGAATAATAATTTATTGAACTAACTTTTTTGTTAGTTTCGGCGCATGTACAAAATGTTCTGTGCTTATTGTATTTTATTATAAAGTAACGTTGTGATTATGGTAGTAAAAGTAGATTAGTTATTTACCTGTAACTGGATTTATCATCTTGATTGAAAAATGTTACCCATCTTCACTTTCTCAAATTAAGATAGGACACGATGACAATAGCGAATTCATCACTGTTGGCGCATTAAAACGTCTTGCGTGTTGGCCTACTAGATGGCATTCTGTCTGGAATAATGAAACCAATTCGTTATGTTGATGGAAAAATGTTTAGTATTTTCACTATGTGTCTAGCCAGCGTACACAATCATTCCTCCATCAACTTCTGTAAACTTACTCACTTCTGATTGCTTTTGATAACTCATAGCTATACCAACATACTTTACACCATGCCAATTGAAAACCGCCAACGTACTTTGCACCAGCTACATGGAGGTAAAAGTTTACGGTTTCCCAATATATTTACCTTGAAAGCAGGCATAAAATTATCCCGAATAACTTTTGTTGCACAAAATGACATCATTTGAAAGCAATTATTGTATTGGTATGAATCAAAAAGTGTTCAGAATCTGGCCTTTTTCCGGAAACCAATGAGTGTAGTGGCTGTGGTGGCGGTACCAATGGTGTCAATTTGACTTTGCCACTGGCGAAACACAATCCAGGGGATTCATTTTTCAACTTAAATACCCTGCAATGTGGGCACACAACATTCATTGGTCCAATAGCAACGATTCCGAATTCTGCAAGTTAACTGTGCAATACTTTTGGTCTGTAAAATAGACACGTTGTCCATTTTGAAGATGTACCGATTGTCTTGTCGCTCAATATTGAAAACTACCATGTCAGTTCCTTTGTTGATATATTTGCAAATATATTTTATGGATTTTACGGATGGGCAGAGTTCAACATGTGTGCCTTAAATGTTTTTGATAAAAATTGCGAATAAGGCACAATCCATCTATTCATTTGTGTAAATATTTATCGTGAATGACTTTCCAGAATTCTGAGTGGATCTTCTACGATATAATGGATAGCCAACAATTCCAGTAATCGAACCAGTTCTGGATCCGCTTCTTCATAATGAATTTCAGTGCTTATTACGTTGTCGATATCGATTGATCTAATTTTATTGGTTAGCCAAATTAATATATGAGCATGAAGAAGTCCTCGTTTTTGCCATTCAATCGAATACTTCCAACAAGTCATTTGTCCATACACATGATACTTAGTTAAGAGAGATCCATTAAGAATTTTAGCTTTTGTTTAAAAACTCGTGCTCGAATGTCATGTCGATCATATATCGACAATATCCTTCCATTTTGGATTGGATGTGAATGTTATAAATAAATTTGGTGTATCGTAATGACGAACGAAAGTCATAGCGTCTAGAATATACTCTTGCCTGTGGCACGGACTGCCAATGTATGATGAAGGAAGAATAACAGTATTACTGATGTCATTGGCATTAATACTTCTGTCTATACATTTCCATTTATTACAACACGCAAGTGGATGTATTCGTCGCTTTGTAATTTTGACTGATTAAAACGTATGTATCGTAGACGTTCACTCTCGATTTTGGCATACATATCGACCACATACTGATCGTATAAATATCTAAATTTTAGAATGTGATTGTCTTCAGTAGATCTATTAATTAGTCGATAAGCGTAATAATTCATAACACTAACTTTTTTGGGCAGTACTGTGCCGGTGGATGGATTTGTTTGTTTTATGTTGATGTGATATCCATTATCACCTTCCCAAAAAATTAAAGTGTCTTCAATTTTCTGAATGACGTTATCTCTATACGCTTAATAACTATGTCCAGGGAACCTGCAGGGAATGTAATGGCAGATGAGTTGGCTCGCAAGGGTACAGCACGCCTAATAATCAAAGGCAGGCGGGATATAAAGATAGTGCTTCCTTCATGTAAACTGCTGCTTCAGGATGAAGCCACAAAAGAAACGAACGACAGATGGTCTAACGTTAGTTCGTGTGTAATAACCAGGCAGATCTGGCCTGGACTTGACCGGTCCAGATCAGGCCAATATTATCGCTTCGATGGCACCATATTGGTACGGTCGTGGGAGCTATAACGGGACATTGACTCATTGGGATACATGCGAGCAGACTGGGTGTCCCAGCCCACGATTTCTGCCGCAGCTGTGGTGCTGAGAAGAAGGAGGAAAATGTGCTCCATCTGCTCTGCACCTGTCCTAGTCTAGCGTACAGCAGAACAAAATTTATGGAAACTTCCCCTTTGAAATACCTCACGGATCTTAGGAAGATCGGGATCCGGGACATTAAACGCTTCTTGGTAAGCTCAGGATGGTTTAGCGAGTGAAGAGGAAGAAACTCGAATGTAGTACAGCTACGGACCAATTTTGTGTCTATGCTAGTCCTTTAGGACAGCCACCCTTACCTAACCTAACCTAACCTACCGTGTCATCAAAAAGCCAAATAGTTCAGCTAACCAGAACTTGTCCACTAAAAACCAAGCCACACTGCCCTATGACCAAGTTTTTACAAAATTCAGTGTGTATTTTGATGGATGACAAAACCTACGTGAATTTAAAACAGTTGACAGGTGAAAAATGGCATTTTACTAAATCGTGGGGATGGTCTGGCTAAATATAGGCACTTAAAGTTAGAAGATATATTTGCTAACAGAATTGATGTATATGAATGAATGTAATTTGAAGAGCGGCTTTTGTCACATCCTCCACAATGATGTCGAATCTATATATACATAAAAGAATGACTACAGAAAGGTATATTATCCCACATTCGTTGACACGAATCCACAATAATGTTTTGGCCTGTATAGGGATTCTGTGTAAGTTTAAGCGTAACTTCCGTGGGAAAATTTTAATGAGAAGGTGATAGCAACTGAATTCCATTAGTATGACAAGACAACGAATTCATTTATTTTAATTTTTTATAGCAGAGTATCATAGTTAAAATTTTAACAGCGAAACAACAGAACCTACAAAAAAGTATTTTATCTATGTTCGATTTTGATGGTTTGTGTTCTATGTATATAGAATACACCAATATTTCAAATTGACAACAGATGAAGGGGTTTTCTTGTATTTTGCATGAACAAAATTGTAGCAAAATATTTAATTTAATAAATCGAATCAATCTACTGTAAGTCGTTTACAAGAAAAATAAATGACATTTTGAAAACTATCGAAGCAGCATTTTGAACCGAATGCATTTAAAAAAATGAATGTGAAATTAGCAGCACAAATATTGAGTAGTACTGTATCCAGTGCTATAAAAACAACTTTAAAAGTAAAACCAGAATTGTTCGGTAGTTTTCTCAATAATGCCATACCAACATCTCATTTCGTGCAAAATTTTAATGACATTTTCGATAGCTTGAATTGTCGAAATTTTTCATCATCTGCTCCCTATGAACGACCATTGAAAATAAATAATAATGTGTTTAAACTTCTAGAAGACAGCTTAACATTCTTGGACAAACTAAAAATTATCTCCAAAAATGAAAAATATTTCAAATTTATTATGGGTTTTAAAACTACTATAAATGCACATATTTTATTAATCAATTTATTGCAAGCGGAGTTTAATGTAGACTACTTGCTTACGGGTCGAACAAGTCAGGATTGCCTGGAAAATTTCTTCTCACTTTTGCGAGGTAAAGGTGGATTTAACTACATGCCGTTAAGTCATGAAATAGGCGTACATTTTGCCAATATTGTGGTGAGAAAAATAACATTACATTCGCCCTTTAAAAACTGTATTGCCGATGAAGCAGAGAACATTGAGTTAAATTGGCATAGTTTCAAATTGGAGTATGAAAATAGTTTAAAATTTCAAAAGGATTCCATTAATAATTCTGCACCAGATGAAATAATTGAAGAAGCTGATTTCGATATTTTAAAAGATAACGCAATAATGTACTTCGCTGGCTACTGCATTTTTAAAAAAATCGATTGTCCAAGTTGTCGAGCGAAACTATTGAAAGCTGGGGAAGAAATTAACATGTCAGAAGCATTTTTAATAGAAATTTTTTTTTATAAGGATACAAGTAATTTTGGCTCTCTAACAGTCCCTTCAGAAGAATTTGGCCAGATAGCTAAATCGTTAGTAAAGTTGTTTCAAACATATTACCACAATAATTGTAGCTCTCCAAAAATAATTAAATTTTTTTCAAAAAAGTGTATTGATATGGTGGCACAGAAGTATACCTCTTTCTTACCAAATCATAATAATATGTGTTTCGAGCACATTGAAAAATTAATTAATTTTATTATATTGGTTTTAATGAGAAAAAATTGTAAATGGTCTATTTTAAATAATGAATTTTTAAAAACACCAAAACGATCACTTTCAAATCAAACCTGTAGAAAATTAAAAATATTAAAAAGTTAAATTAAAATGTTTTAACATTATGTTTTATTTGAATATTTAATTTAAGATATTTAATAGTCTATCAATTATTATTATTATTATTTCAGTTTTGAGTCAACAATCTTACTCCAGCGGTTTCGATCCTGAGCTGTGTAAAGCTTCATCTTCACGGCACTTGATAGATGTTTAGATTCCAAAAGTGGCCTTAGAGGATACAAAGCACGACTGCCTTCTGCCTGCCTAAATATTTGAACCTCCTCACTCCCTCAAACGTGTAGTGACCACTACTAAAATCTGGTGTGCCATTGTCCCTATATCCAGAGATCATATATTTTGTTTTGGACTCATCTAGAGTTTATCAATAAACGAAATTATTGATTCTAATTTTTTGAAAATAATTTAATTTTAAAGTGTTTATTTGGCAATAGATAACTTTAATTTGGAATTATTTACATATTATTATATTTATTTAAATTATCGCACATCTGCATAACTCTAAATTTTATAAACGCAGAGCTAAAAATCTATACTAATAAATCTTATTTAAAGATTACGAATACCTATAAATCATGCGTTTCCAATATGATAAATAAATAACCTTAAAACGAAAAAACATTTTTTTCAAAAATTCATCATACACACAAAAATTTAAATCCTGAATACTGCTTGTAATCCAAAAATACGAAAATAAAAGATTCCGATCATTACCTCTTACTCATGTACCCCCCCCCCGATCACAATAACAGAAATACATACAATAATTGCAACAACAATCTGAAAAAAAAATCAACTTATAAATATGAATAGGAAAATCAAAATCAGGAAAAATTTTAAAATATTCATTAAACAAATAAACGAAAAACATGATCATGAGATCGTTCATATACCAACACCACCGATTACAACAAAAAAAATACAACAACACACATCTGGAAATGAAATCACCTCAAAAATAGGATTGGTAAATAAGGAATTTTTATTTAAAAATCATCAAAAAGCAAAAACCAAAATATATTATTCGCGCTACTGATACCGCGCATGATCGTGAATAACATTAACAAAACTCTCAAAACAAAATTATACATATAGGAGAAAGAGAATGGCAATGAAGCGATCGGTCGTTTTATATACGAACATACTGATGGGATCTTGTTGTTATTGTTTTATTCATTCATAATATAGTTTTGTTTATTATTTGCGTATACAAAATAAACAATCTCGATTTTTTAACTTCACAATAAGGCGCAACAAGGATAGACACATAATTAAAAATATGTTGAGGTCTCGTTTTGTATGAGCATGCATACAGCCAGTGCAATATTTTATATTTTGGTGGTTCGAATGTCATTTTGTTATATGAAAGTTACTATTCTTAAATCTTTTTTCTATGGTAATACGATGAAATGAAGCATTTACTAATGCTCTTCTTTTCCGCTCGTATTCGCTCTTGCCGCAGCTCGAACATTTCTATTTGCTCTTCGAGTAGTAACTCTTCGAATTTCGGTTATATTTTCTAGTTGAATTTCACGTTGTAAGTTACGCTGCCTTTGTGTCTTTAATTCTGATAATTCCAGGTCAGCATTAATAATGCTGGTGTAATGATCACTAGTTTATATTATTAGGGGACAATATTGTCATCAAAATTTAGTTAAATAAAGTTCACTTTCACAATTTTAAGTTAATTTTTATTTATTTTTTAGAATTTTAATTTTTATGAGTTTAGTATTTACAAATTTTTTTGGTATTGTACGAACCTGTTCGCTTGAAGTCTCGTGTTCCAATGTATATCTTCGAACATCTCGTTCTTAATTTTTATTATTGACGATCGATTTATTATCGGCGACATGGAAGGGCGAACAAGTTTGTATGTTATAATGTTATAATACAATTATGTCTGTATGTGTAGTAATATTGAAGGGGTGTTCATTACACCATCCCCCCTAATGAGAACAATTGCAAATTGTTCACAAAGGAGGCGCAATCAAAATAATTCAAAATTTATATAAATCAAATTTACTTAATACTAAAAAATTCAAGAAAAAAAATTTATTAATTTTTATTTTATTTTTTAATTTGTTATTTAATAAATTTATAAATGTACTTAAAACTAGAAATTTTTCTTTTATTTAATTTGTGATTATTTAATAATTAATGGCTGATCATATAGCAAAATCATCTTTATGAAATAAATAATTTATTAACAATATACATATACATGTGCTTCATTTTTAAATCCTTTATTTTAAGTAAATTTTTTTAATCGATTATTATGTACCATGCGTAAGGAATTTCCAATTTTAATGGTAGAATTAACATCAGAGTTAATTGAATTAACTCTATATGGGCCCAACCAAAATGGCGATAATTTTGATTTTCGAGTCTCATTTTTAAGCCAAACGAGATCATCTATTTTAAAAACCTCTGGATTGGCGTGAACGTCGTAATTGATTTTCGATTTTTCCTTTGATTTTAAAATATTTTGTGGTGCGATTTCGTAAGAATTTTGTAAGTGGAATCTAACATCTGAAATATAGTCATCATAGTTATACTGTACATCTACTTGATTACAAATGGAATTTGGTACATTGTGTTTACGTCCAAAGATGAGTTCAAATAGCATGTATCCAGTAGTACAATGAGGAGTTGTGTTGTATGTGAACATGGCATACGGAATCCATGTATCCCAATTATTTTTATCTTTGTCACAGAAATTTCTTAAATAATCACCAATGGTCTTGTGGGACCTTTCAAGAGCCCCATTTGTTTCTGGGTGGTAAGCGGTAGTATTAAACTTTTTTATATTGAATAATTTACAGATTTTTTTAAAAACTTCACCCATAAAGTTCGATCCCTGGTCGGTCAAGATCGAAATTGGTGCTCCGTAAATGCATATAAGGGAATATACCATAGCTTTAGCAATCGTTTCTGCTTCAGAATTTTCGATTGCTATCCCTAGAGAATATTTGGTGAGATCATCCTGAATCGTCAGTATGAATTTATTATTGGAAAAAGTAACTGGAGAAATTGGTCCTAGAATGTCTAAAAATATTTTTTGAAATGGAAACTTAGAAGTAGTAGTAATTTGCATTGGCATTTTTGTGATCCTGGAATGCTTATTTTTTTGACAAAACTTACAATTTTTTATAAAATTTTTAATTATAGACAACATTTTATCAAAATAAAAGTATGATTTTATTCGACGATAGGTGCGTGTAAACCCTTGATGACCCCCCAGAGGACAATTGTGAAATTCATATAAAATTTGATTAATTTCATTTTTATCAGTAACGTGTTTAATAGTGGGCGTTGTTTGATTTAAACGGGTAGGATTGGTTTTACTTAAAGAACCATTGCTGTTAGACGGTATTGGCGTACGTAGGGTATTATTTTCAGAATCCGAATTGGACTGGTGGTGTGGATTAGAGATTTGCGTATAAGATTCTGCTACAGGATTACCAACAATATTTCCATGATTATTTGCGGTAGTAGGATTTTGATTTTGTAGATTTGATTTAGATCGAGTAATTACATTTACATGTGGTTTTGTGTCACTTGTATCTAATTTTACTCTACTCAGCGCATCGGCATTTTTATTTAATTTACCTGGTTTGTGAATTATGAAATACTCATACTCGGCTAATTTAAATTTCCAACGTATAAGACGAGATGAGGGATCCTTCATATTTTTTATCCATATTAATGGTTTGTGATCCGTTACGAGAGTAAATTTTTTACCATAAATATATGGTCGAAATTGATCAACTGCGAATACGATGGCTAACAGTTCTTTTTCGATGGTAGGATATTTGTTTCTTTCAGTGGAATTCAGCGTTCTACTTGCATAAGCAATAGGCAGATCGGATTCATCAACTTTTTGGGAAAGAATAGCACCAAGAGCAACGTCAGATGCGTCGCATGATATGATAAATTCTTTTCCAAAATTAGGAAATTGCAGGATCGGAGGATTTATATGAGCATTTTTAAGTATACTAAAAGCCTCGTCACAAAATTCATCCCAATGGAAAACTGAATTTTTCTTTAAAAGATCGGTTATGGGCTTTGCAATCTCCGCGAAATCTTTAATAAATTTTCTGTAATAGCCAGCTAGGCCAAGGAATGATTTTATTTCTTTAACAATTTGTGGAATTGGAAAATAATTGATAGCATCAACCTTTTTAGAATCAGGTTTTATACCTAATGAAGTAATGACATGGCCTAGATAGTTTAATTCTCGGCGGAGGAACTGGCATTTAGATGGATTCAATTTAAGATTATTTCGCCGGAAACAATTAAAAACATCAATCAACTTTTCATTGTGGTCTTTTAAATTTCGACCGTACACGACTATATCGTCTAAATAAACCAGACATTTGATACCGGTTAATCCACTTAATACAGTGTTCATAAGTCTTTGGAATGTAGCTGGTGCTCCTTTTAATCCGAAAGGCATGCGTGTGAAGTGGTAGTGACCTTTGTCAGTGCTGAAAGCGGTTTTTTCTTTATCTTGAGGATTTAAAGGAACTTGATGATAACCACTTTTTAAATCTATGGTACTATAATATACAGAACGACCTAATTGATCAAAAATCTCCGTTATATTGGGAAGAGGGTAAACGTCACTAATAGTTATATCACTTAGTCGACGATAGTCTACCACGACTCTCCATTTTTTTTTATTGTCGCTAGACTTCTTCGGCACTACGAGCAGTGGAAAATTCCACGGGCTTTTGCTGTTTTCTATTACTCCATCTTGTAGCATGTCTTCAACTTGGATATTTATTTCTTCTTTTGTGGTATAAGGCAACCTATACTGTTTGATGTAAGTAGCAGGACAATTAGTAGGAGTACGAATGAGATGGCTGGCAGCGTTTGTGACGGTTAATTTATCACCGTCTAAATGAAAAATATCATTAAATGTTCTACAAATTTTTAGAATAGATTCTTGTTCTTCAGAATTGAGATGTTCAGTAGATATCTGAGATTCGAGTTTCTTGAGTCTTTCGTCAATTATGTTTGACCAAGATTGCTTCAGATAAAATAATTCATAATTTGAAAGATGATCTATATTCAGACAAATGTTTTCATCTACTTCTATAGGTTTCTCATTAGTGTTTGCAATACTAACTACGGCTTTATTATTCTCTATTTTAATTATAGAGTTTGCTATGAATACTCCAGGTAAAATTTTTTTAGAAGAGCTTTGATTTGAACCATTGCTTCTGATCTAGGTGGAACAGTTGTCTTAGAAAGTCTTGAGCAAAGTGAAAAAAATATTGAACTTGGAGAAGAAGGTATTTCTAAGGTTTGTTTCGAAAAATCTAATTTACATTTATTATTGGTAAGAAAATCTTTGCCAATTATACCTGAACATGGGATAGGAAATTTATCGGTAACTATTTGAAAGTTATGATTAATAAAGGTTGATCGAGATAATTTTATATTTCCGTTACATAGAGCTAAAGTTTCAATTAGTTCTGATGAAATCCCTTTAATAGTACACTTTAAGTCTATATCACAATTTACTTCGTCTTTTATTACACCCACTTTTAAAATACTTATATCGGCTCCAGTATCAATCAGGAATAGGGTTAATCTCTATTAATCCCCTCCGAATATCAAGAGCTCCGAATTAATGCAGTCCACTCCAGGTGAGCGGTTTCGTTTCATTCTCTGCATGGCCTTAGTGAATTCCTCATGGGATGGCTCCTCAGTGCAAATCTCCGCAGACTGTTTTAGAGGTGGCTCAACAACAGTCTGTGACGCATGATGAACATCAAGCAGCTCAGTAAAGTGTCCACTCCATGCGTCAAGTACTGCGTCGATGTTGACACAGAGGTTTCCATCCCGGTCCCGAATGGCGGTTGACGAAGGCCTGAAAGTATGGTGCAATCCAGTAATTCCTTTAAAGAAATTACGTGAACTACGCTCATTGCTGAGTTGTTGTACTTTCAGAACCTCGGCCTTCCACCATTCTCGCTTCTTCCGTCTACAAATCCGCTTAGCTGCCCTTCTTGCAAGAGCTGCCTTGTTTTTCCTTGCGATTGTGAGACGTTGTTGCACTTCATTATGGGCTATATTTTGTTGCTCAACTGCAAGACGACACTCGTCATCAAACCAATCATTCTTGGGTCTGACTTTCACTATACCTAAAGTCTGTTGAGCAGCACTGACAACCGAAGTTTTCAGTACCTCCCAGACAGAGTTCACGCAGTCAGACTGGTAATTAGCTCCCTCAATGTTGTCGCTGACAAGATCCTGATATCGTTTCTTTTGATCTTCATTTATCAGACCTTCACAGTCGAAACGTTCCATCCGTTTCGCTGTGTTCCCCGACCTGTACGAAAACTTCCACCGTAGCTTTGCAGCGACCAAATAATGATCGCTGCCTACGTATTTGGTTGCTGACCGATAAGTTCTCACATCCTGCACAACCCGAGCTCGCCCTTTTGAAATTAACACGTGGTCAATTTGGCTCCTGGATGTTTTGCGAGGATGTGTCCATGTCTCTAGGTGTATCTGTTTGTGAGGGAAGAATGTGCTTGCTACTCTAAGATCATGAGCAATTGCAAAGTACATCATTCTCTCACCATTATCGGTCGCAGTTTCGTGTCGGGAGTACGGACCTATGTTTTCACACAAGTCGGCCTGATTTCTACCAGCTCTAGCATTAAAGTCCCCAATTACCATTCTAACATCGTGTTCGGGTATAGATCCCATCAGATCGTCCAAGTCATTGTAAAATGAGTCTTTATCTTGGGGCTGGCTGACTTCTGTGGGCGCATGTACACAAATTATCGACAGGTTGGCTAACTTCATGCGCAGGCGAAGCATACACAATCGGTTATTGACTGCTTGAAAATCCAAAACAGCCTTCTTTACCTGCGGCCCAAGAAGAAATCCAGCTCCAAGATTTCCGAGGTCATCTCCACTGTAGAACAACGTATAGCCCTGGGACACATGGTCTCCACTTTGAGGCCAGCGAGTTTCTTGAAGAGCAACGAGTTCCAGCCGATACTCTTTCATGCACGTGATTAGACCCTCCAACGCTCCTGGTTTTCTAAGTGATTGCACGTTCCACGTGCAGATCCTAAATCTCGTATCCGGGTACTTGAGCGGGGGTCCGGTGTTGTTTTGGCGGTATCCATTTTTCTTTTTGTTGATTTTATAAACAGTTGATTTTTTTTACGGATGCGGGTCGTCAGCCCAGCGATCCAACCGTTTAGTCGCCTCCTACGACAAGCAAAGGATACTGTGGTGGTATTCTTAGGAAACATGTTCGTGCAATTTAGATTTACGAGACATGTGAGTGCCCCCCGACCACAGGGGCCAAGTGCTTATTACTTTGTCGATATCGATTGATCTAATTTTATTTGTCAGTCAAATTAATATATGAGCATGAAGAAGTCCTCGTTTTTGCCATTCAATCGAATACATCGAACAAGTCGTTTGTCCATACACATGATACTTAGTTAAGAGAGATCCATTAAGGATTTTAGCTTTTGTTTAAAAACTCGTGCTAGAATGTCATGTCGATCATGTGAATGTTACAAAAAAAAGTTGGCATTAATACTTCTGTCTACATTTCCGTTTATTACAACACTTTGTAATTTTGACTGATTAAAACGAATGTATCGTAGACGTTCACTCTCGATTTTGGCATACATATCGACCACATACTGATGGTATAAATATCTACATTTTAGAATGTGATTGTCTTCAGTAGATCTAATCATTAGTTGATAAGCATAATAATTCATAGCACTAACTTTTTTGGTCAGTTCTGTGCCGGTGGATGGATTTGTTTGTTTTATGTTGATGTGATATCCATCATCACCTTCCCAAAAAATTAAAACGGTATATTGCAATGCGGTCCTAAGAGCGATGAGTGTCTTCAATTTTCTGAATGACGTTATCTCTATACGACATAGTTATCACGTGATTCAAAAGCTTCCCCAAAAGCTTTAAAAGTTGCTGCAAAATTACGACCAAGAAAATCAATATTGGTAATTTGTTTTGCGCCAAAAGAGGTCATTTGGAAACATTGATGAAATTTCCTTATTTTTGACAAAAATAGCATTGAATCAAGGATTTTAATGATTGATTCAAGGATTGATCAAGGATTTTAATGGTTCAGGTGGTGGATTTAAAATTGGTAAAACAACTTTACCTGAAATAGTTTACGATAATATTTTATGCAATTTTGACGTAATAAAAAGAGGGAAGTGGGTGGTTAATATCCAAAAAAAACTTACCTGAAGAGTCATTAATTCTTTATCCATTTCACTGATAAAAATTTTAGGATGGACGTAATAATCGATGTCTGCTTCATAATTAAAGGCAATATGATGAAATGAAGCAATTAATAATGTTCGATGCTCTTGCCGCAGCTCGAACATTTCTATTTGCTCTTCGAGTAGTAACTCTTCGAATTTCGATTATATTTTCTTGTTGAATTTCACGGTGTAAGTTGCGCTGCCTTTGTGTCTTTAATTCTGATAATGAGAGCCAGGAAGAAATGGCAATACACCAGGATGCCTGCAGATAAAAACAAACTGAATAACCTGACACAGCGACTCAGGAGGGAAATCCAGTACATTAAAAATGATACAATAAACTCATATCTACAGTCATTAACATATGAAAAGGATACTGACTATTCTTTGTGGAAGACAACCAAACGAATGAAAAGACCAATAACTCAAATACCACCCATAAGAGCAAGCCAAGGGAATTGGGCCAGAAGCAATTAAGAAAAGGCAAAAGCTTTCGCTGACCATCTAAAAAGTATTTTTCAGCCTAATGTGGTACAAGAGAGAGAAGAAATCCAAGAAGTAGAGGAAACTATTGATCAAGAAATCACTCTGACCACCCCTGTGGAATTGACTAATGAAATAAAAAAAAAATGTAAATCCGAACAAAGCGCCAGGCTATGACCTGATAACAGGAAAAATCTTAAAACAGCTATCGAAGAAGGGCATTAAAAAATTAACAACTCTAATCAATGCAGCTTTCAGGATGAAACATGTACCAAATATATGGAAGTTCGCGGAGGTGATTATGATACCTAAGCCTGGAAAACCACCAAACGAAATAACATCCCAAAGACCGATTTCGTTACCGCCTATTATGTCAAAACTATTTGAAAGACTTCTCTTAAAAAGATTGAAACCAATAATTGAAAGGCAGGAATTAATCCCCACACATCAATTTGGATTTCGAGATAGACACTCTACAATCGATCAAATTCATAGAATAACTGATATCGAAGAAAAGAAAATCTGCTCAGCAGTCTTCCTTCACATGGCCCAGGAATTTGACAAAGTTTGGCACGAAGGTCTTCTGCACAAACTCCAGAACATTCTACCTTCACAATTCTGCCAAATATTAAAATCCTACATTACAGAGCGACACTTTCGTGTTAAACAGGAACAATCATACTCAGAAATTAAAATGATCAAAGCTGGAGTGCCACAAGGAAGTGTCTTAGGACCCATTCTCATTCACAATTGGCACATTTGCAGACGACACTGCTATTTTGGTAGTAGATGATACCATTTAAGGAGCTACCAATAAGCTTCAAAGTGCGATGAACAAAATTTATCGATGAACGAAGCAATGGCGTGTCAGGTTAAATGAAACAAAATCCATACGTGTTGACTACACCAACAGAAAAATAAATCATTTGCCTGTGGTATTAAATAATGTCCCATGACTACAAGCTAACTCAGCAAAATATCTACGAATGAATCTAGATACCAAACTTAGATGGAAGGTCCATGTCAAGGAAAAAAGTGAAGAACTCAGACTCAAATATAGAAAGATGTATTGGCTGATGGGAAGGAACTCCAATCTATCAATAAACAATAAATTGATGCTATACTAAGCTGTGGGGTTGTACTAAACCAAGCAACATGGGTATCGTTCAAAGATTCCAAAACAGACTGCTAAGGGATATTGTAAATGCCCCCTGGTACATACGTAATGGCGACCTCCACAGGAACCTTAGAGTGGAAACTGTCACCAGAGAAGCAAACACCCGAACGTTGAGGCCAACCAACTACTCGACCACAGGGAAGCAGTGAGAACACTGAAAAGAGTAAAACCTTTTGAGTTAGCACTATAGTCAGTGTAAGGCAGTAACACCAGTAAATAGAACATAAGGAAAACCAATGGGGATACCTTAATTAAAAAAGAAATGTTGTTAGTCTAAAGACTATAGGTACATTGTAAAAATACCTATTACTACAATAGTAAACGTAGTAGATTCTTCAGGAAGATCAAAGGCAAGCAGAGGACCACTATTAGGTTTCGGGTCGTTAGCGAGTTTTATAACAGTCTTGTGTTGGTCTTCTGTGCGTATATTGGTTAGTCGATTGGGGCAATCTAGTTTGTGTGAATTTTAAAAGGTACGGTCGCTTTACACTGAACTCGCTTTTGATGCTGTAGCATGATGCAAGTACCATTCCTTCACATAATTTCAAGAAATTCAGATCATTACAAGAACAGTGATTTAGTGCGTCAATGTTAGCTCTGTTCTGATGAATATCGATCAAAGTTTACGTAGACGAGCGTGAAAACATACTTGTGTGAGAATCATTTTTTGCTGTCCAGCTATATGATGTTTGACCTTTTAACCTTCAACATCTTTCTTCAAATACTCTGGGCAAACAATCGTTACGATCAATCTCAAACAAACGATCAGAAAAATTAGTTCAGTTTTTAGATGACTAAGGGTTAAGACTGTAAACAAATTGTTTGCATGAAAAATCCTATAAATCTTCATCCAAGATGCACAATTACACTGCTAATATTTCGTAATTTGGACAACAAGCACGACAGCTATTCTATATTTTTATTTAAGCTGTCGTTACAAAAGCTTAGTGCTTAGTCCTTGTCCTTACAAATAGATGGGGTACATACCGAGCTCCTCGATATTGTACATAAAGTAACATCTCAGCGAGTACGCTGGCTCGGTCACGTTCTGCGTGCTGATTCGGAACGAATTGTGCAGCGATCTCTGAAAGGAAGGCCACCATATGGTAGGCGCAGAGGTCGTTGGAGGCGCCGATGGCTCCACGATGTAGAGCACTACTTGGCCTCTTCAGATTACCTTAGAGAGTATAAAGCCCATTCTCAGGATCGAAACCGTTGGAGTCAAATAGTTGACTCAATAGGGGGCCAGTAATCGCCTTTAAAACTGTTTATTATTATTACAAAAGCTTGTTAATATAATTTTTTTTTTAGATTCACATTGTAAACTTCCCAGAGGCGACACATTTATTCATTTATAACAAACAGTGGTGGCTAACATGGTCTCACATGACGAAAAATGTTCAGTGGTGAAAATGTAAAAATTCCGAGCTGAACGATCTGCGCAAATTAAATTTATCAAAATTGTGAGGTGATTTTTTTACGTTTGTGTCGTTAGAGATAACTTTTGCTGCGCTGAAAGTTCCAGCTCCTTTAAAGCTCTCAAAATACTATAAGTTTTTTACATTTGATTAAATTTTTGACAATATGCTTTTTGAGTAATATCGAGCATTATATATCGACTGAAAATACAAACAATCTATATACATACATAATAATTATAAAGTTTGCTATAAAGACAAATAGAAAAGCGCACGCGGACGAACACCGACCAAAAATTGTATTTCCTCGCAATCAAAAAATGTTCCTAAAATTTCCAATTTTCCTGCCAACCTGTCACGACAAGATAAATATTTAATTTTAATTTTTTTGTACTTTGTAATGTCGTACACATACATACAAACATATAAAAACCAGAGCACATTGCAACATAAGAGCAAAACATAAAATTGAAACATTCAACTAAAAAGTTTGCATGAAAAGTTTTTCTTTCATTTGTATTTATATTTCCGGATTGAACTGAAGAAAAGTCGAAATACGTTACAAAATGTGTACGATGTGACATGCCAGAAAATGAAAGGTAGAAAATTGAGTACACATACACTATGAATATATAGAGAAAAAAGTTATGCGGAAAATTATGTGTAGAAAATATGAAATTAAACGGAAGGAAGAACGAAGATGGATGGAATTTTTATGTCGCCGAATATTATATGAAATTTGTTGTTGTTGTTGTCGTTAAATATATTACATTGGGATTTCGAGACGGGAATTTAATACTGTATAATTGTTCAGATGAAAGGAAGGAACCAAGACATTACTTCACCGTTATTATGTACGGTTCAATAAATTTACTCTGGCTGAATAAAATCCGTAATTCCACCCATTTACTGTCACGTGATACTCGGAGGCACAAAATATAATAACGTCGTCGTTTTTTGTACACCCATCTGATTGAGTGTGTCAATCAGTCGAATATTGTCATCAATCTTATTATTTTTTTGTGCCAGTGTGCTTTTATTTATAATTTTTGTTTAGGTTTAAAATCGTGAAAAATCAATTTTCCCCGTCTTAAGTTTTCGTTTTGTTTGTCATTTTTTTAATTTTATACTTGATGGAATCATTAACACAAATTTTCGTTATGAAATTAATGTCTCTCAGCCCATTTTAGACTTTCTATTGTAAATGTTCGTTGGTCCCTTAAGATTTGAGTAAATTACATTGTTGAATATTTGAATATAATTTGCCGTGGTGGATTTGATTTGATTTTTTTTTTTTTTTTGTAATTTAATTTGATTGAAGTATCGGTACATTGATTTGGATATGGTAATATTTTAATTAAGATTGAGTTTAGCAAAGGAGTTTGAAATTATATTTTAAATTTTGCGGTACATAGCAGATACGACATGACAATTTTGATGATTTTCACGTGTTACATTTGATTTTTTTGATTTTGCTACACGAAACTGCAGAGTGTAATTTGAAAAGCTTCTATAATATAAAAGCTTCACCAAAAATTAACCGAGAATTTTAACATCCCTTTTAACTACATAATGGTAAAAGCTCAGTCATATAAAGCTTTCAAAAATAAAATGAATTTTTAAAAATCCATTTAGAGGCTTAGCAGGTCCTAAGATGGAGTTGACAGACAGAGAGAGAGAGACATTTGGTTCTAATTTTTCGTCGAGATTGAGTTTTGTTGCACTGGTACAATCCAACTAAAATAAAAGCGGTCGAAAGAAAAATTAAGCAATAGATTTAATTCATTCAAATTCTGCTAAATAAATTAACTAAATTTTCCAGCTGATATAAATGTATAAACTCAGCGTGATAGCTATCGCACTATAACAATCTAATTAGTCATACGGCTTATAAAATAAATAAAGTAATCTATTTTAAGCGGCAAGAGATTAATATTTTTAGAGCCAATGTTAGAAATTTGAACAGTTAGAAATTTCCAAAATTCGAAAATTTATATGTAAAATTTTAAAAAAAATTATTTAGAAATTCGATAATTAAGATTTTAAGATATCTAAAAATTTAGAAAATTTAAAATCATTAAAAATGTAAACTTAAAAAGAAAAAAATTTAAATACATATTTAGAATTTTAAATATAAATAATTTAGAAATTAATGATTTACAAAAAATTTTATTTATAACAAAATTTAAATATGAGAAATTTGAAAATTATAGATTTTAAAATGTGTTTAGAAATTTGAAAATTTAGAATTTAATATAAATGAAAATTGCGAAATATATTTACAAGGAAGTTTTAATATTTTAGAAAAAAAGTTTTTGGTTAATTGAGAAGTTGCGAAATTAGGAAATATAGGATTTACATATACAAATGTATCAAGAGATTTGAATATTTAAGTATGAATTTTGGAAATTTCGAAATCTAAAAATATCAATAGTTTAATATGAAACGTTTAGAAATTAAAAATTTAAGGAACTACAGATTTATATTTTATGAATTAAGACTTCTCAGAAATTTAGAATTGTTGAATCTAAACAAATTTAAAAGTTTAGAAAAACAGATATTAGGAAGTGAATCATGTTGAAATCTAAAAATAACGACTTATGAAATTATGAAAAGCTTTGAAATTAAAGATTTACCAATATGTGTATGAAATTGTGATATGTTAAAATTTTTTAGGTCTTAATTAATAAATATTTAGGCATATACATTTCTAAATTTAGAAATGTAGATATATTTTATGTAGTTGAAAATTTGGAAAAATTAAAACTAAAATTTATATTTTAACATATTTAAATATTTATAAATTAAAAAAATTAACCAATTTAAATTTATTATAATTAAAAAATATAATTGAAATATTTTTAGTGTCTATATTCGAATTTTAGTAATTTGGAAATTTTAGAAAAAAATTCGAAATTTAAAAATATTATGAAAGTTATGAAGCTGAAACAGAAATTGGAGAAATGTTAGAAATTTTGAAACATTTCTAGGTAGAAATCTATAAACATTGAAAATTTAGAAATAATATTTTGGAAATTTAGAAATAACTTTAAAATTTATCAAAATAGAAACTAAAAAAATTTAATTAATTTTCAAAAGTTTGAAATATTAGAATTCATAACTGAACCTATTTGTTTGAAATTATATATTTAGAAATCCAGTTATTTAGAAATTTAAAAATTTTAGTTTTTAAATATATTAATATGAAAAGTTTTAAAATCAATAAATGTTATTACACAAATGTATTAAGTAATTGGAAAATTTAAAAATAAATTACTTCAAATTTAGAAAACTGTAAATTATAAAACTTAAATTCAAAAAATATTCAAACGAAATGAAATGTTTTTGGTACCAATGTTAGAAATTTGGATAGCTAGAAATTTTGAAATGAAGAAACACACAAATTAAGAAATCTAGAATTTTTGAAAAGTATAGAAATTTAGGGAATTAGACATTTGAAAAATTTAATAAGTATTACTACCTTTTTTAAAAAATTTGGAAAAAGTATGAAAAATTAATGATTTAAATTAAAGAAAAACAAAAATCTCTGAATTTGAAAATTAAGATTATGAATATATTAAGTAGTAGGCATTTAAAAATTAAGAAATGAAAAATTTAAAAATTTTTTAATTTTGGAATTTTTGAAATCTAGAATGCTTACAAATATTTTAATAGGAAACGAAATTAAAAATTTAAGGAATTCCAAATATTAATTGGGAATTTATATAAATTTAGAAATGACGAATTAAGGCATTTCAGAAATTTAGAAATATTGAAATTTAAAATTTTTTAAACCTAAATAGAACGACATTTCAAAATAGGAGAAACTTGGAAATTAAAAATATTTTTAATTAATGACAAATGAAGAATTAGAAGACTTTAAATTAGAAAATTTGAAAAATGAATATTAAATATTTTTGGTACTTACATACTTATGTTAAAAATTTAGAAGCCTAGAAATATAGAAATGTATAAACTTTGAAAAATAAAAAATAAAAAATTTGAAAATGTAGGGATTTACCTATTTGGAATTTGAGAATTTAGAAATATAGGCATTTGTATATTAAGTCAAATTTAAAAATATGTTTTCAGAAATTCGATTATTTAGAACGTCATTTAAAAATTTAAAATCTGAAAGTTGAATGACTTAAAGATTTGTGCTTTGTTATTTTAAAAATATTAAATGTCAACACTTATAAATTAAGAAATCTTAGAATTTACTACAAAAATGTAGCTATGCCGAGTACTGCGAGAACTTTGAATATTTAATAATTTGAGAATTAAAAAATTAATAAATTTGAAAAACTAGGAATCAATAAATTGTAAACGAGTAATTTGAAAATTCAAAAGTAAGAAATTAAAAATCTTACAAAAACATAAAAATTTAGAACTGAAAAATTTAGAAACTTTAAAAAATTTCGAAATTTCGAATGTTAATTTAACTTCAAAAGTTTGAAACATTAGAATCTTTAAATATAATTTTCAAATATAGAAATTTAATAGTTTTGAGTTTTCTAATTCGAATTCTAGAAATTTTCAAATTTTTTTAATATTTTTTAGAAATTTACAAAATAGGAGATAAATAAATTTGAAATTTTAGAAATAAATGTAATATTTATAGTACCTACAACTGTTAGAAATTTATAAATTTGGGAATGAAGAATTTTGAATATTTTAAAATGTAATAAAATAAAAGTTTAAAAATTTAAAAATAAAAGGATTAGAAGATACATCTTAAGAGGGACACTTAAAATTTTATAAATGAGAAATATTTAAATTGAAAATTTCAAATATTTTTGATATCAATTTGTTTGAAATTTTATATTTATAAATCCAGTAAACTAGAAATTTAGAAGTTAAGAAACTTTAAATTTTTTTAATTAAGTAATTTTCAAATTCAAACACCAGAAATTTTATTGTAAATAAGGAATTAAGGAATGGAATTACAAATATATATTAGGAAATTTGAAAATTTGATTATGAAATATGAATGAACTTTACAAATAAAACTGTCGACATTTGAAAACTTAAAGATTTAAAATTATGTTATACGAAATTCGAAAATTGAAAATGAATCACTTCAAATTTACAAACCTGTAAATTTGAAATGTATAAACTAGAAAATTTTCAAAAGAAATTTAATATTTTTGGTATCTATGATAGAAATTTAGAAATATAGAAACTGGTAATTTAGAAGCAAACATTTTGGAAATTTAGAATTAACTTTAAAAGTAAGAAATATTGAAATTTAGAAACGAAAAATTAAGGAAATTATGCATTTGAAAATTTAAATATGTATTACCACTTTGTATTATTAAACTTGAACTTTTCCATTTAAACAGAAATTTTGAGAAATTCGATAATTAAACATTTTAAAATCAGGAAATCTGAAAATTTAATAATTTAGCAATGAATATAAAGGAATTAAAAAATTTGGAAATGTACAAGAGATTTGAAAAAGAAGTATGAAGTTTAAAAATTAAGGATCTAAATTAGAGAAAAGTTAAAATAATAAATTTGAAAATTGAATATTAAAATTTGGAGACGAAGAAACTTAAATTTTTTTTTAAAATTAAGCATTAGAAATAAAAAATTTATGGTATTATTTGTAATACGTATGTATTGAGAAATAAAATTTTATTTTAAGAAATTCGATAAATATGAATTTAAGATATCTAAAAATTTAGTAAATTGGAAAATTTAAAATCATTAAGTACGTAAATTAAGAAATAAATTTAAAGTGGTAATGTTTGAAATTTGAAAATTTAGATTTTAGGTACTTCAGAAAATTAGAAATGAAAAACTAAAAAAATTTAAAAATTTAGAAATAAACGATTTAGAAGTTAGCATAGCAGTATTAGAAAAAACGACCTTTGAAAATATGAAAAGCTTTGAAATGATGAAATTGAATGTTTATGCAAATTACGTATTAAGAAATATGAAAATTAAGAAATTTAGATTTCTAGGAATTTTTTAATTTAGACAATAAAATAAGGTGATCTGTACTTAAAAATTTAGAAATACACAAAAAAAAAATTAAGATACATATTTAGAAATTTAAATATGCGATGTTTAGAAATTAAAGATTTACAAATTTGTAATTATGTATAACAAAATTTAGAATCTAACATAAAATTTAATAAATATTATAAATTTTGCAATTTTTAATTTTATATAGAGAAATTTTGGCAAGTTTAGAAGTTGCGAAATTAGAAAATTATGTAATTACAAATACATTATGCATCATATGTATCAAGAGCTTTGAAAATTGGAATATGAAATTTAAAAATTAATTATTTAAATAAGAGAAAATTGCGATATAAATATTATATATTTGGTACAATAGAAATTTGGGAATGCAAAAACTTAATAAATTTTAAAAATCTAGGCATATAAAAATTTAAATATAAACGTTTAAAAATCGAAAATTTAAGGAATTACAAACATGGTTAGAGAATTTTAGAAATTTAAAAATTATGAATTTTGAACTGTTCATAATATGGAAATGAAAAAATTAAAAATATATATTTAACGAAATTCGATAATTACGGATTTAAGATATCTAAGATTTTAGAAAATTAAAAGAATTAATATCATTGAATATGAAAATTTAGTAATAAATTTTTACAGCTTTGGAAAGCTTTGATATTAAGTAATTAAAAATTTACAAATTTAATATTAAGAAATTTCCAAATTTAGAAATTAGAAATATATATGAACTGATAAAATGAAAAATTTGATAATTTATTTATTAGTAATATCTAGGCAATAAGAAATTTAGATATGTACTTATAAATTTTAAATAAAAATATCAAATATTTAGTAATCTTGGAATTTGAAAAGTTTAGAAATGATAAGTAATTAAGGATTTACATATATTTATTTATATATTATGAAATTTGAAAACTTAAAGATGAAAAATTTGAAAATAACATTTTTTTAAATGTTTCAAGAAATTTGAAAACTTAGAAATCAACATTAATATTTAAAAATTAAGAAATTAGAAAAAAAATTAGAAAATCTATATTTGAAAATTGAAATATGGATTTTAATATTTTTGGAACTCTATTAAAAATTTAGTAAATTAGAATATTAAAATTTTAAAGGTTTAGATAAAAAAAATTTGTAAATTTTGAAATTGCGATATATGTATGAAGAGATTTGAAAATTTAGAAAATTAAAAATTAAAGTAAGAAACTTCAAATTTAATAATTTAAATTAGAGAAAAATTAAACTCTTTATTTTGAAACAATCAAGAAATTAATATTTAATATTTTGGTACCTAAGATAGAAATTTGGATACCTAGAAACTTAAAAATGTAAAAATTAAGAAGAAAAATATTTTAAAATTTAGAATTTTGAAATCAAGAAATTTGAATATTTCAATATGAAGACATTCAATAATTGAAAATTTAAGATATTTAAAAATTTAGAAAATTGAAAATTTAAAAATTATTAATTCTGTAAATTTAGATATAAATTTAAAATGTTCTTATGTTAGAAATTTGGAAATTATGAATTTAGGAAAATCAGAAATTTAGAAGTGTTGAAACTGAAAATATTAAATATTAAATATTAAATATTAAATATTAAATATTAAATATTAAAAATTAAAAAATAAATAAATTTAGAAGTGAATCAGTTAGAAATTAGCAAATCTAAACATAACGTTATTTGCAACTAGAAGGCTGTAAAATTAAAGATTTAGAAATACATGTTACAAAATTTGACAGATTGCAAATTAAGATATTTATAAATTTATTATGTTTAGATTAATAAATTTCTAGATAACTAAAATTCTAATTTTCATAACACGCCTTTGTAAATATTTAATTTTAGAAATGTGAATCATGTACTTAAAACTTTAGAAAAATAAAAATAAAACTTTTGATAAATTGGAATTTAAAAACTTAAACATGAACATTTTTTAATATTCAAAGATTTAAAAATGTTTTAATTATTTCGAAAATTTAGAATTTCCTATACATATTTAAAAATTTAGAAATTAAAACAATAAAAATACTTCAATTTATGAAAATTCAGAAATAGATTTTAAATATTTTTAGTATCTTTAGTGAAAATTTAGTAATTTAAAAATTTTAGGAAAGAATTCGAAATTAAAGGTTTATAAATACATCTTAAGAAATTCAAAAATGTAAACAATAATGGCTTAATAATTAGGCAACTTTCAATAAGAAAATTTTCAAGAGATTATTAAACATTTTTGGTATTTATGTTAAAAATTTTGGAAACCTAGAAATTTCGAAAAGTAGGAACATCAAATTTTAAAACTAAAAAATATATAAACTTTGAAAATGTTAAAAAATTAATTTGTAAATTGTAAAATTAAAATTATGAAAATTTCAAATTAAAATTTAAAAATTTTAAAATCTATAAATTTAAAAAAATGATTATGAAAGATTTCGAAATTGATGATTTACCAATTTGAAATTTGAAGATTAAAAAATGTAGACTTTGAAAATTTAAATACGAAAAAATTGGAAATAAAAGATTTAAAAATGGTAGTAAAATTTCGTTTTTAACATACATATTTAAATATTTAGAAATTTAAAAAAATTCAAATTTATGAAAATTTAGAAATAGATTTAAAATATTTTTAGTTGGAAATAATGTTATTTAAAAAATTAAGAAAAACATTTCGAAACTTAATTAAAAATAAATATTAAGAAATTCGAAAATTTAAACATTAGAAATTTAGAAATGAAGAAAATTCAAGTTGAAAAAACTTAGAAATATATCAGCTTAGAAAATTTAAAAATAAAAATTTAGAAATTTAAAAAGTTTTTAGAAATTTTTATTAAAATAATGGTAAGAAAAAGAAATTTAGAAAATTTTAGAGTTTATGAATTTACCAGTTTCGAATTTAAATATTTATAAATGTAGACATTTGAAAGTTATGAGAATTTTAAAAATATTAGTTTTGTGAAATTCGATAATTTAGAACGATATTTGAAAAATTAAAAATTTAAATAATATAATTTAAATAAAAATAACTTAAAGATTTGTGCTATGATATTTCAAAAATGTCAAATGTCAAAAACCTATAAATTATGAAATTGAGTGAAAAAATTCAACGTTGCCGAGTCCTGCAAAAAATTTGAATAATTAATAATTTGAGAATTTAAAAATTAAGAAATTGCAAAAACTAGAAATCCTTAAATGTAATATTCATATGTTAGAAATTTCTAAATTCAAAATTAAGAAATATAAAATCTTAAAAAATATACAAATTTTGAAATGAAAAATTTAGAAACGGAAAAATTTGGAATTTTCAAAATTTCAAAATTTTGAATTTTTACGAATTTATAAATTTCAATATTAAAAATATTTTAAGAAAATCAATAATTTAAAAATAATATATTAAACAATTTAATTTAATTTTCAAAAGTTTGAAACATTAGGATCTGTAAATTTAAAACTTCAGAACTGAATATATGACAGAAAGTTAAAAAAAAAAAAAAAAAAATTCAAATTAAGAAATTTAAAAATTTGGAACTTTGACTATTTCGAGATATAGAAAATTTCAAATTTTTTTTTTTTTTTTTTTAATAACATAGCTATTTTTTATTTAAATTATCAAAATCATTACAAAAAGTATTCCTAAAAAAAACAAGTTTTTTGAAAATACAAAATATAAAATAAGTTTATAAATAGCTACGATTAGTGACTCCTTATTTAAAATAAATGACATGGAGTCACGATTCAAACATTAAAATTAAATCACAGTAGTTACGGTATTACACAATCCGTTATTATTCGAAAAATTCAAAAAACAAAAAAATATATTTTTTTTTTGTAAATACATACGAGCATTGTTTGAGATATTACAATCAACAAGGAAGATTCCTGATTAATATTATTATGAAGTAAATAATAAAACTGAGCAAAACCATTCGGTTAATATAACGAAACTGAAACATTTTATACAAGACATTTTTATAAATTAAATTTGGGTTCCAAATAAAATTTCAATATCATTTAAAGAAAATAGCCAATCTTTTAATAAACGACAAAATTCATTAAAAGTTTTTGCATTGATAATATTGGATGGTAGTTGACTAAATAACTTGGGAGCAGTGTATGCGAAAAATTTCTTAAAATGTTCTTTATTGGGTTGTGGAATTTTGATTCTAAATTTGTTACGAAACAAGTACGGTACAGTGTTATGAACATTAATTAGACGATTGCCACTCATCAAATAGTACATTCTTAAAACCTTGAAAACGTATAAATATCGCAACGGTAAAATTTTTAAATTCACAAACAAAGGTAAAGATGGTGTGGTTCTTTCAGAGTAATTCATAATTCTTACTACTCTTTTTTGAATGGTCATCAAGGGTTTGATGCTTGCTAAGTAAATACCACCCCAACAAGATATACCATATTGAAGATGCGAATCAAACAGTGCATAATAGAGGCATCTTAAAAATTTCGGGCTGCAGATATTTCTTAGATAATAAAATGATCTTAAAGTCTGTCTAAGTTTCTTTTTTAAGTTGGCCACGTGCTCTTTAAAATTTAGCTGAAAATCTAAAGTAAGTCCCAAATATTTAAATGTCATCACCGATTGAATAGGTACACAACGAGTATTACAGTTGGACTCATTACATGAAAGTGAATGGTAAAACAATGGATTAGAATTCTGAATGGCACAACTCACATTGAAATACATCAATTTGGATTTACTGCTAAGAACAAAATCATGAACGTGAAACCATTTCTTTAGCAATCTTATGTCATCTTTAATGGCACAATTTAATGAATTCATATCTAAGCTAGAGTATAGTAACGCCACATCATCAGCAAAAGCAATCGGACCACCATGCAGCTTAAGATCAAAAATCGAATTGCAATATATCAAAAAAAGCAAGGGTCCTAAAACGGAGCCTTGCGGGACTCCAACGTTAACAACTTTTATATCACTAAAAATTTTATTAACGCAGACCGTTTGTACTCGATTTTGAAGGTAAGACTTAAACAAGGAAAGTGCCGAGCCTCTGATACCTATATGTTCTAATTTATCCAATAAAATTTCATGATTAACAGTATCAAACGCTTTAGTAATATCTATGAATAGAGAAGATACTTTTAGATTGCTATTCAGATGATGATGGACTGGAGTTAGAAAAGAAATAAGCGCTTTTTCCGTCGATAAATTTTGTCTAAAACCAAACTGTCTATCATCCAAAAATTGTATTCTATCTAAATACTTCAATACACGCCCTTTAATAATTTTTTCAAAAATCTTTGAAAAAGTATTTAAAATGGTAATAGGGCGATAATTGTTAGGATCAACACGAGAGTCCTTTTTAAATAGCGGCTTTACAATACCTGTTTTTAGATTATCTGGGAATAAACCCTTTTCGAGACACAAATTAAAAATAAATTCAAGAATATTACTTATATAGAAAATAACCTTTATCACTAGTGAATTCGAGATCCCATCTATTCCACAAGAACTGGAGTTTTTCAATTCACTGGCTGCTGATACAATTTCCGATTCGCTAATTGGAAAGAAGAAAAAGTTTGAATTACTGATCCTAGACAAAACCATATTTTTTTTAACATCATCAGCAATAACTATGTTTTCACGATTATTATTTACAATAGAACTAGGTATATTGATAAAAAAGTCATTAAACACGTTAGCAATATCCTTTGAATCGGTTATCATAGTATTATTACCAATATCGATTTCAGAAATATTATTCAGGCTTTGCTTGTTATTCAGAACATTATTAACAACTTTCCATTTAGATTTCAAATCTGTTGCTGCATTCAACTTATTTTTAAAATAAGATTCTTTCCTTAGTGGGATCAAGGTTTTAATTCTAGAATTAAGTTTACCAAGTTTTTTCTTTAGCCCTTCATTATTTCGATTTTTCGATAATTTTTTGGATAGACGATTTCGATAATTAATCAGTTTTAATAACGAATCATTCATCCAAGGCTTGAGTTTGAAGTTGCTTCTTTTAATCTTAACAATTGATTTACATTTATTTAAAATAAAAATAAATTTATCAATAAAATTCGAATAAGCAACGTTCGGATCATCCGAGGAAAACACATCACTCCAATCACTAGTATACAGAGCCTCACAAAGGTCCGTGTAATTAATCCTTGTCTGAAAACCCGGTTCGTACCGACGACCACTGTGCGGTTTATTGGCTAATTTTAATTTAAAATAAACAGTGGTATGATCAGTCACAAATAAATTCAAGTTAGTTAGTTCAATTGAATATTGTTGGCAATGGGTTTCAGAAAATACATGATCCACACAAGTGCCTGAACATGGTCTAGTCACACTGTTTAGAAGAGAATCCATCCCAAATGACGAACACAATAGTAAATATTCATCTTTTGCACGGGAATCCTTCAATAAATCCAAATTAATATCACCAAGTAGAATTTTATGTTTAGATTTATCATTATATAAAAGATCAGTTAATTGTACTAAAAACGTGTCAAATGCACAAAAATTAAATCTATAGATTAATATAAAACAAATTTTAATATTCCCAAGCTGAATATAAATTTTCATAATGTCCGCTGACGAAAGACTAACTGAACACACATCGAAATTAAGTGAGGATCTAATAAACACAGCCACACCACCAGATCTATAATGGTCATTACAGTTAGCTAAAAAAGAGTAACCATCTACACTATACTCCAATATTTCACCACTTGAAATCCAAGTCTCAGTAAGAAATATAACATCGAAATCCAAATTAATCGCAGCAATGTTAGTTAAAAATGTGTCAAAATTTTTTCGCATACTACGAATGTTCTGCAAGCAAAATTTAAAATTATCCATCATAAAAATAAAAATAAAAAAATAAAAATATACAAAATCTCAAACTATGCCCGTACGTATGTATACAGAAATAAAAACTTGATTTCAAGTAAATTAAAAGTAAAATATAAAAAAATATACCATAAAACAATAAAATTATTGATAAATGATTTTTGCTGCAAATTATATTGCGAAAAATACGGTAGTGTAACTCCGCCTCAACTTGCCATAATAATATTTGTGAATGGTAACTACTAACTTTACAAAATAATAAAATAAAAAAAATGACACAAAATGTCAAAATAATAAAAATAAACAATAAAAATATTGTAGTGTTACAAAAAATAAATGTTAAAATAATAAGTTTCATTCATGATTTTTAGTAATTTATAAAATAAGAGACCTACAAATTGGAATGCTACCTACAAATGGTAGTAATTTATAAATTTGAAATATAAAAGTTTAAAAACATAGAAATATATAAATTTATAAATGTAAAAATAAAATATTCAGAAAATCGGAAATGAAGAAATTTAGAAATTATAATTATGGAAAGTTTAAAAAATTTATATGAAAGAAAGAAATATGAAAGATTTTAAAGTACTAATGTTAGAAATTTGGATATCTAGAAATTTAAAAATAAAGAAACATCAAAAATTTAAAAATTTAGAAATTTTGGGAATTTAGAATCAAAAAATTTGGAAATTCCTTGGGAAAATTTAACTTTAAAAGTTAGAAAAAATAGAAATTTACAAACGAGAAAACTAGGGATTTAGACATTTAGAAAATGCATTATTCAAAATTTTAGAAACTAGAAATCAGTAAATTTTGACATTTTTAATTGAATATCAAAATAATGTTGGTACCTATGTTAGAAAATTGGGACTACAAAAATTTAGAAATTTATAAAAAATAGAAACTATAAAATGTAGCAACTTAAAAATTTAAAATCTCAAAAGTATACAAATTTTAAAAAATTAGGAATGTCAAATTATAAATTTTAAAATTTGGAAATTTCAAAATTGAAAACAGAACCGAATATATTTGGCCTATTGTTGAAAATTGATGATAATGTGGAAACTTAACAATTTAGAAAATTTGGAATTTTGATAATTTCGAAATATAGGAATTTTGAAATTTTTTGAACTAAGAGATTTAAAAATTTGAATGATTAGAAAAAAATGTAATAATTTTGGTACCTACCAATAATTAAAATCTTCAATCTTAAAAATCTTAAAGTTAAATATAAAAAATTCAACAATTTAGGAATTGAAGTTTTAAAAATGTTTTAAGAAAATCAATAACTTAAAAATTACCATATTAGAAAATTTTAATTAAATTTAGAAAATTTGAGACAAGGAATCTTTCAATTCAAAATTCAAAACTGAATATATCCCAACTTAAAATCTTCAAATTTTAAAATTTGATATTGTAGAAACTTGAAAATTTAGAAATAAGTTATTAATAAATTTAAATGTTTAGATATAAATGTAACGTTTCTGGTACCTACAAATGTTTGAAATTTAAATATTAAATAAACTTATCTTTAAAAATATGTCTTAATTTTCAGAAATGTGTATAAAATATTTTTGGTACAAATTTCTAGTTCTAAGTTTGTATGTATTAAGAAAGTTAAAAATATTGATGTCAATAATTTAAAATCTGCCACTTCAAACTCAGCAAATCGATCGTTTAAACTTCAGCTGGTCGTCTCAAATCTCAAACGAATAGATGACGCGTTTAATATATTTGCTGGGGCATTTATTGTTGGATAATTTATAAAACTAAAGATACCATTTTAATTAAACACGCGACGTAGATACATATATATAGACAAAACTGGTTTTTGAACAATCAAATCATCTTACTAAGAAGAGAAATATTTAATCTTCCTTCTACAATCCGCATAGCGAGTATTTTGACCAAAACCCATTAAAATAAATTCAATATACGTAATTGGAATTCTAAGTCCTGAGTATGCAATGTATATAGGAATGAAATTTAATTTTTTGTAGTAATCAAAAACTAAAACCAAATAACTTTCACAGCAAATAAAAAATTAATTTCCCAAAACCTAAATATACTGTATAGCACACTAATTTTCAATTTAATGAATAACACTGCACAGGATGAGAAAACGTAATATACCATCTCCCATATTATATAAAATAGACAAAATTAGAAAAGTTTAATTAAAAAAGCACAAACATTTTCATATATGTATAGGTATACCTACATATACTCGTATATACGGAAACATATCAACGTATCAGCAACTCTTAACTCATCTACGCTTGCATCGTATATATTTATTTTTATAAACGGAGCCATTAAAACTTTTTCGATTTTCTTCTAGTTTGATACAAATGGAAAACCTAAAAATTTTCATTATAAATTTATAGTTTTTTTTTGTGTGTGTGTATGTGATAATAAAACTGACATCCGGACAAATAAAAATGCCATCGTTTATGATTTGGAAAAAAAAACATTGCACATTTATTAATGTCCATTGAAGAGATAGTCTCTACATATGTAGACCTAAATTGTATACAAGCCATGGTACGTCGGTAGAAAGGATACTGCACCACAAAGTTTGTACTTGTTGTATTAAAAAACTTTAAAAATCTTTTGGGTAGTGCTAGCTGAATAATTTATGCATTTTTGCCATATAATCGGATATATTGGAATAATTGCTTTCAAAATCGAATTAAATTCAAAAGATTTCAAATGTCTTCAAAGTTCGAATTCTTTTAAAATAATTATTTTGTCTCTAAGAGCATTTTAAATATTTTTAATTTTTATATTCAAAAATCTTAGCTTGGTCTTATTACACCAGCATATTTAATTCTGAAACGGCTTTCTGAAATTTAGCTAAGCTTTCGAAATACATTAGAGGCTTTTACCTATTTATAAAAAAAAATTATCTACATTAAATCAAAGCTTTATAAGATGTAAAATTTAAATTTGTTTTTTTGGTTTTTGACTGAAAGCTTTCAAATTGTTTGTAATAATATTTTGCAGTAAACGCTTTATATAGATTAACTTAAATAAGTGAATCTTGCTGAAACTTTAAATAAATTTTACTTAAACGAATTTAAAGATATCAATAACGATTATAATTTTGTAAGGAAAATAACCGTGAAAGCTGATAACCATTGAGTACAGATGAATTATCCCTCCATACTGAATACGATGGTTTCACAATCTTTCAGCAACGATTCATATGTCAATAAAACCTTCTTGTTTGTAGGGTAAGTTTTTTACAATACGTATATAAAAGCTCAATTAATTTAATAATTTTGGAAGCTTGTATTCAAAGTTTGGAAATAAAAAGCTTGGGATATTCTGTTTTCAAATTTAATTTTATCATCAATATAAACCATTTGAAATTTTGGATAATTTGTGAAATTCAAAATCTCAAAGCTTTAAGGCTAATTTTATTAATATGTTGGGAAGCACATAAATTTAAATCTGGTTAAAAAAAGTAAATTTTCTTTTATAAGGTTTGATTGTAGTTTACGAAATTAAGCCTTAATGCTCCTAAACAATGGAAAAAGCTTAATTATTCCTCTATAATAAATATGATTTACAATAATTTAGCACAAATTCTTAAGATCCTTTTGGTATTCCAATAAATACGTATATAAAAACTCAATCAATAATATATTGTAATTTTAGAAGCAATTGGAAATGATTTAACAAAAATTAAAGCATAAAAGCTTGCATTAAACATTTGGAAATCAAAGTTTGAAATAGTATGTTTGGAATTTTTCGAAAGCTTCTTAAACTTTGGAACATTTTACGGACTTAAAGCTTTTAAGGTTTCAAACAAATCGTATTAACATGTTGTGCTGTTGAGATTGCAATTAAGAAGAATTTTAAATTTCTGGATGAAGGTATTTTACGAAATTTAATCCGAAAGCTCCTAACCATTGAGTACACAAAAAAATCAATTAGCTTTTTGATATTCTAACTAATACATATAAAAGCTCAATTAATAATATGATTCTTAGAAGCAATTTGAAAAGTTTATTTTATTTTATTTACATACAGTAAATATTTGAAAATAAAAAGCTTTCAACGATAACGTTGTTATACTTATTAACCTACGATATTATATTTTCAAATTTTATTTTTCCAGCATTTTACCAATATAAATTGAGGAGCTTTATCGACTTTGGTAACATTGAGGAATAATAATTTGGAAGCTTTCAGACGAAATTTTTTCAGAATCTTTTTTAACAAATAGTTTAGATTAGATTTCTAGTTGAAACTTAAATAAGTTCTTTTAAAAGATATAATTGTAATTTTCAAAATTAAGCGTTGAAGCTTATAACCATTGTGTAAAGTAAAAAGCTCAATTATTCATCTATGTTAAATATGATGTTTTTATCATATGCTTTTAGATATTTAAATTAATACGTCATAATAAAAGATTAATTAAAATATAATTTTTAGAAGCAATATAAAATTGTATTATTCAAAATTATTTCACAGAACTTAAAGCAAAAGCTTTCATTAAAAGGTTGGAAATAAAAAGCTTATAACAATTAGAAATGTTGAAATCTTCTGATTTCAAATATTATTTTATCAGCATTTGGCCCGCATAAAGTTTACTACTTTAAAATTTCAAGCTTTCAAATAATAATAATTTGTAGGCACAGTGTGGTTGTCATTATGAAACATTTTAAATGTCTGGCTCATAGTTTAATAGCTTATTTTACAAGCTATGGTTGTAAATTACTAAATTAAGTTTAAAAGCTCCTTATCTCTCTATATTAAATAAAAAACGTTTTTTAAATGTTTTGACTAGCATTTAGCCTTAACTCTTATGGCAATAATCGTTTCCTAATCGTAGTACAATTTTAATATAAAGCTTTATGCTATTCTAACAAATACATATAAAAGCTCATTTAATAATATAATTTTTACAAGCAATTGGAAATTTGATTAATAAAATTGACTTTACCGAAACTGAAGCTCAAAGCTTATTTAAAAACGTTGCGATATACTATTTTCAAATATAACTTATCGGCATTATTGCAATAAAAAGCTTTTTAAACTTTGGTAATATTTAGGAATTTAAAATTTGAAAGCAAGCTTTCAGGTAGTTATAATTAATAGCTTGGGGTTGCCATTAACAAGCACTTTAAATTTCCAGTTTAAACTTTGTTACCTTCTTTTTTAAGCTTTAATTGAATTTTTTTAAATTAAGTCTTAAAAATCCTAACCATTGAGTATAGTAAAAAGCTTAATTCTTCTTGTTTATTAAATATGATGTTTTCAGAACCATTTAGCAACAACTCATATATCAATAAAAGCGTTTTGGTGATTTGGTGAGTTTTTACCATAGAACTTTTAAAAATTCAAATTAATACGTGTATAAAAGCTTATGTTCGTTTGATTTAAGTATTATTTATTTATTTATTATTTATTTTGCATTAATTAAAATTTTATTTTATGCACCGCGCATGTCACGCTTTAATTTTCTTTTTATTGTAACGGCTGATTTCAGATTCAATCCGCTTGCAATATTTGTTGTGGTTATAAAATGGCTCACTCGTTGTTTTGTTTCTGTTTGTGCTGCGTTTTTTTCGTATCCAAAATACGTGTCATTTTAGAGCTTTTTGATATTCTAACTAATACATATAAAAGCTCAATTAACAATATAAATTTTAGAATTTTATGTTATTCTTGAATTTGAATTTATAGAAACTGAAGATAAAATCTTGCAATAAAAGCTTGGAAATAAAAAGATTTCAGTTAATAAGAACGTTGCGTTATTCTATTTTCAGCTTCTAAAGCTTCTCAAACTTTGGTAACATTTTGGAATTTAAAATTTGGAAGCTTTCAGATAATTTTAATTAATGCGGTTGCCGTTACGAAGCACTTTAAATTTCTAGATGAAACTTTAATAAGTTCTTTTATAAGCTATGAATGTAATATAATTTTCAAAATTAAGTCTTGAAGTTCCTAACCATTGAGTCAAGTGAAAAGCTCAATTATACCTCTATATTAAATATGATATTTTCGCAATCATTTAACAACAACTGATATGTCAGTAAAAAATGTCTGATGATAGTGCAAGTTTTTAACATAGATCCTTTAGATATTCCAATTAACACGTATATAAAAGCTCGATTAATATCATTTTTTGGAGTAATTAAAAATTTTATTAATAAAAATGATTTAACAGAAATTAAAGCAAAAAACTTGCAGCAAAAGTTTGGAAATAGAAAGCTTCCAGTGATTCGAAACGTTAAAATATTATATTTCAAATTTAATTGTATCGGCATTACGGCAATATAAAGCTTCTTAAACTTCTGAAAATTTATGAAATTTTTATTTTGAAGCTTTCAGATAAATTTTATGTATATGTTATGGTTACCATTAAGAAGCATTTTAAATTTCTAATTAAAAGTTTAATAACTTCTTTTATAAGCTATGATTGTAATTTACGAAATAAAGTCTGTAAGCTCCTAACCATAAAGCACAGAAAAAAACTCAATTATACCTCTAAATTAAATATGGTGTTTGACAATAACTTAGCCTCAATCTTATGGCAATAATCGTTTTCTAATCACAATGCAAATTTTAAAATTGAGCTTTTTGAATTAATTAAAGCTCAATTAATGAAATAATTTTTAGAACAATTGGAAATTGTATTATTTAAATTGATTTTACCGAAATTTAAGCTTAAAGCGTAAAAGTGTGGGGATAAAAAGCTTATTATTAATAAAAAGCCATTAGAAATGACCATTTCTTCACCTGAGAATGAACGCAAATGCAAAACTATGGTTGAACTCTCGGCGATGACATTGGAAGCCAGAGCAGGCTAAACCACTTGATCAATAAAACTGCCCAAGCTGGACTTATTGAAGGAGGATATTGCGGAGATAGAGGTTCTCGTTGAGGAGAAGATAAGGAATCCTACACAGAAATTCTAGAGCTGGGGATGGGTGAATATCTGGGCGAAAACTACTGCAAGAATTCCTATGTTCCAAGTTCACTGTTCTTATCTTACAATTTGGGTTTAATGGCGGCAACAGCTATGTTTTTAAGCGGATTAGTCGGTCACGACTTTTGTAAATTTTAATTTCAAGCTTTGCCATTTCATCAAAAGTGAATGTCGTAATTATTTATAAAAACTAATGTGAATTTTTGTAAACTTTGCAAACTTTGATAAGAATATATTTTCAAACACTCAAAACATCTAAACATTTAATTTATTGAAGCAATTACATTCTGTTGTAAATTAATTCAACAACTGCGGTGATTGTAGACAATGCAAGGCCGATCAATATAATCAGCAACAATAATCGTACTTGAAAAAAATTTACTTGCACGTCAGTTTCAGGTGCGATGAACTGTTTCGAACAAGTTAAATGTAATTGTCTCAGATTAAACTGCTGCACCATATACTCCAAATGGCCTGATGACCGCAGACGCAGGATCCTGCAATTAATTCACGGAATTATTTTTTTTTCAATCGCCTAACTATTACATTCATTGAAAGTGTACCCCTGGTTTAGCTGATCAGAATATTTGAATCCAGGATGCTTAACTATTGTGACAAAGTTATGAAAATATTTTCCCCGAAGTGAACTCATCGGGCACATTTCACTCCTGCATTGAAATACATAAATAGTCATTAGTAGAGTTTATATGCACGCAAAAATAACTTACATTTTAGGAAAAAAGCACATTCCCGGGCCAATGTACACCATTTTGGGTTTGGGACACGACATTTCACTCTTCTGTATCGAATTACGCGTGCCATCGTAATACCGAAATATATTTGGACATGCATCACTGTTGATCATTGCTGAGTGTTTTAAATTGGCTGCATCATATGTTATTTGTTCTAGCGCGGCAGTATTTGGTAATGCGCATACCGTGTAGCTCGGCAATTTAAGAAGAGATGCAACATCGGAAAACGGTAAATCGGGATGTCGAACGGCCAGAACCGAACTCATAAATGCCTCAAAAGCCCCGTAGAACATTATGGTTACAATTGAAAGTGAGATTAGCAAAAGTCGACGAGAAATGAAAGTTGAATTCTCATTTGCACCTTGATTTACGATAATCGAGAACCAGGTCAAATGATCGATTTCGTCTTTTGTAAATTTTTTCAATAAAAAAATGCCAATTGCTGATATCAGGCCGATTAAAGCGAACATGGCCAGAAACGCAATCCATAATTTAACATCAAATAGATCAATGAAGTACGTCGAGCTACCTTGCATGGTCAAATCGTTTAACCAGATTTTATCGTGTGACCTAATATGTGGTAGAAGTGAGCTAAATTGGTTAGTACGGGTGGCCGCCTGTAATGACAGATCATAAATTCCCAAATATGTTTTACTCAATCCATATGGGTCTTGAAGTATGAGCCCATTGAATTTTACCGCGTGTTGCAATAATCGAAATATCCGTCCATTTGGATAAAACATATTTTGGTCACCCTATAAAAATTTAATTCAAATTTAAACGTACGTATGTATTGTATTTGCAATTCGCTTACCGCAATTATAATTTTCTGGTTTGTAGCATTTTGAAATAATTCCGGTGACCAGGGCTTGTGATGAATTTCCACAATATCATCTCGATCTTCGACGTATACATATCGAAAATAAAATTCATCATCCCCAGCAACATTAGTGTCATGCAATATAAACTTACGCAACGATGACTCGAAGAACATTATTACGTTTAACTATGTTGGTGGATACGAAGCAACTGATTTTTTCCCAATATTATAGAAACTTTTATGGAAAGTTTTAATCAAAGGTAATGGATCGAACGTACCAGGCTTAGGCAATTAGTTCCATATTATACATACTTTGAACATTGCTTAGGGAATAGTATAATCCCAAACAAATAAACTGAATACAGTATACAATTTTAAAACGTCGATTAGAATGTTTTTACTTGATTGCATTGCGGTTGATTTTAAATTAGATTTTATCATGCTTTTCATTAAATTGGGTTGGCTTATTTATGGTCTATAAACGGCTACTTGAATTCTATTAAATGTTATATCTCGTTTCCTGGTCTTCGTACACTCCCTTGAAGTTATATCAAGATTTGGCCGGCCCGAATATTTCTCGTTCAGGATAACATTTACTTCGAAATGTGTTGGGGGAAGAAACTAAATATTAATTTATCATCCCGTTTACGTGGTTGCGTAGTTCAAGCTTCCCTACCTAATTTAAAGTTTGTTAATCGTTGCACGTAAATGGGTGAATTAACTAATCCTGAATTCACTTCTATGGAAGAAATTCCGAAAAAATCCATTTTCAGTGACCAATTTGGTTGCTATATTCTATTCCAGTACTCTGCATTGCCTTGGGACAACCGAGAGACTAATGTTAGAGATGAAGCGCTACTGGAATCATTTTCTCTACTATACCAGAGGCGATATTGAATATTGGTAGTACATCCAGTTTCCGTAGGGGTGACGCTACTATATTGGTAGTACATCCAGTTTCCGTAGCGGTGAGCGTCTTTTAAATTAAACGCCTTTGAGTTATGCGTCTATACGAACGTGCGCAAGATTGGAAACTAGGGACGACCTAAATGTGGGACAGAGAAATAATCTCATTTGTAATTAATGTAATTTGCTCCAGGGCCTGATAAAATTCCGTCATACCCATAGTTGTTTTGTAAACTTATTCAACTCATGCATAGAGGAAGGAGTATTTCCAGAGCAATAGAAATTACAGCGGTTGGTACTATTGGCTAAAGCGAAGAAGGCGTTAGATGATCCATCTTGAGAGACTGCAGGAAGTCATTAAAAAGAAAGGGGATTTGGCGGAGAACTAATACGGGTTCCGTAAAGCTTGCTCTACTATTGAAGCGATTAAACTCGTGGTGGATACAGTGCGAGAGGCAATATCTGGTGATAGATGGAAAGAAGGTTCTAGAAAATATTGTGCGGTAGTTAAATTACATGTGAAATGTGCATTTAACTCGGCGAGTTGGGATTGTGTATTAAACGCGCTAATCAATAAAAAGGTCCCTCTGTATTTACTGAAACTGGTGGCTTATTATTTTAGGCAATGAGTTTTGAAGTATGAAACCAATGAAGGTACTAAATATTATCACATATCTGAAGGTGTACCACAGGGATCTATGCTGGCACCCACATTGTGGAATGATGTTGCGATTGTAGTTGTTGCAAAGTACAAAGAAGAGGAGAAGGAAATCTATAATTGGAGTATAAGAGTATTTCAGGATTGGTTATCATCTGTGGGTTTACAGTTGGCGGAGCACAAAACAGAAACAATGCTAATCACCAGTAGGAAAAGGTTGAAATTCATACCGGTGGAAGTTGGTGGCCAACTGATTCAGTCAAAACAATTTATTAATTATCTGGGAGTAATAATTGATGCTAGAATGTCCTTTAAATCGCATTTGGATACCGTTGGGGAAAAAGTTGGAGAAGTGAACGCCCTGTTAATGCGAATTATGCCAGGGCTAGCCGTAAACTGTTACTGAGTAGTATGGTGACATTTTTTTTTTTATGTATGGAGCACCAATTTGGGCCAGTGCTATGGAGAGAAATACTTACAAACAACCGGTGGTTAGTGCATTTAGAACGGGATCTGATGATGCTGTGTGTCTATTGGCGGGCATGCCTCCAATTGACTTATTGGCTAAGAAGCGCCAATGAATGTATTCTCGCCGTGCAAATGGGGATAAGAGAAATAATCGTATTGTGGCTCGCACAGAGACCGTCAACCGTGGGACAGTTCAAGGAAGAAAGATTGGAACTATAAAGGTCTGTGGAAAATGGCTTATCACTGTTAACAGTTGTTGATTGTATACTGCAGTCCAATGAAATTTGGGAGGTGATGTGTAAAATGAGTGCAAGAATTATTTAGAAACTGAAAAGTCTAGAAAAAATTAGACAAAGCCGATGGCGGTTAAGGCAGATCCTCTTCTCGCGAAGTAATACATATGTAGCAGTAGTTCCACGAGATAACTATAGGCATAAGAATTTGGGGGTTAGTTAGTTCCGAAACATGGATTAGGTCGACATGTGAGGTCTTATGCAGATTCCGCCCTCCACCATAAAAAACTAAAAACCAAAATTACTCTGCATTGCTTAGAACTGATGCTAGACCGATTTTTGTGTGTTTCGCTATGTGGGGGTTTGACAAGGTCGGCTAACATCTGGTATCGACATTAATAATAAAATTTCGATTATTTTACCGATCTTGCAAAGCGACATAGAAGAACGCACGAAAAATGGTGAAGTACTGATACAAGATCATTTTACGTGTATTACTTACTGCGTGAGTTCTTGGAAAGGTTTACTATTAATTTTCAAACTGATTCGTAAAATTAATAATTTTTTCCCCAACCCCAATTACTATGTTTCAGCCCTTGCATGCAGAGTTATCTCCAATAACTGAATATTGTTCATAGACTATGTGTAGTGAGGAATCGTTGGAGCTACTATTAGAATCGCATTTCCTGGATTTCCCGTTGCTAGCTCCGGAGACACCCGTAATAAATAAGGGGGTAGGCCTCGCCAGTCATATAGTAAATAGCCGGAAAATCCTATCGGGAAACAGCTTTAAGCCATAAAACTCGGCATGATTTGATGACATTTTCCCTGCAGATATCTAGCGAACAATTAACTTAACTCTACCCTGGCTGGAAGTCATCTTCAAAGGCAGCTTTTTAAATAAATTAAAATTGGGCGGATTATTCCAGCACTCAATGCCACTAACGAACTCACGGTGCAATACCCGGACAAACACGCATGTACTTACATATTAAAAACACCCAACCGTGTTCGTAAGTACGCTTACTTACTGTGCTAACGAAGGTGGTAAAGGCAGCTTAGGACTTTGTCACATTCCTAGTAAATGGACTGAATTAAAAGTAATATTTATACCTAAATACCTACCTTTAAACTTAAGGCCTATAAGCCAATCAAGCCTGACGAACTGTCAGGATCTCAACACGTGAACTGTAAAGGACGATCGGTGGAAACAGCTCTCCATTCCCTTATTGGCCCGATTGAGAAATCACTTGAATATAAGGAATATTCTATGCTTACTTTATTGGACATAGCAACGTCAGACCACAGGCAATCACTCGGCCCTGGCGTGTCTGGGGCTGGACGGGTCACTCGGAGGCAATATTAAATGGTACTTTCTTCAGCGGATAGAGCAAAATACCTCGAACTGCTTTTGGACAGCAAGCTAAGCTGAAAACCAAACATTTTAGAAATAGTGAAGAAAGCTACTGTAGCGCTCTACTCCTATAAAAATGCCATTGACAATTGATGCCTATCCTGAAACTATTGATGAAAGTCCAAAGAACCGTGTGGGTTAGGATATTAAAGTGTGGCTAGTGGCTGGTAGTCGTGTTGTGTATCCTCTAAGGCCACTGCTACAAGCTAAAAACCTATCAAGTGCCGTGAAGCTTTACAAAGCATTGATCAGGTCCGTTGTTTTGTATGGATGTGAATGTTGAGCGCTGATGAAGAGTACGAGAGATGGCTGCTTACATTTGAGAGAAGAATCATGCGGGGGATTTACGGTCTAAAACGTGAAGTAAATGGTACATACCGAGCTCTATACAGTATCGAAATCAGAGATTTGATTCAGATTCTCGATATTGTACAGGAAATAAAATTTCAGCGAGTACGCTGGCTCGGTTACGTTCTGCGTGCTGATCCGGAACGAATTGTGTAGCTATCTCGGAAGGGAGAGCCACCATATGGTAGACGCAGAGGTCGCTGCAGACGACGATTGAAGCCAAATTGTTGATACAGTAAGGGACCATTAATGGCCTTTAAAAACTGTTATTTTGATTATTACTTTTGGTAAACGGAGGCAGAATACCGCACAGTATCAACAGATTGCATTCGAAAGTGTTGTAGTAAAAAGTTATTGGGCACAATGGAAATCATAAAAAATTAACGTAAACGGATTGCGCTTAAAAACTCGAAAATTAGGTGACAGCAAAAACAACAAGGAACAAATTATGTTGTTATGCAAACAACCAACCTACTTGATACCGGAAGTCCTTCAGGAAATACACAAAGACAGATCTGCAGCATTGGACATAAACTAGGAAACCGGCTTTATTGGGTTAGTGACCAAATGGCCGTGGAAGTGGTGTTTATCAACTATTTCAATAATGGAACTAACTCAGACGAAGGACACAATTTTGGGTCATCAGTATTCGAGGAGCTGTGTCAACATAAAAAAAAAACAAGATGCACGGCCATTACATTCTGGAACATTACGAGATACAGCGATAGAATGAATACGAGCTACGACCATCTGAGTAAATACTGATTGATTTGTGGACGGAGATTTGTTTTAACATTACAATCCCTCGAAAAGAAAACGAAAATCTTCAGGGTTGCAACCGGGTTGCGAAGAACTCTGTACAAAGTAATCACGCGAATGTAAACTATTATATCACTTGGTGGTCGAGTGGTTAAAATGGTTGAGCGTAATCCCTGTTTCTCAATTTCGGCCTGTTGAAGGCAAATCATTAGACGTTATTTATTCTTTGGTAGCACCACCATTTACCGAAAATGACTTGTGGGCAGAAGTTCTGGATAATAGCCATTCGTATCTCTCATTTAGAGAAGATGTCAGAAGTCATAATTTAATTCACATAAAGTAATTCACATAAAGATATCTACAGATAGTTAGTTTTATTAGCAATTTTTAAGTCAAGATAACTGGTTTTAACAAAACGAAATTTTTTGTATTTGACAACCGTACAGTTAAAAATGTTTTGTTTGTTTTCCCTTTTTCCGTTTTACGTGTTGTTTGCCCCATACCCATCCACCGCACGCATCCTTTATGAATAGGGTAGCAGTCAGATCTAGACAAATGATACGTAATTTGCGGTGATTTTGAAATGAAGTTCATTGAACCGCTCCAACACAAATACTCAACCAAAAAAAAAAAAAAAAATTGAAATAAAAGAGTAGATCATGAATATTCAAGATAATTTTCCTTTTTTCCCCCCAGAAAATTTTCATTTACGTTTTTATTTGTATTTTTTATGATAATTTTCCATTTTCCGTTTCTTTTATCATTTTACATCATTGTGTTGTTTATCATTGAACGACACACAAAACGAATTTTCTTTCTTTTTTTTTGTGTATGTGTGTGTATAGGTTTCATGCAAGGTATGTTGCTATATATATGTATGTGTACATGGAAAAACTGGAAAATTGGAAAAAATTATTTTAATTAGAATTGTAAATTTATTTTCGTTTTTCTTTTCTATTTTCTCGACATGAAAATTATTATTTTTTGGTTGATGATGTTTTTATTTAATTTTTTTATGTTCCGGGTCCGGATGGTGTGAGACTAATTTTAATGAATATCATCGTACACCGAATTATAAAATAACGAATATTATTATTTTAGTTTACGACTACAGTACGTATATACACCATGGGTATAGCTTTATGTTTGTTATCTGTTAGATTTCGGTCCAAATAGATTATCTTTAGTGTGATGTACATATTTTGAGAGATTACTGATAAATTTAATATGCGGGGAATGGGATCTCATCCCGGCGTATTCATTTTAACGTATAAACATTTCTATACTATCCGTTTTATAATATTTTCGTCATAAAATGGAGATTTGCTTACCTGGATTGAAGGTTGTCGCTTTGATACAAAGAAAATGTTCCCAGGTGGTTGTGCCTTTAACATCTCCAACGTGGACTTACCATACTTAAAATATTACTATACTATATCGGTATGCTTAGCCAGGTTACCCTGTTACCGTCCCTGCCATCGAGGAGGCGCATACTCGTCTACTATTTACTAGCTTTAACATTTTCTTGTGTACTAATACTTATATCTATCTACCGCTCAAGACGGTATCTATGGTATACTCGGCTTGTTCTATGGTATTCTCGTCCTGTCCACATTCACAGGTACTTGAGTCCGCTAGACTCAGTCGATGGGGAGGAAACTTTGTCTCTAATCTCGCTTCAATGTTTCGCAGATAACTAAATGTTATTCTGCCATCCACTGAGTGCCATCTATCTTGCCATATTGTTATAGACGCTTTTCTCGTTTACCTCTTGTGCAAGCCCATGAGGTTTGGCCGAATTTGATCGCCTTCCACTATCACGTTTCCGTAGCTCACATTTTGTCCTTATCTTGTATAGTTGGCAATTTTCTCATTTAAGAGTATATCAATATGAATCATGCCGACCAAGACAGGAACGGCGTCAGCAAATTGTTTTAGCAGAGCGAAAACCTTCTTACTATTTTCCGCGACTCTTTTGACATGTGAAGTGACTCCAAGTCGTTCATCGAAGTCAACTGCCAGCCATTTGACAGTTTTGACCATCTTAATTCTTTGGCCATTTACGGAAGCCAATGGTGGTCTCTTAATGTCCAGTGAACCTTTAAGTTGGATCATGACTGTCTTTTCAGAGGATAGTTCCATTTAGTAGCTTTGCACCAGTCCACCATCCTGTCTATGGCAAGCTGCGCTTTTTCTTGAATACTTTGTCTTTAATTCCCAGCAAAAAGCATTACCTTATCATCCGCGAATGCTACTTCTTGGACTTCCTGCGGTTCATGCTTCCATTGAAGACAATATTCCAAAGGTGTGGACCAAGGATGGAACTTTGCGGACATCCTTTGTTGACCATTTTTTCAAGTGTGCCATGACTTGAAATAACAGTGGCTTTCCTTTCAGAAAAATAGTTGCTTAGGATGTTATAGATATTGCGTGGGCAATTGAATCTCTTTAGCTCCAAGATAATGCTTGGCCATCACAGGTTGTCGAATACTCCAAGATTGTACTTTTGGTCCGTTTCTTTGACCATATTGATCAATTTGATCATTGCGTCCTCTGTGGATCTAGTTTCTCTGAAGCCAAACTGTTTGTCACTATAGGTACTACTTTATTGGAATATGTCCATTAACCTGCCGGCAATTAATTTTTCGAATAGTTTACCAAGGACAGGCAACAGTATGATTGGTCGATAAGATTTGGGATCGGTTTGACACCTATCTCCAGTGTTTCTAATGATAACTAATTTACCATTTTTCCATGCTTTGGGGACTAGTCCTTTACTAAGAAAAGTATATTCATAAAGTGCGTGATACAGGGCCCTATAATAGGCCAAGCACGTTGTATCACTTCGACTTTTCTGGCGCCTTACCAGTTTTCACAGACATGATAGCCAAAATTACCTCTTCATCAGTGAAGTGGCTCACGTTTGGTGTAGTTGGTGCAGCTATAAATTTACAGACAAAGCCCCACTGTCCAGCATTTCCATGCTCCGTTATGAACTCTTTTAGGCTCATTTGGCTTTTGTCTCTAATATTCTAGAAATACGCCTTACGGACTACGGTGTGCCACATAGTTAAGCCATTTGCTTTCCCGAGAATCGGGATTTTTATCTTTTTGATATAACTTGCGCAACTTATACGAACCAATTTTCTTGATTTGCTTAGGTCAGGAAACCACCAAGACAATTTTGACTTGCGACCACGTTTACGTGAAATAGTAGCGCTACAGACTTTGTTGATTGAACTTGTAATTGTTTGTTCAACTCGATCAATATCGCTTTCAATCGAAACCTTCAGGTTTTTTGGTAGGCTTTGCCAGATGCTACTTAGCTGGCTGTAAAAACCCTCCCAATGGGCATGCCTTAAGGCATACTGAGGAACTTGATGTCCAATTTTTATGGACGGACCAACTTAAAATATGCCTTAACAGACCGCCCGTCATGAGAGTAAGATCAATATTTGACTCTCCATTTTGGGATGCCATGCACTTGGCTGCCCTTCTTCGTTTATAACGAATAGATTACTTCTTGCAATGAATTCTTCAACAAGGACTTCTCTCTCATTTCCGTCCTTATTGTGCCAAAGTTTAGACTTAGCATTGAAGTCGCCAGTAATGATAGTAAGATGGTCTTTTAGACCATCCATGATTTTGTCGAGTTTATTAACATATTCCACTGGAACCTTTTTGGTCATGCCCATTGTCGCCGCAGTAACCACATATGTTGTGTTGTTCCTTACAGAACTTGGCAATGTGTCAAATGTCTGGCATTTGTCAACATTTTGTCAACCTGATGAAGTCTGTTACTCTGCATTAGGACCAGCCTAGCTGGCGACACCTCTTTTTTACCCAATGGACTTACTTGGCCTCGTTAGGTCCAGTCATGAAACTTCGTTTCAACTCCTCGATCTATATTGATTCAGAGCTTTGTTTTACTGGGCATACGTTAGCCACTGCCGGGTTTATTATTTCCCGCAGTTTATTTTTGACTTCCTCACTATTAGTGAAGGAGGTTTCCTTACCAGCCATGGCTTTTACAGTAACAACCTTTGATGGTTGCCACTAGGTCTTTCTGTTTACTCCCGATCATAGGACGGGGACCTGAGGTACCGCGTTTTTCAAAGTCTGCGCGTACGAACCTTTTTTTCCGTTTTGAATGCTTCTACTATCTCGGATCTTTCGAGAAGTCGGCCTTAATGCCAGTAATTTCAAGGCTCATCAAATGGTCTGCGCCTACAATGGCACTTAGTTTCTTCTGAAGTTTTGCCCTTTCCCCATTGTCAATCTGTGAGATCTGTTTTATCTCCAGTTCCAATGCATTCACAAGCCTCCTTTAGTGCGCCGACCGAGTTAGCGACTACAGGCTGTGTGGATGTCGAGATCCATCCTCAACAGCCTCGCTGTCATTAGTTCGAGCACATTTGCAGCGGCCCAAACTGATGCAACAGGTGCAATCGATCGCCATTTCCTCATACCACCCTATCTACACTGAGTTCGTCTGTTTTGAAGGTATAAGGATTGAAGGTATTTTAAATCATTTCGTAAACACCCTAATCACCTACTGTACTTCCACAAGTGAGATAGATTTTTCAAAAAGGTGAGTATGACGTTATTTTGTTTAATAAGCCACCTAGGATTTTACCAATAAAGTTCAGAAAATATTATTTTTTATTCTACCAATGAAACTATAGCATGCAGTCTATGACAACTCTTAGATGGCTTATCTCTTACACATGTAACACAATTCCGTAATTCCTTTCCTATCATTGTTGTTTAGTGCAGCTCCATGTTGCGTTATGAAGACTTCCCTCAACATGTATCACATCATTGACGTCAATAAATGGTATGGCTCTCTTGGCTGCCAATACCGGTTGCCATAAGCATCTTTACAAATCTGAGGATATAGCTAAGAGTTCTAAACAATTTCGAAAGAAACGAAGTTGTTCCGTCCAGAATATCTGCCATGAAAAGCGGCTTGCATTGACACTTGATAAACCACGGTTTTCGCTATTTTAAACGCTTCTGCAATAAACCGCGGCTACATATGCTCGCTCACTGGCATCGGGAAATCCTTGTAATTGCACTTGCTGTACATGTTGAACTCTTCTATAGGGATCTTGAATTTGTGCGAGAATATGAGAATTCATTTTTTACCTAATGCCAGACTTTTACAATGTCATCAGGTTCAAAGTCATCCAAACCTAAATTGAGATACCTTAATGGTGCTAACAATCCCAGTGGATATGGATGAATATGGCACTACTATAAATGAAAATACATTTGCTCTCGTTATCCACTGCATTTAAGAGCAATGGACAGAACATCGTTATCAAATTTTAAACTTTCCTCAATTATGTCTGGTGAATTTAGCTCCAGCTAGTTAAAAATTGTTATTGAGGTTGATGGCCTTCTTTCCCTATAGCCTGTTCCCGCCAAAGGATCCTTTGAAAACTATACTTATTTGCTTATCGCATCTGTGTGCTAAAGACTATTGGCGGTTATCACGTGCACGATTCAGTGACTTTCCACGGAGATACCGGTTCTCAAAATCAACAATATGAGACGTTTGGCCTCGGTAAATCAGCAGTATGTGCTCATAACTAGACGTTTTATCACAAATGTTTCATATACATATTAAATCGAATGTGCAGGCGCGTGAAGTTTGTCCTAAAAATTAAACTTCAATAATCTGTATGCCCTTAAGTGAAGTGGAATAACGTGGCGCTGATCCAATTCATAAGCATGGTATACGTATGTATATCCCGTGAAATATTTCTTACCAGCTCCGCAGTCTGTATCACATAGCACACACTTTGATGGTTCTTTCCAATTTTTGGGTACTTGATCTTTCCGTCCACATTTAAAACATGCCCCAGTTCGGTCGCCCTCACTTTTGCAGTCTCTAGCTACGTGTCCACAGTCAAAGCATCTCAAGCAGTGGGTTTGAATAATCCGCTCTCTAATTCTACATCTCACCCAACCGATACTAACTCATCCGGTTTGAATAAGAATTTGGGCCGAACGAACTGGAAGGCTGATATGCGCCCTTTGGGTTCCATACTGCGTTGCCCTGAGGTATTTGATTGCACACTACTATATTCATAGACTTTATGAATTTGTCCTGTATTGCAGTACAGCTCTCTTCGCGCGTATGGTCAATGTCAAGGCATTAAATTAATATCTCTTGGCTACCAGTTCTGACACTATAGCCAAGCTAGCAAGGGATTGTTCCGCGTCATGCTGAAGCTTGTCTTGTTGCGCACTGTTTTCCTGATTTTTTTGACCTGTTCCCCCAGTTTTTTTAGTTTAGGATTTGCTTTTATATTTTTAAGAATGTCAACGTACGAATCACCAAGGCATCCGAGTGCGGTGTCTTCCGTCGTTGATTATTGGGTTGTTTTAATTAGTTTAATTTTAACTACCATGGGTGGTAGTTAAAATCGAACTAATAATTCGGAAATATATAAATTAGAATTAGAATTGTGTCTTATTCACAATCCAGTGATCGAACCTTCTTTGACAAAGCTAAAATGTAACAAATGGGGACAGCGAATTGTGAATAAAGAATTGCTTCTAGACGAGTTAAAGATTTCCGAATTAAAGGAGGATTTGTTCCGCCGTATTAATTCGGCTAGTTAGAATTTCGATGAAGCAACGTTTTCGGACCGAGCAGAATAGGACGAAGAAGAAGAAGGTGCAGTTGTTGAAGCAGTGCTATGGCGTAGTTAATGTTGAAAATTGAACAGTCAATAGATAAGTCTGTTGAAAAGACAACATTGGAAAATTAAATCAGAAAATTGAACAGTCATTTGATCAATCAAATCAAGAAATGAAGGAAATTAAACAGACGGTGGGCGAAATAAATAACAAAATGTCGAGTCGATAACAAAAACTCGGAGAGACTCTACATGGAAAGAATTAAGATGAACGCGTCCATGAATGGGATACGAGAAGCAGTGATGTTACCTAAAGCGCCTTTCGCCGTGACCATTGCTTATGTTTTAATTAACGAAACTGGACAGGCCATTATAAAACCGACACTTAAACTGCGACGAGTGGAAATTGATGCCAACAAGAACATCGAGCGGTCGTCCCAAAGATTTAGGGAATGTGGCAATAGAATTAGGTGTTGGGCATATAAGAAAATAGGTGACATCTCACGAGATTGCCGTGAAATAAGATTGAGAAAACCAAGATCGCGATCCCCTATGCAGCGAAGATCTACTTTTAGGCCGAGCAGGAGAGACAGGCACCCAATAGGTATTAGGAAAATACGATGTTAGACACGTGACAAAACGGGTTACATATCTTGAAATTTTCGGGAAATAAGATGGCGATGGGCAGGATCGTGATCTCTGGTGCATCGAGGATCGATGAAGATCAGTTGGACTACGGAGAGCTAGCTGTTACTACATCCCTGTAAAGAGATTGGGACGAAGCAGAGGCGCTTTAACAGTTAAAGGTGAAGACTGGAAGAGTTGTCTTATAACGCTGGATATAGGAGCAAGTTGCACGAGAAGATCTAACTAAAGATTGATTACAACGATAAGGATCGGCAATACTCCACTGAGTTACCACTTCATATCGATGATGCCGGAGGAACAATCAGGGGAGTAGTAGAAACGGCGTTGTTTACCGAATTGTCAGGGGAGGTGAGTTGAATCCTGCTCGGGACGAATCAGGATTAAGTAGTGGTAATGTAACGATCGTGGCGACATCTCTATTTGAGTAGAGACACTATCGTAAATGTAAACTCTAGTAAATAAGATGTGTCTAGACTATTCACTATTAGTCTAGACACTCTGGAATATTGTGTAATATTCTAGAAGGTTAGATTTGGTATAAATACGAGATGAGATAATAGAAGTTAGTTAGTTGGAGTTTTACAGTGATATAGTTCGTAATTATTGTGAGACCATCGAACAGTGTTGATGAATTTTTCGCCGATGTGGATTTCCGTACAATGATGCTTTTGTTTCCAGATTTGCTAACAGAGGACGCATATCTATAATTGTGAGAGTCAAGTATATTATTTGAAGTTTTACGTTTGTCGTGCTAATCTACCATATTAGAAATTCTTTTAAATTTCCAATCAGCTTTAGTGTCATAGACAAACTGTAAACCTTTCGTGCTTTGTCAACTTTAAATCAATAATTCCTGGATTCAGACTGCCTGTCTACGTCCCGATACATAACACACAAGCGTAAAATTACTGGACGATTTTATTATGTTGGTTACGCGATTGGCCCATCAAAATTTTTAGAGATTAGCCACTGCACAATTTTTCATCTATATGCTTTATAGTAATTATTCTAATACTCAACTATATAGCTACAATAAAACTATAATAATTTTTTGCCGTCTATTGTGTACATACGAGTATATACGAGGGTGATAAAATTTGATTAGGTTTGTTTTTTTAGATGATGATGGCAATACAACAAAATGGCGCCAAAAAATAAATTAAACTGACAATTTTTCAGTTTTTCGTTTATTATTTTTTTAATAAAAATTTAAAAACTTTTTTGAATTTACTTTATACGATTTATTTAGTTTTATTGTGTTGATGGCGGCGACACTCTAATTACGCGTTTGTTTATTTTTAAAAACGCGTTTTTTTTTTTTTTGTTTCAAGCGAAAATTTATTACAGTCGTCAATGTTTTCAAAAATTTAACTTTCAAAACATACAATAACTATGCTGTAATTTTATCAAATTTTTTCTTTGTCCAAATTTTCGTGCAAGGTTAGGTTAGGATTAGGTAGGGTTAGGTAAGGGTGGCCGTCCTAAAGGACGTCAGGGAGTATGATTTTTAGGGCTAAAATTATGTAATAAGAACTTCACTGACATATTATTTCAACTATATAAGTTAACAACATACTACACAATAAAAACGCTGCATCAACCAAATTCGCAGACATAATTGAACACATATTTTTCTGGAGTTCATAGAACTACAAGTGTAGGAAGCATTTCTGAAGACGAAACGGGAACTATAAGCCAGTTTATACTTTCAAAACGCAAAGCACCTATGTATGTGGCAGGCAGAGATCGCCTCCTAATATCCAAAGGAACATGTCCCTTTTGTTTTCTGACCTTGCAAGGCCGGAGGAAAACACATTAACGAGACCATTTCAAAAAAATACTATAGGCTTCCTCGATCGCCTTCTATAGACGATGAAATGTCTGATTCTCTTTCGGATATTTATGAGCCTGATCCTCTTACTCGGATGGGTAGGAAAATTGATCGCCTATGCAAGTGCATCAGAGGAAGGAATAACGTGCACCATGAGATAAAGAACTGACGTGGCCAGCCGTCAATCAAAAATCAGTATGTCGAACATGCACAAAACGGGTGGAAACCAGGACGAATACCAGAGAACGCAGATAATTGCGAAACTTTATAAGCAAATACCTGTGTGCTGTGAGACCCAAACTTCTCCAACCATAACTAACCAGAGAAATAACAAGGTGGAAACTGATTTAGGCTCGTACACCCCAGCCCTGGGGTCTACGAGTCTAAATCCGAACCCAGGCATAGATGAACCCAAGAAACCTGATAATGTAAACGAACCTGGCTGGCAGGTGGTGGGGGGAAAAAAGAGGAAACCACGTGAAAAAATTCCGCGTCATCGTGATGCTATTAAAATAACCCAAACTGGAACAATATGCTTAAAAAAATGAAAGGGGACCCAAAACTTAATGACCTCTCTGGTACGGTGACTCGAATTCGTAGAACCGAAAAAGGCGAAAATTTTCTAGAGTTAGAGAAAGATGTACATCCCAAGGATTGACGAGGTTGTAGTGGAAATGAAAGATATCGATGAGGCCACAACAAAGGAAGAGATAAATAAGGCGATTACATCCAGGTTTGAATATGCGAAAGACCTCCCGATAGAATGTATCAAGTCACTGAGAGCTGCTTACGTTACCGCTGCTACAAATGCGGAGGAAATGGTCACAAAGTAAAAGAATGCAAGGAAGAAGCAAGCTGCATGCTTTGCAAGCGATAGACGAATCATAATTACATAGCAGGGAGTGGACGGTGCACGGCCTACATGTTTGCTCTTAAAAGAGCACGTCGACAGTGAAGTTTGTCCAGCTCAACCTAAACTGTGAAGTAGCACAAGAAGTACTAGTCCAAACTGTGCATGAAACAAGAATAGATGTCGCCATTTTGTACGAACAGCACAAAAATATGGAGCGATGCAATTGGCCAACTGATTAAACTGGTAAAGCTGCCATATGGGCCTGCAGCAGACGGATCATGAAGGATTTGTACGAGCAGATGTTGACGGCTTACATATCTATAGCTGCTATGCACCACCTAGCGCTACAATTGAGGAGTTTGAATACTTCCTGGATCAATTGGTCACCGATGCCCAAACGCGAAGCCCTGTTATCATTGCTGGTGATTTTAATGTCTGGGCAAAGAAAATAATAAAAGAGGAACAGCACTGCTCGAGGGATTTTCATCCATAGACGTTGTGTTGTTCAACACTGGTGATACACCAACGTTTTGTAATGGTGGCTCCTCTTCCTTATAATTGACCTTACATTCGGTAGCAGCTGCTTGATGACAGTGTTGACTAAATGGGAAGTCAGTGAGCACTATACGAATAATGACCACCAAGTCATACTCTTCGAAATAAAAATGGCTAGGGAAAGTAATTGGAAAAAACATATAAAGAAATCGCTAGGCTGGAAGGCAAATACGTTTGAGGAGGACTTATTTATGATATGATTGTAGAAACCGATCCTCTCGGGATGTACCAATGCAAAAGCGGACCAACGCCTGCAGTGCATCTATGGTAGAAAGGCTGCTAGACAATCGTCGTCCACCAGCATACTGGTGGATTGAGCAGATTGCATAATTGCGACTGAAATGCAGAGACCTATTCTAGCCTGTACCAAAATTACCTGGGTGGCCGGAATAAATGCAAGTAGGCCATTCAAATAAAGAAACGCCAAATCTGGAAAGAGCTATACAAAGAAGTGGATCGTGACCCATGGGAGAGACCCTACACAATAGAATTGTAACTGCTCTGTTTCCGCAGCAAGATGATGTGATCCCTGACGTGATTCGAGTACCTGGCATGGAAGAAATACCGCCGATATCAACAGAATAGCTCACCAAGGCGTGTCAACGTTTTGGGAATTCAAAGGCTCCTGGGCCTGATGATATCCCTAATATTGCCCTAAATGCTGCAATACAAGCCAGACCGGATTTGTATAAGGAACTATGTAATTCCTGATTCAGAGAGGGAGTATTCCCTGAAATATGGAAGAGACACCGTCTGGTCCTGTTGAAAAAAAAGGAACCAACCGGGTGAAGCATCCTCCTACAGACCATTCATGCTGGATACGGCTGGCAAAGTGCTGGAGAGAATCATATACAACCGACTGCAGAAAGCTGTGGAGAATGCTGCAGATCTTGCTGAGAAGCAGTACGGGTTTCGGAAGGCTCGATCGACAATGGACGCTATCCAACACGTCGTTCAAATAGCCAAGAACGCAACAGATGGAAAGGAGGCTCAAAAAATACTGTAATGATATATATATTTTGAATAATAAATTTAATTTTTTAACTCTCCAAAACATCGTTTCGTTAACTTTTATATATACCTATATACAAACATAGTCTATTTATCTATTTAAATTATAAAATTAAATTGTACTCGTCAATTAAACTTAAACTCTCATTTAATTCCCATTTCCTTAATTCATATCCACCTCCCGCGTTTTATTATTTATTTTGTATACTCTTGACACAGTTTTAATGTTGTTTTCGTTATCCGCACAAACTATTTCATTATAGTTTTCCTTCCCATTTATATACAGATGTATAAATGTGTACATAGGTACTTGCTTTACTTTTTATCTTCTTAGATCTGATAAATAAATTGTAAATTTATAAAGCAAACAAAATTCTTATTTTCTTAATTAATTTATTTAACGGCGCAACTACACTTACATATACTTACTATAAATTATTGCTTTTAGAACGTTGCACGATTTTTAATTTGACATTTAGAATATAAAAAAACAAACGTGGTTTGCCTTCGCACAGTACAGCTCTAAATCCGTTTAACTTCTGTTTAATTACAATTGGCAAGTTGTTTATTGTTCATCTTCTGTTCTACGGAAAAAGAAAAAAATTCGTCCATTCTTTCGGGGTATTTTGCTATTGGGGGATAATCAAAACTGTCATATCGATCCGTGAAATAAGTTAAATATAAGGGGGAAACAACAACAACAACAAAATCTACATGCAGAATGTATACACAATTGCGTATAACAGCAGAGACGCAAACCATCATATTCACCACCATATTGTTACGTTTTTGCCTTGTCAAATTCTAGGTTCGATCACTGGATTGTGAACAAAACAAACGATGTAAATTCTAGATCACACTAAATTTATTTATTCCGATTATTTACACTAAACACTAATTTAATTATTTCACTTATTTAACTTAATTATTTAACTTCACAATAATTATTTTATTACACTTTAACAACACTATATTACACTTTAATAACACTTTAGTTTACTTTATAACAGTTTTACATTAACGATAGTGTCGCTACTCAAACAGAGATGTCGCCACGATCGTAACATTACTCCTAACTTTCCCTGTAGATCGCTAATCGCTCTTTATGCATCATCTTCAACTTTCCTCGCTGCCCTTTCTTAATCCGGTAGACCACGTCATTGATTATGGTGATGATGGTGTACGGCCCTTCCCATGAAGATTGCAGCTTTGGTGACAAACTCTTCTTCCTTTGTGGTTTGTGTTGTCTTCGAAACCTTTATTATTTGCTCGTATGTCATATCGAGCCTTCATCTGGGCACTTGATACTCGTATCTTCTCTCGTACAAACTGGTGTATCTCGTTGAGTTCTACTCTCATCTGCTCAACATAATTCTGCCTTTGTAAAGCTGATGACGGAACAGCTCCAAACTTTAGATCTCCGAGCAATCGCAGATTATTTCCAAAAACGATTCTCGCTGGTGTGATTCCCGTTGATTCATGTACTGCTGATCGATACGCCATCAGGAATATCGGAATATGTCGATCCCAGTTGCGTTGATCATTATCCACGACCTTTGCTAAATACTTCTCCAACGTCCCGTTGAATCTTTCCACCATACCATCCGACTCTGGTGATGATGACTCCAACGTTATATTGCTGCATTACTCCCCGACTTTTCCGTGCGGGACCTTTTACCGCCGCACATTGATCACATTTTTTACACCACTCCACTACAGATTGTCTACATCCTGGCCAGTAAAAACGTTGAAGTATTTTGGCAAGTGTTTTATTTATTCCCAGATGACCCCCACTTGCCCCTCCGTGATACTCCTTTAATATCTCGGCAATACTAGACTTAGGCACCACTTTTACCGATTGTTTCACATTACCGTCCGAGCTTTCTCATATTCGTTTTAAGCATCCGTTCTCGATTTGGAGGCTATCCCATTGTACCCAGTAAGCCTTTACTGTGGGACTCTTATCCGCAATTTCACACCAAGTTGGACGATTTCCTGTCTCCTTAAATTGCATGATTATTGCCAAATCTGGATCTGCATTCCTTATCGGGTAGTATTTGCATAAGCCTGATGTCGATAACGTTTTCCTTTGCTTCTATATGCCCGCAGTGCTTACATTCCACTTGACATGGTCGTCTTGACAATTCATCGGCATTTCGATGTGTACTCCCTTTCCGATGTTCGATCTGGTAATGATAGCTCTGTAGTCGCTCAATCCAACGCGCTACCTGTCCTTCTGGGATTCTTGAACTGCAGTAGCCAACGTAATGCTCCATGGTCCGTTCGTATATGAAATTCTTGGCCATAGAGGTACTTATGAAAATGTTTCACACATTCCACTATAGCCAACAATTCCTTACGAGTTACACAATATAGTTACGTTCTGGTTTACATAACACCTTCGAGTAATAAGCTATTACTCTTTCTTGCCCTTCAATTTCTTGTGACAACACCCCTCCGATGCCATCATTACATGCATCGGTATCAAGAATAAACTTAACACCAGGTATAGGGAATGCCAACAATGGTGCCGTACATAATCGCCTTATCAATTCATTGAATGTCTCCACTTGCTCGTCATTCCATTCAAATGCTCTGTTCTTCCGGGTCAAATCATGTAAGCTCTTTGCCACATTGGCAAATCCTGGCACAAATCGCCTATAATAAGTGCACAATCCGAGGAAGCTCCGTAATTCCCGTAAATTTTTAGGTCTTGGCCAGTCCTTTACCACTGATATCTTGTCCTAAGCGGTGGGGATTCCATTGGTCATTATCTTGTGCCCCAAAAATTTTACCTCTGTTCTGAATAATGAGCACTTCGGATTCAACTTTAAACCGGCTGATTGCAATGCTTCCATACCCCTGACAAATTCCTTAAGTGTTCTTCGAAATCCTTTCCCATAACTATGATGTCATCCAAATACACGAAGCAAGTCTTCCAGTGCAGTCCCTTTAACATGCGCTCCATTAGTCGTTCAAAAGTTGCCGCGCCATTACATAATCCAAATGGCATCACGTTAAACTGCCATATAGCCCATTACCCACACTGAATGCAGTTTTTTCACGGTCTTGGTCTTGGACTTCCACCTGCCAATACCCGCTTTGCAGGTCCAATGTTGAAAACATTCTAGCACCTGACAATGTGTCTAACGTGTCATCGATCCTTGGTAATGGGTAGCTATCCTTTTTCGTTAAAATCTAGCTTTCGGTAATCGACACAAAAGCGCATTTTCCCGTCCTTCCTTTCCACTAACACTACAGGTGAACTCCATGGACTGTTTGATGATTCAATCACTCCAGCTGCCTGCATATCCGTTACCATTCGATCCACCTCTTCTCGTTTTGCTAAAGGTAACCTTCTCGGCGCTTGGCCTATAGGTGTCTCCGTTCCGGTATCAATTCGATGCTGCAAATTATCGACTTATACTGTTCGAATAGTTGTCGTGCTGAACTTTTCTGGTTCATGGTTAGATCCCCAGTCCATTTCTGCATGAGGTGCTCTACTATTTGCCTTTGGCCTTTCGTATCGGTGTTTCTAATCGGATTCTTCTGTTCGCATTTCATAATTGATGACACCTCTTCACATTTACCAATAACAGTTCCTTTCTTAATTGTTTTTGTCTTTTCCGAGTGATTTATTGTCCTAATCGGCACCCTACATTCGTTATCTGATTTTACTAACGTCCTCCCTATCATAATTCCTTTGGTTTCGCTTTCTTCTTCACTGGCTTCTACAACCCACAACCTGGGTGACCCAGAACCTCTCTCCAATCGCCCCCACACAATTGTTTCCGAATTCGGTGGCAGCTTTTCCCGATGATCTATTATTACCCGCCTAGTAGTTGTTTCCACATCGTCCACTCGCAGTGGTAACTCGAAATTATCACAGTTCAATACTCCTCTACCAACATCCACCACGAAGCCCTCATGAAGTCAAACCCAAGATGATTTCATCCACTATTTTTGCGACCAGCACTTCGAGTTGGAATTGAGCATTGCCTATCTTAATTCTCAGAAGCTTCTTGCCCTTTATGTCTGCGCTCTCTCCTGTGGCTGTACGTAATTTCAACTCATTGGCTGGTAGTACTCTTCCCTTTACTAGATCCTCAGGGACAAACGTGCGCACTGCTCCTGTATCCAGGGTAATAACACAGTTCTTCCCGTCAATACTTCCTTTAATTGTTAAGCTGTCACCGACTCGTCCCAATCTTGAAATAGGGATGGAGGTTATGGGGCAATTGGTTGTGGGAGTCAGCTTCTGCCCCTTTAGGCTGACTCACTGTAGTTTAACGACTCCTTTCGTTCTTGGCCATCTTCCTTGACCAATCACAGCCTTCTTTTGTTACAGAAGAGTATTTCCAGCGACTCGGATTAAATAAGACAAAAGGAAGAATATGGATACAAGGTCTAAACGATGTCAACTCGGGAGTATCCTAAGGCCTGGCCACGTTACGAATTAAATCCAGATTTCCGGAGGATCATTACGAGGCGCACGCGAATGTGCCTATAGTTCCCAAAATATCAACGTATCAACCCTCAGTCAAGGAGTTGGATGGCCTTCATGAATTGGCGAAATTGAAGCTAGCAGATCCAAAATTCCAGAAGAATAGTAAAATTGACGTTCTACTTGGTAGTGACTTATTTTTTGACATTATTAGTAATGGCAAACAATATCTTGCACGATCAAAATTAGTAGCTCACAACACGAAGATGGGATGGGTTATTGCCGGAATGCCTATTGCCCAGGAGGCCACCAAGGAGAAAATGGCAATCAATCTTCACCTGGATGTCGACCAAACACTCAGTAAATTTTTGGCAAACGAGGAGATTGTAAATATTGCTCCTTACACTGAAGTGGAGAAATTTTGTTTGGAACATTACCGGAAAACAGTTCAAAAATCAGCAAAGGGAAGGTACATCGTAAGCCTACCGTTCAAAATAGGAAGAATATCTAGAACTAGGACACATGAAGCGATCGAACGATTCTGCTATTGATGAATATTACTTACCGCATCACGGAGTTTTGAAAGAAAGCCACCATGTTATACGTGTTGTATTTGATGGATCAGTCTAAACAACTTATGGAAAATGTCTTAATGATGAGTTAGCAGTAGGACCAGTTGTGCAGTCCAGTTTGGCAGAGTAACCACTCAGATTTCGAAGGCACAAGATAATATTTACAGCTGATATCGAGAAGATGTTTCAGTAAATCTGGGTCAGTACCAAATTATCAAAAGATTGTATAGGGAAAGGATCCAAAAGATAAGCTGGAAGTCCACAAACTCAAACACTAAGAGGGGTGCTAAAACAGTTAGAGCTTACCTAGCCCTTTTTGTGTATATGGCAACAAAGGCTGTACATTTGAAACTGGTTAGTGACATGACTACCGAAGCATTCCTTGCAAGTATACGACGGTTCCACGCACAGCGAGATATTTGTAGGCACATTGACAGTGGCAATGGTTCCAATTTCGTTGGAGCTCAACGAGATCTGCAATAAAGTTTCACGATGGTCTCGAAAGATGCTGTCATAGGAAGATATGTTAACGACAACCACATCGAATGGCATTTTATTCCTCCTTCTTAGATGTCAAGGAGAATCGAATATCGCGTTAGCAACACATACAGCAGATGGTTCAGCATTTTTGGTAAAAATGGCAGAAGGAATATCTCTACCACTACAGCAACGCCAAAAATGGAAAAATGAAACTAATAATCCGAAGCCCAACGATCTGGCAGTCATCATAGACAAGGATACACCACCAACGAAATGGCTCATGGGACGAATACTCAAAACAATTCCAGGACCAGATGGACTTGCCCGTATAGTGAGCATCAATAATGACCAAACTAGGAAGAATAAAACGACCAATAACAAAAATTTGAGTTTTATTGCTTTCCGGCTCTGCTGAGACAACGCACGCGGGAATTATTCCCAGTCCACGTGTGTTCCAAGATATCTGCTTTCCAAAATTTTGGATCTTTCTTTAGTATATTCTGGTTCGAAGAGGACCAAACAATACCCACTCCGGAGTTTACTGTAATGACCGCCTATTCCAAAAAACTATATATTTTATTGGTTTCAGATGGTGAACTTGATTCTACAACCAGTACGCATCCCCCACACTGTCGATGCGTTTTCTATTTCACGTTCAACTTTAAATGTTTTTGTTGTTGTTGTGGTAATGCAGTATTGCGTATATACATAGTATTCGCTTGAGGTCAATGAACTAATTCTTGTATTTTTGCGCGGGAATAGTATTTGGACCAATCTGCGATGATGATTTGTCTCGTGTGATGTTGACATTGGTTGCTTTTACTTGTATTGTTTAGATCAGGTGATGGTCATAGCGAAATTTTATTTGTCATTGTATCGATGCCAAAATAAATTATGTGAAAAATATAGAAATCAATTTGTTGTGAGAGGCCACCGCGTTAAGATCTACAATTTAATTTATACAAAACCAGCTGATTTTTTTTTATTATTTTTTTTTAACAAAAAAAAAAAAGAAGAAACATAAGATTCATCGAACAAAAGCCAAAAAAAAAAAAAAACGGACTAAAAAATTATTTAAAAAAAAAAATGACCTCAACTAAATAAATTATAATTTATTATTTAAAATCTTTTTTTTGATATTAATTATTATTATTATAGTTTCATAAAAATAAGTAATGTTGTAAAGTTTACTTTACATTTTCTAAATTTTTTAATCTTTTGTTTGTAATGTTAAAAATTATTTCAATTATGATTTGAAAATATAACGATTATATTATGAGTGAATAACAGTTTTTCGTGTTTTTACTGGTGTGGAGGAACAAAGGTGATGCTGTGTGTGTTTTCCCAGAGTGAATAGTTTTTGTTTGTGTGACCAGAATATAAATTAAATGTGCAAAAATTAGCCCTCCCAAGCCGACATGAGCACACCCGAAATTTCTGGGATAGCGCATTTAACTGGTCAGTACAAAATGGCGCCCGAGCAGGGACCATGAAGGTCACCTAAATTTAATTTAAAACTCACAACGGTGGCTCTAATAAAGCATCCAAGGAGCTTTACTCCTCATCGGCAGTGTTTACCATATTAAATAATACAATTACTTGAACTAAATATAATTTATTTGTTTGAAGATCAATACCCATTTTTGCAGCGATTGAATAGCGGAGATTCCGTTTACCTCGTTGCAAGCGAGTATTTGGTTCCGCAAATAAATTAATCTAGTTGACTAGTTCATTTCATTTTTTTTTATTTTTTTTTAACAGGTTTACTTTGCTTTCTAATTGATTGAGATTGACTGTCAGCTAAGAACAGCACATGTTTTTGATTTAATGGTCGTGAATAGATTAACCTAAAAACGTTCTCATAGCTGATCCTCTTATCATATCGTTAGCAAGGATTAGAATTGTCTGATCCAAACGAAGTTTATGCTGTTTGATGACCAGTACTCGATCAATACGATTGAATCGCGGTGATTTCGTGTACCTCGTAGCGAGTGAGTGGTTGGTTCCGCATGTAGATTCGTTGGTTTAGATAATTCTATATATAGATTGGTTTTGTAACAGTTTTGTTCAGCATCATCGAGTGTCCACACCAGTAGAAACGATTTTGTATTAATACGTATATAGTTTTATATACACGCATACGCATATTATTTATTTTTGATTTATATCAATTTATTTTTTTTTTGCTCTCGCAATTAACAATTATTTATTAAAAAATATTTGTATTTGTTAGCTATTTTTTTTGTGTAACTATTATTGGTTTAGGGAAAAAGGTAGTAATTAAAATAAGAATAAAATTAAAATTTCAAACATGTCTTCGCTAGAAGCTCTCACTCACCAAGAAATTGAAGTAGAATGCTTGCTTCGAAATATTGAGTTTGATAACACCAGTGATTGCTTAGACAAATTAAAAGAACAATTAATAACAGAGGAAGAATACCCAGTCTCAAAACCGTTAAAAACGCATGCTTCGGATCTGAAAAATGAGTTTAAATCTTGTTACGATCAGGTCATCTTGTTCGATGAACTTATCAAAGAAGCTGATAGTCTCGAAAAATTAAAGTCACTAAATGTTCGAATTCGTCACTGGACCGATCGAACGTTGAGATTGAAAGGATGCTTTACACAAGATAAAGAAGTAGATCAGGTTGCGACAAAATGGCGTAAAAGACGATTAGATATCGAAAAGAAAATTGAGTTATACTTAAACCCTTATTCTAGAAGTGATTTATCTCTAACGAATCCCGACAGGCTAGAGTTTCCTTTTGAAACCAGCAAGGTAAATTAAAAAAGTAATCAATCAATAAAACCGGTGACACGATATTCATCTCCAAAAACAGAAAATGCTTGGCCTCTCTCTCTTGTATCTATTGCTAACGAGTTTATGCATTCGTCCCAGACGCATACAACAAACATATCACATACTTCCGCTAACTTAAATAAACCAATGTATAATAATGTAGATCAACTTCCACCTTTACAGTTGGGTAGCGTACCTACATATGTAACCTATGCCAATCCAAACAATGAACCTAAAGTTACTACTAAAAGTTATGATCACCCAGCAATGGCACCAATAAATCATTTCCAAAACACAGTTCCTTATTTTGGTCATCAAAATAACCGATACCACCCCAAATGGAATATTTCATTTTCGGGTGCCGCCCAAGATATGGATGTAACAGATTTTATTTTTCGGTTAGAATCTCACGCTCAAAGAGATAGGGTGTCCCCAAATGAGCTTGATTCATTTTTGCCAAGGTTTTTGACCGGCACAGCCGAAATATGGTATTGGTCGTTTTCAAAGAAAAACCCACATGCCACTTACAATGTTCTTCGGGAAGCCATGTTAAGTCGATTTCGCAGTCATATCACAGAACGAGAGATGCGTCGGATAATCGAAGCACGTAAACAGAAGCCTCGGGAATCATTTCATGACTTTCTTCTCGAAATGGAATGTTTGAACAGTCGGTTACAATGTGGTTTTCAAGATAATGAATTTTTAGAAATAATTCGAGATAATATGGATCCAGCGTTACAGAGTGCTACTTTATCCTCCATAATATGTTCGGTTGACCAACTTCGAATCATCTGTCAACGTTTCGAAAAATTATGGTTAAACTCTGGACACGATCCAAGGCAACTAACGGAAACTAAATTTCGCAGAACTCCCAACATTAGCGCGATGTATAAAACTAATGATAATTCACAAAAATCGTCAGAATTTGTTGAAGAAATTTCGATTTCAATGCCTGAATTACCTGAACAGTCAAATCCTTATATAGAAGCTTTTAGTACCCCAACACAAAACAGAAGCAAATTATCACCTCAAGAAAAAACATTAAAAGAGCCAGGTAAATTCCTCATATGTTGGAATTGCCATGATTTAGCTCATCGATATCAAGACTGTCCCATCCCTTTACAAAAAATATTTTGTTTCGGATGCGGTAAACCTGGTTTAATCAAACCACAGTGCATTTATTGCCAGTCCAAACTTTTGGGAAACGGTCCTCCGGTCGCGAACAAATCGGGTCTTTTGCGTCCGGGAAATACTTCTCAAAACCCGAGTTCACCGACGTTGACTTCGGAAAGCCACCCGAATCCAAAGAAATAATAATTCCTGCGGATTCATTTAATACCCAATTAACTAATATGTCAGACACTAATTACAAAGTTATTTCCTCAAACAATACCGACCATAGTAATATTATTCCGCAAACTGTTAATCATGTTGTTGCATCATCCCTCCTATCGAAATATCAAGTGTCTTCTCGGTTATCGAAACGCCTAAATCGAATAATTCTATACTGGCGGAAACGTAAAACTAATCAGCACCTTTGTGCAAGTACTATTATATGTAACCAAGCGGATCCGCGACCATATGTCAAGATAAAACTGTTTGGCAAAACTCTTATGGGGCTACTGGATAGCGGAGCATCCATTAGTGTTCTAGGTAGAGGGGCGGAAGTACTTTTATCTAGAGCTGGTGTTACTGTTAATAAATTGACTTCCTGTGTAAAGACCGCTGATGGAACTAAAAATAAAATTTTAGGTTTTGTCGATCAACCTATCACTTATGATGGAAATACAAAAATCGTAAGACTTTACATTGCTCCAAGTTTAGAAGGACAGCTTTATCTCGGAATCAATTTTTGGCAGACATTTTCTATTGCACCATTGGTTATCAATGAATTATCTAAAGTTGAATCGGAAATTAAAGAGCATGTACTAACTTTAGAGCAACAACAAGAACTAAATCGCATTAAAGAATCTTTTCCATCCTTTAATAAACACGGACTAGGCAAAACTCCTCTGTTAGAACATGAGCTCGATGTGGGCGACAATCCACCTGTGAAACAACGCCATTATCCAGTGTCTCCAGCCATCCAAAAATTACTTTATGATGAACCGGATCGCATGCTGGATATGGGAGTGATTGAGGAAAGAAAAAGTGCTTGGTCTTCCCCAGTCGTCCTTGTACGGAGACAAAATGGGAAACCGCGACTATGTCTTGACTCCCGCAAAGTCAATTCTCTAACAAAAAAAGATGCTTTCCCTCTCCCTATTATAGATGGTTTGTTGGGCAGGTTATCTGAGACAAAATTCATCACGGGAATTGATCTTAAAGATGCATTTTGGCAAATACCGCTAGAGAAAAATTCTCGCGATAAAACTGCTTTCTCAGTGCCGGGAAGACCACTATACCAATTTTGCGTGATGCCTTTTGGTCTATGTAACTCTCCGCAAACCATGTCAAGACTAATGAGTAGAGTAATACCACATGAGTACCATGACCACATTTTCGTCTACTTAGATGATTTGTTAATAATATCAGCCACTCTTGAACAACATTTCGAATTATTAAGGAAGGTTTCGACTTGGTTAACCAAAGCTGGCTTGACAATTAATGTGGAAAAGAGTCGGTTCATGATGCGAGAACTAAAGTACTTGGGATACGTCATTGGAGAAAATGGACTACAAACAGATCCTGGTAAGGTTGAAGCGATATTAAATTTTCCAGCACCAGCTTCAATTAAACAGACACGTCGCTTGTTGGGTATGACAGGTTGGTATCAGCGTTTTATTTTTAATTACGCTACCATCACTGCTCCTATAACAGACCTCTTAAAAAAAGGTGTTAAATTCCAATGGACTTTCGAAGCCCAGAGGGCTTTTGACCAGTTAAAATTAATGTTAACAACCGCACCAGTACTCACCAACCCAGATTATTCTAAACCGTTTGCTATTCGTTGTGATGCTAGCACATCAGGCGTTGGTGGAGTATTATTTCAATACACAGATGATGGCCAAGAGAGACCTATCGCCTTTGTGTCTAAGAAACTAAATCCGGCACAAAAGAACTACTCAATATCCGAACTGGAATGTTTAGCAGCGATAGTGAGTATAAAAAGATTTAGACCGTATATTGAAGGGTTCTCCTTTAAAGTTATCACAGATCACTCAAGCCTAAAATGGCTCATGTCCCAAAAGGATTTGAGTGGCCGTCTGGCAAGGTGGAGCCTCAAGCTTCAAGCATACCATTTCACTATTGAGCATGAAAAAGGAACTAGGAATGTGGTTCCCGATGCTCTTTCCCGAGCATATTGTGATTCTATGGAAGAAGTGAACTGTGATTGGCCTCTACTAGTAAATGCAATTGATCTAGATTCTAACGAATTCAATGATCCTGAATATTCAAATTTTCGAGATCTAATTTTATCCAAACCCGAAATTTATCAGAATTTTCAAATTAATAATAATCGAATTCTTATTCGGATTGAGCCCAAATTAGACGTATCATTAACTGATTTACCAGTGTGGAAAATATGGATTCCACAAACACTAACAGAAAAATTGATATATGAAGAACATGATGTTGCAACTGGAGCACATGGAGGTATTAAGAAAACTCTTGATAGATTACGACGTTACTATTTCTGGCCAAAAATGCGCGCTCAAGTGCATGAGTATATTGCTAAGTGTGCCTTATGTAAGGTCAATAAAAGTAGCAATGTTTTATCGAGACCGCCTATGGGAAGCTTTAATCCAGCAGAACGGCCATGGCAACGTATTTTCGTGGACTTTATGGGTCCGTACCCCCGATCGAAATTGGGAAATACAGTTATTTTCGTTGTAGTCGATCAGTTTTCAAAATATGTCCTATTGAAACCTTTGCCTTCGGCGACATCACCGAAAATTGTATCATTTCTGAAAAATGATGTCTTTCTAACCTTTGGCACTCCCGAAATTTTAGTTAGCGACAACGGGACTCAATTTAAAAGCAAAATTTTTGAAAAACTGTTATCGGACTTCGAGATTACCCATGCGTTCACTGCGTTGTACTCTCCACAGGCAAACGCCTCAGAAAGAGTAAACCGATCGATTCTTTCGGCAATCCGAGTATATGTAAAGGACGAACATCGTAATTGGGATGAGAAAATTGGTGAAATTGGATCAGCATTGCGTAATTCAGTACACCAATCTACTCAATACTCTCCGTATTTTGTTCTATTTGGTTATCACATGATCACAAATGGCAACTCGTATAAACTTCTCAGAAAAATAAGTTGCACTACTGAAAGTCAAACTGAAATCTTACCAGTGAGCGATAGATTAAGCATTATTCATTCCAAAGTGCAAGCAAACCTTAAATTGGCTTACGAAAATTATTCGAAACGATATAATTTACGAACTAGACCCATTGCATATCAACCAGGTCAGGTAGTTTACGTACGTCAACACCATTTGAGCGATTCTAGTAAGAAATTTTCAGCTAAGCTGGCTGCGAAATTTTCCGCAGGTCGTATTACAAGCAAAATCGGCAACGTCATATATAAGTGTGAAGACATGGATGGGAAGCCAATTGGGAATTATCACGCTAAGGATATCAAAATTTGATAACTTAGGAATAGGTCGACTATAATTAACTCAGCTTCGATTTAAACCACTGTTAATCGAATCTGCCCTGTAATGACCGCCTATTCCAAAAAATTATATATTTTATTGGTTTCAGATGGTGAACTTGATTCTACAACCAGTACGCATCCCCCACACTGTCGATGCGTTTTCTATTTCACGTTCAACTTTAAATGTTTTTGTTGTTGTTGTGGTAATGCAGTATTGCGTATATACAATAGTATTCGCTTGAAGTCAATGAACTAATTCTTGTATTTTTGCGCGGGAATAGTATTTGGACCAATCTGTGATGATGATTTGTCTCGTGTGATGTTGACATTGGTTGCTTTTACTTGTATTGTTTAGATCAGGTGATGGTCATAGCGAAATTTTATTTGTCATTGTATCGATGCCAAAATAAATTATGTGAAAAATATAGAAATCAATTTGTTGTGAGAGGCCACCGCGTTAAGATCTACAATTTAATTTATACATAAAAAACTCAAATTAAGAATAAAATTAAATTCTTAAATAAATAGTGCGTGATTCGGAGTTGGTTTATTGTCAATATTAGCGGGTAAGAAATGTTTCTTGCGTTAGTTTAAATTCTTATAGTTAGAATTGTGGTGTAGCAAATTTCTAATAATTCTATTTTTTTTTGTTGTACAGTCAATTTTATTGACTTTAGCAGAAAATTGTTGCGGATAGAAAACCAGCTGATTTTTTTTTATTATTTTTTTTTAACAAAAAAAAAAAAGAAGAAACATAAGATTCATCGAACAAAAGCCAAAAAAAAAAAAAACGGACTATATATATATATATATATATATATATATATATATATATATATATATATATATATATATATATATATATATATATGTATATATAATATATATATCATGGAACGGCTGATTAGCGGGGCCTCTGGATTTTTTGGATTTTTATAAATTATATATATTTATAATATCGCTACATCCCTACGTTGCATTAGCAAAAACAAAAAAAATTACAGTACACAATTTTTCTTCTGTAGTGTTAAATATGTAGTTTACGTTTAGTGTTAAATTATTTTAGTAAATATGTTTTCATAAAAGTGATAATAATTATATATCAAATTTCTTACTTTTTTTTGTCGTGTAATTTCAAAATTAGTGATAGTATATAGGCGTGTGAGCAAAATAAAATTATCGTATATCAGATAACCAAGACGTAAGGAGCCAACGGGTACCCTTGGATACTTATGGGTGAGTTCTTTTTATTATTTATCGCGTACATGGGTTTGTTATTTTTACTCACACTCCATATTCAAAAAAAAATTATTTAAAAAAAAAAATGACCTCAACTAAATAAATTATAATTTATTATTTAAAATCTTTTTTTTGATATTAATTATTATTATTATAGTTTCATAAAAATAAGTAATGTTGTAAAGTTTACTTTACATTTTCTAAATTTTTTAATCTTTTGTTTGTAATGTTAAAAATTATTTCAATTATGATTTGAAAATATAACGATTATATTATGAGTGAATAACAGTTTTTCGTGTTTTTACTGGTGTGGAGGAACAAAGGTGATGCTGTGTGTGTTTTCCCAGAGTGAATAGTTTTTGTTTGTGTGACCAGAATATACATTAAATGTGCAAAAATTAGCCCTCCCAAGCCGACATGAGCACACCCGAAATTTCTGGGATAGCGCATTTAACTGGTCAGTACATTACTCCAGACTTAATGTTATCGACAAAAATTAATAAAGTTATATCCTGCAGATGGAGCACCAAACGGTTTTTAACAAAAAATTTTACGTTACCTGTTATTTCCAAGGTATTTCAGCCGGGGGTTGTCAATTTGGTTTTGTTATTTAATTTTTTTTGTTTTTAGATTTATTAACATTATTTTTCAAAATTTCGTTTGAAAAAATGGTAACATTGCGTTTATTTGCTAGTGGTGCCATCTAGTTAAAATAACCTAACTGCGATAAACTGCTATATCTTGATACGCAATTCTGCAGTAGTTTTCCTTGTGGTATTATAAATTATTTGCCATTTGTACAAATAGATGCTTAATTTATGATGTAAAAATATATTTAGGGGGTGATGGGAAGTGGGATAGATCATACGGTTTCTACCATTACCCAAAAGGTAGGCTCCCATGCGTTTTTGGTATCCCCAATTAAATCAAGTCTAATCCCCTTTTGTAAAATAAAGCTTTGGCTAATGGTGTGGTGACATTTATCGTGTATCAAGTGAGACCCTCCGGGCCACCCATTGTAACGTGTTGCGTCAACTCTGTTGGTAGTCGGACGAACGGCTAATTTTAACGCAACCGTTTTATTGTTTGAAATATTTTGTATAGATGTGGTGGAAGTTACAGAGCAACGGATAGGAAGGAGGCGGGATAACGGTTCATGAATTAGGTTCAATTGGTACTGGGGTGGTTGCTTGTCAACTATTTGGAGGGCTGAGCTATTCGACTGTGTTAAGCCCTTCCTTGGTTTCTTCATCAAGTGACTCACTAGAATCCGATTCTTTATGAGGTCTACCAAAGTAACTTAAATTTTGCCTTAGTGAGTCATTCCAGGTGTAACAGGGGCGTGCCAACTTTTTGGTATCGGCAATGTAGGAGGACGCTGCTCTAAGGAGGTGGATGGGATTCAATTATGATGGATACTAATTAATAATTAATTCGGTGTACCTTGATTCTTTTGGTAATAGTCTTACCATGTAAGAAGTCCTTGATTTTACGTGAGCGAGGATGGTAACGACAGAACTCAAGTAGTTTCTTTAGAAAAAAAATCGTATTTCTTCTACCGGCGTCGGTTTGCAAAGGTTAGAGCAGTTATTTGTGAACCATATATCAACACAGGAGAAATAACGGAGCGGTACATAGAGAGTATAAGAGGAAGTTGCAACTCAACACGCTGATCTAGTTTCAACTCAGGGAATCGGTCTGCCACAGTTAGTAAAACCTCATTCAGGATGAAATTAATTAAACGAAGAGCTATGGATCATTACTGTTTAACTCCTTTGCTTTTCTTGACTTTTTCTGTACAAATATTGAACCATTTAACAGCATAAACCAATTATCATTCATTACAGTACCTCAAACACAGCTCAAATATGTGAAATTAATAATAGTAAATTGATTTAAATTACAGGATCTCCGCCAGTTAAAGTTAAATATAAATTAATTAATTAAAGTTTGGAATGCGGAATAAAATAAATCGTAACCAATTTGAGTTGAATACTCAGGAGTATCTCATAAGTCTGATCCAGCAAACTAATAAATTTTATTTCAGACCCCAGTGATGCTGAAAAAATTATAAAAATAGATTAGAACTGTATCGTCCTGTGTTACTTACTATTGGCTATTATACCAGGTATCTGTAACCGAGTCAATTTCTATAATACTAACTGAAGCTATCCAAATCCATTTTATGTTATGTGTGTGCGGTGAGGGCCAGCTATCACCGGGAGATCCCGCTTAATGCTTGGTTTAATATTCCAATCAAATCAAATTCTTTCGGGTTATTTTGCTGTTCTCAACGAACAAATTGTGCAATTAAAATTGTTTATCAATGTTTGAACTCTTGATCAACATCAGTGAATATTGGCGTGGGCAATCGTGTTTACCTCGACCACAGAAGAAACAGAATGTTGTTTTGCGCCGGGAATCCAGAATTGCATCCACTTGATTGCCCTATATAAGATCGATATGATATTTGGCGGAATTTACAGCCGCCTCATAATGTCCTACAAAATGAGGAGACCGTTGAGGTGGTGTTGAAGTGTCCAATTAATTTTCTCTTGCTGCCACGAGCGCTTGAGTTGATGGGGCAAGCTTGAGTTTTGTAAAAGATGGTATAATTGATGAATTAATTCAGAATTTGCGTCTGTATACGAAGTTCTTAAGTAACAGAAAAATGTATTTATGCACTTAGTTGTGTAATGTAGAATGGGCCACAAAAATCTATCCCAACACACTGGAATATGGATGTGCTATTTAAATTCGCTGCTTTGGTAGAGTTTGCATGGCAGCATCGAACACAATCTTGAACTACCTGGGTGACCAATTTTCGGCCATTGATGGGCCAAAACTGCTCACGAAAAGCAGTCAATAGAGCTTGTGGTCCAACATAAGGATACTTTCTATGAAAAAAATGAGTATGTTTTGGTTAACAGATAAGAACTAGAAGAAGATGTTTTGTAGCGTATGGAAGTGATGAGAACTGCAATCTATACTGTCGGTCTGAAAGTCGTAGATTTTTTGAACTCGCTGCTTACCGCTTCTACACGTGGCATCTTTGTAGTAAGCCATGTACACTTCAACGATTGTAACATTAATGAGAACTATACCGCGCATCTCTTCAACATCCACAGCATTTATTTTAATTCAAAATGAATTTAAATCAAACAAGTTTGATCTGATTGATTGCCAGTAGGTAGGGCGGTTCACAGGGAGCGCTTCGTCTCAATTTACTCAATCACAACAGAAAAAACCAGTACAAGATGGATCTAACAAGTGTGCTACATCAGCATTATTATCTGGAGAACTGGCACACCATTTCCGTATTTCTATGCCGCACATGTAAACAGAATCTTGATTACCAAAGTAATAGGTTGGCTTCAGTTTGAGAATTTGCCCGGTTAACATATTATTGACATACATGTGATGCCAAATTATGTCACTGGCATCAGGGTAGCTATAGTTTGGTTGTCAATTTGCACATTGTAGAAAACGGCATGTAGTAAATGCGTATTTGTTTGACCTATAACGACAGTAAACGGATATCTTTTTGAGTAGTCATTGCTGGTTTAGGCTGAGCCATAAAAGAAGACTCTTAATTTATAGGTATGGTGCAAAATGGGTGATGGGATGACTAAGAGATAGGAGTACGTGGTTCCCCGATTGGTGGTCTTAACGACTAGTTCACAGGCTTATTCATTTTACGCTATTTCCAATGCTCTTGAAAGTGAATCAGATACGATGGTATTTATTCCTATACGGTAATCGATTTTAGGTAATCGACCAGACAGGTGAATTTGAGTCATCAACCATCGTAAAGAAGCGTGATCCGTATATATAGTGAATAGAACATATATAACATCGGAATTTTTTGGTAAACACCCTAACTCCGTGATAGAATAGTTTTTCTGGGCGACGTTTAGTTTTTGGGAAATAAAAGGTAACAAGCGATGTTTACAACTTCTCGAATGCGTCGTGAGTTCATTAGAGTTCCAAATGAGTTTTTTTTTGTTTTCTTTAACATAAGTCGCCTGTACCAACCACATTAACCAAGGAAACACCAAATTTGCTTCAATGATTGAGGGAGGATAATCTATTATTTCCTAAATCTTAACAGGATTTGTGCGGAGACAACAGCCGCCTACTATGTAACCTAAATATATGACTTCATTGACGACAAACTTGCATTTTAAGTCCACCACCGAAATAAACTTCGTATGATTCAGTCCACACAACAATAAAGGAAGGTACAGCGCTCTACACCTGTAAAAATACCATTGGCTAGAGGGGTATGAAGCCCCATATAGTATACTATGGCCCTACATGTCTGTGGTCAAACCCAGCATTAAAAATTATGGCTAGCATCTCTCAGGAGCACACTTACTCAAGTCTTGGAGATTTTGCTATACATCTACGAGTAACTTGCACAGTATTCCCAATTACTTCCCATCCTATCGCCATCTTTCGACGTGACGCACCAAACTAAGTTCCTCACCAGAAAGAACTGGATAAGATACCTGTAAACTACTGCTTCAGGAAGAAGCCATAAAAAAACGAACAACATATAGTCTAACGCTAGTTCATGTGTAATAACTAGGCAAATTTGGCCTAGACATAACCGGTTAGGTACATGAGAGTATACTGGGCGATCCCACCCATGATTTCTGCCGTATAGCTGCAGTGTTAAGGAGGAGGAGGAAACAGTTCTCCACCTGATCTTCACCTGTCTAGCGTACAACAAAGTGAAATTTATGGGAAATCCCTGTCTGGATGACCTGCCGAATCTTAGTAAGATCGACCTCTTGGCCCCTTAGGTTTCGAATACTCAAGAATCTGGGAAACGCGATTCGCCACGAATGTTTTCCATCGGTTCGGAGGGCTACGAAGCCATCCGAGGACATGCAAATATTCGAACTTCTTCGATTCTGAGTGACTGAACGACCTTGTACATCAGTTTTGCAAGCATCACACTGGCGCAAAGCTCGAGGCGCGGAAGGCTGACTGTTTTTAGTAGGGCAACCTTAGTCTTCGACGCTAGGATGGTAACTTTGAATGACCCGTCAGTTGACTTGGTGCGAGCGTATATCACCGCGGCGTATGCCTTCATATAGAAGCATCGCTGAACCCGTGTATTTGGAGACCATCATGACTGGTTGGATAGCCTATCCATTTAGGAATTTTTATAGCTTTTAATGATTTCAGGTTCTGCCGATAAGCTAGCCATCGTTGCATTATTGATTTCGGAACAGCCTCGTCCCACGATAGTCCAAGGACCCACAACTCTTGGAAGATTATTTTTGTTATGACAATGGTAGGAGCCAGCCACCCGAGAGGATCGAAGATCCTTGATGCTTCTGAAAGGATAATCCTTTTAGTCGGTATCTTTGTGTCTGGAGGGATGTCAATCTTGAACCCGAAATAGTCTGCTGATGGTTCCCAGAGTAACCCAAATGCCTTGACTGAATCGTCCCAGTTTAGCTCCAGTAGTGAGCGATGTTCATGGAATTCCATGGGCACTTGGTCGAGTAAGTGTTGACAATTGGACGACCATTTTCTGAGGTCGAAGCCACCGCGTTTGTGTAATGCCACCATTTGGTGTTGGATCGTGAGTATATCCTCGATTTTATCTGCTCCTGTCATCAAATCATCCATATAAAAGTCGGTGAGTACGACCCGTGCAGCAATTGGGAATGTTCCCCTCTAGTCGTGTGCTAGTTGATGGAGTGCGCGGATCGCCAGAAATGCTCCACAGGCTGTGCCGTAGGTCACTGTGCGTAGCCGATAGTGTTGGATTAGATCGTCTGGTGAGTTTCTCCACACGATTCGTTGGTAATCGCAATGTGTTGTCGATACTGCTGTAGTTTTCGATGATTGTTGTCGAACTAAATGATTGGGTCTTAATCGTCCGGTCGATTCTTCCAAAGATAATGTATCCCAGTTTGGTTTCGCATGCGAATGGAGAACCATTGGATGGTTTCATGCATGCGCCAATGTTGAGCGTTCCAAGGACGTCTGCACAAAGCAACAGGTCGATTTTGCCGGGACGATGGTAATGAGGATCGGCGAGCTTTAACTTCTCCAGATGTGGCCACTGTTGTGGGTCGATGCACTTCGAAGGAATGTTGTTGGTTATCTTCTCGATTACCAATGCTGTAACTGGAATTGAAACGCACCCATGAACCCGCGATTTGAGAATGAATTCGACGATTGAATGCGATTTGTTTGATTTTGTGGCACCAATTCCGTTTATTGAGACCGAAACTGGTCTCCGCTGTAGGCCGATTCGGTTTCTGGCACTTTCGAAAATGAAAGTAGTTTGGGATCCGGAGTCTAGTAACGCTCGTATGGTGAATTCCTGGTTGTCGTGTTCGATGATGGCGACTGCTGTGGCGAGTAAGACTTGTGCTATTGATGATGTGGCATGGCCCGAGTGAATTAGATGAGATGGCTCCACGATCGATGAACGGTTGCTCGTGTTGTTGTTAGTGTTACTAGTCGTACTAGTCGATGTACTTGGTGTTGTTAGTATTACTGTTCGATTACTTTGGTTTGGCGTGTGCAAAAGCATGTGATGCCTGCGGTTGCAGACTCGACAGAGGCTTGCCTTGCAGTCAGCGCTGAGATGTCTCTTGCGTAGGCAGTTGAAGCATAACCCTTTCCCACGCACAAAGTTTGATTTTTGATCGAACGTGGATGACGTGAATTTGGTGCATTTGAACACGTTGTGAGTTTCGCTGCAAATTGGACAACTCGTTGAAGTTGTAGAATTGTGAATGACGGCGTACGAATGAGTTGATTGCAAGTTTGCTTCCCGATGTGAATGCGGCCGACGCGAGGATGATTGTGTGGATGGATGTGAACGAGCCCCTGGTTTCACCATGCAGATCGTTTCCAAAGATTGCCATCGAGTCTCCAGGAAGTCGATAAATTGTTGATACGTGGGATATTGAGCTCTGGTAAGAGTTAATTCGCATTGACGGTGAGTTTCAGTATCGAGTTTATCGACGGTGATGTTGATCAAGATGATATCCCAAGAGGCTACCGGAACTGCTAACACTTTTAAGCTTCGAACTGTGTCTATGGACGTATCTATAATTTCTCTTAGCCCACTGGCGGATTCATGAAGTACTGTTGGCATGTTCCGACATTTTCTCAGGTGGCTATCGATGATGAAACGCCGATGGTTATATCTATTTGTCAGAATGCGCCACGCTTCCTCGTAATTCGCGTCACTGATTGCCACTGTTCTCAGTAAGGTTGCAGGTTCGCCGGATACGCTTGATTTCAGGTACTGGAGCTTCTGGGAATTTGTGAGCCTTTGGTTGTTGCGGATCAGTTCGGTGAATAGATTCTCGAAGTCGGTCCAATCGTCGTACTTGCCGTTTAAAACCGGAATCTTGATTCTAGGTAGTTGGATATCGTTTGATTGTGGCATCGAGTTGGCGTCGATTGGAATAGGCTTGTCTTCGCCTGTTGGATTTAGCGCGGCACATTGTACGTTGCTATTGCGGTCTTCGGTAAATATCCTAGTACGCTGAGTAAGCGCATGCAGTGCGCGCCTGCCTACCACTCTCAGTGGGCACGCGGCTGCTGACTGAACGCAAACCCACAGAAAACAGAGCTGGTCCTCTTTACCAGGAAGCAGAAACTTCATCAGTGTGACCCGCCAACATTAAATGGTACTCGCTTGATCTTTACGGATAGAGCAAAATACCTCGGACTACTTTTGGACAACAAGCTAAGCTGGAAACCAAATATTGTAGAGAGAGTAAAGAAAGCTTTACGTAGCGCTCTACTCCTGCAAAAATGCCATTGGAAAGAGATGGGGTATGGAGCCCCGCATAGTACACTGGCTCTACGTCTCAGTGGTTAAGCCTATCCTGCTGTATGGGGTTGTCGTCTGGTGGCCAGCATTAAAAATTATGGCCAACCGTAAACTATTGATGAAAGTCCAAAGAACGGCCTGCTTGTGTATAAGTGGGGCTCTCAGGAGCACACCTACTAAAGCTCTGGAGATTCTCTTTCATCTTACTCCCTTAGATATTGCGGCCGAGCCGCTTGCATCTTGCACAGCCATTCGGCTCAAATCCATATCTATGTGGACCTGTAACAATGCAGGGCACTCATCTATCCTATGCAACAGACGTATTATGGAAGCTGCGGACAACGCTATTCCTTTGCCATCTGTTGAGATGAGATTCCAAACTGAGTTTCCCACCAGAGAGGACTGGGTGAACGAAACGGTTATGGACAATGAGGCGCTAAGCTTCTTCACGGATGGCTCAAAAAGTAATAGAGGGGTTGGTTGCGGGGTATTCTGTGAGGCACTAGGGGTTAATCTCTCTTTTCGTCTTCCCGACTTTTGCAGCGTTTTTCAAGCTGAACTGATCGCGATAATGGAAGTCATGGACTGGTTGAAGTATAATGTAATATCTACGAGGGATATTCGCATTTTTAGGGACATCCTGGCTGCTATTAAAACGCTACAATCATACTCCCTGACGTCGAAGGTAGCCCAGAACTGTCTGACATCTTTAAATGAGATGGCTGATCAGTTCAACATCCGCTTGACGTGGGTGCCAGGGCATTTCAATATCGCAGGGAATGTAATGGCCGATGAGTTGGCCCGCAAGGGTACAGCACGTCTAATAACCAAAGACAGGCGGTATATAAAGATACCGCTTGCTTCATGTAAACTGCTGCTTCAGGAAGCAGCCACAAAAGAAACGAACGACAGATGGTCTAACGCCAGTTCGTGTGCAATAACCAGGCAGATCTGGCCTGTACTTGACCGGTCCAGATCAGCCCAACTGATATCGCTCCGACGGCACAATATTGGTATGGTTGTGGGAGCTATAACGGGACATTGTCTCATTGGGTTACATGTATGCAGACTGGGTGTCCCAGCCCACCATTTCTGCCGCAGCTGTGGTGATGAGGAGAAGGAGGAAAATGTGCTCCATCTGCTCTGTACCTGTCCTAGTCTAGCGTACAGCAGAACAAAATTTATGGGAACTTCCCCTTTGAACGACCTCATCCGGGACATTAAACGCTTCTTGGTAAGCTCAGGATGGTTTAGCGAGTGAAGAGGAAGATACTCGAATGTGGTACAGCTACGGACCAATTTTGTGTCTATGCTAGTCCTTTAGGACAGCCACCCTTACCTAACCTAACCTAACCTAAGATCGACCTCAGGAATTTTCAACGTTTCTTGGTAAGCTCAAGATGGTTAAACGATTGAGGAGGTCAAATGTGGTACAGGTACTGACTAATTTGTGTCTATATGGTAGTCCATTAGGATGGCCACCCTTACCTTACCCCTAACCTATTCTTTGTACATGACAAAAAGTTTGGGATGAGCCGCCTGACCTATAACATCCTGGGATAAACCAACTGTATGAATTAAATATTTTAAAAAGTCTGGGATTGATATTTTATATAAAAAAATCCTGGGACAACTTTAAGGGGATCCGATTCATTGTTCTAATTCGTTACAGCAAATTTGTATTGAGCTCAATCCTTTACGCGGGAGGCATCAACATATACATTTCAGACTGCCACAATGAACGGCGTTTTTACTTCGTCGTTTTAATGAAAACCGCCACTTTATAATCGAGTTGGAGATGCAAAGTAGGTTTTCCGTTCGGTTTCATTGTATACAAAGCAAATTAGAAAAAAGCTCATACCCTTCCAGATACTCATTATCATCAATATATAGATGCTAGGTATACTCATTTATACTCAATATATAGATGCTAGGTTAAATGCATTCCATTATTTTACCGTTATCTAGTTTATTTATACGTCTTATGTAATAACAACGATAAGAACGTTGAGATAAGATAACGAAAAAAAACAAAAAAAGAGATTGGATTTGGTATCTAATTGAAAACAAAACAAAACAAAAATGTACGAACGAAATTTTTATGACGTCGAATAAAAAGCTTTTTTTGGTTCCGTGTGCTTTTTTTTTTTTTTGTTAATTAAAATTTAATTAGATTAGAAAAGTTCGTTTGCTATTTTACGGTTTGTTGGTTGGTTGGATATTATAGCGAAACACATGAAGAATACTATTTTTTTTTTTACATAAAATGATAAGAGATATCTGGTTTTAAGATCTCTAACTTTGCGTGTGTATTGTAGATATAATATATAATTTGTGTGTGTGTGTGTGTGTGTGTGTGTGGTTCATTAGAATTCATAAGTTTGATTAGATGTGGATCTAAATAAAAATTTGTCTAAATTATAGTAAGTATATATAGAAGTGATTGTCGGTATACATCTGGATCATATTTTAAACCTTATCTCTGCGGATACAGGTTAGTGTATATACCTTTTTTGGTCGTTATTTCGACACCCAAATTATAATTTCGATGTATATAACCTTGCCATTAATGCTTAATACTATATATAGTTGAAATACGAATTGGATAAAGCACTGCTCGTGTTTAACACGAAGGAGGGTGAACTTGTTTCAATCACACGTAATATTTGGTTTGCACTTCTTTTATGTCATAAGAATTGTTTGTATATAAATTTAAATTTAGATTTGTTGGTGTTTTCCGAATCAACAAAGATGGGGGTTCGTATCTATTTGAAAAGTTGAGTGGAAAGTACAAACCCCCACCGGTTCACCGGCATATAAGTGGGAAATAAAATACCGATCGTGGACCAAAACTTGCGACAAGCAAGCAGAAGTGGGTTCAAACAATGTATGTTCCTCATGTAAGCCGCGGCTGAATTGTTACCTGGCAGTAGGTATAAAATGCTAGGGGAAGGATACCCAGATAAAAATAAGCCAACATAAGCGGTAGAGGAGATGGAGATAAGAGAGCATATTCGGTAAATTGAATAATCAAACATCAAATCCGTTCCAAAGAAGATCAAATATAGGAAAATGATCAAGCAGATGCTTTTTCTAATGCCAGAAGTGATGCTAAAGAAGAAAAAACAGGATTGGATCCTAAAGAAGAAAAAACAGTCCAGGAAGAGTAAGAAAATAAAAGCTGAATCGTCACCTGAGGTTGAACAATTAAATAGTAGCAGAACTATACAAGTACCGAACAAAAAGTTGTTCAACCAGAGGTCAATCAACCATATTTTGGGCAAAGAAGAACATCTGCTAAGGTAGTGAAAGGTTCGGGTTCAACCAAATATATGGCCTCTGACAACAAACGAATTATGGAAAACATTATGAACAGTATTGAAGCTATTACAAAGCGGCTAGATGACTAAAGTAATCGGAACAACATGATACTTGATCAACTTAAGAAAATGCAACTTCCACTACGCAATCCAAAAAAAAATGTTAGGTAAGAACACAACTTTCAGAATAGCAATCTGGAATGCGAATGGGATTATGGAGCATATTCCAGAAATAGAAATATATTTATTTTTTAAGTCTCCGTTTATTAAAATCCGGGGCTATAAGTAACTCATATCGTTCCTTTCATCCAGCCGAAAGAGCAAGAGGTGGTTTGGCATTGTTTCAAGATCCACACCGGCATAACTTGTAAAGGGATGACTAAAAGGGATTTTATTATTAGAGGTGACTTTAACGCGAAAAACATCTATTGAGGATCTAGACTTATGACGTTAAAAGGTTAAGAATTGTTTCAAGCAGGGCAGGCATGAAAATGTGAATTTTAATCTGGTGATACCCCAACATACTGGCCCAATGACGAACCTGAGATCCCGGACCTAATAAACATTTATTTAGAGCAAGACGTGTATCTCAGAACTGCATGCAAATTGAAATAGTAATTCTCTAGTATCGGATCACTCACCGCAGTTATCATGACAGTCAGTGAAAATTAGTAATTCGAAGGGAATGTGCATCCAGGTTAACCAATTCAAAAACTGTAAACTGGAAACTCTTTCTTGAATTAATGTAGGAAAAACCCATCTCTAGGTATAGATAAGAAATGCTTTGGCAAGCACCTCCATTATACAAAATAAGAAGACGCTTAACAGATCCTATCCAATATAAGTGATGGAACTGATGAATAAATTCTGATTACTCATTCTGATTAGCTGGGCAAGAGGTCCCAAAGGGAAGGCAAATCTGTTTGCCGAGTATCTTCAGGAAACCTTCCAACCACTACCAAGACAAACTGCCAACGAAAAATAATGTCAATTCACAACAAGTTTGATATACGCCCAGTAAGTCTCAAAGAATTAAAGGAAGAAGTGAAAATCCTCATGAACGTTGTGCCGGACTCTTACCGCATTTTTGCATTACTTCGACCGCTGGATGTCTATTGTCTTTTTGTTTGTTCCAGTCGACGTCTTCGCTTCTTCCTTCATTTTTATGGTCAGTATTACCGTAATCGTCTTGCTTATAGCATACCAACCTATCTCTTTTGCCACCATCTTCGAGATGATAGATAGCTATTGAAGCAGCCATGACCTATCAGGAATTGAGTCAGGTGAAAGTTTGTCTCCCCATTCTAACGATCTACCGATTCCTTTAGCCTCGGAATAAGCTCCCTGGTCCATAATCCAGTGACGGCACTCTCAACGCTTGGTGTTCCCTGGAGAACCGCTAGTCTACATTTCACCATTAAAGTGAACAGTGGCATAGCTATCACGAAAGCTGCTTCCTTTCCTATCGTTCTGTATGTACTATATACACGCAGTGCTAGAGTACGTTGTACGCCTTCCAACTTTCCGGACGTCCTTGCAATATCTAAAGCTCGTATCCAGATGGGTGCTCCATAAAGTATTGCGGATAAAATAACCGATGAGAGGATTTTTCTTTTTCCGGCGCTTGGTCCACCAACATTTGTCATCAATCCGATGATCCGTTTTGTTGTTCGCGTCGCCTTTGTCACAATTTGCCTTACGTGCTCTTAAAAGCCGCGAGGGTAATCTAGCCAAGCACCCAGGTACTTGATATGGGTTGTCAGTGTTACTTTAACTCCTTCCACGATGGAGGAAATCGCTTGGAGCACTCTTCAGCCTGCCATTACAACCGCTTCATTCTTTTCAGGAGCCAATTGCATCCGATGCATACTACCCATCAACTAGTTGTTGCTCATGTTTGCCAGAGACAACAAGTGCTAAAACGTCCACGTACCCCACCAAATTGGCATCTTTGGGTAGATGAATTCAAAAGAGGCCATCGTACAAGATGTTCCAAAGCATAGGACTTAAGATAGATCCTTCGGGAACTCCACTCGTAACCTCCATTTGGGTAGCTGTACTTCCAGCCTCCACAATAATTCGTTGCTCACTCAGGTGTAGCTTTGAAGTACCTTCGTCAGATATGGGCTAACTTTAAAGTAATTTAGTTCTTTTAGAATTAATTAGTAATTACTACTGGGAAGCGCCGCGTGTATTGTGAACCCTCAGCGGCTGCGTGGAGAGGCCTGTTGTGGAGTGCTCTGTTTGAAATCCGAGCTGGTATTATTAAGTCCGCCAGCTCTATCAACTTCGTTGGCCAGCTTGTGTAACAGCAAATGTTCGAAAAGTTTTCCAAATGTGTCCAGCAGACAGAGTGGTCTGTACGATGTCGGTACACCATCCGGTTTTCCGTCTTTTTTTAGCAAAACCAGGCGCGCTATTTTCCAGATACGAGGAAATTCCCCATTACCCCATTTTGGGTGGATTTCTGCAGCGATTCTAACGGCCTCTGACGGAATGCCATCATGCTTGGTTTTTTTTTCGTTTTTAGTTTCCGCCATGCCATAGAGAGTTCCTCAGCTGTAAAAGATGGGCTCTCTAGCGGCCTTATGTTTTCATGTTGCACTAGGTCATGCATCGGGAAGAGCGCAGCCACTATACGGTGTTAGTGATGTCTGCGGAAAGTGCAGCCATTTTGCCCAAACTTCTTCATTACAATGTTATATTCATATCCCCAAGGGCTCAAGGCTCTACCTGATAAAGGATTTTATAAGCTTTTACACATAATCAATGCGGCCTTTCGGTTAAAATATTCCGCGGCAATGGAAAGTTGTAGAAAGAGACTTTAACCAATAATTGAGGACCGACAACTTATTCCTCCACATCAATCTGGATTCAGAGAAAAGCATTATTCAATTGGACTGGTGCATAGAATCACAAACACAACTATAAGAACGTTAGAACGTAAAAAGTATGCTCAACCATATTCAAGAAAATCTCTTTTGATGTCCCGACGGGGAGTGTCTTAGGAACAATCCTGTATTTACTATACACAAGGACTACACACGAACTTTCGTTAGACCATCTGACGTTCGTTTCTTTTATGGCTTCTTCCTGAAGCAGCAGTTTCCATGGAGCAAGCAGTATTTTTATATCCCACCTGCATTGGTTTATTGGGTTTGCGGGCCAGCTAATCTGCCTTTACATTCACTGAGATATTGAAATGCCCTGGCACCCGCGTCAACCGGATGTTGAACTAATCAGCCATCTCATTTAAAGATGCCAGACAGTTCTGGGCTACCTTCGACGTCAGGAAGTATGACTGTAGCGTTTTAATAGCAGCCAGACTGTCCGTAAAAATTTCAAATATCCCTCGTAGATATTACATTATACTTCAACCAGTGCATGACTTCCATTATCGCGATCAGTTCAGCTTGAAAATACTACAAAAGTCGGGAGGACGAAATGGGAGGTTAACCCCTAGTCTCTCACAGAATACACCGCAGCCAACCCCTCTATCCGTATCTTTTGAGCCATCCGTGAAGAAGCTTAGCGCCTTATGGACAATGATAACCGTTTTGTTCACCCAGTCCTCTCTGGTTTGAAACTCAGTTTGGAATCCCATCTCAACAGATGGTAAGGAATAGCGTAGTCGGAGCTACCGGAATACCCCCGTTGCATAGGATAAATGAGTGCCCTGCATTGTTACAGGTCCACATAGATATGGATTTGAACCGAATAGCTGTGCAATATGCAAGTTGCTCGGCCGCAATATCCAAGGGAGTAAGATGAAAGAGAATCTCCAGAGCTGGAGTAGGTGTGCTCCTGGGAGTCCCATTTATACACAAGCAGGCCGTTCTTTGGACTTTCATCAATAGTTTAAGGTTGGCCATAATTCTTAATGCTGGACACAAGACGACGACCCCATACAGCAGTATAGGTTTGACCACTGAGACGTAGAGCCAGTGTACTATGTGGGGCGCCATACCCCATCTCTTTCCAATGGAATTTTTGCAGGAGTAGAGCGCTATAGTAGCTTTCTTTACTCTCTCTCCAATGTTTGGTTTCCAGCTTAGCTTGCTGTCCAAAAGTAGTCCGAGGTATTTTTCTCTATCCGTAAAGATTAAGCGAGTACCATTTAATGTTGGCAGGTAATACTGAGGAAGTTTGTGCTTCCTGGTAAAGAGGGCCAGCAACCGTTTTCTGAGGGATTGAGTTCAGTCCGCTGCCACATGCCCACTCAGAGAGGTAGCCAGGCGCGCACTGCATGCGCTCGCTCAACGTACTAGGATATTTACGGAAGACCGCAATAGCAACATCATCCTCGTAAGCAACCACATTGAAGCCTTGCCCTTCCAGGTTTAGTAACAAGTCATTTATGACCAAGTTCCAAAGAAGATGGGATAGAACCCTCTGCTCAAGTATCAACCGGCAGACGTCCCACCCAGATAAGCTGTCACGATCCTGCCTCTAAGCGTTTGATCTATCTAGCCTCTGAGTGACCCGTCCACCCCCAGACACGCAAGGGCCCGAGTGATTGCCCCGGTCTGACGTTGCTAAAGGCCCCCTTTATAGTCAAGAAGGTTACCATTGAATATTCCTTGTATTCAAGTGATTTCTCAATCGGGCCTATAAGGGAGTGGAGAGCTTTTTTCACCGATCGTCCCTTACAGTATGCGTGTTGAGATCCCGACAGCTCGCCCAGCTTGATTGAGCCTTTAATGTAAGCTTCTATTTGTCTTTTCAGTGCTTTCAACAGGAAAAAGGATAAGCTTATAGGCCTAAAGCGTTTGGGATAGCAGTCAGAGCTTTTTCCCGCCTTAGGTATAAATTACTTTTACTTCAGTCCACTTTCTAGAAATGTGACAGAGTTCTAGGCTGCCAAGATAACTTCCAGCCAGGGTAGGGTTAAGTCAATAGTTCGCTGGATATCCGCAGAGATAATACCATCAGGTCCTGCCGACTTGTATGGCTTAAAGCTGTTTATTGCCCATAGGATATTCCGCCTTTTTACTATATGGCTTACGGAGTCTACACCACTAAATGTATTCCATGAACCATCCGGTCGTTGTAGATAACTCGGGATGGAAGGACTAGAACATAGTACTTTGCGTAGCGTGGCCGCCTCGGAGGACTCCTGTATATTGATACAGTAGAGCTTCCAGGCCCTCGTCTTGGCTGCTCTCAGCTCGTACTTATATATAAGTTTTGTCTTCCTTGTAACAGTCCCAATCTGCAGCAGCATTTGTGTTCCTCGCATTCTTATGAACAGTCTTCTGCATTTCATACGAGTACCTTGGAGTTCTCTCGACCACCAGGGTGGCCGAGATTTACCCAAGGGCCTACTGATAGGACATGCACCTAACACGGCCTTGTTAAAAGCATCAGATAGCTTGGATTACTACAGCATCAAGCTCCTGTGTAGATGCAGGAGGGTTTGGAACCGATTCCGGTAATGAGTTACGCAGAATGGTTCTAAAGCAATCCCAATCAGTTTTCCTCCTATTCCTGGAGGGTGGATTGGTAGTGGGTTTTGTATCCACTTCGAACTGGAGGTAACAATGGTCAGATAAGGAATGGTCTTCGGACACTTTTCAGTTCAATACCCTCCCCTTAATAAAATACGAGAGAAATGTGATGTCCAGCACTTCTTGTCTATTTTTAGTAATGAAGGTTGGCTTACACCCGATATTATATATATTTAGGTTAGTACTTAAAATAAAATCAAGGAGTAACTCACCTAGCCTGTTGATATTTGTACTTCCCCAATGATTGAGTGATGCGCATTAGCATCACTGCCCATGATGACTCCGACTTTTCGTTTTTGAGCCTCCATTATTGCACTGCACAACCTACCTTGTGGTATATTTTCCTCCTCGTATGGTAGGTAGGCCGATATTAGCCAGAGATTTTGCCCATCCATCTCGATCCTAGCCACCACTACATCAGCGTTGCTGTAATTTAGTAGTATAAAAATATTCAGATTATTTCTAGCGAGAATGCAGGAACGTATCTTACCTTCATTTTTCGCATGTAGTATTTTATATTTGGTAGTTCTGAGGCCCAGCACCCGGTAACTGTAATTGACCCAAGGTTCCTGGACCAGAACCACATCAATGGACTCAAATTCCATTTTTAAAAGAAGGGCCGCCGAGGCGGCTTTACAGAATCATTTGAGAAAAGAATCATGCGTGTGACTTATACCGACCTCTGTGAAATGACGAGACCAGAGATCTGATGATGATCTCCGACATTGTACATGAAATAAAATCTCAACAACCTTCACATGTGGTAGGCGCAGAGGCCGTTGTAGATAACGATGTAGAGGACGACTTTTTTTTTATTGTTTTCTGAGGGAAGAATTTCACAGACATTAAATCATTCGCTTTGAATCAACATGTACATAATATGTGCGAGTATATATCCTGTCTGTCCTGAACATGCATCTCAACTCCTATTTTTATTGTTTGAAGCGAAAGCACACAGTTTTCATAAATTTGTATTAACTTTTCAAAAGAAAACAAATTTTTTCCTCCAAATAAATAAAAGCTTTCCAACAAAAATGTTTATTTGTTTCGAATAAGCACTTTAAACTATAAACCATTACGTATCTGGAAAATAAATATTTGGATTATCGTGTGTGTGTGTGTTGTGTGTGTGAACATATATTTTTTTATTGTTTTCCACACAAAAATAGAAAACAAAAAAATTATTAAGAGCGCTCACAAAACAATAAGAAAATACTTGACGAAAGTTTTTCTTTCTGCACACAAAACAAAAGCTTCTTGTTTTTTGTGCCAAGGAAAATATTAATTTCCTTAACCGCAGATAGTAAAAAAATTATATATTTTGTCTGTTTGCTTTGAGTATTTTTTTAAGATTATTTTATTTTCTAGGTACTTTGGTAGATGCAAATTTCGAATTTTCTTTTTGCTACATCAATATAGGTTTGTACCTATGTATATATATACAAGAGAGGAAAATGTGAAAATAACTTTCAAAATAAAAGAATCCTCTGCAAAAGCAAATTTAATATTTTGATGAAATGCATTGTTGTATCAACATGTTTATTTTAACTTTTTGTGCGGGAGCTGGCATTTTCCATTTAAAATGTTGTTCAAAAGAAAAACAAATTTTCTTCTATATATATACTTATGTATGTATGTATATATACGCGGTTGAACTGATGCTTGGGGTTAAAACGATAGCATAAGATGTAGCCTATGTCTATACAAATACTCGTACAATTTTCTTAATTGATTTTTTGCGAGACGACGAGGGTGGGAGAAATTGTTTTCCCTATTGTGTCGAACGATAATAAAGACTCTTAAATTTTTCGATATCATTAAATCTTTTGTGTCATCAACAGGTACTGTGTACAAACATTGTTACACTTAATTTCGAATAAAATATCAAAATTCCATTATCATTAGACCAAATGTATACCTATACATATACGAGAGAGATGTCATTTTTTTCCAAATTTTTCGATTTTCCTGTCGCCCACCTTTCGTTGCTTTTATGGTTTGCTGTATTTTATGAAGAGGGTATACATTTCAGATAGACAATGTCGGTGTATTTCTATTTTGAATTTATAGTGCGATAAAATTACAACAAAAATTGAGACATTCTTTCCTATACGTCTCGTACCAAAAATTGTAATTATTCGATTTTTACAAAAATAGGTGTCACGTTCAATATTCACCTGATGTGGTTGCCAGAACATTGCTTGGAATGTGAAAGCAGATGAGCTTGTCCGTCAAGGATTAACATTCCTTGCTGCTTCAGAAGGAAGCTATATGGGAACAACTAAGAAACCATTAAACACCGTCATCGATCCCGACCGTTACCCTATATACCGTACATACAACATCTCTCTATGAACTTAACCGGTTGTACTATATATTCTCTAAAATTGACCTAGTCAGGGCATATCATTTAATATCTGTTGCTACAGAAGATATTGCCAAGACAACAATTATCATTTCTTTTTCGCTTATTCGAATTCACTCGAAGCCTTTTGATTTATGCAGCGCAGCTCAGACATTTCAAAGGATCATGAACAAGGTAGCAAGAGGACTGGATTTTGTGTTCGCAGATATTGATGATCTTATTGTAGCTTCGAAATCATAAGAAGAGCATAAATCGTATTTGCAACTATACTGATTAAAAGGTTTTTTTTGTCATCTAGAATCTGGATACGCATCTATCTTTTATTGAGCATTTGATAGCGAATTATACGCCATATATATACTTACATATTTACACTACAACCAGTTTTGATATTTTGTAGAAGGTTGAGAATTTTCAATTTACGCCTAACCTTCATAAGGTCCAAAACAAAACGAAGTTCACGACAAAATCGTCCTTTGGATTTTTTTCGCAGTTTGCAACGGACATTCAATATATAATGATGTCACCGATATCCTTTCACACACAAGGGATAACGTAATTGGCTCTATCGAAAAAAGACTAGATCTCAAATCTATTTCGGAATTACAGAAGCCATGGCCAGGAACTTTAGAAATTATTTTCTGGTTCCACTCGTCTCACAACTAGAAAATTAAAAACGGATAGTTACTTTAGGCCTAACATGAATAAAGACGTAAACATCTGAGTACAGTCCTGTCCTTCATGCCAAAAATCTAAAATTCAAAGGTCGTTTTACCACTTTCGCTATCAAATAGCGTAGAACTTTTCACTAGATGAAGGATATTACCGCCGTAACTGTTGCAAATATTTTTGTGGAAAATGACATATCAAGATTTTGGGTACTAGCTACCGCGACATGCACTGAAAAACGATGTGCTTATTCCAAAAACGTTGGGTAGGTTCAGAAAATATTTTGTGGTGGACTTAAATGGGGAAACACATCCAAATCTATCGTTCGACTTAAACCAGCTTTTGAATTTGGAGTCTCGATCAATAATATTACAAAACCAAAATGTGTTCAGTTTAGAAAAAAAATATTTGTTTTCGATTATTTTTCCCTTAACAGTTACTCGAAGATGGATAATTAGGAGTCCATCTCCACAACGTTGCAACCCCTAACCGTGATGAATTATTCACGAGATGCAATGTAAACAATTACAATAATCCAGTTACAAAATATCGTAATTTATTGACATTGTCTTAATTGTTGACGTTGACAAAAAACCTTGCCAAGTAACCTACGCCACGTATGGCGTGTCGACAAGCGTATATATTACACAGCGTAATCTACCTCTACCGTCCTCTACCTAATCTACCTCGCCCATCCCTGGGTATCTGAGCTTGCTCTTTATACTGTCTTAGACAACCTATAAAGAACCCAAATCGTTCTCTACATCGTATAGAACCATTGTCGCCTAAAATAGCTCTCCTTTCAGAGATCGCTGCAAAATTCGTTCCGGATTCTTGAAATTTGAGTAATAGTTAGAGCTTTTAGAAATCCTTAAAACAAATTCAAAATTCTTTAACTAAAACAAAATTTTTAAAATTTGTAATTTTCCCAAAATTTAAAACTTTGTTTCAAAATTTTTAAACAACATAAAATTATTAGAATTTATTTCGACACTAAATCTAATAAAATTGTAAATTATTCTTAAAATTAAAGTTCGTAAAATTCATCAAACTATTCTCGAAAATTTCAAATTTTCAAAATTCTCAAAATTCGTAAAATTCTTCAATTACGAAACGAATTTAAAATTTATAGAAATGTGTTGTGCCTTGACTTAGAAAAATACAGGTTGCACCGTATTTTAAAGGCAACAATTTAGAAACATGCCTGGGCACCGGTTTTTTCTCGAGTTATAAAATTCTAGAGTTCATTTTGAGAATTGAAAACCTCGATATATTAAGAGCCCAGCCTTGATTGCCTTAGCGATTGTGAGACGATTTTGCACTTCACTACGGGCCATATTTGTATGCTCGACTATAAGACGACACTTGTCATCAAATCAATCATTCTTGGGCCTGTTTTTCAAGTATGCTGAGCAGCACTGACAACAGAAGTTTTCTGTACATTCCAGACTGAGTTCACACAGTCACGTTCAATGAATGTCGAGACATCCTTTCATATTCAAAAAATGTAAATATTCGATTTTTACTTTTGTAAAATAGGTGTCACGTTCAACATTCATCAGTACATGGTTGCCAGGACATTTCAGCATTGCTTGGAGTTTAAAAGCAGATGAGCTTGATGAGCATTATCGCGCATCATCTATTATTTTATACGTCGACGTGTCAACAACCTGTAGATAACGTAGACGACCTAGACATCGTAAACAACGTAGACAATACGCCGATAATATAGACGATTATATAGACAATTCAACACTGTAAACTGGGAACATTCAATTAGAATTTTGATGCATGCCAATATATCGTAGATTGTTACTGTTTTCTTAATTGTAGACGTTGATAAAAATATTGCCCAATCAGTAATATTCCTAAAAAAAATCTTCGAACCTGTTTTATTGATTTCGGCGGTGGATAATCTATCACTGCTACTATTTACTTTTTTCGGGTTTACTCTAAGCGCTCCATCTTCTAAAAAGTAGCCCAAATATTTCACTCTTTGTAATAAAAATCGGCTTTTATCAATATTATTAGTCAATCCAGCATCGCGTAACAAGCGGCTTATTTCTCTGAGTAATGATAGATGCTCCTGAATAGTTTCAGATGTTATAAGGAGGTCGTCAAGACAGACGAAAATACGATCTTGAAGGTGATATGGGGTTACCCTGTCAATTAGTCGACACTTTCGTTGTGGCGCATTACATAACCTGAATGGCATAATTATAATTTGCCAAAACGCGTCTTTTAGATCCAATATGGATATAAATCGTGTCTTGTCAAGACGACCTAGCAACTTCTCGATGATAGGCAACGGATAAGCTTCCTTCAAAGTAACCTCGTTTACCTTCCGAGCATCCAATTTTCACGGGCCTCCTCGATCACCCCTGACTGAACATTCTATCAATCTCTGTGTACAAGTCTGCTTGAACAGCTGGTAATATCGTGGTTTAATACCAGGTGCCGAGCCTACATCAATACTATGGCTGGTAACAGTGGTTTTTCCTAAGCCCAATTTCTCGGAATTTGGAAACGATTCAACGATATTGTGCAATTGCTTTTCTGGCCTAAAGTTAGTCCATGGTAGTCAGGATCCAGTGATTCATTAACTGGATAATCAAAAAATAAAGTTTCTGATATACCACAGAAGAAACTATGCTGAGAATATTCCAGAAGTATATACCGATATAAAGAACATCTGTTAGGTGCTAGATAAAATCGAACCTGTTTAGTTGACCATTAAAAGTAGTTTTCGCAGTAATCTAACCTATAATCCGTTACTTTTAACCACTCGCTGGTATTAACGTGTTTTCAAGACTTCGTTGTAAGTATACAAGATAGTTTGGATTCGCCTTCGGAGGGTATAGGCCTTCCCAGGTAGTTTCCCTCCTGTAGCCAGATTTCCCGAATGAGATTTACATTTGGTACATGAATCTGTCTCTGCACTTGGTAAACCACACTTCTTCTGCACAATTGAAAGAGAATAACTCAGATTTGGAATAATAACCGGTTTGTTTTATATTATTTGGGTTGCTCGAACGATATACGGTGTTGGTTGGTAGATTGCAGCCGCATCATAATCCTCTTGGCTGCACATTATTTGTAAGTGATGGTGGAAAATTTTTCGAGAATCTGGCATGCAGGTTTGCGTAGGGACCTTTATATACATTTGGGTTGGTATATCCCGATACTGCACTATTTCTTTAACATCGTCTTGGACTCGTGAAGTAAATTTCTGATTTTCTGTTTTCTTTTGTAGCTATTTTGAGGCCAGGACGAATATCCTTAACCAAAATACGCATAAATTCATATGGTCAGACAGAAGCGTATGTGTAATCCACTCGACATCATGTACATTATACCCTGCGTAAAAAGAAGTGAACGATTCTCCTTCTTTGTACTTTTGCTTCCTATTATCTAGCTCAGATTTAATACTGGCATCGGTCCTGGAATTTCGAAAATATTTCTACATTTCATTTTTCAACTGACACCACGTTATATAAATGTACAAAAGGCTAAGATTATTTTTAAGTTAAATTCAAAGTAGCACTGTACTATGGAGTTGAATTAAATTTTAAATGGATTCACCACCATTTGAGTGCAATTTAAATTATAATTATTTACTCATATTTATAGACTACGAAGTATATATTTTTTGAGTGGATTTGCCTAAATGAAATACCAGAACAGAATTCTAGTATGAATTTGAGCCAAAATCTAAAATGATTTTGAACAAACTTGAGTGGATTTTAAATTTTCAATTGAGTTAAAAATCAAACATCGAGTTGAAAAAAATGTTTTACGGAATATGATCAAAACTTGAGAGAATTTTAAATAATGTATTGTATACATATATTCGTATTTGTATTTGACTAGATTTGGTCCTATGTTGAGTGGATTTTCTTAAATAAAATTCCAGCTTTAATTCTAGTATGTATTTCAATGTAGATTTGTTACGAATCCTAAGTGATTTAAGCAAAATTTGAAAAAATGAGAAATTGAATTATTCTATGGCAGTGTCGTCAATCAGGGTCTCCCGTATGCGCATTCAACTTATATCTATAATGCATGTAATAAGAAATAAAGGTGACGCATGACGTGACTCAAATCTGCATATTCTATACATTTTCAAACAGTATCAAAGTGGCCGCTCTTCAATGACCTGCTCACAACCATCATGGCAACTAAAGTAAGTAATAATGCTTTCAACAGTTCTATTGGTCAATACTAGGATTGAAACCATAGTGAGATTGGTTTACCTCTTTATATTACATAAACGAAAATTGAATGGTATTTTGCTAATGGGCTCGTGAGCAATAACGATTCAACAGAAATTTTTTTAACTGTTGCATTATTTGTTTGTCTAATTGACCGCGTTAATATTTGGTGTGGGAATATAACCCTGCGTCGATAACCCTGTATATAGACAACATAGACAATATCAACAACGAAGACAACGTCTTGGACTAGATTTCTTTAGGATATCAATGCGATACTAACGGTGACAATTTTAAAGTATCCTTCAATGCATTTTAATCTAACTTATCCTCTCTGCAGAAAATAAAATTTGGTTAGAATAGTTTTTAATTTTCATCAACGGCATTACTGATGTAATACAGCACTCTAAATTATTAATAAAGTCGAAAACATCGCTGATACTAATACATCGCTGAATCTAGCAAAATGGTGTTAGTTTAACCTGCTCACCCCAGTTTTACAAAAAGTATTCGAAATTAAAGATGTTACCTTTCGTTACAAACATGAGGTTTACTAAGCACATTGAGCAATGCATCGCTAGGACTAATTCCATGCATGGTTTTATTAAACAATGAACGGGAGATATTTATAACCTCGAGACAACTAAGGTCCTGTATTACGCTTACGTGAGATCTCAACTTGAATATGCTGTTAATGTCTTGGGTCCTTTTTACTACGAACATATCCGTAACATTGAAAATATCCAAAATAAAATCTGCAATCTGCTTAACGAAAGTCCTGTCTAATCTACATGAGAAGAATCTATTTAGTTGTACCTGCGCAAAGAAGCTGCCTGGATCGGATAATTAAAAAAAGATTTTAAGTTTCTGAACTGGTTTGCTCTTTAAGTCTAAAAACCTTCATTTAATTCAGAGCTGTACTGAGGAAACTTCCATCGCTTAAAAAAAATTAAATATGTCTGGAAGTATCTTACTCGGTACAAGGAAACTGGGGCAATTACAAGACGACAAGGATGCGCATATCAGTTCTATCGAATTGTTTGATATTTTCAATTTAAATTCAACGTGAGCTATCAGCAGTTTTTGATGAGCTTTTCCGAATACGCCAACTAGTCGTCTGAGACCATGGTAAAGAACAGGCTAACCTACCTAAGTTTTGTTTAAAACTAGCCCCATTGATGCAACGGAAATTGCCCCATCACGAGGTAGTTGTTTCTGCAAGATTCCAGAAGATTAGCAAACTGAACAAGCTTAGACCAAGGCAGAGAGGACAACTGATCTAAATTTAAAGACCTAAAGTTGAATACCTGAATTCGTATAGAACTGAAAGCAGGACAACTGCATACGAAGTGAAGACAGTCATCATCTTCCTCAAGGCAGTCCTCGCAAATATCATCATGATCATTAAAACGGATCTTTTAAATTGTTTGCATTCCTTGACGAGTTTAGAAACAGTCAATTTCTTAAAGAGTTAAATACAGCTTTACTATCTGTACACAGTAGAATACTTTTGTTTTTAACAGCAAAATTCAAAGCCTCAATAACACTTCATGTCACCGCTATTAGTTCCGGCTGAAAAACAGTACAATGCGAACCAAGACTACCGAAAAGTCTCAGATCCGTCCTAATACAGTAGATTCCAAGCCACCACTGAGGTTAATTATATTTCCATAATTAATCGCTAGAAATTTAGAATTTCATCAATTCAATTTATCCTAAATGAACTTTTATTATCTGTTCCATGTGGTAAATATACATTATAAATCGGCGTAATCTACCTCGCCCATCCCTGCCGTCATACTGTAGGCTTAACATTCCGCGCGTGTCTGGTTTGTTTGCATAAGCCTTGTTTTTTAGATATCCCCACAAAAAGATGTCCGAAGCAGTCAAATCAGGCGACCGTGGAGGCCAATCATCATCACCATTTTTTGAAATAACTTGTTGTGGAAAGAGGTCTCGCAGTAATTCCATTGTAATCCTGGCTTTATGCGATGTGGCACCGTATTTTTGATATACCACATGTTAATCAAGCCCAAAGCATGCAGTTGTGGCGTTAAAAAGTTGTCAATCATATCACAATATCGCTCCCCATTCACTGTTACCGTTACGCCATTTTCATTTTGAAAGAAGTATCGTCCAATGATTCCTCCTGACCAAATTGCACACCAGACTGTCACTTTTAATGGATGTAAAGGTGACTGATGAATAATTTGAGGGTTTTCCATTGCCCAGAACCGACTATTCTGTTTATTCACATACCCATTCAAATGCAAATGTGCCTCGTCACTCATTATGATTTTTTCATGAAAATCGGGGTTGTCATGGGCGAGCTGTAACAACCTATTGGCATATGTACAGCAGCGTAAATGGTCTTGGTAAATGGAAACAAATGCAAATCCCTGTGCACAATTGTGGCTAAACTTGTTCTTTGAAGATCAAGCTCCTGAGCACGGCGTCGAATTGAGGTTGATGGATTGTTTTGAACACTTTCTTGAGCAGCAGTAATGTTTTCAGCCGATCTTTCAGTACGTGTGGCCCACCTACAGATCTTTTTTCTTCGAAATCACACACTACACGATAAATAGTGCGTTTTGTTGGCACGTTGTTTCTCCCAAAAATTTCACGTAACTTTCTCATCGTCACAGTAATTGATGATTGATTTTGATAAAATGTTTTAACGATTAAAACACGTTGGTTTATCGAATATTTTTCCATAATAAATTTGCCACGTGTCTACTTCGCGACTGCCAAATATGAACTGTCAAGACTAACGTTTACTAAAATGGCAGCAAAATAAAGTAGTATACCTTTCCGGCGGACACCCTGTACAACCTAAAGAAGCTAAGTCGTTCTCTACACCGTATATAGAATCATTGTCGCTTAAAAATAGCTTTCCTTTCAGAGATCGCTTCAAAATTCGTTCCGGATTCTTGAAATTTGAGTAATAGTATGAGCTCTTAGAAATCCTTAAAAAATTTCAAAATACTTTAACAAAAACTAATTTAAATGTAAATTTTTAAAATTTGAAATTGTCTCAAAATTTAAAACATTGTTTAAAAATTATTAAAGGAGTAAATAAAAATTTTCTTAGAAAAATACAGGTTGCACCATATTTTAAAGCCAACAGTTTAGAAACATGCCTGGACACCGGTTTTTTCTCAGTCCGAGAATCAATTAAATCTTAATGGTTAGCAAGAACTTAAAAATTTTAAAATTCTAGAGTTCATTACTGAGAATTGAAAACCTCGATATATTAAGAGCCTTGGTTGCCTTAGCGACTGTGAGACGCTGTTGCACTTCACAACGGGCTATATTTGATTGCTCGACTATAAGGCGACACATTTCATCAAATCAATCATTGTTCGGAATGACTGTAAGTCTGCTGAGCAGCACTGACAACCGAAGCTTTCTGTACATTCCAGTCTGAGTCCACACAGTCAGACTGGTAATTCGTTTTCTCATATCGTTTTTTTTAACACGCATTCACATTCGGAACGTTCAATGGATTTCGCTGCGATCCCAAACCTCCACGTAAACTTCAATCGCAGCTTTGCAGCGACCAAATAATGATTCCTAAATATACGTATTTGGTTGATGACAGATAAGTTCTCATATGCTGCACAACCCGTTTCCACACAAGTCAGTCTAATTTCTGCTAGGTGTATAGCATTAAACTCTTCAATTACCAGTCTAACAACGTGTTCGGGTATAGATCCCATCAGATCGTCAAAGTGACTGTAAAATAAGTCTTTATGTTATGTGGCCGGCTAACTTCTGTGGCCGCGTGAACAAAGATTTTCGACAGGTTATTGACTGCTTGGAAATCTAAAACCACACAACAACCAAAAAAGGAATCCAGGTCCAAGATTTCTGAGGTGTTTCAAATGGTTTCTTAAAGTGAAACGAGTTCCAGACGATACTCCTTCATTCAGGTCATTAGGCCTTACAACACCCCGGATTTCCTAAGTGACTACACGTTCCAGGTGCCGCAACCGAATCTCGTTTGCGGGTACTAATTCCAACTCAAAATTTTGAACGATTGACTTCCTCTGTCTCTTTCCTTTTTTACTTAAAATTTTTTAATTTCCTAAAATTCTGAAAATTATTAAAATTTATAAAAAATATTTAAAATTGATACTCGTATATCCACCGAGTAAGTAAGACGAGCGATTGAGAGAGTTTGTGGCCGATCGAGTCATTAGTTTGCGAGAAATGCAGGAACGCCTGATGTACAAGGATGGACGTCTCATAGTATTTAGATAGAATCATCCACAGTAAATAGACTTGATCAGTGACTGATCGGTTCAGCTGGAATTTTCCTTGTTAGTCACCAATTAGGCCCAATGAGTTCTTCAAGGTATCCCCTCCAAACATCGAGAGTTCCGAATTAATGCTGTCTATCTCAGGTGAACAGTTTCGCTTTAATTTTTGTATGGCATTCCTCATATAGGATGGATCCCATGTATTTGAGGGTATTCAACTACAATCTATGACGCATGATGAACACCCAGCAGATTGGTCAATGTTTACACAGAGGTTTGCGTCCCGGTGCGGTTGACGAAGGCCTGAAAATATGTTGCAATCCGATAATTCCTTTAAAAGTTAGGCCATCCAACGCTCTTGCCGATTCTAAATCTCGTGTCCTTACTTGACCGGTGTTGGCTTGGCGTTATCTGTTTTTCTATTATTGACAATACAAACAGTTGATTTGCGGGGCATGTAAGTGCCGTCAACCACAGAGTCCACACATATTCCAGAGCACTGGTAAATACAATTATAAACCGTTTAGCTTCACAGAAAATAGATCAACAGGATTGTTAAAGAGTCAGATCATAAGTACAATCTGGATGTTTTTCTAGATGTTTCTGCCGCGTTCCATAATTTGTGGTAGCCAAGTATCATGTTGGAGCTAAAGAAAATCAATTGCCCCACAAACCTAAGTGTCAATAAAGGATGCCCACAAGCCTCTATTTTAGGCTCACTCCAGGGAATTTTCCAAGAAGGCTTAATCGCGGACGACAAGGTACGAAACGATCTTCGGTGTGAAATCAAGAAAAATATTCAAGAAAACGCGCAACTGGCCATAACCAGGATGGCAGATTAGTGCCCTTCTCAGTGTTTGCCGCAAAAGTTCTATGCTTATGATTGTGTTCGGCCAGAAGCATTTGATTAGTCACCTGATGCATTTGTTCACAAATATCTGAAGTCTTTAAGTAACTTTCTGTTGATGAGGACCAATAGTGGTGAGCGTGCACATCCTTGCCTTACCCCTTATTGTAGTAAGTTAACACTTCGCTTCCCTTTGTGCTGATCTCTATTTCCAGAATCCCGATATATTTCTTGCATGAGTTCGGTTATTTTCCTCTGGATGCCTATTTCGCACAGTGCTCTCCATATTGCACTTCTTCCTGGGCTGAAACCAGCCTATACGTTTCTTTTATGTTGGTTCATAGTTAGTGAGATTCGTTCCAGGATGATCTGGTGGTAATACTTTCATTGTACTATTGAGGAGGGGGATGCCTCGTCAGTTTTTGCATTCTCTTTCCATTTATTGATTTATGTGATGTGTTGGTTTCGCTATAGTAGCCATCTGGGCATTTTAGTTCGCCATCTATGCAGTTGAACAGCGTGGAACAACTCTTTCCATTTATATTTAATTGTTGGTAGTCTTTGGGTAGGGCTTGTCTATACACATTCTTTATTGCACGTTGAGGTAATGTGCGCATTTCCTATTTGCTGCTGCTGTTACAGCAGTCAGGAAAATTGTCTTATTTTGATTTCATACTTGTGTATATTCAGTTGGTGGCGTTCCTCAATTCTCTTTAGTGTATCATCTCTAATCCACGGTTTGCTAGTGTTGTCTTGATAGCCGAGCGGACGTGTAGCAGTTTTCACGTAAGCTTTTTTTATTTGTTCACATTTTTCATCCCGGTTTCGTTATTAGACAGATTGAGTTGGAGCGTTTCATTGAAAGTATTTCTTGTGTCAGTATTTTTCAATCTAGATAATATATTAAATTCAATATGTTGATTCAATAAAAGCTGAAACTTATTTTCGAGTTTAATCTTGAGGTTATTATTCTGCTACTTATATTCTATTTCCATTCGAATAGTGTCTGCTCTGCCAGAAAACATCATATAATTGGCTGTGGCTGGTTGTTTCTATGTTGTATTGCTTCATTTCCTTATTTCCTTCTCAACTTGTACTAATCTCGATGGTTCCGTTTAAAATTCTTATGTTCCAGTTTCCGATTCGCGTCCAGGTACCATATTTTTTCTAGTAATCATTAATATTCGATAATTTGATAATGGCTGCTGAGTGAGGTATAACTGGCATATCCGGGGGCAGGGGGAGGAAGAAGGTTTCGTTATTTGTTTCATATTCCATTTTGTTCTATGACGTTTCCAACAGGTCATTCTGTTACCATCTGTCTCCGCCACTCGCCTCTACCTCCCCCATCCAATGAAAGAATTGCCAACTATTAAATGAGCTCAGAGAACAAAATACCTTTAAGTGCTTGGTTCGCGGAATGAAAGAATATAATTCTATAAGCTAGAGATCTACTATGGGTTGAAATAAGAGATGAATAGCCAGCATATAAGCTTGTTTTGATGATGCCAAACAAGCTCAACACTTTCAAGAAATTTAATGATACTAAACTTTATTTATTTATAAGCTTTGCATCGGTGCAAGCTTTATGTACACATCATCAAAATCAAAAACATTTTTCTGCTGACGTTTTAGTTTTGCTTGTGCATCTCTCTATATACATATAGTTGTTATGATTGGTTATCACAACATTTTTTTATTTTTTCATAAAAACTTTTATCGATTTATGATTTATTCGCATGGAAACCAATTTTATACTGGTAGGTACCTACTACATACTACTCGTATATACTTGTGTTTCTATGTAAACGAATTACAAAGGTAAATTATTTCCTTGAAAATTTCACACGGATGTGTTTTCGTTCATTAAAATCATATTAGCATATACTTCACACAAAATAATGCTAAAGTATTTTCACCATCTATACACACACACACACACATACAAGTGCTTTAACTAAATTTTAATTATCAATATATATGTATATTGGTTGGTGATGTTGGAAATTTGGTTTAATTAAAATCTCATTTTGTACAAAGCGGGGGAACGATATGAAAGTCAGTGAACTTTAACGCTCTGCCAGATTATAAATTATACACATGGATATGTTTAATTGAAAGCCCTGCGAATGAAAAGCACAGTATATAGCAAGAAAATTATTTTTTTTGGAAAAAGTTCAAAATGTCAACAAGTTTACAAGATTTAATTATTATCTAAATCCGCAAAAAGGATATCCATTATACGTATGTATATGAATATTAAATTTGTATGACTCGTACAAACCCAGCTCAATGTTCTCGATTTGCATTTTAATGTTATTGAAAAATTATTCATGATGGGGAATGAATTTTTGCGGCGACGATTTAAGTTTTTTGAAGTTGGTATAATATTGAAAAATAGTTAATCGCTCGGGGCAAAAACGCTTGCCCTCGCCAATATTCATGTCTTGTCAGAAGTGGGATTACCATCCCGCATATATTATAATCTTCGTCTATTGCACTGAAAGAAAGAAATAATTTTGTATACTTGTTAACAAGTTAACAGCAAATTGGTAGATATTACAACTGACTTTATTCTAAGTCATCTAGTAACTTTTCTATCATAATTATATTAACAGTTGTTGGGATGTAGCCCAACGGCAAGTCGCAGAAACTAAAATTATTTATTTGTATAAATATTTCTGCTATAATAGTCCATTCCCTATAGATCAATTGATTTGGTCCTTTGGAGACGTCTTACTGCCAACGGTCTGTACCGCATACGGCATTTCTCGATGTTTTCGTGCTGTCGGAGGCGTGAATCATGCTTGAGAGCATGATACATTATAACTTCATCGATGTATTGCATCTTTAAATCTCGGTGGAGGTCTTCATTTCTAACGTACCATGGAGCATTTACAATATTCCGAAGTACTTTGTTTTGGAACGCCTGTATCATCCTGATGGTCGTTTTCTTGGTACAGCCCAAAAACTGTAAACCATAGGTCCATGCCGGTATAAATGCAATTTATTGTGTATCGATGGTTCAGAATGTATACCTAAGAGCCAATACATCTTCCTATACTTCACGTTCAGCTCTTCATTTTTCTTTTTGACATGTTCTTTCCACCTCAACTGGTAGTACTCGCTTGATCTTTACGGATAGAGAAAAATACCTCGGACTACTTTTGGACAGCAAGCTAAGCTGGAAACCAAACATCATAGAGAGCGTAAAGAAAGCGACTATAGCGCCCTACTCCTGCAAAAATGCCATTGGAAAGAGATGGGGTATGGAGCCCCACATAGTACACTGGCTATACGTTTCAGTCGTCAAACCTATAGGTCTAACCTCTCAGGAGCACACCTACTCAAGCTCTGGAAATTCTCTTTCATCTTACTCCCTTGAATATTGCGGCCGAGCAGCTTGCATGTTGGACAGCCATTCGGCTCAAATCCATATATATATGTGGACCTGTAACAATGCAGGGCACTCATCTATCCTATGCAACAGGGGTATTCCGGAAGCTACCGACCACACTATTCCTTTGCCATCTCTTGAAATGAGATTCCAAACTGAGTTTACCACCAAAGAGGACTGGGTGACCGAAACGGTTATGGACAATGATGCGCTAAGCTTCTTCACGGATGGTCAAAAAGGATAGTGGGGTTGGCTGCGGGGTATTCTGTGAGGCACTAGGGGTTAACCACTCTTTTCGTTTTCCCGACTTTTGCAGCGTTTTTCAAGCTACGAGCGTTTTTCAAGCTAATAAAACGCTACCGGACATTGTCTCATTGGGATACATGCGGGCACGATTTCTGCCGCAGCTGTATTGATGAGGAGGAGGAGGAAAATGTGCTCCATCTGCTTTGCACCTGTCCTAATCTAGCGTACAGCAGAACAAAATTTATGGGAACTTCCTCTTTGAACGACCTCACGGATCTTAGTAAGATCGACATCCGGGATTTTAAACGGTTTTTGGTAAGCTCAGGATGGTTTAGCGAGTGAAGAGGAGGAAACTCGAATGTGGTACCTAACCTAACCTAACCTTCCACCTCAACTTGGCATCCAGCGTCATACCTAGATATTTCGCCGTATCTGCATAGGCAACTTGTTTAGAGTTGATTATGATTGGGATTCTATTAGAAATATTTTTATTAGTATACAGGAGCTACACAACAGGGCCCAATACGCTACCTTGTGGTACTCCAGCTGAAGTTTTCTTTAGGTCCGAGTATTCGTCTTCATATTTTACATGGAAGTGTCTATCGGTTATGTATGATTTCACTGTTTCATAATATTGTTTGGGAAGGTCTCGCTTGAGCTTGAACTGTGCCAAACTCGGTCAAATGCTTGCGCTACATCCAGGAAAACGCTGGAACATATTTTTTTTAGTTTCTAGTGTACGCTCTATTATATCTGTGGTTCTATGGACTTGTTCTACAGTCGAGTGGTTTCCTCTGAATCAAAACTGGTGGTCAGGAATGAGATTTCTGTCAACCATAATGGGTTTCATTCTTTTCAGGAGCAAGTTTTCAAAAATCTTGGCTATGGTTGGGAGTATGGATATCGGTTTGAAGGATTTTTTATTGTTAGATTGTTTGTTAGGTTTTAAGATCATGATTACCCCTGCCACCTTCCATTGCCTTGGAACGTATCTTAGTCTAAACACAGCGTTGATTATTTGGATAAATTTACATGGGTAATGGTTGAAATGTTTCATCTAGGTGTCTCGCAAACAAGTCAGCTTTTTTTTAGCGCTTCGAGCCCAGCTTCCATCCTCGCTTCTAATCTGTGCCGTCGAATTTGTTGGTCTCTTAAGTACTTTCGTTGCTTTCCATAAGGAATATTCGGTATCTTTTTGGCTAGTAGTTGACGACAAATATGTACTTATTGATTCATTCTTAACTGCTCTGATCAGCGATTTCAACTTGTTACATAGGTTATTAAGGACGGTTTTATTTTCCTTGGTTCGATTTATTTGCCAAGACATTTCTTTGCCACAAGCTCTCTTACTTTAAGTGGATAGTTTTTACAGTTGTTGTTATTTGTGTATTTGAAAGATGTACTTTGCCACGCAGCTTGCTCGATGCTTTCTATTAGCCTTTTTACTTCCTCTTCAACTTGTATAATGTTCCTTATTGGTACTTGAATATTGATGTTTTGTTCTAATAATTCTCGAAAAATTTTCCAATTGGTATGGTTAGGTTAGGTTAGGTTATGGTGGCCGTCCCAAAGGACTAGCATAGACACAAAATTGGTCCGTAGCTGTACCACATTCGAGTTTTCTCCTCTTCACTCGCTGAACCATCGTGAGCTTACCAAGAAGCGTTTAAAGTCCCGGATCCCGATCTTACTAAGATCCGTGATTCCAATTGGTATTCTTATTGGACAGTCTCGCTGTGATTTCTTTTTCAATTCTTGTTTCACTGACCGTCATAATAACAGGAGAGTGGTCCGATGTAAGCTCTACATTATTTTCCAAACGAATATAGTTATCTGATATACCTTTTGTCACATAAAAGTCTATATAAGATCTGGTATTTTGTTTAAATCTGTTGGCCAGTAAGTTGGTGAGCCACCAGATTGAAAGTCACATTTTTATTTTTTTTTGCTGCTTCAAACAACTCTCTCGCTTTTGGTGTAGTAATTCTGGAGTCCCAGTATGTGTTTTTCACCATCAATGATAAAACAACCTCACATGGTGCGTCTTCTTCATAATCGACTCTTTTCAAATTATGTCCTGGTGGACAGTATATTGCTAATATGTTTTATGTTCTCTTTAATAAGAATGGCAGATCCGCCTCTTGCTCTTGTGATTATCAATTTTTTGTTTAAATATAAATATTTCCAGCTTGGGGATGTGTTGGATCAACCCATTCGAATTCCAAATTACTATTCTGAGCGTTTGTAAATTTATTTTTATTTTTATTTTCTAGTCGTGTTAGCTAACGATGATGACAAGTCTCAACTGTTCAAATATGAGTTTATTGGTTTCAGCCTGCTCATCAAGTGTTTTATTTATAGAATCTATGAATTTCACGACATCTATCAAAATTTGGTCGTCGTTGCTATCTTCTGCTTTTGCCTCTTGACCTTGGGTCACCTGTGCATATGATTCTTTTCTTCGTAATTTATATAATTCCCGATTTGTCTGTCGATTGGTCGGGGCTTCACTAGCAGGGTTTCTACGGTTTAGATTAGACTTTCTATTGCGATTTCTTATATTTTGTAATTCTTTAGCTAGCTCACAGCCACGGGGTAGAATTATTGTTAATTTTTTTATAACTCATTTTATCTGTGAAACTACCAAAAATCAATAGATGGCGGCTCTCAAGAGAAACCGTCTAAAATGTCTAAAAATGTTAATTCAATTTTCAAAATGCTGAATTTACCAAGCAACGACATCTAACACCTATGAACGTCACGCTACGAAAGCAATAGCAACATGTGATTCCCAACATGATTCGTCAAATAGTTCCATTGAAGTTATGAAATTGGTCAACGTAGATAAAGAAATTGTTTTTCACCCAGAAGTTCAAGTACAAAGATAAAAAGTTGATTTAATCACGAAATCTAACCAAACTATATCTATTTTTCATCAGTCAACCGTTGAATAATTAAATCCAATGCCTAGCATGATAAACATAGGTTTATCAAATCATCAAACAAGTTAACAGCAACATCGAAGCCAATAGCAGTTCGTATAAATTAAGTTATCATACCGAAAAATAATTGTCTAGTTATGCTCAACGTTCCCAAATTTACAACCGTATACTTCTTTGACCTAGAATTCCATATACGAACGGACGATGGAGCATTACGTAGGCTGGTTATCAAGGAGACATCATCGACATAAAATGGAAATCGTCCTACTTGAAGTGAAATTGCAGATAACAGTCCCACGGTAAAGGCTTCTAGGTGCAATGGGCAGCATCCAAATCGAGAACAAATGCTTTAAGTAAATATGGGAAAGTTTGGACGGCAAAAAGATACCATCAGTAAAAGTGCTACTTTAGTCTGTAATTGCCCAAGTATTGAAGTAGTATTACAGAGGAGCAAGTGGAAGCCACCAAGAAATTCAATTCATCAACGTTTCTACTGGTCAGGCAGACAATTTCTAAATATTTGATAGTAATAATGGACTATTTCAGCAAATGGCCAGAAGTGTATCCCAAAGCCAACCAGGAGGCAATAACGATAATATGTATTTTTTTAGTATTTCAGGAGGTCTGCCAGTTGCTCGGTATAATTTAAGCGCGAAAACGCTTTTACATCCAAAGTCGGATGGTATGGTGAAAAAATTCAATGGCAAAGGTAGATCAGCAGTACTTGAATCAATTGGGATGACACCAGCGAGAACCCTATTTGGAAATAATTTGCGATTACCTGGAGATCTAAAGTTTGAAGCTGTTCTGTGGAATAACTTTGTGGGACCTTCAACCGTTTCATTTTTACTACACAATTGTTTATTTGTTTCAACCAAACTCATCTGCGGGCGAACCACAAATTACTCCAAATAGGGATTTAAACCGTTTAATCAGATGTCTTTCGAGATAAAATTGTAGTGCTTAAGTGCGAATATTTCAGCTAAATAGAATTTTCGATTTTCGTAACCCCACAACATATTTTCAGTCCAATTCACATTACACTGTTTGCAGCCAATAATTTGTAGGCCTTATTCACAAATCAGGCCCGGGCTACCATAATTCATGTAGCTGGATTTACTGTAGGTGCATTTACCTGGGAGATGTCACCACTGACTTCACGTACGTTAAGCCTTGCTTGTCATAATTTAAATTTGCTTTAATTGCGCTTGGTGTGATCTTCTATATTGTATATTCTATCGCGATTACAATTTTCTCGGGCAAGTTTTACACCTATGAATATTGACGGACAATTTCTGATCTCGTCACCGATTCATATTTGGATTTTTGTATATCAATTTTTCAGAAGTTGCCATTCGCCGACGAAACTGATTAACCCCTGAAATATGGTCTAAGGAAGTCGGTGCTAAGGAGATTTTTTTAAACAACAGCACAGCGATGCGATCCAACTTCTCTCGAGAGGCCACAATAACTGTGACAAACCCAAAACCTCTTTTGGTAGCGTCGCAGAACCCTCTCACTCCGTCTAAGTCTGTTCCGTTTGGTTAGCAGCCAATTGTTACTCCTGAACAGTAACCATCTTCTTTTCCAGCTCCTTCAGTTGCCCCATCGATTGGTTTGTAGGGCTGCTTTTACCTCATAACTAGATGCACCAATCTAACCACACATGGCTCAACAACAATCTTCCTAATTATGGTAATCACATATCCATGTTAGGTTCGTTTATTAGGCCCATTATATAAAATGTATGTATAGCAATTAAAACGCAACATCTGGTGATAATCCATTTATGTTTGTTAGGTGTGGCAACAAGAGCTTTCTGACTTATTCAAGTCTATAATAATTATCACCGCCTATAAACGGGTTTAACGACTAAACAGAAGTACATTTCACATATTGAAGCGATGAATTCACATATACGACGGTCCCACATATAACAGTCGAAATAATCACTCACCCTTCCGTCGTTGTATAACTATATACTCATATAACTACATTCATTAATAATCAAAAGCGGTATTAGGCGATATACACAAAAAATGGATATCGTGTCGGGCTATTAAACCAAACAATAAATGTTAAATTTTATTATGTTGCAATTTCACCAGAAAAGCCCCCAAACTTTGTATACGGTAAGGCGCCTCGTTAACCCGTTCCTATATAACCTTTGTACACCAACAATTATTGTAATTTTTTTTTATTACAATAAATGTAAATAGTTTTATTGTTACCACTTTTACGATTATTTCGATGGGGTGTTTTTATTATTTCCAAAAAAATTTAAAAAAAAACATAATAACTACATACAATAAAAAGCTCACATTTCAAAATTTCGTGTCGCGCTTTATGTGTATAGTTGTTTTAGAAATTGACGATCTGTGTGTGTGTGTATTTTATTATTTTATAGTACCTACTACAAATATAATTGTGTTTTACAATTGTTCTTGGTTGTTCACACCTATATACACAAAACGTACTCGTTAGCATGTCTCAGTGTCGTTTTGTTAATTATAAGTTTGGTGCCGTCACACTCGGTACCCTTTATTTAAGCGATTTTCATTAAATTACTGTATATATAGTGGCAAAAAGTAAAATTAACTATTAAACTTTCACCGAGGATTAAGTGCAAGTGCTATCTAATGGCAAGCACAAGAAATTTTAAGATTTATCTGAAAGCTTCAAAATTTTTAATTTCTAAAATTTTATTGGCAAAATCAAATATTGCCCTAATGCTGCTAAAACAAAATTTTGGAAACAAAAGCTCTATGTTTATATATTTGTACTTATATATCATATTTAATATAAACGGATAATTGAGCTTTTTATTGTACTGAAGATTTACGAGCTTTCAGACTTAATTTCGTAGATTACAATCATAGCTTAAAAAGAAGTTATTAGACAGACTGTCACCCACAATTAAATTTAGTAAGATTTATCTGAATGGCTCAAGATTTTAAATTCATAAATTTTTTCAAAGTTTAAGAAGCTTTATATTACCTTAATGCTGATAATATGAAAACAGAATATTCTAACGATCCCCTGGAGTTTTTTATTTCCAAACTTTTATTTCAAGCTTTTTGTATTATTTTCTGTTTAATCATTTTTAAAAATAATTTAAATTTTTAATTTCTTCTGATAATTATATTACTAATTGAGCTTTTATATTCGTACTAATTGGTATATCATAATGTTCAATTTTTAAAAACTTGCAATTTAATCAGAAAGGTTTTATTGAGATAGGAGTTGTTACTGAATCATATTTAATATAGAGGGATAATTGAGCTTTCTGGAGCTTTCACACTTAATAAAAATTACAATCATAACTTGTAAGAGAAGTAATAAAACTTTCAATCAGAAATGTAAAGTGTTACCTTATATGTAATTAATAAGACTTATCTGAAAGCTTTTTAAGTCTTAAAGCTTGGAAGCTTCCAAATTTAAATTTCATAAATTTTCCAAAAGTTTAAGAAGTTTATATTGCCTTAATGATAATAAAAAAAAATTGAAAACAAAATATTCCAATATTTCTAATTAGTATTGGAAGCTTTTTGTTTGCAAACTTTTAATGCAAGCATTTTTGTAAAATAATTTTGAATAATACAATTTTAAATTGCTTCTTAATGTTTTATTTGTAATTGAGCTTTTATATATGTACGTATTAAATGAAATATCTAAAAACCCTTTGCCAACAACTTTTTATTAGAAAGCTTATCATACTGATAACAGTTGTTGAATGAAAATGATTGTGAAAACATCATATTTAATATAGTGGAATAATTGAGCTTTTTATTGTACTCAATGGTCAGGAGCTGCACGACTTAATTTTGAAAATTACAATCATAGCTTATAAAAGAAGTTATTAAAGTTTCAGCCCCGAAAGAAGAAAAACCACCACCAATTAATATTATTGGTATAACCGAATATGGAGCTGTACAAAACATTTTGAAATCCATTACAGACAAGGAATACAGAGTAATATCCTTAAACAACAATGTATGGAAAATCTACACACCGGACTCCGATACGTATAGAGCCTTATCAACAAAGCTTAATTTAGAGAAAATCGAATGGTATACAAATAAAAATAAAAGCAACCGCCCAATAAAGGTTATGGCAAGGGGCCTCCATCCAACCTGTGCAATAAAAGACATTATGGAAGATCTCCAACGTTCAAGGACTGCAAATAGAAAATGCAGCAAATATAATAAAAAAAGAGAAGGTCAAATAATAGTCCGAATTTTAAGTTACTAAAAGAGGTCTCCCGTTATTTATGTTAACTTTCAATAACAAAGAAAAGATAGTATGTTGGAAGGCATCCTGCTGAAAGTGCCTTGGAAGGCATGCTGCTCAGGCGTGTCCACTAAATAGAAATCCCCCTCCAACATGTATATGAACTGCAAAGAGCAACATCCTGCAATCTACAGAGGCTGCATAGTAGCTAGAGAACTACACAAAATTAGTACACGGCAAGGTCCATCATATTATAAAACGCCGATAGCCAATAGTGTAAACACCAACCTAGGAAACTTTGCCACATCTATATCGAGTGAAGTAACTGATCGCAAGTCGTTTTCACAAGTGGTGGCATCCGGGCTACAAAGTACGACCCCACCCAAATCAGTAAAGTTTAAAGACTCCAAAGCTACATCTATGCTTGAAAAAATATTTAAAAGCATCGAAGCGCTAAATACACGGCTTATAAGACAAGAGAGATCCATAGATGCTTTGCACAGGTGACTAGATAGCCGAGAAACAGTGGATGAAGTAACATTCAAACTTATATGATAACTAAAACATTATGAATTGTAATCTGGAATGCAAATGGAATAATCCAACATATTCCAGAGTTAGAAATCTTTTTAAATACTGAAAAAATGGATACACCAAGCACTCATACACCAAAATACGTAGTTACGTTTCTTATCACGCTTTATATCCAGCAGAAAGAGCAAGAGGGGGATCAACGATATTTGTGAAAGAAAATATTCAGCATCATGAGGGAATAAACTTGAAAAAGAAAGTATGCAGATAGCTACTATCAGCATTCAACTTAACAACAATAAAATATTCAATATCTGTTCAATTTATTGTCCACCAAAATCTGTCTATAAAAAGTTATTGAACCAGCTAGGATTTAATTTTATCATTGGAGGTGATTTTAATGCAAAAAATACTTTCTGGGGGTCAATATTAACAACTCCAAAGGGTAGAGAACTATACACCGCTGGTCTAACTTACAATTGTGAATTTCATTCAGGAGGAAAACCAACGTACTGGCCTACTGACACAAGGAAAACTCCGGATCTAATAGATTTCTACAATACAAGAGGTATATCCGAAAACCACATTTTTCTAAAAAAATAGTGAAAGTCTCTCATCGGACCACTCGCCCGTCATTATGACTGTTAGTTCCACGATTGGAAACAAGGAAAATCCACCTAGACTAACAAATAGCAAAACAAATTGGGAATTATTTAGGAAATTGGTTGAAGACCACACCGATCTTCTTGTACCAATCAAGCATCCGGTTCAATTAGAAAATGAAGTGGAACTATTAATCAATAATATACAACAAGCAGCATGGGATAGCACCCTTGTATTCCAAAACAAGGAGCGTAATAGTTTCATTTATCAAATCGAGATGAGGGAGTTGGTTAATGAAAAACGGAAAGCAAGGAAAACATGGCAGAGAAACCGAGCACCACAAAGCAAAAGAATTTTTAATTACCTCTGCAATAAGCTTAATCGAAGAATTAGAGAACTAAAAAATGAATCGGTCACCCGTTATCTTCGTAGTCTTACAGACACTAAAGAAACTTAGTATATGCTAGACAATCAGCGGATGAAAACATAATACCAGTGCACAAGGAGGATTGTAGGGAAATACGAAAAAATTTCCTGGCTTTGATTTAATTACAGGTGAAATAGTGAAGGCACTTCCTGAGAAAGGGCTGCGAAAACTTCTTCATATAATCAATGCCTAATTTCGACTGAAATATGTACCTCTGCAATGGAAAGTAGCAGAAATAATTATGATACCAAAGCCGAACAAACCATCTAATAATAAAAAGTCATAAAGGCCAATTTCTCTACTTCCAGTACTTTCGAAAATTCTTGAGAAACTGTTATACAAAAGGATGAAACCTATAATACTTGAGAGAAACCTAATACCACCACATCAGTTCGGATTTAGAGAAAACCACTCCACCATATAGCAAATTCACAGGATTACAAGTATTATTGAAGATGCACTTGAAAATAAGAAAATATGCTCAATAATATTTCAGGATGTAGCACAGGCCTTCGATAAAGTAGGGCATCCTGGATTGGAATATAAACTGCATCGAGATTTGCCAAAAGAATACTTTCAGATATTGAAATCTTACATTGATAACAGATATTTTCGCGTTAGATGTGAAGAAGAATTTTCCGAGCTAAAGATGGTATCTGCAGGGGAACCCCTCCAAGGTAGCGTGCTAGGGCCAGTGTTGTATTTACTTTACACAAGTGATTTACCAAACACAAGCGGGACAACAATAGTAACATTCACGGACGATACTGCAATTTTAGCTGCTGGTTATAAAGTAGACGAAGCAACCAGAAAACTGCAATGGGCTACGCACCAACTAAGTAACTGGACCAAAAAATAGCGCATTAAGTTAAATGAAGAAAAATCAACGCACGTTAACTTCACCAATCAAATAGTTAACTGGATACCAACCAATAGAACTAAATTCCAAACAAGCTCCTTATGCTAACACAGCCGCAAGTATGTTGGCATGACTCTCGATGCTAAGTTCAAATGGAAAGAGCACATTTAAAAGAAAAAGGAGGAACTACACATTAAATATAGAAATATGTATTGGCAAATTGGAAGATATACATAGCTGTCAATACCTAATAAGTTGCTACTATACCAACAAACTTTAAAACCTATATGGACTTATGGCATTCAGCTTTAAGTGTTACGTGGAATAGTGAACGCTCCTTGGTACATAAGATACGATAACCTACGCAGGGGCCTCCGGATGGAAAGCGACAGCGAAGAGATAACAATTCATGCAAAGAAACACATACAACGGGTTGGTCAACATCAAAATTCTTTGAGTTACGTGGTATGCTGAGTAACACAAATGGAGTTCGAAGCCTCCAAAGAAGGATACCGCTGGAATTGGGAAGACCACAATAGGGTGGCCAAATTTTTAGAGACTAACTAATGAGTTATATCTCTGCAAATTGAACATAAGAAAGATAGACAAATAAAAAAAAAATATAAAATAAAAATTAAACTTTCAGCTAGAGATGTATAGCGCTTTTTAGTGGCATTAATTAAAACTAACGAATGCTTCCAAATTTTAAATTCCTAAATATTACCAAAGTTTAAGAAATTTATATTGCTTAAAGCTGCTAAAGTCAAATTTGAAAATATAATATCGCACCGTCCTCTAACGCTGAAAGCTTTTTACGTCCAAACTTTTACTGTAAGCTTTTAGCTTAAATTACGGTAAAATCAATTTGATTAATAAAATAATAAAATTTTCAAATTATTTTATTAATTGGGCTTTTATATGTATTTATTCAAATATCAAAAAGCTTTATTTTAAAATTTAAAGAATTGTGAAAATATCATATTTAATATAGAGGGATAATTGATTTTTTTCTGTACTCAATGGTTAGGAGCTTTCAAATTTAATTTCGTAAATTACAATCAAAGCTTTTAAAACAAGTTATACTATTTTCAATCACAGATAAATTTATGTGCTTCTTAATGGCAACCACAACATGTTAATGTAATATATTTGAAAGCTTCAAAATGTTGAATTCGTAATATTTTCCAAAATTTAAGAAGACTTATATTGCCTTATTGCTGATAACATAAAATTTAAAAACAAGCTTTTTATTTCGAAACATTTAACAAAAGCTTTTGCATAAATTTCTGTAAAATCAATTTTTATTATTTCAGATTGTTTCTAAAATTACATTATTAATTGAGCTTTTCTCTATTAAGTTCTCTATTAAAATCTTGCTATTTAACCAGAAAGCTTTTATTTAAGAGTTTGTTTAAGAGTGGTTGCTAATACATTATCTCATATGATGAACATTATATTTAATATAGAGGAATAATCGAGCTTTTTACAGTACTCAATTGTTAGGATATTTAAGACTTAATTTTGAAAATTAATTCGTAAGCTTCAAGGCTTAAATTTGTAAATTACAATCATAGCATAAATCAGATATTAAACTTTGAATCAGAAATACAGACCTTTGACCAGGGCGCCATAGATATCAAATTTAATGGAATTGAAATTTTTGCGTCTATAGTGGCATAAATACATTCAACCGCAATGCAATCAAGTAAAAACAATTTAATCGACGTTTATGTGTAACTATTTGTTTGGGATTATAATATTCCCTAAGCAATGTTCAAAGTATGTATAATATGGAACTAATTGCCTAAGCCTGGTACGTTCGATCCATTACCTTTGATTAATACTTTCCATTAAAGTTTCTATAATATAGGAAAAAAATCAGTTGCTTCGTATCCACCAACATAGTAAAACGTAATAATGTTCTTCGAGTCATCGTTACGTAAGTTTATATTGCATGACGCCAAGTTTGCTAGGGATGGTAAATTTTCTAATCGATATGTGTACGTCGAAGATCGAGATGATATTGTGGAAATTCATCACAAGCCCTGGTCACCAGGATTATTTCAAAATGCCACAAACCAGACCAGAAAATATTAATTGCGGTAAGCGAATTGCAAACGATCAATCCAAAATAATTTTAAGGTTTAAATTTTCATAGGGTGACCAAAATATGTTGTATCCAAATGGACAGATATTTCGATTAATGCAACAGACAGTAAAATTCAATGGGCACTTTGTCACAATAAGTAAGCATCCTGGATTCAAATATTCTGATCATCTCAACCAGGGGTATACTTTCAATGAATGTAATAGTTAAGCGATTGAAATAAAATAATTTCGTGAATTAATTGCAGGATCCTGCGTCTGCGGTCGTCAGGCCATTTGGATTATATGGTGCAGCAATTTAATCTGAGACAATTACAATTAACCTGAAACTGACGTGCAAGTTAATTTTTTTCAAGTACGATTATTGTTGCTGATTTTATTGATTGGCCTTTCAGTGTCTACAATCACCGCAGTTGTTGAATTAATTTATAACAGAATGTAATTGCTTCAATAAATTAAATGTTTAGATGTCTTGAGTGGTTGAAAATATATTCTTGTCAATCCGCTTCTTGTCCGTTTAGTTGAAACTGATATTTATGGGCATCCGACTAATGATAATCCAGAATGTATTCAACCTGAAACTAGAGCATTATTTTGTGTTACACCGCATCGAGTTTACATCATTTCAATCATTCAAAATGGACATCCTGAGTTCCGAATTTTTTCCAAGCTAATAATAATAACAGTGTTAAAGGCCATTACTGGCCCCTTACTGAATCAACAATCTGGCTCCAACGGTTTCGATCCTGAGCTTGGTCTTCATACTGTCTTAGACAATCTGAAGAGGCCAAGTCGTTCTCTACATCGTGGAGCCATCGTCGCCTGCAACGACCTCTGCGCCTACCATATGGTGGCTCTCCTTTCAGAGATCGCTGCACAATTCGTTCCGGATCAGCACGCAGAACGTGACCGAGCCAGCGTACTCGCTGAGATCTAACTTCATGTACAATATCGGGGATCTTCATCAGATCTCTGATCTCAAAATTGTACAGAGCTCGGTATGTACCATCTATTTCGCGTTTAGGGCCGTAAATCACACGCATGATTCTTCTCTCAAATGTAAGGAGCCATCTTTCGTACTCATCCGTCAGCGCCCAACTTTCACATCCAAACATAACAACGGGCCTGATCAACGCTTTGTAAAGCTTCAGCTTCACGGCACTTGATAAGTGTTTAGATTTTAGTAGTGGCCTTAGAGGATATAAAGAACGACTGCCAGCTGCCAGCCGCACTTTAATATCCTCACCCACACTGTTATCGTGAGTGATAAGAGAGCCCAAATATTTGAACCTCCTCACTCCCTCAAACGTGTGGTGGCCACTACTAAAATCTGGTGTGCCATTGTCTCTAAAACCAGAGATCAGGTATTTAGTTTTGGACTCATTGATCTGGAGTCCAACAGAAGCTGAAAACTCTACAAGCGGATCAAGTATTTCTTTCACTCCGTTGCTATTCAGTCCAATCACGCATATGTCATCTGCATATGCAAGCACTTGATTGGACTGGCGATATAAGATGTTGCGCTGAGGTGTTTCAGTTTTACGAAAGATGTACTCCAACATGAGATTAAAGAGTATCGGGGACAGAGCATCTCCCTGCCGAATACCCGAGTTAACTGCAAAAATTGTCGATAGCCTGTTCTCAACTTTAACACAGCATTGAGACTGCATCACTGTCATCCTACACAGTCGTACCAATTTTGTTGGCATTCCTAGGTATTCCAGGGCAGACCACAAACTCTCTCGATTGATCGAGTCGTAGGCCTGCCAGAAATCCAGGAAAACCTGATGTACGGAGATGGATGTCTCATAATATTTAGATAGAATCATCCGCAGCGAAAAGACCTGATCAGTGACTGATCGATTCGGACGAAATCCTCCCTGATAGTCACCAACCAAGCCCTCCGCCAGAGGAGTGATTCTATCCAATAAAATGTATGACAGTAACTTGTATGCTGTGCAAAGGAGAGCTATACCGCGATAATTCTCACACTTCAAGCGGTCTCCCTTCTTGAAGATGGGGCATATCGCGGCCACTTTCCATTCATCAGGCATAACTTCGGTTCGCCATACTAATCGAATAAGGTCGAAAAGACAGTTCCACAAAGTATCCCCTCCGAATATCAAGAGCTCCGAATTAATGCAGTCCACTTCAGGTGAGCGGTTTCGTTTCATTCTCTGCATGGCCTTAGTAAATTCCTCATGGGATGGCTCCTCAGTGCAAATCTCCGCAGACTGTTTTAGAGGTGGCTCAACACCAGTCTGTGACGCATGATGAACATCAAGCAGCTCAGTAAAGTGTCCACTCCATGCGTCAAGTACTGCGTCGATGTTGACACAGAGGTTTCCATCCCGGTCCCGAATGGCGGTTGACGAAGGCCGGAAAGTATGGTGCAATCCAGTAATTCCTTTAAAGAAATTACGTGAACTACGCTCATTGCTGAGTTGTTGTACTTTCAGAACCTCGGCCTTCCACCATTCTCGCTCTTCCGTCTACAAATCCGCTTCGCTGCCCTTCTTGCAAGAGCTGCCTTGTTTTTCCTTACGATTGTGAGACGTTGTTGCACTTCATTATGGGCTATATTTTGTTGCTCAACTGCAAGACGACATTCGTCATCAAACCAATCATTCTTGGGTCTCACTTTCACTATACCTAAAGTCTGTTGAGCAGCACTGACAACCGAAGTTTTCAGTACCTCCCAGACAGAGTTCACGCAGTCAGACTAGTAATTAGCTCCCTCAATGTTGTCGCTGACAAGATCCTGATATCGTTTCTTTTGATCTTCATTTATCAGACCTTCACAGTCGAAACGTTCCATCCGTTTCGCTGTGTTCCCCGACCTGTACGAAAACTTCCACCGTAGCTTTGCAGCGACCAAATAATGATCGCTGCCTACGTATTTGGTTGCTGACCGATAAGTTCTCACATCCTGCACAACCCGAGCTCCCCCTTTTGAAATTAACACGTGGTCAATTTGGCTCCGGGATGTTTTGCGAGGATGTGTCCATGTCTCTAGGTGTATCTGTTTGTGAGGGAAGAATGTGCTTGCTACTCTAAGATCATGAGCAATTGCAAAGTACATCATTCTCTCACCATTATCGGTCGCAGTTTCGTGTCGGGAGTACGGACCTATGTTTTCACACAAGTCGGCCTGATTTCTGCCAGCTCTAGCATTAAAGTCCCCAATTACCATTCTAACATCGTGTTCGGGTATAGATCCCATCAGATCGTCCAAGTGATTGTAAAATGAATCTTTATCTTGGGGCTGGCTGACTTCTGTGGGCGCATGTACACAAATTATCGACAGGTTGGCTAACTTCATGCGCAGGCGAAGCATACACAATCGGTTATTGACTGCTTGAAAATCCAAAACAGCCTTCTTTACCTGCGGCCCAAGAAGAAATCCAGCTCCAAGATTTCCGAGGTCATCTCCACTGTAGAACAACGTATAGCCCTGAGACACATGGTCTCCACTTTGAGGCCAGCGAGTTTCTTGAAGAGCAACGAGTTCCAGCCGATACTCTTTCATGCACGTGATTAGACCCTCCAACGCTCCTGGTTTTCTAAGTGATTGCACGTTCCACGTGCCGATCCTAAATCTCGTATCCGGGTACTTGAGCGGGGGTCCGGTGTTGTTTTGGCGGTATCCATTTTTCTTTTTGTTGATTTTATAAACAGTTGATTTTTTTTACGGATGCGGGTCGTCAGCCCAGCGATCCAACCGTTTAGTCGCCTCCTACGACAAGCAAAGGATACTGTGGTGGTATTCTTAGGAAACATGTTCGTGCAATTTAGATTTACGAGACATGTGAGTGCCCCCCGACCACAGGGGCCAAGCTAATATGTGAGTTATATATAGAACCTGTCAGTGTCACTGATCGGAGAGTTCTACTTTCCAACTATTAATTGGATTTACGTAAATGGAATGGATGCAATTGGGTGTTCTGAGATGGTATAATGATAAACTAATTAATCCGAATTCGACCTCATATATATGGCGTGCAGAATCGGAGTCATCGTTAATATCGGTAAAACGGATTTGTATATCAGTGCACTCCTAATCTAGCGGGTAACGACGGATAAGGCAATTAAAAGTCATAACAGTGAGAGGGTTACGAGAGTGTTGAGAGAGTCTGGTACCCCCTACGTGGTTCAATATAAATGTAGTGGATGGTAGTAGCTAGTAGAGCAGGAAACACATGACGCGGTGTAATTTTCAGGTATTAGAGGGGTTAGTTGTCGGTGGTGAGATTATACAGCGCTAGTTTCTACCGGTGGTAGTGGCGATGGAGGCCTGGGAACTGTTTGATGTTTTTCTTCTACACAGGCGTCTTATGCCCCAGATGCCTATAATTAGTATGCCACTCCAAAATATTTTATCACCAACGTCGCGATTTGATTTTCCAATTCAGTTGCTATTGGCGACTCAGCGACCCTTAGCATACATCCCTCGAGCAGCCCGGATCCCTGAATCTTATGTGGTTGAACAGTCACATATAACGTCTACTATTGTTTCATTGGGATATGGCGCAATCCACTGGTTGCAACTTGCTGTTGCATGCCATATCGATTTCCTTTTACCGCTGCAATAGGGTTAGTTCGCATTGTCCTTGGGGAGTCATTGTATTTCATGCTTTTATACACATGACTGAGATCGTAAAGATTGTGGCCTGGGATGGTAATGAAGCCTGGTATTTAGATCTTCCAAGTTTCTCAAAACTAGACTCAATTAGAGTATGCTGAGTAATATTCCTGAAGTTGTGACATTTCGGTTCGTAGGTGCTTTTGTTGGTTTATTAAATTATTTATTGAAGTTTGGGTGAAATTTGTGTTGTGTTTGGCTAACTTGACATTATTATCGATCAACGTTGTTGTATTTTTTATAAGTGACAATAGATGGTGTTCGTTGTTTTTAATTTTTTCGAAATGATTTTCATAGTCACTTGCGTGAGTATTCCAAATATATCACCTAATATGATGCCAGTCGCGTCTCCGAAACCACGTCACACACATTTTTGATCTTTGTTACTTGCTAGTATTAGTTCGTTATATGCGATTAGATTCCTTAATAGCCATTGTAATTGGTTGAGAATATTGTAATTAGACAAGAGTATCTCGTTACATAGTGCCTGAATTTTTTCGTGAGCTAGTTTGACGTTTTTGGTTTCATCCCAGTGATAGCTCCGGTTGTATTGAATTACTAGGGTCCATTCCATGCCGATAGACTGATTAAACAGGTGTAATTGGATGTCAGCTTTTCCGAGCCCTAGCAGACAGTAAACTGTGAGCATTGTTAATGCTACCATATTCAGTTTTCCTATACGGTTTTGACTCTCCTGCTTGGTTGTCGTCTATAGGAGCGTCACTAAGATTCTGACCGGAGACTAGACTAATTGACTAGATACATCATTTTTGAGTGTTTCATCTGTAATCAGAGGAATTTTTTGTGCTTTTAGTGTTGCCTCTGATAGCTCTTCAATAGGTAATTTGCATAATTTGTTTATTGGCCGCTTGTATGTCATGCGCTTTTACATTTAACTGTGGCTGTTCGTACCAAATTATCTGATCCAATATGGGTGTCAAGAACCTGTCCCAATTTCCATCGGGTGGCCGGTTGTTGTTCATCTTTTAATAGAACAAAAGCATTTACTATTAAATTTGGTTGAATGGTTATCCACTTTTTCCTTTGATCCAGTTGATGTAGATATTCTGATGACCACCGTTTCAGCAATTTTGCATCATTTTCTCTACTAAATGCCACCGGGTTCGTAGACCCCGAGTCAAAAACGATCTGGTGTCAGTACTGCTAAATTCGTCGTTGGTGTTGGGAGTTAGACGACAACTGAGCATTACCTCGATTTGAGTGAGTATGCGGTACATAGTTCCTCAAAGGTGAGGGTTATTTCTCCAATCGCTCTTTTGAGTTGAAATTTCACTGATTTTACTCCCGCCTCCCATAGCCCTCCAAAGTGTGAAGTATAAGGTGGTATAAAATGCCAGTTTGTTCCCTCTTCGGTCAATTTAGCTGTTAGGTCGCCTGGTAGTGATGTCATTGCCGTTTGATGGAATTTTTTGATTCTGGCGTTAGTCTTGATGGTGGTAATCTGCCCATTAATTGCTCCATGTTGGTTTGTTTTTGCCGGAAACATGTTACGCATGTAATAATAATTTGTCTTACAGCGCGTCTGCCGCCAATGATCCAATACTTATTCCTCAGGAGTATAATTCATCGCGCGTAACAGCCCATTGTCATCGAATAATTGGGTTTAATGATGCTAATTTGCTGTCCTTGTGTAGCTTCCTTGATTTTTTTATGCATTCGATATCCTGGCTGAAATCTTGCCTTTTCAATTATTGTACTGTTAGTGACTCCTTGTTGATATCTTGTTAAATACATCTGAGAGAAAATGAGATTCTTTTATCATGGTCGCTTTCAATCTACTTTCTCTTCAAGTTCCGGTAGCAGTTGCTTCTGTTTTTCTTGTAACCCGTCATCTGAGTTGCTAGCCAAGACTGTCTCCCAGTGCAATGTTGTTGTTGTTTGGAACTGCGGCCCGTGCCACCATAAACTATTATTGATGAGTTCGGTTGGTGTTATACCACGTGAAGTTATCTCCGCTGAGTGATCTTCCGATTTAATGTGTTTCCATGTTGTCTTCTTGATGAAGAAACATTCTGTTTGCTACGAATATTTTAAAACATTCGTGTGATAATGGAATCATCATGCGTATGTTTCAACGTCCTAATGTTGCATGATATTTCGAACGTGTTTCAATAATTTGCTAACAATACAGGTGCGTTTAGCTCGAGACGAGGGATACCCGATACCCAGTTATCAATGTTGCGGCAATACACAATTGTCCTCACTTTTGTCCTTCTGTTCTGGTATTCAGCCATCTCGGTATTTTTATTTTTGAAATTTCGATTAGCTCGTCCTTGTATCTAAGCCACTTGTTTCGTATTTTTTTCTGGTAACTGGTCATTCCAATTTATTCCGATCATCCACACTTTCTGTATCATAATTTTGGCCATAATTGTTATTGATGACAGTCATCCTACAGGGTCAAATAACTTTGATGAATCTGATAGCAATGATCGTTTTGTGGGCTGGTCGGTATAGGTAACTGCAAGTGGGCTATATCAAACTCAAAACAGTCTATTTGAGGGTTGTCCTTAGAGTTTTGATGCAGTCGTTTAGTTTGATTTGAATGTTTCTATCGGCCAGTTGGTCGTGAGGAATATATCTTGTTATTTCGATCTTGTTGGATGTCCATTTTCTTAACTGAAATCCACCTTGGGCTGTGAGCTCTCCTAATTATTTTAGTGCTATTAGTACCTCCTCCACACTGTTCATGCCTTAAAAGTCTGTTAAGATGATGTTAGCTGTTGTGGGATGGGTACAGGCTCCTTCTTAAGCTAGTTGTAATAGTGCTCTTACTGCCAAATAGCTGCGCCTGCGGAAGTTCCATACATACGTTACTTTAATCTGTATGCATTGACTGGCTGAGAACGATCGCTTCTCCATAATATTCGTTGATAGGCTCGGTCCCTTTTGTTTATCCATACTTGACGATACACTTTTTCGATGTAGGCGATCATCACAACTTTGTGTTTTCGCCAACGTAGTAATATATCGGTAAGCTATCATTTAATGATATTCCACTCGTTGTTTTGGAGGATGAGTCAAACACTACTCGAAGTCTGGTTGTTGTGCTTGCTTCTTTAATCACACCATGATGAGGTATTTAATATGTGTTTTCAGCTTATTCGTCGTTCCTTCTTTCCTGGATCAACTCCATGTGGTTTAAATCGATGTATTTCTACATGAATTTATGATAAAGTTGTTTGTAGTTTGAATCTTTCATAAATCTTCTTCATGATTCCCCTAGCGTGTTGGGGTTGTCTTTGAATGGAATGCTTACTATAAATTTTTCGTGTTCCACGAGCAACTTCAATAGCTCCTCGATTGCTTTAGTGTTCACCATTGTTGTTCTATTAATACCATCCGTGTTGCCCATACTGCCAATTATTATTTAGTCAAACTCCATGTTTTGCGCAATCGGTTCCTGGTATCCACCTTTGATTATGCTACTATAGTTACAATCTGCTTCGAGTACCAGGTCAATTGGTTGAGGTTTGTTATATTGTGGATCCACAAGTTCTATATTTTGAAGATGGATCGCACAACAATTCGATGAACTGATGTTTGAACCTTATTCCTCCAAACGTAACTGTTCAGTGCATGTCCTCAAGTGTAACGAATGACGGGATCTGTCTGCTTCGGTCGCACCATGTCACGTCGGACAACCGATTTCGATGCTATGGTACCCATAATAAATGTGCGTTGCTGTCAACGATAAGAACAGTGAACTTGCAACATAGGTATTCTTGCAGCAGTTTTCACATCTGATTTTCACTCAGGAGATGAGCCACACTCTGCCCCTCCCCCTCTCGATGTATACGTAATTTCTCTAAGGTTTCTCACCTCTTTTCTATGTTGTCCAGCTGTCTCAATGCTATCCCAAATATAATGTCGCATGACGGGATTTTCACCCATCATCAGCTCTGAAATTTCTGAGCTGGCTTAATTTTCTTCTTCTCTGGAATCTACCTCTATCTCTGGAATATCTTCCAAGTCCAGCTTGCGCAGATTTATTGACCAAGTGGTTTAGTGGCATGTCTAATGGCTAAATGATATTGCTCGGTTTCCTTCGCTTCTACATAGATGAATGTTCCGAAAAATACCCAACCATTTATACCACTTATCAAATGGTTTAAAAATTGGTACACTCACTCATACGTTCCTGCTATTGCTGCAGAACTGCAAGATGACGTTGAAGCCTCCTCCCAATGTTCAGGAATCTGGTTTAGTATTAATGGAATAGCCCGCACTGCTTATACATTTAAATCAACTATACCTATATTTGTTAGAATTATTTTAGCGCAAATTAGAAACTAAGAAGGATTTATATTATGAAGCAAAATCCCGCAAATCAGCCGGAACACACATAATGTGTATATATTAAAACGTGCTTAGAATAACCGATTAATTTAATTCTGTACAGATAAACCATGCCCATCACCTCATACAATCCTCTAATTATGAATGAAATAATATTATTTCATCCGCACAACATAATTTTTTTTTATAGCGCTGCATTCACGGTATATATACTCGTAAAATTGTTCATCGTAAAATCCTTAATTCATTCATTTATACCCTGAAAATTAATTACGTCATAAAAACGTACAAAAAACGAGAATTACCCTAGAAACAAAAAATTATAATTATGTTTCGCGAATATTAATCAATATGAAGGTTTGGTCCCCTACAGACAAAATAATGAGCAAAAAACAATGACTTTTTCATCCCATGCACAATACAATAATATTAAATTTGGCGATTAATGAAAAAAAAAATTAAATTTTTAATTTTTGTTTTCCCCCTGAGGGCTGATTTTCTCCACCTGCCCCATTAAAAGAGGTAAAACCAATGAAACACGTGAAAATAATGTTGAAACGTGTGAACCATCGCTGATTGTATATAAAGGCTGGCCAACAACTGTTTTATTTGTGACTGAATCAACTCACCCTGCTGCAGTAACGACGGGGTTTCCTGACTAGCGAGACTAAACAAGAATTTATAATGGCCTTAGCAATGCCAAAATACATTCTCACAACAACTTAAAATTGAATTCGAAAATATCGCTGTCCTATAGCTCATCCACAGGATGTTGCGGGCCACTGGGACTATTTTCAAAACAATTTTTAAATGCTAAAAGGAAATACTCAGCATTCGTGAACGATTTACTACCTTCTATACATTTAGCAATAAAACGATTTATATATGATTTTGAAGGTCGGGACTTCATAATTTACACTGATGACAAACCTATGGCAAGAACAAAATTTACAAGGAAAAAGCTACCTCAGGTGAGACTCCATTCTTTGACTACAACACAATCATCACAAAAATCAGATCTAAAACTGAAAAATTTTAATTCTGATTCCACATGTTCCACTTCAATAATGAAACTGGAATAGTTCTAACTAGTTAGATTGGAATTCTACAGTTCTGCCTAAAATGCAAAGTACAGACCGACAAAATCAGTGCATGAAGAATCCGAACATATCCCTTTAGGTATCGTAAGACCATCTAATGGATACACATACGTTTTAACTTGCCTTCGAACGTTTATTCGAATCGAGGCAAAAAATTTCGCGATGTTAACAAAACCTTTATGGGCTCACAATTAATTCAGATTATTTCATACCACCAACAATCTAATAATTTAATAATTTAATACCTTAATAATTTATGGATTAATTAATTAATTTATTAGTTTAATAATTTATTGATTTATTATTCATTGATATTTTAATTAATTAACGATTTTATTAATTTAATAGTTTAATATTGTAATAACCTAATAATTTCGTGATTAATTAATTAATTGATTGATTTATTAGTTTGTTAATTAATTAATTTAATAATGTTTTTATTTAATAATTAATAGTTTATTTATTTAATAATATATTAATTGAATAATTTATTAATTCATTAATTTATTAATTAATGATTTTAGCAGTTTATTAATTAAAAAATTTATTAATTAATTAATTTATTAATTAATTTATTAACTTCTAGTTTATTAATTTAATAATTTTTGTATTTAATAATTTATTAATATAATAATTATTTTTTTATTAATTCATTAATTTATTAATTAATTAGTTAATTAATTTAATAATTTATTATTTAATTCATTATTTTATTAGTTTATAATTTATACATAAACGAAGAAACAACACCAGTGTTTCCAAATGCTACCGAAGGAAACACCCTGGCAAGCGGTGACGGTAACTGGACGAAGTATGAGGGAACAAACCTAAAGAACGACCAAAAAACGGAGTAAGCGGCTGAGAAAGATATAGGGCCAAACTTATGCACAGGTGCGTAACTTAAGAAAATCCAAGAAAAGGTTGATCCGGAATCATCTAAGACGCAAGTTAAATCAGTCCGTCGAACTAAGATGGGGGATGTTCCAAAAATAAAAGTCGAAATGGGACATGGTGGCAAGTTACGAAAATGTACTGAGGAAGAAGAAATCGGAGATGAACCAACATCTTCAGTGATGAAAGGGAAACCATCGGATGATGATTGACGCTGCAAAAGTTACGGGGCGAAAAAGAAGTAGGACCCAATATGGAGGCGAAATAAGAGACACCATCCTGAAGTAATGCGAAGAGCGGTTCCAGGATTGAGTGATGTCTGATAGAGCAGAGGAGGGATTCAGTGGGAGTCAGTCCCACACAGGCAGTCCCACAATCTCTTTTTTCTAAACTTATTAATTTAATAATTTGAAATTTAATAATTTTTAATTATTAAATTATTAAATTAATTTATTTACTTATTTAATAATTTACTAATTTGTTAATGCAGTAATTTAATAATTTATCGGCTAATTAATTAAATAATTATTTCATAATTTATTAATTTACTAATTTTTAATTAAAAATTTTAATGATTAATCAATTAATTTTTATAATTTTAGGATTAAAAAATTTTGAAATTTGGAAATTAAATTATTAAGGGTTTTAAATTTTATGAAATTCGAAAAATAAAAGATTGAGGATTATAAATGTGTATAAAGAAGTTGGAAAATTAAAACAAGAATAGTTCAGAAATTGAAGTTAAAAATGTTTTATGAAAATGAAAAATTTAATTGTAAAATTAAGATATTTAAAAATTTTAATTAAAATTCAAAAATTTCGAAAATTAAAAATTTCTAAACAGATTTGGAAAAATTTAGAAATTTTATAATCAAAAATGTTGAACAAATTGAATTGTCACACTTCACTAATATTGAAATTGTGAAATTTAAAAATTTAAATATGGAAAATATAGAAATTAAATATTTAAAGTATTTGATCTCTTGATCAAATTTTAAAGTTTAGAAGTCAATATAATACTTAATTCGTAGAAATCAGGTAATTTAGAAATTTAGAATTACGAAATTTTAAAATCTTAAAAATAAACAACTTTCGAAATGGAGAATTGAAAAATTCAAAAATTATAATATCTGAAAATAATAATTTGCAAATATATATCAAGATATTTCTAAATTTAAAAATTATAAAGTTTAAATATAAAAAATTTAGATATTTAATATATAAAAATATGCCTAAAAATATTATAAAATTTTAAAATTTAAAAATATAAAAATATTTTTTAAAAATTGTAAAATTTAGAAATACCTATGTTTTAAGAAATTCGACAATCTAGAAAATCCAAACACATTTGGATAATAACAAACTTTACATTTAAATATTTAGAAATGAATATAAAATATTTTTGGTACTTATGCTAGAAAAATTTAAAATCGTTAATTTACAAAATAAAATGATAATTTTGGAAAATTATCAAGAAAAATCAGAAATCATCAAAATTTGAAAATTTAGTTATGAATTTTAAACTTTATAAATTTATGAACATAGAAATTTGAAATTTGTGGAATTTTAAAATTTAAAAATTTGAAAATTTTAATATGAAAGTGTATAAGGTAATTTGAAAATGTAGATATAAAATATTTAGAAATAAAAGTTTAAAACTATATATTAAAAAATTAAATATTTAACAGCCAGGGGATTTTAAAAATTTAAAAATTTTAAAAAATTGAAGTACTAGTTTGAAAATTTAAAAATTTCCAAAATTTGGGAAATCGTATCTCCAAAAATCTTTGACTTCAGTACTACCCATAGATTTTTTTTTTGAACATTACTTGCAACTTCTTTTATTTGGACCCCACTTGCCAAAATTAAGATAACATTAAATTATTTTAATAAACTTTATTTAAAATAAGTTCAATAGATACTGATTTCCTTACAAAGACACCAATAATTTATAATAAATCCACTCTATATTGAAATACAACTGCGGATTCTTATTAAAAACAAATCTATTTACATAAATGCTTTGCAATTTACCCTCCTAAACTGATTTATTTTGTGCACATAACGTATTTTATCAATCAATTTTCTTGTATAAATTAAACTTTGCGTATAAAATTGATTGTTAAATTTATAAAAAAAAATGTTTTAATAAAATTCGTCTCAACATTATAGTGGTAAGCAGTGGAAGAAAATTCAATAAAACTAGGATTTAAAATTTATTAGTCAATAATACAATTGTACAATATTGAACTGATATAGCAAACAAATTGCAAATTCAATTTGTCATTTTGCGTTACATTATATAGAATGTAATGTAGGATTTCTTTTTTCTTAAATTAATTTTAAAATTTTGTACATGAAGATGCAACTTATATACAGCACATGTATACCGGAAATGAGATGCAGTACGGCAATTCCACTGTGTCTGGGAATGGTGTAAATTATAAAATATATTATTTGCATTTTTATAATCAAATTGTAGTTATATATATATATATATATATATATATATATATATATATATATATATATATATATATATATATATATATATATATATATATATATATATATATATATATATGTATATATATATATATATATATATATATATATATATATATATATATATATATATATATATATATATTACAATTCACCTATAGTTACTAGCTGTGCACTATATAGTACATACATATAAAACTGTACGTACATACTAGTTCTAGAGTTGCTATGAGTCTCTATAAAATATATTCACAAATTTTTTTGCTGTTTGGTTATATTTCATACAAAAATATTATTTTAAAAAAATAAATAAATTCGGAAAACCTCTACACAAACTATGTATAATAAAAGTTTGGTGAACTGGAAAATGGAAAATGAAATAATATAAAATTTTGTGTTTTATGGTGTTATGAAATAAAGCAAAAAAAAAAACATTTGAAACCTCGAGTTTTTTTTCGGGCTTTGTTTAGCTCCATATTCAGAGTGATTTGTATACGAGCATGAAGTATCTATGGAGTTTTTATGGAACGGTATGCCAAAATAATTATCAAATGTCAGATTAATTTACACAAAATTTTAAAACTTAAAACTATAAGACAATTTACTAAAAGTAATGATTAAAAACCCAATTAAACTTAAAAAAATTAATTTATAAACTAAATAGTTGAAATTTATAATAATTCGTAAATAGTTTACGTTTACAGAAACAGCCACCATATGGGAAAACAAATAGCCACCACCATATATGAATTTATAAATTTAAAAATACATACATTTTTTAATTTACTTAATTATAAGTCGAGAAATGTATAAATTAGTAATTCAATTAATTAATTAATATATTAATTTAAGAAAAAATATTAAATTATTATTTTATTAAATTAATAAATAACTTATTAAACACTCGAATTAGTATACTAAAGATCAATATACTAAATTAAAGTATTTAATTTGTATATACTTGATCTCCGAACTTTGTTGAACAATTCTTAACACGTTAGTATGACGTTCAAACTTTACTTCTTAAAAATTAAATAGCTATATGCACTGCATTTTAAATATTTATTGTTGACATGTCTTTGACTAGCTCTTAATTTTTGAATGATAGAAAGTTACCATAACGTTTTATTATATTAACAAGTCGCGTGTGGTCTAAACTACAACTTCTTTTTTACTAACTTCATTAATTATTACATTTTAACAGTTCCTCTACTACACATTTAATTTGCAATTACTAATCAAATGTTCAATTATTGCTGGTACGATTACTGAATGTGTATACCTAATATACAAATGGATACAAAATATAATTCAAGTAAGTAATAAAAATTTATAAACTAAATCTAAATTCATTTTACCAACTGATTGATCAGCTACATCACCAATATAAATGTATCACTTAATTAAAATTTTGATTTAATAGTTTAATTATTTATTAATTTAAAAAATTGATTGTACTATTAATTTATTAACTGATCAATTGATTAATAAAATAATTTATTAGGTTTTAGATTTATTAATTATTTAATTTTGACTATATTAAAATTCGTTAATCTTCTTAAATATATAAATATATAAAATTGTTAACTTTATAAAGTCTAGAAATGTATAGATTTATTAATTTAATTATATCGAAATTTACTAACTTATGTATGTTTTAATTTATTAATTTATAAATTAATAAAATAATAAATATTTAAATTAATTTATAAATTTGGTAATTTAATTATTAATTAATATATTTGTTTAATAAATAGTATTAAATTATTATATTAGTAAATTTATTCAAATGAATTAAAATTATATTAAATATTTAAATTAATTTTTTAGGTTTTAAATTTATTAGTTATTTAATTTAATTATTTCTGAATTTATTAACTTAAATACGTTTTGCTGTATTAATTTATTGTAACTTATCAATTTATTAATTTATAAATTTTTAAATATATGAAAGTATTGAATTTAAAAATTTATTCATTCTTTTAATTTACTAAATTATAAGTGTAGAAATGTAAATATTATATAAAAAAAAATTTAAAAATAACAAAATAATAAATATTTAATATATTAATATATTTGGTTATTTATTTATGAACTAATATATTAATTTAATAATTGAATAATTTAATAATAATTCAATTATTCAATTATTAAATTACTAAATGAATTTATAAATTAATAAAATAAGTTATTAATAAGTTTAAAAAATATAAAATAATAAACTAATAAACAATTGAATTTATAATTTATTTTAAATAAATGTAAATTATATTATATATTTAAATAAATAAATTATGAATTTATTATTGATTTAATAGTTGAATTATTTATTAGTTTATTGTTTATTAATTTATTAGCTTGTCAATTTTTTAATAAATAAATTAAATTAATTTATTAGGTTTTAAATTTATTAATTATTTAATTTTTAATATATAAATTTAAATCATTAATCTATTAAATTATTAATTTCTTAATTTTTAAATAAATGAAATTGTTGTTTGGTTATTTATTTTTTATTATATTATATTATATTATTAAATTATTTTAAATGTTTAAATTAATAAAATATTAAATGCATAAATGTATAACTGATTAAAATTATTGATTTAATAGTTGAATTATTTATTAGTTTATTGTTTATTAATTTATCTGCTTATCAATTGTTTAATAAATAAATTAGATTAATTTTATTAGGTTTTAAATTTATTAATTATTTAATTTATAATATATACATTTTAATCATTAATCTATTAAATTATTAATTTATAAATTTCTAAATATATAAATTTGTTGAATTTAAAAATTTATAAATTTTTTAATTTAAACGATGTTGAGAAATGTAAATCATTATTAATTTTTTAATTGAAATTTTTTATAAATTTATTAACTATAATTGAATTAATTTATTAATTAATTTTTAAATTGTTGTGTATTGTCAATGGTTGTTTGGGTTTGGAAGTCCTTTTTCAAAGAAAAACAATTTTATTTTAAATCTTTCACAATATATATTTTAATTATATTTATATTTTTTACTTTACTAATTTATTATATTATTTACTTATTTCCTTAATCCGAAATTTCTAACATTGGTACCGAAAATATTTAATCTGAGAGCAATCTAACTGAGTTTTTACATATTTATATTTTAAAAATTTAATTTATTCTTAAAAATTCTTAAAGAACTAATTTAACACCGTCTAAGTGGATAACACTTAAGATTTTTTTGTTTTCCCTTGTTTTGATGTTTTATTGTACTCTTAATTGAGCGTTTTTTACATGTTATATTTGGAGAAAATCGATTTGTGATGAAGTTTTATAAAAAAATATTTATTTTGAATTTAAAAACACAATTTACCAAAAGTAACCATTAAAAACCCAATTAAACTTAAAAAAATTAATTAATTCAATAAATAGTTCAAATTTTTAATAATTCTATAGTTCACGTTTACAGCAACAGCGCCAAATGGGAAAACAAATAGCCACCACCATATATGAATTTATTATTTTTTAATTTACTTAGTTATAAGTCTAGAAATGTATAGATTTATTAATTTAATTATTTCAACATTTACTAATTGATTATGTATGTTTTAGTTTATAAATTTAATAATAAATATATAAATTAATAAATAAATTCGGTAATTTAATTATTAATTAATATGTTTATTTAATAAATAGTATTAACTTATTATATTATTAAATTATTCAATTAATAAATTTAAAAAGTATAAAATTATAAATTATTAAACAATTGAATTTATAAAATTATTTAAATTAATAAATTATTAAATAAATAAATGTGCAATTTAATAAAATTACTGATTTGATAGTTTAATTATTTATTAATATGATAATTTAAGTAATATAATTCTTTATTAATTTATTAATTTAGGGAATAGTATTAAATTATTCAATAAATAAATGCATAACTTAATAAAATCATTGATTTAATAGCTTAATTATTTATTAATATAACAAATTAATAATTAATTAATCTATTGTATTTTTAATTTATTATGTTTTAAATTTATTAATTTATAAATTTTTAAATATATGAAAGTATTGAATTTAAAAGTTTATCAATTTTGTTAATTTACAAAATTATAAGTCTAGAAATGTAAAGAATTTATAAAAGAAATATAATTTATAAATTTAAAAAAAAAAAAAATAATAAATATTAAAATTAATATATTTGGTCATTTGTTTATGAACTAATAATAATAATAAAACATTGTTTAAAGGATATTACTGGCCGAAAATACGATATTAATAAATTTAAGAAATATAAAATAATAAACAAATGAACAATTGAATTTATATTTTTTTTTAATAAATAATAATAAATTGAATAGTTTAATTATTTTTTAATATAATAGTTTATTAATTTATTGTATTATTAATTTATTTTAACTTATCAATTTATTAATAAAAAATAATTAAATTAATTTATTAGGTTTTAAATTTACTAATTATTTAATTTTTATTATTTTATATTATATTATTAAATTATTTTATATATTTAAATTAATAAATTATTAGATACAGAAATGTATATCTTAATAAAATTATTGATTTAATAGTTGAATTATTTATTAGTTTATTGTTTATTAATTTATTAGCTTATCAATTTTTTAATAAATAAATTAAATGAATTTATTAAGTTTTAAATTTATTAATTATTTAATTTATAATATATAAGTTTTTTAATTTAAACGACGTCTAGAAATGTAAATCTTTATTAATTTATTAATTTTTATTTTTTATAAATTTATTAACTATAATTATATTAATTTATTAATTGATTGTATTAGAAATGTATTAAATTATTATTAATATTTAATTTTTATGCATTGCCAATTATTGTTTGGGTTTGGAAGTTCATTTTCAAAGAAAAACCATTTTATTTTAAATTATTCACATTAAACTAGTATTTTAACTAGTTTAAAAAATTTTATAATTATATTATTAACAATTAATTTCTTAGATCTTTAGCTCTAGAATTTTGAATATGTTTATTTATTAAAAATCAATACATATTTGATTTTTTACGGTCACTAATAATATTAACTAAATTTTTAGAATTTTTTAAGCCGATATTTTTTATGTTAATTCAAAGATTTCAGTTTATATAAATTAAAAACCAATTGAAGCGCCTATTTGGTAAATAAAATCTATGCGACTACAATATAAATATTTATGGCTTTTCTACAGTCATAGTTCTGGCAAAAATAGGTTAAAAATGAGGAAAATATTGTTAAAAACGGGCTAATACATACATAACAAAATTATTCAATTATTAAGTTATCAAATTAATAAATCAATAAATTTATTAATTAATAAAATTCTTTATTATAATAAATCAATAAATTAATTTACAAATGAATTTATAAATTTATTAATTAATAAATAATTAAATAAATAAATGTATAAATTAATAAAATTATTGATTTATTATATTATTTATTTATTTCCTTAATTCTAAATTTCTAACATGTACATATGGTACAGAAAATATTTAATCTGAGAGCAATCTAACTGAGTTTTTAAATTTATATGTTGGAAATTGAATTAATTCTTAAAAAAACTTAAGGCACTAATTTAAACCCGTTTAAGGGGGATAACACAATCCCATAAAATTTTATAGTTTTAACGAATATCGTGTTCGTGTTATTTAAATTACATCGATTTGTACTCTTAATTGAGCGTTTTTCACTTGTTATTTTTTGAGAATATGGAGTTTTATGAGAAAAATATTTATTTTGAATTTAAATTGAAGGGAACAGAATCAAGATTTGTATAAAACTAAGTCAGAAAGATTCGATTGTCTTGCCATACCTATAGTGACCCACACTTGATTTATGTATCACCAATTAAGCTCGAAGTGCGCCTATAACATCTAAATTTTAAATTTAACTTTCTTCGTAGCCACATTAGACTCAATGTTTAAATAGATCAAATTCGTTCTGTTCAACCATGTTAATTGGCAATCGCGCTTTCAGTTCGATTCTTGCTCTTGTGAACAGCTTTTAAATAAATTGTATCGGTCATCCAGTGATGACCATCACTGTTCCCATTTTAGTGTTTTAAATTCCCGCCACTATTTCATTTATTTCGTAATTCTCTCAGAACGTGATTCTGCAGCCCAGAGACAATGGTGAAGAGACGTCGGTGAAAATGGCGTCGGAAAGGAAGGCTTTTACCCGCTAATGATGTGGTCGTTTTCCAAAAGAATATATGAGATGCTGCATTCATCAACGAACCAGATTACACCACAACCACCGCACAGTGACGTGCTTTTTGATGTGGCGAGATTAGAACTCCGTGGTTAATAACACGAGTAGTACAAATAGTACGAGATTCAACACTCTGGTTTCTAGGTGAGGATTGATTACTAACAATAGTCAATTCAAATAAAATCTCTATTGTGCCACAACTTGGAGGAATTCAAGAGCAAATTAAAAGTGTATGAGGAAGTAATACTGGGGTATAAACAACGACCACGATATGATCCAAATAAAACCGTATCCGACCGAGCCCGAATGGATGGAACTGATGTTATAAATGTATTGAGTAAGGAGTTAGGACACACCAGAAGAGAATTCAGAAACAAAGAAAGAGGTCCGGAATGATATAAGTGGAATCTTTAAGGGCATTTATCTCGCTTTCAAATAAAATAGTCTGGAAACGAGTATAAGAAGGCAGCTACCATGATAGGTAATAGCCACAAACAATTGTGAAATGCCTAAACATCGGCAGATATCAAAGACCATTGGAAATTATGATTATCTATAAGGGTTCGCCCCTGTGGTCGGGGGGCACTCACATGTCCCGTAAATCTAAATTGCACGAACATGTTTCCCAAGAATACCACCACAGTATAATTTGCTTGTCGTAGGAGGTGACTAAACGGTTGGATCGCTGGGCTGACGACCCGCATCCGTAAAAAAAATCAACTGTTTACAAAGGCAACAAAATGAAAAATCACTGAGGAACCATCCTATGAGGATTCACTAAGGCCATGCAGAGATTGAAACGAAACCGCTTCTTGATATTTGGAGGGCATACTTTGTGGAACTGTCTTTTCGAATGCCAACAAAATTGGTACGACTGTGTAGGATGACAGTGACGCAGTCTCAATGCTGTGTTAAAGTTGAGAACAGGCTATCTGTCCCCGTTACTCTTAAATCTCATGTTGGAGTACATCTTTCGTAAGACTGGAACACCTCAGCGCAACATCTTATATCGCCAGTCCAATCAGGTGCTTGCGTACGCAGATGACATATGCGTGATTGTACTGAATAGCAACGGAGTGAAAGAAATACTTCATCCGCTTGTAGAGTTTTCAGCTTCTTTTGAACTCCAGATTAATGAGTCCAAAACGAAATACATGATATCTGGTTATTGGGAGAATGGCACACCAGTTTTTAGTAGTGACACCTACACGTTTGAGGAGGTTAGGAGGTTCAAATATTTGTGTTCCCTTATCACTCACGATAACAATGTGGGTGGGGATATTAAGGATATTAAGGTTGCCAGCCGCTGGCAGTCGTGCCTTGTATCTTCTAAGGCCACTGCTAAAATCTAAACACTTACCAAGTGCCGTGAAGCTGAAACTTTACAAAGCGTTTAAAAAGCCCGTTGTTATGTTTAGATGTGTTAGGTCACGCTAGCTTGGTCACGTTCTGCGTGCTGATCCGGAACGAATTGTGAAGCGATCTCTGAAAGAAGAGCCACCATATGGTAGGCGCAGAGGTCTTGCAGGCGACTATGGTTCCACGATATACAGAACGACTTGGCCTCTTGAGATTGTCTTAGACAGTATGAAGACCATGCTCAGGATCGAAATCGTTGGAGCCAAATAGTTGACTTAGTAAGGGGCGAGTAATGGCCTTTAAAAAACTGATTATTATTATTATTATTATAAGGGTTCGCCTAATGAAGCCTTTAAGATGCGATTTGCGCCATCGGACGAGACTCCCATTTACCAAAAGCCTCGCACACTTTTAACATTGAAAAATGAAATAATAAGAAATTAGGTGGTGGAATGGATACGAGACGGGAAGGTTAAACCCAGCTAGTCGCAGCTCACGAGTCAAGTGGTATTCGCCCGAGATTTTAGGATGATACATTAACCACATTTTGGGACAACTGTGGCTCGACGTTATCGTTCCCTTCTCTGCGGACGAAGTGACATATACTAATGCAAGTAAAGTGGGTTTGGCTGCAGTTTTGTTACAGAGCGGAGTAGAAGACAGCCAACTGCATTCAGTATTTTAGAACTGCACCAAAACGATCCTAAAACGATGGCCGTTTAAGGCATCTCACCACCTCGAAAAAAGGTTACAGATATGTGCTTTGTGTGTGATGGACTGGTTTACAAATTATGTTTGGGTTTATCCGACAGAAATCACACCATTGAAAGACTGATCCAGAAAGCCTTTTTTGAGAAACCGCAGGTTATCATATCAAATCGAAGTGCCATGTTCACTACCTCCCGAAAAACCTGAAGAATGGAGGAACTTTGTGTGGACATTGTACAGGTCAACAACTCATACAACCGTAACCATAAAAATAAACAAAGCACTCCTAGCAGAATTCCACTAAAACGTTAGATTACGAAATGACACCTGTTTGCTAATTTCCATCTCACTGCATCTAACACTTCTTCCACCAACAGAAAATATTTTTTTACTGAACTGAATAAATTGAATTACAGTAAACTTCAAAAATTAAGTAAATTAACTAAAAAAAAATGCAATCAATAAACGTTTTAATGCGTTACACTGTAATCCAATACGAAAAAAAATTCAAATCGAAAAAATCCAATTGGCGGTAAATATTTCGCACGATTGCTCAAAGATGTCTCATACATCGCGTGTATTCAGCATTATTTTTTTATAGTTTTCATTCGCTTATGTATTATATCGTTATCTCGCCCGCACACCAATCACTCAACAATTGGGTAAAAAAAAGATGTATATATAAAATTAGCTATACATCTCGTTTCGTCTCATTGCGTATAGAGAAAGATAGTTGTATATATTTGTAATTCGTATCGTTCGTACTCATGAATGAAATTTTTATTTTTTATAATTCAGTAGACTTTTGTAAAGTGACAGCTGTCAGATGTGTTTTTGTTATTAAATCGAAAAATCGGTCCGAGGCAAATAATTTTTTTTTCCAATATTTTTGCTTTTATCGTGTGTTTATTAATTACAAGAGTTTTATTTTTTTTTGTTTTTTTGGGGATTTATAGTTGCATTAATTCTCATTAAAAATAGTGTTTTGGGTATACAATATAGTAAATAGTGTGGCGACGAATAATATCGTAATCAGATTGCAACGCGCCAATGAGTGAATTCTGTTATTTTGTTTTGAGTGATTACATTGTGTATGTGTGTGTGTATAGTTTGAAAATCAACTAGAATAGTGTTTTGTGTTGAATGAAAATAGTTTGGTTTAAAATATAACAAAAAGTTCTATTTATAAACACCCCAGTGTATACTAAAAACAAGGTTAGTATTTATAGAACGCAATCGCTGTGTTTGTGTTGTTGTCGTCGTAAATTTTGATTGTGTCGTCACATCACAGTCTCTAATCGGCGAAATATTCGAAAAATGTAGCATCGGCGTGGTCGTCGTCCTAGTCCAATAAAATTCTTGTTGAGCTATACAAATTTATGCCAAGGCCATGAATATAGTGTACCAACAACAGCTTGACTAAAAATTTCGTTTCTGATAATTATCAACTGGATGGCATTGAACTTTGAGTTGTGTTGTGCAGTGGCTAGGGCTGGTTCAAAATATCTGTATTTTTATTCCATATGGCGAATGACGGTTGGGCCGAGAATAACTGTTTTCGGCCATAGATTCTGCAAAGGGGCATAGATGTGTTTATCTTCATCCCGATAGAGAATCCGGATGTAGAATTCCATTTGTAACCTGCCTCTATTAATTCCCGAATCATTTTAGCGCTGAAAGCGTCTAATTGACACAGCTTGGAACTTTCATGCCAGAATTTCACGAATGTGGAAAATGTCATTTTAATAAAAGATATTGACCCGAACTGTAAAAAATCGGTCAATCTGATACGCAACCGTAAGAAATTGGATAAGTTGAAACGAATGTATTGGAGATAGCTGACCAACACTTGAATAAATCTAGAAATCAATTTATATGCATAGTGAATGCATTTATTTACAATAATTTAGAATAGGTAGTAGTTGCGTAAGTCCATTCGTTGATGGTGGTTTTTGAAATGGTCATGACCAATATAAATCACAACCTAGATCGTTGATGGAGCATTTTTTGTGCGTTAAGCCCACTAAGTCACCTACATCTGTTGATAGCTACAATCGTGATCCGTCTAAGCTAAAGGAAGGCGTATTTGAAGTAAGTGCGAAAACCATCCCAAGCAAGCCGTTTAAAAGATAATGTGTGTCTCCATTAAATACAATGAAATGGTTGGCACATTAGTATGACATGTGCTTAGTTGGGCCTCCAGTAACAAATCCCTAAAACCACATTATCGTATAATGGGGATAAGGGTCATTTAACGACAAAAATTGTTAATATTTTCAAATTGGTATATCTGTGTTCACAGAGGTCTAGTAACAAATCCCTAAAAGGCTAAAACCCCATTATCGTATATGATGGTGAAACTACTTAGCCATTTCTAGGGCGTTTTCGTTTTAGTGTTTTAACGATACAAATTTTTAAATCTTCCAAAATGGTTTTCCCTGTTGTTTTAAATACCAAAAATATCTCGTTAAACAACTCTTAAAAGTATTTCAATTTTTCATTTTCGCAGTGGTTTCCATTCCATCTTTAGAGAATTCAGCCAGGTTATCTATCACTTTCTGACTTTGCCAGCCTGCTACTTTTTTTGTATTGAAACTTTAGGTGTCCTTTGGCCTTTGGTGAGTGCGTATTGAAGATACGTGATGTATCCTTCAGAACGCCATTGAAATTTTCTTCTTGAATTACTTAGTGGAATTATTCGGCTAAACCATTCATGTACGTCTGGTTCTTATCTGACGCACACATAAGTACGGATCAGGGCTATCCACTTGAATTTCAATATCAATCTATTTTGATTTACATCTTTCCAAAACCTGCCAACATATCTGATGTAAATAAATTAATGATGTTAAATTTATGGAGCAAGTTTCATGCCCCCATATTTCTCAAGCAAGCCGTACTTATAGCGGAACAAGTATAAATATGCTACTTAGCTCCCAATATTCGGCTAAGATTTGACTTAATATGATGAACCGCCAGAATTCATTGAACCAATATAACCAATATATAACCAGTATATGCCAAGAATTTTTTGACCGACATGCTTTCTGTGCTTCCAGAAGTAGGTCTTCATGAAATAAGCTTTGTATTACCAGAAAGCTCAAATTTTACCCTGCTTTCGTATATTAATCACAAAATTTTCGTAGTTTTACTAAAATGTTACTAAATTTAAAAGAATTTAATAAAAGCTTAAAAAAAAGCTAAAGATTTGTATTATATTTAAGATCTAATGTACAATTTCAGACTCAAAGTTGAGCTTTATTAATGATGAATTTTAACCGTTCAGATAACAAGAAGCTTTGTAAGAATTTTAAAATTTAAATTAAAGTTAACACATTCATGTTGTGTTCGATAATACAAAAATTATTTTCTTTTAAGCTTTTCGGCTCAAATTTAAAACATTCAGAAAGTACAATAATCAAATCATCCAAAAATTTTGAAAGCTTTAAATAGTGATCTTTCAGTATTTACAAGCATGCTGCAATAATTGGTTTGGTCAGGGTATACTGGTCAAGGAAGGCTACTCACTTAAGCATCAATCTATTATGATTTACTGACATCTTTCCAAAATCTGTCAAGATGTATGATAGTTAAACAACCTCATCTAATTTAGTGAAGTTAAGTTAAATTCAGACATATTTATAGCAGAACAAGTAACTAACTAATCTCTGAATTAAGCTAGCTACCCAATATTCGACACAAATTTGTCTTAATATGATGCACCGATCGGAAAGCTTTCTGTGCTTCCGCAAGGAAATCTTATTGAAATAAGTTTTGTATTACCAAATAGCTCAAATAAAAGCAAAAAGCTAGATGTCTACACTGATTTCGAATATAAGTAAGTACATGTGAAACATATTCATTAAGCTTTAATCACAAGCTTACAAAAAAGCTAAGGATTTATATAATATTTTAAATAAAATGTAAAATGTTCGACCCAAAGTCGGATTGTATTAATGCTGAATTTTAACCGTTCAGATAACATGAAACTTTGTATAAACTTTCAAATTTAAATTAAAGCTCACACATTCATGTTGTGTTCGATAATACAAAAATTATTTTCTTTTAAGCTTTTCGGCTCAAATTTAGAACATTTAGAAAATACAATAATTAAATAAAAGCTTTTATCCAAAAAATATGAAAGCTTTAAATAGTGATCATACTGCAATAATTGGTTTGGTCAGGGTATACTGGTCAGGGCCATCCACATAAGTAAATCTATGTATCAATCTATTATGATTTGCTTACATCTTTCCAAAAACTGACAAGGTTTCTGATAGTCAAACAACCTCAAATAATTTAGTTATGTTAAATTCAAGCAACAAGTTTTTCAAGCAAACCATATTTAAAGCAGAACCAGTAACTAACTAATCTCAACATTTAGCTAGCTTCCCATATTCGACTAAAATTAGACCGCTAGGATTCATTAACATCAATAAGCTATCTGTGCTTCCACGAGTAGGTCTTCATGAAATAAAATGTATATTACCAGAAAGTTCAAACAAAAATCAAAAAGCTCAAATTTTAAACTGTATTTGTATATACATATGTATGTACAAGTGAAACAGATTCATTAAGCTTTAATTAAAAAGTTTTCGTATTTTTACTAAATTGTTACCAACGATTTGTATTATATTTAAGATCTAATATATAATTTTCGATTCAAAGTGGGCTTTATTATTGATGAGTTTTAACCGTTCAGATAACAAGAAGCTTTGTATAAACTTTCAGATTTAAATTAAAGCTCTCACATTAAAAAAAAATTATTTGCTGTAATAAGCCTTTCGGCTCAAATATAATCCATTTAGGAAGTACAATAATTAAGTTAAAGCTCTCATCCGACAATTTTGAAATAAAGCTTCATGCTACAGTAATTGGTTTGGTTTTCATTCAAAGAAAGAAGTGTTAATAAATCATATACATAGGTACACATACTGATCAGGGCCACCCACTCTAATCTCAATTTCAATCTATTATGATAGTAAGTAAACACGAAAAAAAAATGTTTTTCATCACACCAAACGAAATGAAATAAAATTGTGCACCTCCGCAAATTTCTATTTTTTTATTTCGCAAATAAATCATTTCATCATATGTGTCATGTCAATAATACGTATATTACTTAAAGATAGCATATCGGTCTAAACAGTGTAAAGTAATAGCAAACAAAAAGACATATATGAATCGCGATAAAAATTTGTGTACGGCTAAATAAATTATTGGAGCGCGTTCGCAACAAACAAATAACAGAAAACGTATTGTGTAGGTACAGTATTTTCGTTTGAGAAATTTTCCAATAAACAAAAGCCCACCACCACCGTTTTTCATATTGTTGTGCTATTGTGCAGTTCTGTCCGCAGATGGTGTATGATTGATGTGGGTAGATTATAAAATAAATAAAAAATTGTTGATGCGATGAACATGGAGCACATACACTAACAAACTAAAATAATTTACGCGGCCGAGTATGGGGATTTTTTGTGAAAGAATCTAAAGTATATCTTATCAGGTGAGAACAATTAAAATCTAGTATCTTATTTTTTTATTTTATGGAGTTTTATAAAAAAATTAAAATTTGTTACTAAATTTTGGTCGACCTTGCCAAGCACCTACATAGTAAAACACACGAAAAAGTGCCTAGCACTGATGCAAGCAATTTTTCCGTGTGTTTCACTATGTGCATGCTAGAAAATGTCAATTGGTAATTTTAACAGAAACACTTCTATGATTAATATTTTTATACGACATTTAAATGTTGATGTTTCTAGGAAATATTAAACTCATGTTGAGCTCAGTATTGCTCAGTATATAAGTTTACTAATTTTTTGGTATGAGTTTTAATTTAATTAACTTTTATTCATGGAGCTTTACATAAATCACCCAAAAATAATTTATAGTTTTGCTCAAACGTTCATTAAAACATTAAAAGTTGCTCAATTTATATAGTTTTGCTATAATTTCTGGTTTAGTTGTAGTTGTCAAAACGGAATGCGCTTCGTAAAATATTTTGGTAGTCAAATGTAAAACGATGTAAAGTAGCTCAGAGTAGCTCAAAATTAGAGTAAAACCGTAACTTAAATCGTAATCTGATATAATATATACGTTGGTATACCAACATTATTTATAAAAGTAGCTCAGTTTAGCTCAAATTCACTCATTATAATATTTCGTAAAATTGCACAGTTAATCGCCAAGCAATTATAAAAACAAGACTGATATCGTAATATACAAAGAACGATGTGTAATTTCACAGATAATACTTATGTATAGTTAAATAAATAGCGATATGAGGAAATGAATAAAATAAATAATTTCCGTGTATAATCATAAATATTACAATTATCGGTAACACATAAAAATTAAATATTATTTAATACACAATCGTGATGTGCTCATCTTTCATTCAATCTTGCGCGCGTTTACCTTTCCATTATTTCGTTCAATTTTCCATATATGTACATATGTACATAACCAGGTATAACTTTCACACGTCATTCAAAAATATATGTACGTATACTTAACAACTGGCAAATTTATAATTGCCGTAAGTAATACAAAATTGTATATACTTATACATATACAATGTATAAGATACAGTTGGTAAACTATTTAACAGCATTTTATATAACTAAGTGCATAGACGTAATTAGGAATAGTTAGAAGTAGGTTAGTAAATCAATTTTTTTTCTGGCCCAATAATTGACAGATTTACTGGGGAAAACCGAACGAATATTATATTTGTAAGTACCAACTGGAAAACAAGTTTTTTAGCAGCCTTCATTAATTGACTCATATATACTTATGTATGTTATATGTACTACAACTATTAAGTAGGTTTCTCTTGTTTTTATGTACGTACATAAAAATTATATAACCCGAGAATACCACAAAATTTTCATATATTTTTGTCATATTGTGGTGCACTGTGTCCAGTATTGGGTTATTTTTATTGTGTCACTAAAACATTTATATACACATTAAGTGGTCATATACGAGTATGTAGATACATACATTCTCTATTACTATGCGATGCTGTGTGTGCGCGCGCTGTTATCAATGTTGATGTAGTGTTCGTAGATAGTAAGGCAAAAAAAAACGGGGTCAATTTAAAAATATATATACAAATTACAATTTGCAATTTTTATTATCAATCATTAAAGTTTTATATGTTGATTGTTAGATACATCCCGGCTATATACGTATATACTATACGTTTTTTCATACCACCCAGTGGTTCTTAAATCAGGTAATCGTTATGCGATTTTTTTTATTTTTATTAATATTCAAATTGTGTATTCAACTGTAAAACTGCAAAAAAATTATTATTTATTACTTAAACTTGATCGTCTTGAAGATGTTCAAGTTTTTCTTTTGTTGGTGAATATAGTTATAGTATATATAGTTGAATAGCGCGCGGTGGATAATTGTAAGCCGGAATTAATTTTTTATGCGCGGAGGAGAAGACGAAATAATTATGCAAATTAGAAATTTTTTATTTAAATTGTATGCTTCTCTAATAAGTACTTAGTTTTTTAATTTGTTTAAAATTAGCTGTTGATTGGTTAAGTGCGGTTATCGCATTCAATGGTGGTGCAAATTAAAATTTAGTGATGTACCTACATATATTATGAATAGCAAAAGTGCGATCGATTAATGTATATATGTATATCAAAATATATTGTATTATGTAATTATGTTGCATAATTTAGTATACAACACGCGATCTTAATAACAATTTGTTTGCGCATATTTAAAAACACTTGCAACTTTCATTTTCAAAATTCTATTAAATTGTAACCGATGCCTGCATACCGCAAATTTTTTTTAATAATATTTTTTTTAGAATTGCTTCAAAATAATAATTTACAAGATGGTTCTTACATAAATATTTTCAATTAAAAAATATTATTACTTGTCCCGTATTCGGAGAAAACAATTTTTGAAACGATATGAATTTGATGTATATAGGCGGTGTAGATTTTCGTTGAATAATTTATTTCTGGTATTTAATGAAATCTTTATAGGCGGTTTGCAATTAAGCTTAAATTTTATTTAAATCGTACTTAAAAAATTCCAAAAGTTAAGAAAAATGTATAATTTGACTAAAAGATTCTTCTGTATGCATAACTAAGTATATAGCCTATTTCACCATACATATATGATCGCAAAGGTCATTTGACGATCAACTGAAGATCGCGACTTTATTGTTGCACACTTAAGTAATTTAATTGTGTTTATTTTATTTTTAACAATACTAATATAAAAATCGCAGCGGCTTCCAGCTGCTTGATCACGTTTTTTAGTTAACGATCGTGAACGATCATACGAAGGTCGAATAAACATTTTTAAATCAAAAATAAAAATATTTCATACGGTCATATAATTAAAATGCCATTTGTGATCACGTCATACACAGCCGACAATTTAAAAGCTTTTGGCCCATAAATATGCACCTTCTGAATATTTTTTCTATTTTATAATTTTTAGAAACATCAACTTGAAAACAATTTTGATTGGAAAGAAGTGACAACTTTTACCTTCTTCACTATTTAAGTTTAGTCGTATGGATATGCTGCTATAATTTGATATGTTTGGAGTTGGTTTGTTATCAAACTATGAAAGTACACATTTAAAGTCGGAATAGTAAATTTAAGCAAATTTGATTGAAAATGATTTCTCAATTAAATTCAAGTAAATTTCATTGCAATTTAAATTAAACTTGAAGACAATTTTTAATAGTTTCATAAACGGTTGGGCCTACTTGAAAAAGATAAATTATATTTGGATTAAGCTTAATTCAGCATATATATGATCGCAAAGGCTACTTCACGATCAACTGAAGATCGCGACTTTATTGTTGCACATTTAATTTAATTGTTTTTATTTTATTTCTAACTAATATATAAATCGAATACGTATAAGTCGAAGAGGCTTCCAGTTTGTTTGTTAAAATGTATGATCATGTTTTTTAGTTAACGATCATATGTGGAGGTCAAATAAATATTTTTTAAAAATCGCAAAACGATCAAAAATTAAACAATTTTACGTTAAAATACCATTTGTAGCCACGTGATATACTTAGCTTTTCACTCATATAAAGGGTTTTCCATTAGGAATGATATGATTTTTAAGTGACGTTTCGCCATTTGTAATATGTCATGATCTGTCATTTTTTGTTTCATTGTAGTAAGTAATGTTTACAATTTCATCATCAACGTCGTGAATTTGCTGATTTTGACTTGGAACAACTTGAAAACGATAATGATTTTTTTACGAAAATTATCTTCTCCGATGAGGCTCACTTTCATCTGAGTGGTGATGTAAATAAACAAAACTGTCGATTCTGGTGCGAAGAAAATCCACAAATTATTCATGAAAAACCATTACATTCATCTAAATTGACAGTTTGGTGTGGTTTTTAGTGTGGTGGAATCATCGGTCCGTATTTTTTTTCGAAATGAAGCTGGTAACACTGTTAATGTCAATGGAGATCGGTATAGATCGATTATAACCAACTTTTTATGGCCGAAATTGGAAGAAGTTGATTTAGACAACATTTGGTTCCAACAAGAAGGGGCTACGTGCCACACAGAAAGTGCAACAATTGAATTATTGCGAGAAAAGTTTGGAGATTCGATTATTTCAAGAAATTGTGATATTGAATGGCCTCCAAGAAGTTGTGATTTAACACCATTAGACTATTTCTTGTGGGGTTATTTGAAGTCATTGGTCTTTAGCAATAAACCAAACTCTCTTCAAGCTTTACAAGTCAATATTGAACGTGCTATTCATTTCATTTAGTGGAAAAAGTGCTCGAAAATAGGGTTCATCGAATTCGTTCCTGCAGAAAAAGTCGTGGATGCCATTTGAATGACGTTTTATTCAGAGCTTAATTGTATCGATTGAACTTCACTTTAAATAAAAAACATTTCAATTTCCTTAACAATTAGTGTGTTTTTATTTTAAAAATGCTGCTTAACGATCACGTTTTTTAGTTAACGATCATGAACGAAATCGCAAAACTTTCAAATAAAATCACTTGCGATTACATGCATCGTGTAAGGATTTCATACAGTGCTTAATTTAGTAGTTGAATTTGAAATGATGAAAAATTATTAGATTTAATGTGCTTGAAGTTAGTTTGAAACTATGGCAGTATTCAAAAATTGAATAGAACTTTTTAATTTGAATCAAATTGACTGCAATTCGACGGAAGCTTTCATAAAAAACTGATCTTGAGAAAGAACAAATTAAATTTGAATGAAGTTAGCTTCGTTATTTGAGTTCAAATAATATTCAGTTATTTTGAATTGAAATTTGATATAGCTTGATATAGTTTGATATAAATAGCTTGAACAAACTTGAAAAGGACAAATAATTATTAGGGAATTTAAAATTATTTGATCATTAATTTGAATAAATTTGACGTTAGTTTGAACATTAATAAATCCATTCACTCAGTTTTTAATTTAATACTAAAAATACTTTAATAATTTGAAAGTGTATAGTTCTACTAGAATGGATTTGTATGAACATTTGATTGAAATTTACTTTGTGATTTAAATTCAAGTATAACAATAATTATTTGATCGAAATTTGAATCAACAGGGATTGACTGAAATACGAAACTAATGATTTTATTTAAAGAAAAATTAAATTTAAATGGAGTTTGCTTTGTAATTTGCGTTCAAATAAGATTCAGTTAAGTATGTGGAGTGAATATTTAAAATAATTTTATCATTAATTTGATAGAATTTAATATTGAATATAATTTGATTTTAGTTACAATCCCGAAAGCGATATTGCGGGTATAGATTTAAATTGACAGATCCACAAACTATGATTAATTGGATTTATATTTGACTCCACGTTTTCAGATTAATTTATGTTTTGTTAGATATAATTTCAACGAATTTGATAGGACTTTGAATCAAATTTATATAATATTCAAATTTGTAGTTGAATTAAAAATTCAAGTAACCTATTTCAGCATATATGATCGCAAAGGACACTTGACGATCAATTGAAGATCTTGACTTTATTGTTGCACATTTATTTTAATTGGTTTTTTATGTCTTACTTTTTTCAATATGAAAATCGTTGCGGCTTCCAGCTGCTTTAAATACATGATCATGTGTTTTAGTTATCGATCATTAACGACCGAAGGTCGAATGAACATTCTTCAAGATTACAAAACGTTTAAATAAAAATATTTTTTATGGTCATATAATTAAAATACTATTTGCGATCACGTAACATTTCAAAAGTTTCTTGCCTCCACATCAATTTGTTATCGGGGAAATATATGGAAATCTATTTGATTAAAAACTTAATCTGGCAGCTCTTCAATTACCAGGCATGCAAAATCCAGAACATTGTGTTAATAATTTGATTTGATGGACCATTTAATTCAATTTGAATCAGCAGGAATTGAATGCAATTTGAAATGAGTTTGAAAAGAATTTCATAGTAAACTAATAAATTTATTTAAGTTTTAAATTTATTGATGAGAATTTGAATATAAGTAGTATGGGAAACTAAATTTAAATGGAATTTGCTTAGTATATTTGAGTTCAAATCGCGTTCAATTGTATGGAGTGGACATTTAAAAAAATTGAGGCATAAAGCTTGGTTTGAGACCAAAACTATTATATTTTAAGTCTAAAATTCCCATTTTGACACATATCAAATTTCATTCACTTCAGTGAATCCATCGCTATATATCAAAAATGCTCGTGAATCGCTGTAATCAAAATTACAGGCAGACAATATCTCGAAAATTTCGTCAAAACTTCAGTAAATTCATCGTTGTATCAGAAGTGCCCTTGAATCGCTTGTGAAGAAAAATTCAAGCGGCTATATATCTCGAAAATTCCAGACACAATTGTTTTTGGAGCATCTAAAAATTTATTCAAAACTTCAACGATCCCAACGGTATATCAGGAGTGCCTGTCAATCGCTTGTAAAGAAAATTTCAAGTGATGGTATCTCAACTTCAGTGAATCCAACGCTATATCTGAAGTGCTCGTGAATAGCTGTAAAGAAAAGTACAAGGTACTATATCTCGAAAATTCCAGACACAATTTTTTCGAAGAAATCTGATAATTTTGTCGAAACTTCAGTAAATCCAACGCTATATCTGCGGTGCAGCTCGTGAATCGATTGTAAAAACAAATTCCAGTGATTGTATCTCAAAAATTTCAGGCACAATGTTTTTAAAGACCTCGGAAAAATGTAATCAAATTTCAATTCAAAACTTCAACAAACCCAACGCTATATCAGAAGTGCTTGTCAATCGTTTGTAAAGAAAATTTCAATTGACGTAATATCGAAAATTTCAGACACAATAGTTTTGGAGACCTCTGAAAATTTAGTCAAATGTCAGTGGTGAATCCAACGCTATATCTGAAGGGCTCGTAAATCACTTTTAAAGATAGTTAAAGGCGACTATATCTCGAAAATTTCAGACACAATTTTTTTGGAGACATTTGAAAATTTTGTCAAAACCTCAGCGTATACAACGCTACATCAGAAGTGCTCGTGAAACGCTTGTAAAGAAAACTCAAGCAATAACTTATATCTCAAAAATTCCAGCAACAATTGTTTTTGGAAGCATCCGAAAATTTAGTCTAAACTTCAATGAATCCAACATTATATCAGAAGTGCTCGTGAATCGCTTGTCAAGAAAATGTCAAACCACTGTATCTCGGAAATTTTAAACTATGTTTTTAGAGTCGACCTCTGAAAATTTAGTCAAACTTCAGTGAATCTAACACTAGGTTAGGTTAGGTTAGGTAAGGGTGGCTGTCCTAAAGGACTAGCATAGGCACAAAATTTGTCCGTAGCTTACCACATTCGAGTTTCTTCCTCTTCACTCGCTAAACCATATGCTGAGCTTACCAAGAAGCGTTTAAAGTCCCGGATCCCGATCTTCCTAAGATCCGTGAGGTCGTTCAAAGGGGAAGTTCCCATAAATTTTGTTCTGCTGTACGCTAGACTAGGACAGGTGCAGAGCAGATGGAGCACATTTTCCTCCTCCTCCTCATCACCACAGCTGCGGCAAAAATCGTGGGCTGGGACACCCAGTCTGCTCGCATGTATCCCAATGAGACAATGTCCCTTTATAGCTCCCACGACCATACCAATATGGTGCCGTCGAAGCGATATCAGTTATCACTGATCTGGACCGGTCAAGGCCAGGCCAGGTCTGCCTGATTCGTGACACACGAACTGGCGTTAGACCATCTGGCGTTCGTTTGTCCAAAACTATATCTGAAGTGCTCGTAAATCCCTTTTAAAGAAAATTTCAAGCGACTATATCTAGAAAATTCCAGACACAATTTTTTTGGAGCATCTAAAAATTTATTCAAAACTTCAACGAACCGAACGCTATATCAGAAGTGCTTGTCAATCGCTTGTAAAAAAAATTCAAGTGACTGTATCTCGAAAATTTCAGACATAGTGTTTTTGAAGACCTCTGAAAATTTCGTTTAAACTTCAGTGTATGCATCGCTATATCCATAAGTGCTCGTGAATTCCTTGTAAATTAAACCTCAAGGGACTTTATCTCGAAAATTCTAGACACAAGTTTTTTGGAGTTATCTCAAAATTTTGTCAAAACTTCAGTGTATCCAACGCTTTATCAGAAGTGCTCGTGACTAGCTTGTAAAGAAAACCTAAACATTATTTCGAAAATTCCAGACACAATTTTTTTGGAAATATTTGAAAATTTAGTCAAAGCTTCAACGAAACTAACGTTATATCAGAAAAGCTCGTGAATCGCTTGTATAGAAAACACCTAGCAAATATATTTCGAAAATTCCAGACACAATTTTTTTTGGAGACATTCAAAAATTCTATACCAACGTTTTTCTGGTTTATGATTGAATAGAAGCATATTTACGATTAAAATTAATGTGAAATGATACAAAAAAACTTAAATTAATAAATCGAAAAAAAATATTTTGTTGCTAGGAACGGATAAATCGTATCTAGAAACGAATTGTTAATTTTTCAATTAAACTTATAAAATGTTTCCAAAGTTTTTAAGTTAATTATTAATTTAAGCTATTTTGTATAATTTTCCAATAATTTTAATCTTAAATATGTTCTCATTTAATCATAAACAGGAAAAACGTTGCTAGAAACGAAATTCATGTGACAACGTCTTAAAGATATTTAAACAAATTAAATGACCGACCAAGAACGCACGAGCTAAATTGAACGAATTTTTAAACATAATTTTTAACACATTTTTTCAACAACCTATAGTTTAACAATCAAAAATTAATGAAAGTTTTTTTGAAATCGTTAAAGTGAGCCCTTCAAAATGATATATGACATGCCATGTAAAAAAAAAAATATAAATTTTGTTAGTGCTTTTGTTTAATTATTAATTAATTAAAAAATTATTATTTATTGCATGCAAGTATAAAGTTCCGTTTTTCATTTTATGTACGGAACCCTTAAAAGAATAATTCGAACTTTGAATATGATTTTAATTGGTTTTTAATAAGTAATAATTTGATAAACTTTATTAACTCAACATGAAACTTTTCTAAGCTTTTTGACAATTGAATTTTATTTTGTTGTTCACCAGAAGCGCCACTACAAATTCCTAAAATTATATATGCAAACTGCTAACACCCCCAAAAAATTAAACGAAAAGCTTTAATATTAAAAAAAAAAAGCTGTTTAAAAGCTTATCCGTGTCACAGGCCGAATTATCGCACACATACTCGTACATATACGTATAAATAACTTTGCATTTCCAAATTTAAATGGGAAATCCACTTTAAAAAATTGATAAGCATAAAAAGCTTAATCAAAAATACGCTAAAGTTGCAAGTTAATACATATATTTTAATCGAACGTCGGGGTTTCTTTCGGTTTTTCTCCTAAAAACGAAAAATTATTTTACTCATGCGTATGCGTTCAATTTCGAAAATATATTTTATGTTTTTATATTTTTATGGAGAATATTTCGTTATAAATGTACATATATACATATATTTCTCCAATTTTCCAATAACTGCGCCCCAACACAATAGTTCAAGTTTTACGCAATTTTCCCGCCATTCTCATATATACATATATATTGTGTATTGTGTATAGAGCGAGGAAAATTTCGTAATATTCGCACGATTATTATGTACATGGGGAGACGAAATCGTTCTGTGTTCGAAATATTTTTTTGGTTTTCTTATTTTATTATTCGTTGATTTCGTTGTTTTTTCTTCATCAATTTCTTTAGTTACTTAATGAACGCGCTAAGGTGTGGATGTTATATGTCGTCGTCGTAAAGAATATAAAAATTGTAAAAAAAAAAAAAGATTTAGAAGTAAAAAAATTATATATTAAACCACAAATTACAAAAAAAAAGTAAAAATTTATAATTTATCTTCTTTTTTTTCGTTTCGTTTTATTTTAATTTTTTGTTTTTTCGTTGAACTTTATGTCTTACTTACACTGTCTTTGTTGTAAATAAATTCGCAACTTAGTGTTTTATTTAAATTTATAAGATTCGTGATCTCGTGAGTGTTTATTAAAAAAATATTACTTGTGTATAGTTAATAATTTTTGTATTTAGTGAAAGTGAAATCGTGTGTTTTGCTATAAAGTGGATTATTTTTTTGTGACCAACGAAATCTTATCAACCGACGAGTCAAGCCACAAAAAATGCGATTCTTACGGATAAGACGATAACTTTTGTGGATTTATTAAAAAAAAAATTGTTTTCTATTAATTTTATTTAATTTTACATAAAATTTTGATTTTTGGTGATTTTTTTTTCGTTGTAAATTTACGTTCGTTTATAATTTTCCATTTTATATCAAATAAAGTAAAAGTTTCTAAGTTTTTAATACACAAAGTTGTAACCTAGATTTTCCAATAACAACACAAAAAAAAAAAAAAAGATAAAAAATTAAAAAAAAAAAAGTTTTTAAAAAGTGAGAGTTTGTTTAAAAAAATAAAAATTAAGTGAATTTTGTGTATATAGAATCGGAAGTGTAAATTCTTAAAGTAAAACAGTGTTTTGTGTTTATTAAGTTAAAAATTCTGTTTATCTCATCTATAAGTATATATATATATATATATAGTTATATGGTTTACACTCAACAAAATTATATTTTGGGTAGGTTTTTCCCCGTACTAAAATCTTAAAATACCTACAGACGAGTATATCGAGAGACACGTAGCTAAGCTTTGTATATACTTACTTACTTATATATATACATAAATGAAAAGTGAATGGATATGGTTTAACGCGGTAATCCAATTACCAACAAACAACAAACTGGCATTGAAATTAACTTTCTAGTTTTTTTTTTTATTTGGTTTTTGTTTTCCTTGTACGAATATACACTCTGGTGGTATATATTGTATTTATATATAGGAATATGTTGAAACCGAAAATTTATGGCACAATATTATGCATGATCACGTGGATGAATTTTTAAAAATTCACGTATGTTTGAACATAAAATAACAGCAACAACAACGACGCCAAAAAAGCTCTTCCCATATTTTTAAATTATGTCAATTCTGGGGCATGAACATATTGTGTGTGTGTGTGTGTGTTGTGTCTTGCCTTTTGCAAGAAATTTTCTCATAAATAATTTTTTTAAATTTTTCCCATGAGATCCATTTATACGTTTTTCACAAGAATATTTTGTTTTTGTTAACTATACATGTATATAAGTATGTACCTATATACATATCTACTTATGTACCCAAAATTACCTTGAAACCTTAGCTGATGTTTTTATTACACTATTTAAAGCTGAATGAATATGTGCGAGTTTAAGTACGTCTGAGTGTTGTTGTGTACGTTTGTGTACGCAGATATTTTCATTTCCTTATGAAAAATACATATATTCTTATGTATGTACGCATTTGATGTTGATGATCTACTGCTCTCTATAGTTCGTGGAATCCGCCGTATACGAACAAAAAAAATGTCTCTTATCAAGATTGAATTAAAAATTTGTTGTTGCGCGGTTACTGGAATTAAGTATGTTTGATGTGTTTTTTATTTGGACATATTATTTTTTTCGGTAATATAGTTGGTTTATAATTGGATTTACTGTATATTGAAATCCGAATTTGGAGAATTCTTCAGAATTGCTTGAGTCAACAGGGAACGTTTTTGATTCACACGTTTTATCCAAAAAAAATACTTGTTTCGTTCTTCTTGAGCTTTCAAAGTACTTGTATTAACGATTACGGATATAATAAATGTATTAAATTAAAAGTAATTTTATTGGTAAAATTTGTATAGCCCATAGGTCGAAAAGCTCATTATTTCCAGACATATCGAAATATTTTATAGTCATTATATCCAGATGTACGAATATATAAATTAATCTCACTCTTATTTATCGTATACATATACATATGTACTAAAGTTTACAGCCTTATTCTAATAATCAAAAGCTCCAGTGTTTTTGATAAGCTTTTATGATAATATAATATTCTAAACCTCTTAAAATTTTTAGTGTACAAATACATTATATTATTTAGAGCTTTTTGAACTTTAAAGATCATTAACTTTATTAGTTCACCTTATAGTTGGTTAAGCTTTCCCAAAATATTCGAAATTAAAAAAACAATTAATTTTAATTTTGAAAACTTAACTTTATCGGTATATATAAAATTTACATAAATAAATTAAAAACGTGTAAAAAGCTCGATAAAAATGCAACCAAAACAAATCATTGTTATATTAGTTTTGACCAATTGTTTAACTAATTTTTACGATCTTGTAGCAAAAATATACAACCTGGTACATTTTGTGCCGTATAAGAGCTTTCGTTTTAGGTATAGCTTTAACAAGAATATCTAATACATTTTTAAGTGTCTAAAAGCTTTTGCTAACATGATTTCGTATTTTATAATCTTTGATTGTTTGAAAGTTTAATTGTATTTGAAATCGTTGGATCGTTTCGAGCAGCCTGTTAGTAACCGAAAGTTAGACTAACTATAAGAAATTGCAGTTATTAAAATAGCATCTGAAGCTTAAAAACTGAATCAGAAGTGAGCATATTTTTTACAGTGTTTTTGAGCTTTTGGAAAAAGTTTAATGAATTTAATTTCCAAATTCGTGCGTGAAAGCTGTATGTTTCAAGTTCGTATGCAGAAGTAAATCACAAAAGGTTACAAATACTAAATCATTAAACCAAATTGTGGGCTTCATTAAAACCATCCCAAACTGAGCTTTTAAGAAATAGTTCTGACTTAATCCGTTAGAACAAAAGTGCTGAATTGAAATGGCCCTTTGAAATAAACACCAGTTTGCAAATGTTTTATTTACAAGCTTCCGTCTCTGAGAACTAAAATTCCAGCATAGGTCAAAATTATTTTAAAGTGAAGTTTGAATATTATGAATATTTTTTCGTTTTTATTGAGCTTTTACAGAACTTGTATTAACGAAATTTATAACTTAACTTATTTCCAGACATATCAAAATATTAGCGTCTCATTCAAATAATCAAAAGCTTCCGTGTATTTCCTAAGCTTTTACTTATTAGTTTCTAAGACTGTTAAAGTTATATAAATTTAGAGATTTTTAATTAATGATTATGAACTTTATTTTTTCACCTTATAAAGGGTGTCCCAAAATTAACGCAAAATGTGAATTAAATAGAAAACACAGTTTTTAAACTTCAGATTGTGATTTTTTTATTGAATCGCAAAATACATAGGATAGGATTATTTATGGAATATCACATCGGGCAAATGGCCTCCACAGCTTTGCTGTGGCCTTGTTGACATAGACCTTTGACTTCAAATAACCCCATAAAAAGAAATCTAGTGGTGTTAAATCACAAGATCTTGGGGGCCAATTCTGATCACCGAAACGAGAGAGTACACGACTAGGAAATGTCTCATGTAGTAATTGAATTGTTTCACCATCTTGTTGATATCAACCAAATCAGGCAGAAACAAGTGTGTTATCATGTCGCGATATGGAGCACCAGTAACCATTACTGCTTCACCAGCCTCATTTACAAAACGGTATTCGATATTGACATTTAAACGGCTTATTTTTGGACGACCAGTGTGTTTAGCGTCTCCCACTGATCCAGTCTCTTTGAATTTTTCAATTAATCTCTTAACAGTTGGCGTAGTTAAAACACTATTCCGACAATATTTTGTATGAAATTTTCGAACTGTGGCTGCCAAACTTTCATTATTTTTAAGATATTCTTCATTAATGAAAATACGTTGTTCTAACGTGTAACCTCTCAGCTGTATTTTTTTGGGGTTGCCAACACTTTTCTGCACAAATGGCGGCAAATTTGACACCCTTTAGTTTGTTGAGTTTTCTCATAGTATTCGAAATTTTAAAAATAAAAATTTTAATTCTAATTTTTAAAACTTAATTCATCGTTATATGAAAAGTTTATATAAATCGAATTCAAAAAAAGTAAAAAGCTCCATCAGAATCCAATAAGTCATTGTTATATTAGTTCAACCAATTGCTTAACTAAGTTTTAAGATGCATGAAGCAACAAATATGCAACCTTCGACATTTTGTGCTGTAAGAGCTTTTAAGAGCATTTTTAAGTTTCAAAAAGCTTTTTCTAACATGATTTCGTACTTTATAATGATTGATTGTTTGAAACTATAATTGTATTGCAATCGTAGGATCGTTTCGAGCAGCCTGTTATTTACAAAAGCTTTATAGGTCGGCTAACTATAATTTTTAATTAACAGTTATTAAAATGACATTTGCAGCTTTAAAACTAAATCATAAGATTTATAGTGTTTTTGACCTTTTGAGCAAGTTTAATTTATTTAATTTTCAAATTCGTGCGTGAAAGCATTTTGTTTCAAAATATAAACTTAATATATTATTTGAAATAGAGTATTTAAGTTATCTCTGCTATTTACCGAGCACCGTGAGTTCGTAACTACTGCCCTTTGAAATAAACACCTAAGTTTCTATTGTTTTAAATGTCATTTAATTGGTAAAAGCTTAATAATTCATAGGTCGATCAGCTCATTATTTCCAGACATATCGAAATATTTTTAAAATCAAAATATCCAGACGTACGAATATCTAATTTAACGTCACTCTGATTGTCCAATTATAGTATATCTGTACTAAAGTTTAGAGTCTCTTTCAAATAATTAAAAGCTCTGTGTACTTGCTAAGATTTTATGTTTTATTAATTTTTATAACGGTTAAATTTATTGATGTATAAATATATATTACAAATTTTTAGCTTTTTGATTATCGATTATACACTTTATTATTGCACTTTACAGTTGGTTGAGCTTTCTCTAATTATTTGGTCGAGGTTTTAAAAATAAATTTCAATTTTCATTTTTAAAACCTAATTGATTAACTAAGTTTTAAGGTCTTCAAGAGACAAATATACAACTTTTGTTTTAGATAGCTTTGACAAAAATATTTAACACATTTTAAGTTTCACAACCTTTTGCTAAAATGGTTTGGTATTTGGTAACGATTAATTGTTAGAAACTTTAATTATATTGCAATCGTAGGATAATTTCGGGCATTAACTACAACAAATTGGCAGTTATTAAAATAACATCTGAAGCTTAAAATCTGAATCATAGCTGAACTATCAAATGATTTAACTCGTATTGAAACGCGAACTGTATTTATTGTGCCATTGGTCATCTATAGAGCTTATATTATTTGACCTAATCTAGGAACAACACTAAACTAACTGATTTGGTATCATAAGTATGTTGTGACTACCGTTTTTTCCTCCATTCTATATTTACATGAACTTAATGATGCATCAATTTTTGTAATGATCTTAGATTGTCAATTGGATCGAAATCTATAATTCGAAAACTTAGATTTTCTGTACAAATGCTGAAACTTGTTCGAAAGCTCATGGTAATTCTTTGGACATTAAAAGTGAACAATCTTAATAAATTTTGAAAGACCTCATGAAAACCTATAATTGTATCTGCAGGTATCTGTTGTTAAATTTACATACATCAAATTAAACAGTAGTGAAAAGCTCCGTCAGAACCCAATAAAAATAAATCATTGTTGTATTGTATTAGTTTTGACCGATTGTTTAATTAAACCTGGTTCATTATGTGCTCTATGAGCTTTTGTTTTAAGTATAGCTTTGATATGCATATTTAACATTTGTTTAAACTTCTAAAAGCCTTTGTTAACGAGATGTGGTATTTGATATGGTGGCTGATTGTTTGAAAGTTTAATTATCTTTCTTTTAACTAATTGTTGCTATTTAGCGAGTACCGATATTTCGTAACTAGAAGTAAATCACAAAAGGTTTCATATAGTAAATCATTAAGCAAGATTGGGAGTCGTATTAAAACCATCTCAAACTGAGCTTTTAAGAAATAGTTCTGACTAAATAGGTTAGGGCAAAAATGCTGAATTCAAAATAGTCCTTTGAAATAAAAATTAATTAATAAAAAATTTTATTTATAAGCTTCCGTTCCTAAAAACTAAATTTCAACATGAGTGAAATAATTTTAAAGTGGCGTATGAATATTATTTATATTTTTTCGTTCTTGTGATTTATTAACTTACATGTAATTTTATTGGTAAACGCTTTATAGTCCAGAGGTCAAAAAGGTCGTTATTTCCAGGCATATAAAAATATTTTTAAAGCCAAACGCACGAATATATAAATTAACCTCACTGTGATGTCATATTTATCGTATATACCAAAGTTTAGAGTCTCATTCAAATAATCAAAAGCTCCTCTGTATATGATAAGCTTTTATTATTTATTAGTTTCTAAATCTGTTAAAATTACTGATGTATAAATATATTATAAATTTATATCTTTTTCGTTAAAGATTATGAACTTTATTATTTCACCTTACAGGTGGTTGAGCTTTCTCAAAATATTTTAAATTTTAAAAACAAACATTTTAATTTTCATTTTTAAAACATAATTTTATTGGTATATATGTAAAATTTACATAAATCGAATTAAAAAAGTGTAAAAAGCCTCATCAGAATACAATAAGAACAAATCATTGTTATAGTAGTTACGACCAATTGTTTAACTTAGTTTTAAGATCTTAAAACGACAAATATACAACTTAATAATCTAAGAGGTTTCGTTTTACAAGCATACACATTTTTAATGTACTAATAATTTTTGGTACCATAATTATTTCCTTTCGAGCAGCCTGTTATTTACAAAAAAGCTTTATAGGAAGACTGACTAGTTATTAAAATAACATCTGAAATTTATAAACTGACTAATAACCAAGCACATTTTTACAGTGTTTTTGAGCTTTAGAAAAATGTTAAATTTATTATAAAATTCAAGCTCGAAAGGTTTATGTTTCAAAATATAAATTTAATATGTTTATCGAACACCGTTAGTTTATAACTAGAAGTGCATTACAAAAGTTTACATAATGAGGTTTTAGGAAAAAACAAATTGTATCCATTATGATACGACAAAGGTGCTGAATTGAAAATAGTCCTTTCAAATAAAAATCAGTTTGCAAATTTTTTATTTAAAAGCTTCCGTTCCTAAGAACTAAATTCTAGGAAGAACTAATTTAAAAGTTTAATGTTTTGTTCTATGCAATGATTTTGAATTTCACATATGTAGATATTTGATTCAAAGTTATATTTCTACTCTGCTAATATTATTTTCTGTCGTTTTTTTTTGAGAAACCAGTTAACTGCAGAAAATCATTTTTGGGAAATCGGGTTTAAACCAAAACTTCACTTCAAATAATTTGGAAATATTTATTTATTTTATTCGTATTCTCGAAGTTAAGAAGATGACAAAAATCACCTTACATAAACATACTATACATAAAAATAGTTGTATTAAGTACGCTGTAATTTGAAAATATTTCAGATATCCTGTGTATAGCATTAGAATTTAAATCAGATAAAGTTGATATCTAAAGATAGCTACTTTTATTAATGAATACAATTACTATAGAACTTAAGAACTTCAAAATTTTTAACATAATATACAAAGGTTTGATGATAATGTAATTTCTAATGAATGATTTTTAAGAACATGACGTTACTATTTACTACCAATATTTGCGTAGTACAAACTATAATTCTGTCTGTTTATCTTCACACTTGATTTTTTTCTATCATCTCAATGCTTTCAGGAAATGTATTTTGGTATAGTCTCGCTGACGATTAACTCGTGTATACATAACCAGCGTTACATTAAACTTCTAATGATTCAATTCATTTTCAATAGAATGGCTCGATTAATTGTAGGGATCCCGAGAAGTATTGTCATGAAAGTTGTGCTTTAACTACTGGATTTTAAAATCATAAATGAATAGCTGTATCTTGTGTCCCATCCGTCTGTTCACGATACTTTTATTTTATATAACAGCCCCGTGTTTAAACAAAAACTGTATCCACCTCATCCATACGTATAATTCTGAGTGATCCGTGCACATTGAATTCAAATGATATAGCAGTAAAAACTGAGAGTTTTGTTCTTCTTTCTGATTATGTCAAGGTCATAAAATAGGAATGGCTTCAGAAGCAATTCCACTTTCAAAGAGACATCGAAATCATTTTCTTCATACCAATATCTGGAATTTTACCTAAAACGTGATAAATAGTTTCATATAAAAGTTGAATAAGCTTTCACGCCAGTTAATGTTGTTTTTTACAAGTCATCGGAAAGTCGGTACCCGATATTATTCATCAGCCAGCTGAAAATTTAAAAGCAGTCACGAGTTACAACAAACCCCCTTCTGTTTATATATGGGCCACCGTGACCGATATTTAAAATGTCATATGTGTGCAAACAGTCTACCATCAAATGAAACTGAACGAAAAATGTTTAATATGTCGCTGTTCAGAAATAGTCGCTGCCCTTATTTTCTAGGGACGACTATTTTATCAAAGCGATTAAGTTGGAAGACGCTGTAGACCACTATATTACGCCTGCGCTTATCATTTTTTGGCATACGTGACGCATTATATTAAATTCTTTTTGCGATATGAGCCGGTCGAATGCATAGGAATATTCGCCGTAGCTCGCAGCTTTAAAAAAGTTAGATAATACTGACTGTGTCCTCAACATTCAAATTTATATTTTTAAATTTGAAACTAATTGATGAAACGTCAAAATGCAAATAAATAATTACGTAAAAAGATGGTAAACGACACTGAATTGGTTTTTGGTTCTAATTACTTACAACAATTTTTGTAAGAAAGAAAGTTAAAAGATTACAGAAAGAGGACGGCCATATAGTTACAGACTACAACTGATATTTTTGTGTAAGTTAATATTTGAGTCATGAAGTATTTCCAAAATGTTATGTCAAACGTATCCAGTAAAATCCACCGTAACGATGTTAGGTTCATTAGAGAACACTTTATCTGTCTACAAAAAAATTAAATCAAATGTTGTCTCTATTTTGTGAGGGGAACAATCGCGGGTACTGTATAAAATTTCGATTGTGTTAGCGATTAGCATTGTCGTCCATCTAATGATGAACTTATTTGCCAAAAAATCGTTCAATTTTTTGCGTGCGTTTTTGCGAGAAGCTTTACTTTTCTGTTTCAATTTGAAGAAATATGCAGCTCGCATCGAATGCTTTAAAAAGCATACGGTGAAGCCTGTATGAGTGGATCAGCATGTCGTGAATAGTTTCCACGATTCAACGACCGTAATTTTGACGCCTAAGATAAGGAACGCAGTGAGAGGACAAAATTATTCGAAGATGAGGAAATGAAAGGAATCATTCAGAATTCCATCAAAGCCATTACTGGAGAACGCCACCACCGATGACCTCATGTCATACAAGGAGGGATGAGTTAAAGGAGGTATAATTACTCCTCCACAAACTGAAAATTTTGAATTGTTATTGTATTATTCAATCCAGCTCCAATTTTGTAATTTTGTTTGTACGAAAAGTACTCGTATGATTAGTAGAACCTTAAATTAAATTTTCAAACCTTTTTAGTTTTAATTACATTCACATAATTACATTCACGCCGATTATAAAATATGAGATGTGGATGTGGCGAAAATTTCAAAACTGCAAATAGATTACTGAAAAGCAGTTCTGTAAATCGGCGAGTGTCATAGAAAATGCGAATGAATTTTTACAATCCCCAGTAAAATATTTCGGGAGAATCAATAAAAACAAAGCGGTAAATATTAACCACGACTCTCTTTATACTTTTAAAATCTTGTTCAAGTACATGTACATACCTAATCTATATATAATTATTCATTACATCCAGCCGCCGTACACCACGTGGTGGCTCTTTTATTTATTCAGTGATAAGACGATTCGTTAGTTTTGATTTAAGTCATTTTTCGAAACCCAAGTTTTCATTTCAATACAAGGTTTTTATAAAATTTGATGCCCAATTTTAATTTTAATTCAAACATCTTAAATTTAGTTCAATCGGACGAATTTTCGAACGACTTAAAACGATTTATATTTAGTTATTATATTCGAAACGCTTTAGACAACATTACTTATTTTACTGGGACGATTTTTCATACAACTTTACTATTTTTAAACTCGCCATTATTCAAATCATATTTGACAACATTGTTTATCTATCTTCCAAGACGATTTTTTTTAACACGTTTCGGACGATTTACATTTAAACATTACTTATTTCACTCGGACGATTTTTCGTGCCACGAATTTTTATATTTTGGATGTTTCCATTATACAAAACGCAGTGGACATCAACATTATTTATTTCATTCGGACGATTTTTTTTTATACAACATTAGACGATTTATTTTTCGTTTTAGTTACTACTAAAAGTACTTTGAACTACATTATTTATTTCAATTGAACGATATTTCATACTACTTAAGACGATTTATTTTTGAGTTAAGTAGTCATTTTTTCAAACCACTTAGACACTGAAATAGAATCACGGAAAGTCTAGAAGGAGGAAACATCGACACACATTTAAATGCAATGAACGAAATTATTGTATGAAACTCGCCACACACCTAAAAGTTACAGGAACGTTTAGTTCGAAGGAGGGCTAGTTTACGTTGTCAACTTAAATGGGCAAAAATTGCTAAATACGCTGGCTTGGTCACGTTGTGCCCGCGAATGATGGATACCGCTAGAGTCAGACTGTTGACTCGTTTTTCTCTTTTTCTATTGTTTCTTATACATACATCATCTTTTAGTTGATTCAAAGCATTTGGCACTTTCACTGTTATAGCACTTGAATCTTGATTTTGATGTTCAATTTCTTTCTTTAATGTATGATTTAAACTGGTCCCAATAAAATCGTATCAGGCACACAATATTGGAATCAATTTCTAATTTAGAATTTTAAGACGCATGACTGCAATATTTTAAAAATCTTGGTACGTGCATACAAATATTTGTATACCCAAATTTTTTGAGCCATCCCAATATATGTGCAAGCTGATTAAACAAAAATATTGTCGACTATATAGCGATATATCATGACGTAAATTGTACGTACAGGAAACACTTGTGTTTACAGAACTAATCGCAAATATTTATACAAACCGCGCAGCAGATATGTATACGTAACTATCTATGAATCACCGAAAAATACGTTTTGAGTTATATACAAGGGATGCGTGTACGCTTAGTATTTATCGTGTTCGAAAATCTTAATATTACTGTAAGTAATAAATTATTTCAAAAACTTTTGGCTATAAATAGCTCAATATAATGTTTAAAATTGGGAAATCGATCGATTGTATTACTTCACTAAGTCTATGATGTATAACAATTATAATGAAAAAAATATGTAAATCTATATACTTACATAAAAAAAATGTTATGTTAGACCTAAGATGAAGCCATATTATGTTTTAATATATAGAAGCCGTATGTGACACTAATTTTATGTACATACATATGTGTCTAATAGAATTATGATTTTATTCATAATTAAGTAATTCAATTTCATCGTGTGTCGATATCTGTGTCACTAAACCTTTTTTCAACATATGTACGTATTTATGTAGCGATATTACGACTATATTATGTCAATTTCATAAAACATAACATACTTTTATATGGTTATACATTGTCTGCCTATTTTTATGTAACCGAATTTATGTATATACCGAGAATTTATTTTATGTTTTTTGATTAAAAATACCTTAATTATCTGCCTATTTGTGTATATTTATATACCTATAATTGTCTCCATTCAACCAAGTTAGTTGAATTCCTCCTCTCTATATATACATATATATATAACTCCCTGTGCCTCCTACGCCAGTCGCGTTCGAATTCCAAAAATATTATTTGGATGGAAAAATTATATATATATTTATGGTCACAAATAAATTCCAAGAATAACTTACATACATATACATAAGATTTTTGTTGTATTCAAAAACATACATATGTATGTATGTACATATATGTTGTGGAAAATGAAAAATCATGTTACATACATAAACCCACATATCCATCAATTCGATTTTATTTATTTTATTTTCAAAAAAAAAATTGTAAATAATTATAATTAGAATTACGTTAGCGTTGGTGAAAACAGAAAAAAGCTCGATGCTGACGATAAACAACGTTATCATTATCATTCCGGGAAAAATTGGTAAAAAACCAAAAAAAAAAATCTGCTAACCAAATAGAATAACGATATGGAAAAATAATCATAATAATAATAATAATTTTTCGCGAACATGATTTTCATTTTCCGTCAACTATGATAATAATAATAATAATAATAACAACGGAAAACATTTTCCGCGATTATTTATTTTTTTTTTTCGCTCTGGTTAAAAAAACGTATATACCCGCACACGCAACAAAAAATATTTACTGTCAATATATATACACATCCAACGCATATACCATATACATATGTATATAATACATATATGTACATATGTATGTATGTATATAAAAAAAATTACGAACAAAGAGATACGCGCGCGACACTTTGCCTCGCGCCGCACATATTTTCCTTTACTTAACATAAAGAAAATTTAAGAAAATCGGATTTTGTTTTTTTTTTGCTTGCTTTTCTACGATTTAATTTATTTTTTTCAATTTTCATAAAGTATCACAAAAAAAAACGTATATACGAGTGTATAAGTAATAACAATGTAAATAAAGATCAACTCTCAAGAAGACGCAACATTTTTTTTCAACCTCTTCTGGAAATTTTCAAATTTTCGAAACGAAAAATCTCTAAATATATACATATATCTAGAAATATAGAGTACACAGGGTGTTTGTGTATCTATCTACATATGTAGTCAAGTATATGAGAGATGAGATATAATTTTTAATGCAAAGTACATTAAACGAAATTAAATCGAAAGAAGTTATTTTTTCCATGATTTTTCCGAATAATAATAATCAAAAAAAAATTTGTCTTAAACGAAAATCACATTAAGGATTTTGTCTCTCTGTGTTCGATTCGAAAAGAAATTAATAAAAATAAAAAAAATAAAAAAATGTTTTAAATTCACTTTCGAATTTTTCCAAAGATTATTCTCCCAATATTTTTTTTTTTTTTGTAAGAATTGGCAAATAGGATTGCTGCTTTTAATTTTTTTTTTTTTTTGCATTTTCTCGACTTCTTCCGATTTCCATACCCCGATTTTTATTTTTATTATGTTTATTTATTTGAATTGTTTTGGGATTTTCTTTCTTCGCGCGGGTAACGAAAAAATATACGCGCATTGAGAAAATTTTAATGATTTTCAGATTTATGGTTTTGAGTGAAAAATTTGTATAGATAATTTATTGAAAATTTTGTGTGTGGAGTTTTTCACTCCACGCGTGCCATATATATCGTCTATTTATATGTTAAACCTAAATTTATTAATTTAATGAAGACGTACTCTATGTACATACATTCAAAAAGCGAAGGATTAATATTATTTTTCTCACGCGCTTTTCTGCGAATTGGGAAAATGTATATACGCATATATTTCTATTTAGAGTGTAAATTGAAAATATTGATTACTTTTACTTACTGTATAGAACTCGAAAGATGTGAGGTGAATGCTGGCATTATTCAATTTTGTATGGTTTTAATCGAATTTTCAAGATAGGATTTTTCTAAATGAATGGTGTGATATGATAATTCGATTAAATTACAAAATATTGGGCGGTACCAGCCAAAATTGGTAAACTTTATCTGTATATAAGTACTTAGGTTTATATACAAATACAAATTAATATAATTTGTGTCATCATTTTGCTTTACTAAATTTCAGCTACAGATTCAAATACAATAAATACGCATAATAGTGTAGTTTTAGTGCCTTGTTCAGCGTGCCGAGTTTAGCATCTATGAATTTAATATTATTGATTAGTAACTCACAATAGATGAAATTGAGCTACTTTAAAAACTGGGCTAATTCCAAGTCAAAATGAATAAATTGAGCCACTGGATTATTTTTTAGTTCTACTTTTTAATTGGCTTCAAAATCTACAAAATCAAAAAACAGTCATTAATAAATGTAGCTAAAAATTAAATAAATACTTCTAAAATTCAATTTTAACCTTGAAACGGTTACAATTTCACTCATATAGTACTCAAATTATTTTAAAGAATTGCCCAAAATAATTACTTATGTTTCTAAAAAAATGTACTTTTTACTAAGTTTACGTCATCCTAAGATGTTTAAAATGTAACCATTCAACTATGGTTTGAATTTTAACTATCAACTAAATCGGTTTAAATGAGCAATTTCATTAAATTACTGACCCACGCACAAACAAAACAAAATAAAATGATCATTTTGCAAAGTTTTAAGCTTTTTTTCTACTTGGGACTTATAGATAAATTGAGCAACTGAAAATTATTTCATAGCTTCAGATATTTTCAATTTGTGAAATGTAACAAAACCCATTAAAATATACTGTTTCAGTGCCTTGTCCAGTTTAATACATCTGATTTGAATATTTTGCATTATTAACTCACATAGATTAAATTGGATTTCTTCAGAAAATATCTCGAGAATTGTAAAAATGTTGTCCTAATGCCAAATTAAAATGAATAGTAGAATTTGGCTGTACGATATGTATGCTTTGATATATTGAGCAATTAAATTATTTGTTAGTCCTACTTTTAAATTAAAATGAAACCGGTCGAGAATGGTTTAAATTCTAACTAAGAACTAAGTCGTTTCGGTCAAATTAGCAATTTCGTTAAATGAACAAACAACAAAATAAAATGAGCATTTTGTAAAGTTTTAATTTGATAATTTGAGCAACTGAAAATTTTCTCGCTGCTTCAGATATTTTCAATTTGTGAAATGGGACAAAACCCATTAAAATATTCTGTTTCAGTGCCTTGTTCAGCGCACCGAGTTTAAAATCTCTGATTTGCTTTTTAACTAACAATAGATTAAATTGAGCTACTTCAAACAATATGTCAAAACACGTAAAAATGTTGTCCTAATGCCAAATCAAAATGTATCGTAGCATTTGTCTGTATAAGCTGCTTTGATATATTGGGCCATTGAATTATTTGTTAGTTTTACAGTTAAATTAAAATGTAACCGGTCGAGAATGGTTTAAATAAGTAAACAAATAAAACAAAATAAATTGAGCATTTTGTAAAGTTTTAAGTTTTTTCCAATTCTGTCTTGATAAATTGAGCAACTGAAGATTAATTTGTAGCTTCAGATATTTTCAATTTTAGAAATGTGACAGTTCAGCCCGCCGAGTTTAATATTTCTGATTTAAGTATTTTTGAGTATTAACTAACATTAGATTAAATTGAGCTACTTCAGAAAATATCTCGAAAATCGTAAAAATGTTGTCCTAATGCCTATTCAAAATGAATCGTAGCATTTGTCTGTATGAACTGCTTTGATGTATTGGACAACTGAATTATTAAAAAAAATAATATTAAAATGTGTTGTGTTATTTTTATTGCTCAATATGTCATTTTATGTATAAGTGTTAAATTAAGTTATTGCAAATGATCTACAAAAATGTTTTTATCCTTTGCTTAATATAAATCTTTTTCGATTGAGTATTATTTGTGATTATTGTCCTATTTGATAAATTGAGCAACTGAATAGTTTTTTAATGATAATAAAGTGATAAGCTAAATGTTCAAACATTTGAGCTACATTTTCTTGTAAACAGTCAGGTCAGATTATTTAGTGGCTGATTAACAAATCAATAATCCTATTCTTAAATTGTAATATTTTTCGGTAAATTTTAAGCACATAAATTGAGCAGCTGGACAAATTATATTATCAATCACTTTTAAACATTCTTATTTGTATTTTACAAAACTTATTTTGACTAACCCGATGTTTCCCACAAAAATTAATAACTTTGAAAGATAATTTAGGCTATGAAATATAAAAATTTGAGCTCCAGATAAAAATACAATGTAGTTTAAGCTCTCTGAACTGTGTTACTTTAGAATCTGAATTAATATATCTCGTATAATTAATATATTCATCTGTATCAACTTATTTGATAAATTGAGCAACTGCAAATTATAAACTAACTAGTTCATTTTAGTTCTATTTTTAAATTCCCAGTAAAAATTCATAAAATTTATATTTTCATAGCAAATTGTCTTGCTTTCATTTATAATTATAGCTCAAAATTGTATTAATGAGTCCTAAATGAATTTAAACTACAAACGAGTACATTTGCACTTAAATTATTTTAAATAATTGCTCTGCATCTCTATTTGAGTAGAAAAACTACCGTAGATATAAATGGTAGTAGATATGTGTCTAGACTATTCAGCAATACTCTAGACACTTCTCGAATATTATGGAATATATTTGTAGGTTAAATATTGGTTATTAATACGTTAGAAGTTGTAAGAAGTTTTAATTTAACAAAAAAAGGGAAATTTTTTGGGAAAAAAATAAATTAGTGTTGGATGTTTTATTCAGAATCCAGTGATTGAAATTTGTTTCACAAGGCTGAAACGTAACAATGGGTGACAGCAGTGGGATTGTGAATAACGAAATGATCATAAACTGACGAAGCATGTTTAATAACTAGTGGGCATACGCAAGAATTGAAGTATTGTGTTTATTGTGCCATTTGATAATTTTACTTTCTATTATCCAGCTAACCCGATGTTTTCGATTGACGAAATAATAAATTCAAACATAATTTGAGCTACAAATACAGTAACATATACTATTTTGTCATCACTTTGCAGAAATAATTTAGGAATTTTGAGCAAAATCAAAGTACGCAAAAAAATTAATATAGTGTAGGCGACAGTTTGAGAAACTAATAACCTTTTTTACCCTATTCGATAAAATTTGACTTTGGCTAATTTCATAGAATATGTTGCTCATGTTGTGTCTAAATTGAGTAACTAAGAAATTTTTATTAATGGATTCTTGCTGGTAACTGTAGTAGACAGATTTCTTAAGAAATCCCATTTGTAAAGCTTCATTGTTTATTATTGAAAAATTATTTTTCGAAGAACCCATCATTTCCGATGAATGCAATAATAAAATTATTCGAAAAAATCAATGTGTTTTGGGTAGCCCAACAAATATAATTATTTTTATAAAATGTTGTACAGTTTTTAGTCACAACCCCCACTTGTCTTTGTGTAGTTGAACAATTAATGACGGATATACTTTTCTGCCAGTATGTACATATATAGCTTTCATTTCTAATGATTGTGTACTCGCTTTAATTATGTAGTTCGCTAAATCATTCTTAAATCCATAAACAAATCAATTAATTTAAACTTAATTGACCACAATTAAATAACATATATACATAATTTATACTGGGTTATGGTCAACTTAAATACATTTTTATTTTTTGTCCAAAATTAAAACAACGATTAATCATATAATAGCTATATACCTATAGCTGGCTGGCAGTTTTACCCAATAAATTATCCAATTTAAATAAATTAAATAATTATTTGTATAAAGAAAATTAGGTCGAAAATTTTTAATTTATGCAAACGATTTAATTAACAAATTTATTTTTTCTTAATTTCATAAAGTAAATAGCGCGCGATAACTTTTTATTTTTTTTTCGACTAATCTGTTTCAAAAATTTTCAAATCACCTAAATTTCATCTCAACTACATTAACACCTTTAAGTAGTGTAATAGTTCAACATGAACCAAAAATAAAAATGAAAGCAAACAGTTATATAACAGATTTTGCCACAGTCATAATTTTTAGATTTAATGGATTTTGTGTACAAGAGATTATAAAAAATGTAATCCATCGAAAGATTTGACTTTTTAACATTTTTTTTTCTTTTTTCGATAAATATGCAAATTACAAATTTCTGTATATGTACTACCTCTAGGTAGTTGTTGTTGCTAGTGTTTATATACACGAAAAAAATACTATTTTTATTTCTATTTCACTGGGTTTGTGCAAAATCAGCAAAAAAAACTTTTTTTTTTTTGCACAGTCGTTTTTCGTATTTTTTTTAATAATGCTAAAATGTTGAATGTATGTTTGTACATGCATACAAACGACAATGCATAAACGTATTGTTTGTATTTTTTAGTTTTTTGTTAATGGATTTATGATTTATGCAAAAAACATATTAGATATAATCTATATACCTATTACCTTGGCTGTGTTCGTACAAAATTGAATTTTGTCGTAAGTATCATACGATTTGGTGAAAGTTTTTTTTCTAAAATACGTAGACACCAAATCAAAGTTAATGAACTTCATAGTTAATGATCCTTTATGTACATATATATAGTTTATGGCTCGCTAAAAATGATTAGATTATGTCAATTAGTATTAATTGCCATACAACATAATTTATTTATTTTTTCGTTTATTTCAAAGAACCCAACCCAAATCTGTCACAATCAAAACCAATAATAAAACTATATATAGTATATATGTATATAATTGTGGTTCAATATAAATACATATTTCGAAAATTTTCAGTTTTGTATTACAAAATTATGCAAAAAACGAAATAAAAATTCATAGTAAGTAGTTTCCCAATAGCCTCTCGTTCCAAACAATAAAAATACAAATTACTTTTTCTTATTAAAAATGAAAGTAAAATTAAAATAAAAAAAAATGTTTTTATTGAATTGTAGGTTTTATGATTTTATTATATAAAAAAAAAACGGTTCGGCGATACACGAACGAATAAAAAATATTTACATTTTCGAACGTCGAAAATTCTCATCATGGTGCGCGGCACATCAACTATATGCTAAACAAGCAACCCAAACCCAGCCATATACACGTTGTATATACACACAGAGTGTCACTATATATAAATCTTACACATATTCTTGTCACGTTATTGTGTTTGAATTTTTAGTATTGTTTGTTGTTGTTGTTGTAGCTATATAAAATATATTCTATCATATTTGTACGTGATTTGATAATAAATTTCCTAGTTCGGAAGTAAGGCACATAAGAGTTCATTAGCTATACTCGATAGTAATAATTAAATGCGCGCGACATTTGTTAAGTCTCTCTTTTATTGCATAATATCAAAGTGATGATGGATGTTGATTATATCGAAGGTCGGTTACTTATTAGTTGACGCATCTTATCAAATTTGCATTTATTAGTCATGCCATATCATTTATGAACAATGACATTTGCGTTCGTTATACCGAAAATTTTGTTTCTATATTTACCCAAATATCAACATTTATTATATGTATACAGATAGTTTTTTATAATACTATAATATATAAATAATATTATGCATGATCTTGTACACCTGGACTGGTTCTTATATACTCGTATATACTAGAAAATTTACAGTTGTTAACAACAGTTTATTTTATGTTGATAAAAATCGCACGCAGTTAATTATAATTATTCGCGATTTTTGTGCGCTATCGCGGTTTGATAATTAGAAATATTTGTTTGGATTAGAAATGAATTAACATTTTGATTTTTGTTTTTTTTCTTTATAGGTAAGATCAACGGAATCAAACAAGCCATCTAATTTGAGAATTAATGGAAGGACCAGAACACGTTAAACGTAATGTTATAAACAAATTTTTTTTTATTTATGCTCTTCATTATGTGTAGCTGAACGTAGCTGAGTGTGTTGCTCAACATGAACTTAATATTTCAAATATGTTCTGGCTCAATACTCTTTCAATTAGATTTGCGCATTTAATATAATTATATTCGGCGAACGTTGCAAATATTCCATCAGACGAAATTGAGCAACTACAAAATGATTTACGCTTTACTGGCTCAATTCCTTTTTTACTGCCATAAAAATATTCTGCCAAAAAATACTGCCACAAAAATATAATCTAATGATTTTATATAGTGTTAGTTTCACACTGTTAAAATGAATTGCAATTGGAAAAAATAATAATTACTATTGAATATTTAGTACAAACAATTTAATATTTATACAAACTCGGAACTACCCACTGTAAATTAATCCGGAAGCTTACTTATATTGCGATTCCGAGTAAAATTGCCATTAACACTTTTATCCTGAGATTTGGACTAATAAAGTAATCGGAGAGCTTATATTACGATTTCGAATAAAATTGTAACGAGTCAATAACAACCCTAGCCAGAGATTTGAACTCAGGTTCCGATAATACACTAGGTAAATGACAATATTCCTAATCCACCAAGTACAAAAATATTATATTTCTATGGTAATAGTGTACAATACGCACCAAAACAAAAAAACTTACTTAGAATCCAATTTGATTTGGTTGATTCTAATAAGATTTGTATGCGTATTACTGTGGAAAAATGTTTGGAAAACTTCACATACATTTACAAATTGAAAAGTGTTTTGTTGAAAATAATTTGTGTGTGATTTTTTTTTGTCTCAACTATAATTATTAACCAATACAGTTTTGCTATAATATTGACATCCAATAAAACACAGTCACTTTTTATTCTAAAATACTGTGTTAAATTCCAATATTGAATGAAATTTATTTATTGATTTGTTGCTCAAAATTAATTGAATATTAAAAAAGGTTGCTCTAATTTTTACTAGTACCAGTAATAAACCATAAAATACAACAAGAAGTAGCGATAAATTACAGAAATTGTTCAAATTATTTCTAAATAAGCGTGTTGCTCAATATTCCGTTTATATATTCGATAAAAAAAATAGTTTTTGTACAATACATACTCGTAAAAACGTCTCAAAAGTTAGCTTAAAAAAATATAAAATGTTGTTTAATAGAAAATGGGTTATTAAGTCGTAGCTCCAAACCCATGGCGTTCAAGATCACCAGATATTTAAACCATCTATGAAAATCTAAAAGTAGTTTGATAAACATAAATTGCATGTGATGTTTTTTGAGTCAACTATAATTACGATTGAAATTAACCAATATTCTATTTGCTAGTACATTAGTAGCTCAGTTTTGATATATTAATAGAAAAGTTTTATTCTAAAATAATTGGTAAAATTTTAATGTTTGAATGGTTTATTGCTCAAATTTAATTAAAGATTTATTAAAATGTTGCTCAAATTTTCACCAGTACCAATTTTATTTCGATTTAATTTATAATCAATTAATAAACCATAAAATACAACATGTAGCACAACGCATCCAAATTAAACTACTATATTTACAGCAAACATGTTCTGGTGAGTTTATTGCTCAATCTGTAAATATGTAGCTCAAATCTATTGTTTTTCTTTTTCCTTAATTTTATTAAGGTATAATAGTAAGATTAGTTAGAACTGATCCAATTGTTTAAATGATTCCATTTTACAACTAAACTTTTTATAAAAAAATTAAGTAAAAGTATCACGTAAAATGAACATTTAATAAAACATTAAAAAATAGTAGTCCCTTCAAATTGAGCTACTAATTATATTGGTTAAACATTTGTTAAATATAATAATTCCTAAGTTAGATCAATATTATATCAAAGGTTAAACCTGCATAATTGCTTATATTTTCGTGAAATTCCTGAAATTATTTTTAAATACATCACTTTGTTGCTCAATCTGTAAAGGTGTTGCTCAAATTTAACTTTGTTGCTTGTACCTTAATTTCCCTAAGATGTAATAGTTAGAATTGTAGTATCGAATTATTTAAATTTTACATTTAAACTTTTGAGTAGACATTTTTTGAATAAGTATAAAATTCAAATTGATCAATACTGTATTTGCTAATACATAAGTAGCTCAGTTTTGTTATTATATTGACTTTTAATAAAACATAATTTTCCCTAATACAATTTTAATTCGTTTTAATTTGTAATAATTTATTAAACCATAAAATACATACAAAAAATAGCAGTGCATTTAGTTGTTCCCCTTAAATTGATTTAAGTATAATTGCAAAATGTTTAGTTTGGAAACAAATTAAAACCGCAACCTACCTAAGAATTTAACAAAAATTTTAATCAGCACAAACGATCGTTCACGGTCATTGAATTACACAATGTCATGTAGTGACCCTGATTTAATGTACATATATATACTCGTAAGGCCAATCAACTTACTCGTGCAAATCATAAAATTTACACAAAGTAAACTTTTTTAAAATGATTTATTTTAATCGGAATAAACTGTGAGCTGTGCTACACGCCGTTAAAAAGTTTAGGTTTATAAAATAATTATATGTCTATTTACCTGGGTATAACCAAACACACATACATATATGAATTATGTATATTATATACATTAGCATATAAATATTTGTGCGTTTCGCCTGAAGGAAAAATATTTCGAATTTTAATTTTTTTTTTTTTTGAAAAACTCAACAACAACCGAAAAAATTGATAAAATTTATATACATACATATGTACTTAAATACAAATGAAAGCTCCGCTCCTTTCTAGATACGAGTATATACACATATGTATTCGGTACATATTATACCAAAAATGTTGAAACATAAATTACTGGAAATTTGGCAAAAAATAAATATCCATACATTAAATGTATGTGTAATGTACATATATATGTACATACGTTCAAAATGATAACCTTCCATATAATTAAACTTTTTGATTACTTAAAATTATACGAATATAAAAAAAAAAAAAAAAGTTGATTTAAGTCAATATGGTTGTATGATTTTTAAATGTTTTGTAAATTTATTTAAATATTTTAATTTTGTATTTAAATATCAAATATTATCTTTTTCATGTATGTATACAATCAATCTAGTAGGTGGGAACTTATTTTTATAAAATACACAGGTACGAGCGAACCTAGATTTATTCAAAATGACTGTTATCTAATATTGAGCAACTGTTGCTCAAATTTTTTCGACCCGTATTCTATACATTAATTTAGTAAATTTGATAACCAGATGCTTAAAACTTAAATACAAATCATAAACAATTTTAAAATTTTGAGCTACTCAATACTGTTGTGGAAAAATTCTGATCTATAATATGAGAATTTTGTTATCCACACAGTATATTTCCATATAGGTATATTTATTTTCCTTTTATCTACATACGTATATGCTTACATACATATGTATGTACATAGCATGAAAAACATCAGCACCATATTGTGATTGATTGTAAACGACCCCACAAACAGATACGTTTGTACATAATATTGTTTAGCTAAACCCTTACACGTTTCTTTCCTAGAATTTTAATTTTCTCCAAACAAAACAAAACAAAGAAAAAAAGGAAAACTCATTCAAATAAATTCAACTGTTTCCAAAGCTCGTTTTCTTCTTTTTGCTTTCAAAGCTACCTAACCAAAATTTTTTTTTACTGTATTATAAATCAAAATAAAGTAGAACCAAACAGTTTTTGTGTTTAGATCGGATGAACACAAAACAGCAGCAACAAAAAAAAAATACCAAACTTAATATCTAAACCGTGCGGGTGGTGGTGGTGGTGGTGGTGCAAGGGTGCGAGAGGTATTTTGTTGTTGTAATATATTTTGATACGTTACCAAATAAAATGAAAAAAATTATAGAAAATATTGGAAAAAATAAATATTTTCACTCAAAATATTTAGTTAATATTTTATCTGGTATATAGGTATGTATATACAATACATTCACATATAGGAGCCATAGGAACGTGAGGCATGGCAGTTCACTTTGTTATTTCACATTCTGGATAATAACTCATGTACACAATGTGTATGTAGGTACATACCAAAAATAATATTTTCTCATCGAAATTAGACAGTAGCACGAATATTTATATTTACAACTCGATATTTTTTTTCCCTCCGCTTATCAAACTTTGTCTATTTACTTTATCAATCAAAAATAAAATATATGCAAATCAATCAATTGGATTCATAAATCTTCCAAACTAACTATTATGTAGTCGAGTATATAAGAAAAATTCAATTTTTCTTTTGTTTTGTCAGTTAAAATTTTTGTTGGTTATGGTGCGGTGATGTGCCTCCCCCAACTTATGTATTCTTGAGACATCGACATCACACAAGAGTACCCAGTTACTTAAGTTATTTCGATTTTTTTTTTAGTTTTTACGAAAACTTTTCTTTATTCTATTTGTGTTATACAAAATATATAGTTTGGAGTATTAAAATACAAAAAAATTTCCAGTTTTTGTATTTTATATTTAGTGAAAAAATTACGTGATGACGGTAACATATTGACGATGAAATAGATAAAAAATAACACACAAACACACATACCCATACATATATATGTACATATGTATGAGTATATGTATGCGGAAGAAAATTTAGTTTTGATTTACTTATTTCCTTTTAAAGTTTTTTGTTTGTTTTAGTTGTGTCAGGCAATATGTTCATGGTGACATGTGATGCCTGGAAAGTGTGACTTTATTTTGGAATCGAATGATACACGAATGTATATGTATATGTATATTTATAAACTTCATATAACAAGAATTTTTCGATTCGGATTTAACTTGAGTTGCTCAATAATTTCTAAAGTTAACGTTAACTCACCAAAAACTCATTCATTTCGAATTAAGTTTGGTTAAAAAATAATTAATTTGAATTACTGTTATGAAATAATCGGTACATGCTTTAAATATATGATTTGCTCAATTTGCAGCTCAATTTTAGGAACAGATTTTTCGACATAAAAAAATGGTGGGGATGTTTTTTGCATTATAAAATTGATTGAATTAAAGAACGAAACAAATATAAGTAGTTGCTCAATATTAAACCACAAGTTCGTTTACGAGTACACCAGAGTTCAATGAAAAAAAAAAATTCCAAATTTGCTCTCCTATAGTACCAATAATTCTAACTAAATATTTGAATAATTAAAATTTATAATCAATTTGCTGGAGTATTGCATAGACCACGAGGTTTGATCACTAAGTCATCATAGTTAAATAGGGTTGCCAACGAAACTAAGAATTTTTTTAAATTTACATCATTTAATTGGGCCTCGCAATTTATATGAGGGTCCATTGAACCTGGAGCCCGATCATTTTGTAATTTCAATACATCAAATCGTCCAGCAAGAGAACGCTATGTTTGTTATTTCCAAACGGGCATAAAAGGTCTATCCAAACAAACATCAAAAATGTTTCCAAAAATGGTATGGTACCACTAAACCCGAAGCCACAAAACCAGTTCATTTGCTTGAATAAATCAATACGACCAGGAAGAAATAATGCTTGGCTATAAATGGCTTAAAACGATCGATCCCTTCAAATGTGTATGTTAATTATCACTATGCTTCCCTAAAAATTATCACCCACGGGTCCGCTCGCACCATATTATGTCACATTATCATTATTTGGCTGCTTTCTGAAGCAATAATTTGTTGTTCCAAGAAGCGCATTTCTATATATATGTATATATATATTTCTTCCTCTTTATTTTATGTGGCCTGTAGTGCCGAGTCGAGCGAGCTCATCAGGTTTCATATTCCGTGTATAATTGAGTTGCCCTGGCACGAAAATTAAATGCAGGTGCAACTGATCTTCCACCTCGTTGAGAGCCTAAAAATGCGTATATCACTGTGTACTTTTAGTAATTTCTATATGTTACTCGCAGAATAGATGAGTGTCTTGCATAATTACAGGTTCACACGGAAACCGATTTCAGACCATTAAACTTCCATTATTTGGACGATTACCGAATCGTGCGCACGATAATATCGAAAATGTACATAAAATTAATTTTTGATGGATATATATTTAGATCGTAATCGTTAATTGATTTTCAATATACAGTCTGTCCAAATAGATATTAAATTGAATTTTAACCATTAATCACTCAATACAAATAAATATTAAAAAATAAGAAAGTTATTTTTATTTTTTTTAAATAAAAACAAAGATCGCGCATAAAATTGAAATTTAATCAGTGACGGTCAGTTTTATTTCACGGTTAACATAAATCATTTTTATTTTTAAATAATCGTTAATGTTGATGTGGTTTTGGTAATTTAATGCGGGCAATAAAAATATATATACATAAGTATTTTTATTTAAATAGATCGAATTCGCGATACGATGGTGTATTAAGATTTTAATCTTTTTGGTTGAAGGCATATGCATACGTGTATTATTAAGTATGTGTATATATATGGAATTGGCGGGAATTATTGGACCATGAATTTAGATGTACATATACATATATACATATTGTTGAATTTGATCTATGGAACGTGATTTTGTATTTATCTACAAAGAGGTTAATTAGCATGTATATAGCCAGCCCGTATGCTATGTAAAGAAAGTGTTCATCTAATATAAATAAATATACATATTTTAGATACATTTTTTTTTATATAATCATTGCGATTTATTCGAGTGTATCAAAATAAGCAATTATCTGTTTCTGAAATTTCACATACCTATAATTATTCAGTTTTTCAACAATAATTATATATAATTAGGCTACATATATATTTTATAAAATAAGTGATAATTGTGATGTTATTAAACTGCCTATTTTAATTGATGACCTTCTATGGCATTTTTAGTTGATTATTTCTAATTTTCGAGTGTAGATGTACATAACGAATTGCTTATAAACGCTTTTTATTTTGGCCGAAAGATATTTATCTACCATGAAGTAATAAAAACGCTTAAATGATTGTATTAAATTCCATGTGATCGGGAAATTGTTTAATTATGCAAAAATAATCATTTTGTTAAAACTAGTTATCTTTACTTAAAAATTAACAAAGGGGTCCTTGTTTGTTAATAAAATTAACTAACTACATATATCAACTTCATGCGAATTAAACTCTGTCACCAAAACAGGTGATTTCTGGCATCTTCTTAATTCGGGATTGCGAATAAAATCAATGCGATTTCCCAAAAATGATGTTTTAGCAGTTAACTAGTTTCTAAAAAAAAAGTCAAATGTAATCTCGACTCTGTAGAAGACTGCAACCACCGAATAGGAATGAACTTGTAGTTATACTTGTTTAACTTGTTAATTAAAATTTAAATACTGATCTTGTAAAAAGCCATGGAAAGTTGCTGTTGTAAGTGAAAAAAAGTTTTCTATTCAAAATACTCACGTGAATTATATGCTAAATCTGTCATACAAAAAAAAACTTGGATTTTTTTTCTATTACTACAAAATTCATAATTCTGTATAGACAGTTGAAGTTTGTCCTTAATCCTAACAATGTTTATATGTGTAAGGAACAATATCAAATTTTATTCGGATTAACCGATACATCTCATAATTTAACCGATTATGTAAATTTTTAATAACCCATGCACGTCATTTAAATGAGTAATCAAACATTTTGGGTAATCCTTAGGAACATAACACCATAATGATGCATCTATCAAGATGTCTTAAGGTAAAGGGTGTTTTGTTATAGAGTTACACAAGTTTAAATCATAATAAAACTATTAAAATATGATTTCGGCCATGTAGCCGCCACGGCTGGCGCGTGCAAGGCGCAATCTGGAACACCAATTTTCACAACTTTTCGGAGCATTTGCGGCCGTATTTCGCCAATAACTTTTCAGGTGTTGGCACCACATGTCAGCAAGATTAATGCCAGCAAATCGAGGTACGAAAAAATTTCTAATCATGTCCCTATACCGCTCACCATTGACAGTAACATTTTGACCATCATCATTTTTGAAGACATATGGACCAATGACTCCGCCATCCCATAAACCGCACCAAACAGTAATTTTCTGTGGATGTAATGGTGTTTCGACAAAACCTTGTGGATTATCCTCACTCCAAATGCGGCAATTCTGCTTATTTACGTACCCATTCAACCAAAAATGGGCTTCATCGGAGAACAAAATTTTGAATGGAAATTCGACATCATTATCAATTTGTGCTTCAGCTCATTCGCCGAATTGGCGGCGCATACGATGGTCGTTTGGCTTTAATTCCTGTACAAGTTGAATCTTGAAAGCTTTTAAGCCAACATCTTCTCATAAAATCTTCCATAAAGTGGAAGGACACAACCCCAGTTGCTGAGAACGGCGACGAATTGATTGATTTGGATCATATTCAATGCTTTCCTGTACAGCGGCTATAGATTCTTTAGTCTATACTGTTCGGCGTCTCACGGGATGCACATTATCATTAAGAGTAAACGTGGTCCGAAAACGATCTAATGTTATTCGAATTAGCCGCTCTGAAGGACGATTATTTACTCCATAAAATGGACAAAGTGCACGATAAGTTTGACGAACAGAACCATTATTTTGATCAACAATTTCAACAATTTGCAAGCGTTGCTCTGATGTAAGTCTATCCATAATGAAACGTCAATCCAAACTAAACAAAAAGCAACAGCAGTGTTACCAACTCAAAGTTGTGAGCCTCTAAAAAATCCTTTATAAGCTATCTGAAAAATATTTAAATTTTGAAAAAAGTAGGGGATTCGAAATTTTAGGACTAACGTGTTTGCTATGACCTCATATAAACATATGTCGAATTGATATTTTGAAACGTTTTCCGAATTGGGTAAACTTCTAGGATGATAACACTTTAATAAATAAAATTTGGAAAATCAATTAATATCTATTCGACATAATTATGAGGTCATACCAAACTTGGCTGTTCTTAACAATCTAACCCCTACTTTTTTCAAAATTGAAATAAATTTCGGTTAGCTTAGACCTTATGACAATTTTGGTATATGCGTCATTATGGTGTTACCTGCCTAGGATTTTCGCATAAAAATTAGGAAAATTCAAGTCTTAAAACCCCTAATCCCGTCCTTTTTTCAAAATTGAAATACTTTTCTTTTACCTTATCTTATGGCATTTTAGCATATACGCCATTATTGTGTTAACATTCTAGGATTTCTCCAAAAAATTCGAAACAATCTTATAATCGGTCATACCATGTTTAGTTGTCCTAAACTCTCTATTCCTCTAGTTTTTTTAATATTGAAATATTTTTCGGATAGCTTAGACCCAATGATATCGGGCTATGTGTGTCATTATACTGATAGCTTTCTAGGATTTTCTCAAGAAAATTCTGAAAATTCATATAATCGGCATACATGAGGTCATACGAAATGCGGTTGTATTCAACCCCTAATCTCCTACTTAGCCTAGACCCAATGACAACTTGATATATGCATCATTATGGTGTTAGCTTTCTGGTACTTTCCTAAGAAACTTCGTAAAACTCCAAAAATTCATATAATCGGAACTTTTGAGGCCACCAAGTTTGGTTGTCCTAAACTCTCTAATCCTCTCTTTTTTCCATTATTGAAATATTTTTCGGATAGCTTAGACTCAATGACATCTTGGTGTATGCATCATTATGGTGTTGGCTTCCTAAGACTTTCTCAAGAAAATTCGGAAAAATCATATAACCGTACATAAGGTCATACCAAACATGGTTGACCTAGATCCTCCTACTTCTTCCAAAATTGAAATATTTTTCAGATAGCTTGAACCTTAAGATATCTTGATATAAGTGTCATTATGGAGTTAGCTTTTCAAGACTTTCCCACGAAAATTCGGAAAAATAATATAATCGCCATACATAAGGTTATACCAAACCTGGTTGTCCTAAACCCCCTAATTCCCTACTTTTTCCAAAATTAAAATATTTTTCGGATAGCTTAGGCCTTAAGAGATTATGAATCAGTCATCATTATAGTGCAAGAAACTAGGATTTTCAAGAAACAATTCAAAAAATCGTATAATTGACATACTTTGACATGAGGTCATAACAAAAAAAATCAGAAAATCATGGATTCGTCGCACCAAATTTGGTTTTCCTAGTGATAAACTTCGTTATATCGAGATATGCTGCTTTGCACACTTTGCATATACCTATATACATTTAAGCAGAAATTGTTTTTGTTGTTTTTTAAAATAATATGTTATTTAAATACGTTTAAATACGCATTGAACTAAGGTCTACCAGGAAAATTAAAATTGCCCAAAACTATAACCCTATAATAGTTGGACTACAAAGCCAATTTGATCCGAATACCAATAATATCGTAAATAGTATGACGGGCAGTAAGCTCATTTAACACAGCTAACTGTACAGTAATCAATACGCCTTTTAGAAAGTCAAATTTCGTAACCAACTGAAATGTCAAAACCAGTATTGAGTGCAGCATTATAGTAGTATAATGAAGTGTAGATGTATATACAATTTTTTGGATGAATGAAAAATTACAGTAAAATTATAAACCTGGGTCTCCTTTTTAAATTTTTGATTTTTAAAATATTTGGTAATAATAACCAAAAATGTTTGTTAATACAACCAAAATATTTTGTACTTTTGACAAATTATTTAGTTTAAATAACAAATGTTTTGGTTTAAGTTGCCAAAGATATGTGAATTCCAACTCTGTTTTCATTTAACCAAGTCTTTACTAAATCCTGCTATATTTTTGGTAAACACTATTTTAACAAAAGTTTTAGTAAATTTTACCGAATATTATCATTAAATTTCGGTTATTTTTTTCAGAAAAATCTTAGTAAGTTTAAGTCTTGTCATATTTAACCCAACAGAATAATTGAACTATACGTCTGCCTTAATAAAAAAAAATTTGAGTTTAAAAAACAAAATCGAATCGGACACATATGATGATATTCCCGAATTTTTGAAATATATGCTGTACATTTAGATACTCTACCAATTATTAAAGGAGCCATCCAGCTGTGTTTACCAGTCCTTTCAACTCAATTTCTAATCGATATAAACTATATCACACAAATATAGCCTACAAAAAAAACACAATAATCAGGTTCACCCCATATATACACGCACACACACACACACACACACAAACAATAAATCATAATTTCGCTCCCCAGTCATCTACATAAAATAAAATATTTCCAGAGAGAGATTATCAAAAATTCCTGTCTAACAGTATATAAAGCATAAAAAACAAAATCCGCACATGCTGTGCAATTTAAAAACCTAAAACCAGTGGGATACAGATTAGAAAAAAAAAACAAAAAATTACGAAATATTTCCAGATCCATTGAAAATGAAACAACAAAAAACCTCGATTCTAATTTTATCTTACGCGACGCGACAGTGTAAGGCACAAAAAAAATTTAAAATAAAAATTGGAAAGGCTAGCAGCAAGTAAACCGCACAAACCTTGCTACATTGTCTATTCGATATATATGTATATGAGTGCAACCTAAGTACATATCCAAACATTTAAAACGTTTCGTGTTATAATCATGTATGTATAAGTAAAATGCTTTATTTCAAAATAATTTATAAACGAAAAATCGTTAGTAACAATAATAAAAACTATTTCTTAATTGATTTTAGATATACCTTCAATTTTGATTTTAGCTGTAGCTTTGTTCGTTGGATAGTTTTTCATATACTTGTTTCCGTTAAATAATTAAGTCACGATTATTTGCTTGATTATTAATTTTTTTTTACAACATGTAATTGGGTTTGGAAATAAAAAATAGTAAAATACACAACAACAACAACAAAACTATTATTTTAATTAAATGTTGATAGATACATATTTTATTAAGATTTTTAGAAATAAGAAACTAAGTATATTACTTGACATTTATATATACAAAATTGGAATTATAGGGAGTGGGTGCAGGCCTAACAGGAGAAAGAGGAGCGGTTTGACAAAAAAATGTAATTTAAAGTGCAAATAAAACTTAAACAATTAAATTGTTTATTTATCCGCTATATTTAGTGGATTCACAGCGAGAGAAGCAACAGATTAAGTGGAAAAGATGAACGCCAAGCAGTGATGAGATCGCAAATTTCAAGAAATCGTTTAGAGGAGTTCAAATATTAACAAACCAATGGAGTATTATGAGCTAATTATATATACACATTAACCTACCGAATCAAATCAGCATCTTAAATTGCAACCCGTGGCCTTAAAAAACTAGCACAACTAAAAAAAAAAAAAAATATCTGAAAATATGAAAAACCTTGTTTCGATCGAGCTCATACTAAACGGCGACAATTGCATGAAACTATTGAATACAATTCGTCATACCGATACTGGGGTTTCTAATTAAAGATGCATTTTGCTATAAATTAACTGGGAACACAGCGAAACGCATAGAACGTTTCGTCTGTGATGGTCTGATAAACGAAAATCAAAAGAAACGAAATCAGGATCTTGTATGCTGCTTCATTGGGGAAACTAATTGTCACTCTGACTGTGTAAACTCTGTCTGGGAGGCACTGAAAACTGCGGTTATCAGTGCTGCTCAACAGGCTTTAGGTGTGTAGTCAAAGTCAAACCCAAGATTGATTGGTTTGATGATGAGTGTCAAAAAAATATTGAACATAGTGAAGTGCAACAACGTCTAACAATCGCGATAAAAATCAAGGCTGCTCTTGCTCGGAGGGCAGCTAAGCGAATTTGTAGATAGAACAAACAAAAATGGTGGAAGGCCGAGGTTCTGAAAGTACAAGAACTCAGCAATGAGCGCAGTTCGTGTAATTTCTTTAAAGGAATTACTGAATTGCGCCATACTTCCAGGCCTGCGTCTACCGCCATTCGGGACCGGGATGGAAACCTCTGTGTTCATGGGTGCCGTACTCGATGCATGGTGTGGACACTTTACCCACCTAGTGTTCATCAGGCGTCACAGGCTGTAGTTGAGTCACCTCAAATACAAACTGCAGAGATTTGCATTGAAGATCCCATGAGGAATTCACTAAGGCCATGCAGAGTTTAAAACGAAACCGTTCACTTGGGGTGGACTGCATTAATTCGGAGCTATTGATATTCGGAAGAAATACTTTGTAGAACTGTCTTTTCAATTTTATTCGATTAGTATGTCAAAGCGAAGTTATGCCCAACGAATGGAAAGTGGCCGCGTTGTGCCCCATATTCAAGAAGTAAAACCACTTGAAGTGGGAAAATTATCGCGGTATAACTATCTTTTGTAATACTGAAACACCTCAACGCAACATCTTATATCGCCAATCCAATCAGATGCGTGATTGGACTGAATAGTAACGAAGTGAAATGGAAATACTTAAGCCGCTTGTAGAGTTTTCAGCTTCTGTTGAACTCCAGATAATGAGTTCAAAAAAAAATACATGATCCCTGGTCATAGGGAGCATGGCACACCAGGTTTAAGTAGTGGCCAGTAGTTTAGTGGCCACTACACGTATGAAGAACTGAGGAGGTTCAAATATTTGTTCTCTCTTATCACTCATTCGATAACAATGTGGGTGAGAATATTAAAGCGTGGCTGGCGGCTGGTAGTCGTGCTTTGTATCTTTTAAGGCCACTGCTAAAATCTAAACACCTATATCAAGCGCCATGAGGCTGATGCTTTACAAAGCGTTGATCAGGCCCATTGTTATGTGTGGATGTGAAAATTGGGCGCTGACGGATGAGTTGAGAGATGGCTCCTTTGAGAAAAGAATCATGCAGTTCTCTACAATATCGTGTAGCAATCTGTGAAAGGACAGCCACCACATGGTAGGCGCAGAGGTCGCTGCAGGTGCATTGCATGACTGGAGCTCAGCGCTGCTTTATTATTGCTGAATTTAATGAAATCAATTAAAAATTTGCTTTGTATCCAAACAAAGAAAACAGTTTATTGAACCGATTCGACTATCGTATTGGGCTGGCTCTTTCCGATGTACCAAACCGTTAGGATGTTTTTGTGGATCTTGAAAGCTCACAGGAAATATTTAAACCATATGTTTCTACAAGAAGTATAACGCCGCAGATATTCCTTAAAGGGATGTACTACCCGAGTAGTTAACCGCTTCAAACGGTTAAAATATAAAATGCTTAGATGAGTTGTTCGAGTTGGGGGTCGCTTACAAAATGCAAATGTTTAAGAGATTGTGAAACATCCCATAATCTTCCCATACCTAATCCAATAGTTCAACAAATCCCTCTTATGTTTTATTACAAATGTGTTGACATATAATGATCAAGAGGTAGCCAAAATTTACTTTTGCTTATTTGTTTGTGAAGGTATACAAAAGCAGTTCACATATTGAGTTGGTGTTTGGTTTGGCAACAAATGCGTTCTTGGCAGCATTTTGTAATTTGTTGCGGATGTCTATAATCAGAGTGTGGTGTCAATTTTGTTGGAGCCAACAAGAAAGTGCACATTTTATTCAAGTATCTGTACTAAACAGATGCTAACGGAAATGCTCTACGGTGGCTTCTAGGAGGCAGCTGCAAAGTTCCTTAAATTTCATTCTAGAAGAGTGGTATGTACAGCAGTCATGACTCATGACCATTGAGGAGATGGTAACTTTTGCTACAGAAGTTGAAGCTTTTACGCCTATTCTGGTGGAAATTCTTTAGTATTGGTAACCGAGGTTCTTGAGGTTGATCTTCTTCACCATTATTCTATAACCAAATTAGAAAGATGGCAATTAATGTCAGCAACGTAAACAGTATTTTTAAAAGAAGTGGTGAGTGAAATATTTGAATACGCTGGTAAAAATGTCAGACTGTGAACAATCATGATGTTGTACTGGTCATTGATAATAACTTAACTCCAATTACCTTACCAAGTAAGGTATTTAACCATAAGGAACAAATTAGAGATCAAAAAAACTAGTCTATTGAATACTGCTAAAATACTGTTCAGGCAACATTTTGAACGAGATGGACAATTAATTTATTTATTGCTTTATGGTGGGTAAAAACGATTTTGGTTTAATCGATGGCACAATGATAGCTCCTTTTTCTCAGAAAGAAATATGTGTATGAATAAATCAACACAATCGGAAACCACTGGTTGAACGTGATGCTGATATGCGGACTGGGTAGTGTTTCAAATAGTGCAAACAATATAATTGGTCTGGGTGCATGACTCAAGACTCAACAGTGGTCCAAATTTTTAATAATAAATTCAAAGTGCAAAGTGATAATTTTTTTTTTTTTTGGGAATAGGGCTCAGTTGAAACTTTTAAATTTATTCCGGGCTCTATCGAAATGGAAGTAATATTTCACACCCTATACGATTAATATAAAAAAAATAATAGGTTATTAGGATATTTCCCGAAAGCCAGTTCATTAATATCATTGGTAATGGTATCAAATTCCGCTTGACCACCGGATGCTAAGGATTTTTTATGTTATTTAAGAGGATTTAAATGAGGTTACTTTCCCCTATACATCGAGTCAATCAATTTTCAAGGTTATTTTTATAATGAGGGACCGGATCGACGGAAGCGCAGCGACCCTAAACGCAGGTTATATCTTAACGTTCACTAATGCATCCATGACGAGATGAACAACCTGCGTGTTGAGTTGCAGCGCTTCCATTAGAAAAGTAACCCATTACCAATACAAAATTGTAACTCAATGGGAGCGGGAGTATATATAGGGGGCGAGTTACCTTTTTATATTCTATAAATAACTTTAAGAAGTCCTCAGAATGCGTTGTGATCGTTTTGTTTTGCTCAATGATAGGCGAGACTTTAGTAAATTCTTGCTAAGCAGCAGGTGGTCAATGGAATCTGTTAATAAAATTATAAATCGGAAATCGATTGCTCCTTCAAAGTAAAAATCTCAGTCAAAATCAAATAACTCATCTAAAAGCTAATGACTTGAATTAGGTACTTTCGTAATTAATTTGGGAAGATTATAACAAATTCTACAACAAACCTTAAATCAAATTTTAATAGATTCGATTGGAATAGCTTAGCAGTAACAGCTCTTCAACTATATACTATAGTTCCCGTTTCTCTACCAAGTATTGTTCTTTCATCAATGTGAGGTCATAAATCGATAAAAACTACTTACTTATAACTAAAAAATAATAAATTTGGTGAACAAAATGTGAAACAAATTTAACTATAAAATGAATCGCCCCGGCACCGTGAAAACATTGAATTTAACAATTCTGATGAGGAGGCTTAATTGGTAGAGATACTAAACATTATTTTGAGCTTATACGTTTTATTCTGGTTTCAAATTCACAGATTTTATAGCTGTGATTTTTGTTGAAAAACTAGTTAACTGAATTTATGTCGATTTTTACGGTATGAATGAATTTCAGATAAATTTTCCAAAATTTACAAATTTTCCTGCCATTTACAAAAACAAATTGAATGTTTTTTTTGAAACTCCTCTATTTCGTTGAATGCATGCAAAAATATCCGTTGCACTAAAACTAGTTATCTTAACTTAAAAATTAAATAAGTAAAGATACTTTTACTAATAAAACTAACTATCTGCAGATATCAACTTTATATGAATTAAATTCTGATTTAATAAACTTAATTTGGGAATACGAATAAAATCATAAATATTTTTGAATTTTTAGAATAACATTAAATTTTTTTAAATACGATTTCCCATAAATGATGTCTTCGCAGTTAACTACATAGTTTCTAAAAAAAACAGTCAGTCATAATTCTTAAGTCAAAAAAATTCGCACGCACGCATACTTTTCAGTTTATGAATTTCTCACGAAATATACCGACAGCAGTGGCGGATTAATCAGTTTGGGCATATTCCGTGTATTCCTCATGCAGTTATCTGTAATATGACGACGGTTCGATGTGTGAAACAAACAAACCAAACACAAAAAACTATTTATCTATTGTTTTGCAATAATAACCAAACTATACAAAACTATAACACAGTTTACAATTGAAAACTGTGTCTCTCATAATATATTTGCCTTATGCCGATATCGAAGAGAAAGTCCCATAATTTTTTAACTTTTTGTATAATACGAGTACAGAATGTATGTATAGTATATGTACGACGTACGTTCATTATTATAGTTTTATATATCGTGTGGTTGTTTATCCGTAGTTGTTTGTTTGTTGTTGTTTTTTTTTACATAACTTTATGATTCTAGTTTTGTGTCTATATCACATAGTAAAATGCAGCAACAATTATTTCATTTTTGCTGGATACGAAAATGAAAAGTGAATGTCGAAAAATTGTGTAGGGAAATTGTAAATTTGTGGAAAAATATGTTAGACAAGATTTTTGTCGTTTTATGTTGCATATTTATATATCCGTATGTATGATGTACATACATACAATAATTATCAGTTAGTAGTAGTGATTGGATAATATAACAACATTTTAGTTGCTGTATATAGTTCAAGATGCTAGGCCCCGCATTATTTAAAATATTTTATAATTTGTTAATCTTGCAAAACGGTCTTTGGATAAGGGGATGGGGACTGGAGCCCCGCGTCGTTCAGGTTTAGTTTTGCACTAAGGAGCACATCCACGCGCGACTATGGTTGAGAGATGCAGGTTTAAATTTAAACTGTTTCACGGACGATTAAAAAAAAGAGGGGAAATTCGGTGCCAGGGTGTTTTCTGCGGATAACTTATGATTAGTCTCGCTTTTCGTCTCCCCGGCAGATCTAAACAGCTGACCTCTCTCCAGCGGCCTCAGATCAGAATGATGGTTGGATATCATCACAGGTCTTATAGGCAGGCATGCTTGCACTTTTTCACATGACTACTGAATCTGTGAGGATGAAGAAGAGGAAGAGGCAGTATTCCATTTTCTTTATTATTATCCGCGCTTATCTCAAAACAGACTTAAACATCTATAAGTAGCGCCACCTCTCTTTAATTACCTGACGAATCTCAGCATTGTGGACGTCAAGAGTATCGAACGCTTGTAATGGTTTTAATGGGTAGGGGCGAAGAAGATAAATTTGCGGTATGGTTATGAATCTGGTTAGTAGACCCATTGTTGTCTCTCCAAAACCTAAAGTCTGAATTTCAAAATTATCCAAATTTACTTACCTTATATGTACTAGAAATTTCAATTTTATTTTCAAATTTTAAACCTTTGAAAATTCAAATGTTTAAAACTTACAATCCAAAACTTCTAGCTTTAATATTTTAAAAACTAATTTCTCCCACATTATAAATTCTAATTGTTCATTTTTTAATATTCGAAAAGTCATGGAAAATGTTTTTTGTGCCGGATAAATGGCCATCTCTATAGCATTAAGGCTTGGTTCGTTTTTGAGCAATTTGATATTTAGATCGGCAAGAGACTCTGGACATTTTACCTTGCTTTTCAGATAGATAAAAATTTCGTCTATTGGTTGTGACAAAAATGGTGCTGCCTAGCGGTGTATAGCGGAAATGCTCTTTAAACGCAAACAACTGAATATTGATAAAATCTTTTTTTTTGGTGTATATCACTTTCTTTATTTTTTTGTTTCATTCTCAAGCCTCGCGAGAAATACATAATATATTTTATTAATCATCCTCTAAATGTTCCACAATCCAATTGTAAAACGTTGGCACATCGGTATATAAAACCATTTGGAGTATATCGCATCGGCCGGAATTTGGAACGGCAGCACCCAGAGACACAATTCCTCGAATATACCAACTCGATTTGTGCTAAATTACCATACCACCGCCCGAATCTCCCGAACAAACATTCGTTCCATTTTGGAATCCGGCACAATAATTGTGATCCTTTAAATATTGAGGGTAAAAATTTCGATTACTTTCACGGCAGTCGTCATCAGTGCGTATTGGAAGTGTTGCTTCATGTAATCCATCAAATGGCTGATTGTTTTCATCTCGCCCCCACCCAGCTACTGAACCCATCGTAATGCTGCCGTAATCAAAAGTATTACTTACACATATTGGTACTATAGCGTCTGATAATTCGATTAAGCTGCTCAATTTTAGTAGGGCTATATCATTTTCTTGATAACTGGAACGATAATTTGCATGAACAGTTATTTTTGCCACCGCACAAATTCGAGCTTCTTTTGGGTATTCTTTTATGTTATTTGTACCAGCGATAATTGTTAATCGATTACCTGGGAGTTCACCACGTTCATCGTAAACGCAATGCGCTGCCGTCAATATGGTACCCCTGTTAAGTAAAGTGCCGCCACAAATATACTGCCGATTATTACGATATAGCGCTACATGCCAAGGGAATTGTCCGTGGTAAGCTGTATTTGCATACGCCATAAGTGATATATGTTCAATTATTCGTTGACTTTATTAGTCCCTTTGGCTACAATACCAAAAATATAACTTTGGCCTCTGAATTTAATCTCGACCGGACTACCCACCATAGTCTACAAAAAAAATAGTAGCCTTAAATTAAGAACTTATATGCACTTGGGTACAAATAATTCGCTCATTCATCAATTTGCAACAAAAGTTCAAAAATATCAAAAAACTTTTATTTGAATTTGTCTGCATGAAAATTAGTGGTAAAAATCGTATTAAAGAAATCAGCTAATAATTTTTATTAATAAGAAGAATTGACCAAAGATTTCACTAAATCTTGAGGTATCGCCTCCCATTCTTCTACGATCGCATGTTTCAGGTCCTGGAGACTCGTTGGAGCAATATCTCTGGTTTGAATTCTTTTTTCAGTCCCATAAATGTTCGATGGGATTGAGGTCCGGGTTTCGAGCTGGCCACTCCATAACAGGCACATCTATATTTTGAAGGTACTGGTACACTAGAACAGCCGTAAGTGGTCCCGCATTATCCTGCGCATGAGCACAGGAAGGTTTCACCAATAAACCTGGTAAAAGGTACTACGTAGTCCTCAAGTACTTCATCAGTGTACCGTTGTAAAGTTAATCCTCCTAATCGAGGTTCAATATTCCCTTCGCAGATCGATACAAGATATGTCTTCGCCTCCAGTGACATGCCTCCCCAGAACATGTACAATCCACCGCCATACGAGACATTTTCTTTAATGCAACATTGTGCAAACCGCTCTCCTGATCTTCTGTACACTTTGCCTCGCCCATCGTTACCATATAAACACATCCTGCACTCGTTAGAGGTTTTTGATATTTTTAAAATTTTTGTTGAGAGTTCATCAATGTGCGAAATTTTTGCTCCGAATGCGTGCTTACAGTAAAATCAGCTCTATTTGGTAAAACAGATATGCGCTTCAGATAATGCAATTATTATTTTACTGTAGCGGCACTGCCCCAAAGATCGTGTTCGATGCATGAGTCGTCACGTTGAATTTTGCGTTATTCAGCAGGTGTACTAACAGTATTATGTTAGCTAATACACTCTTCAGTATCGAGAATGCGTTCTGATATTCTTCGAGCCAAGACAAGTAATGTGGCATCTTGGGGTTCTTGAGAGTGAACTGGTGTGAGTATTTTAGCAAGCTCCGAAATGAATCGGTGTTAGTAATTTACCATCTTGAACAAACTCGTTCATTAAACGCTAAAAATTTTGTGCGGCATTTCGTATAAATACAAATGATGTTCGGATGATTGCTAGTAAATTTAAATACGTTCAGGTGCGAAGGGAATCAAATGGATGAGATCGATTTCGGGAAAATTTTGCAATGAAGACATTTTGTGTGTGCGGTATCAGCGATAGCCATCCCATTCAGCTACCTTATTTAATCGCCGATAATCCACACACGGTCTCCAATCGTGATCTTTTTTTTTTGCCTAATGAAATCGACAAGAAACGGAAGATACCAGTGCGAGACGCTGGTTCAATCAGCCTTTTTCGTTTAAGATCGACTAAGAGGCCAAATTTTTCTCAGAAAATCGGTTCACACCTGCAAGAAGTAATGCGTGCGTGAACTTGGGTTTCAGTTCGACATTTACCTGAATCAAACGTGTTCCTCAGGTGTTTATTGTCATGCCACTGGCGAGCGATAAAACTAGATGAGGATTTAAAAGAATTCTATTGTGGAATTTGTAAATTCATAAAGAATATATTCTTTCCGTAAAGCAGCATCGTAATGGTTTCAAAAAACTGTCATATGACTAGTGGGTTTGTCCTTTGCCGCTTGATCTACGTGATCTTATTGCGTGTATTTTTTTTCGGGGCATTGGTTAATTTGCAATAGCCGTTTCTAGTTATCGGCGAAAGACGACGTACCTCTAGTGATCTTATTATCTGACTGCCTCGGATGATCTTCTGTCGCCTATATATAGATCCTGCCCAGCTAAGCAAGTTTCTAAACTTCTCTCGCCTAACAGTACCATTCTGTCCACGAGTGCATTGTTGAGCACCTCATATTTGTTTACTTGAAAGAGGTTGCAGAAAATCGTAATGATTTTTACAAGTCGCTAAATAGAGCCTACGATCATCAGCATATTTTTTCTCCGCTGGATTTCTAGTTGGCAAACAGTATTTCCGCTGCTGTGGCCCAGTTAGTGGAATCCAGAATTATTACAGCTGAGTGCGCTTGTGCCCGCAATCTCGATTGACATCGAGCCATTTGTGCTCGCATTGTGATCAAAAGTTGAGGGAGAGAGAAAGAGAGAATGTAATTCAAAATAGGAGCGGATATCTTAAAAGAGTTTACGAAAATGATGATGTGGAATGGTTGCCTTGTGTTATTTTTGAAGGTCAGGATGTATCTCCACTTATACAGGCGACCATGGTATCCGTCCTGGGTATTGGAGAGGCAAACCATGCTATTCTGACACTGATTAAAATTGTTGGGATGGATCACACGTGTCATCTGATTAAGACCAGATATTTTTTGGAGTAAGACCGTGTAGTACATAATTTCCTGATCAACGCTGAAGGCTGTGGTAAAAACAGGAAATTTTAGACAAACGAGTGCAAACTGATCGCAGACAAAAACGTTTTACTTTGGATGATCATGATAGTTTAAAGTTAATACCTTCACGATTTAAGGAAGAAAATGATTCAATTTTTGACTTTTGACAATATTGCTCGATAATGCTCCGAGCCATACAAGGTCGTTAAATTATAGCTCCCAACCCAAAATAAAGAACCATTATCATGACCACCGTATTCCTCGGACCTTAAAAAATGCAGAATTTTGGAGGATGTCTCTTATTTCATCTATTATACATATTTAACATAGCGTAATCTACGTGTACGATAATTACGAAAGCGCCTGCAGTTCGGAGTAAAAGGGACCATTTTCAGAAATTGATTCTCGCCCCAATTACCCCTTGGCTTTTTAAAATATTAGATACTTGACTGAGGTTTATTATACGTAGGCACTTCTTTTTATGTACAGCTTGGCACAAAAATATATGCACAAATGGTAATGTTCATCCGTTCTCGTATACAATCTAAAAAATTATTTGAATTCATTTCATTAATCCAGTTTTTCAAAAATCGGGACTAAGTAGAGTGCATTTGTGTGATATTATTAATCATCCTTGAAATGTGTAATTTTGTTTGGTCGCTATAATTTGACAGGGAAACAACAATTTCATTGTCAGAGTCATTAATTTAAGTTGGCATAACTGAGTCCATATATCGTAAAATATACATTTTAGCGAAAAATGTGTTAAATAAAATTTGTTTGGTTTCAAAAGAGCAATAAAACTTCTTTTTTTTTTTTTTTTGTAGTTTGGGGTCATTTTGATGGTCATTTGTAGGTCAACTATGTTTTTTTTAATCTGGAGCTTAGATTTTTGCTTATTTCCATATTTTTCAGTTGTGTCAGCCTAAATTACTCCCCGGGAGCTTTTTAATAACAAATTAGCTTTTTTAATAATATTGCCAATAGTTAGTTTATATAGATAGGTATCAATTAACATTTTAATCGCGCTACCAAAATGAGAGATTCCTTAAAATGTATTCTAGTTTAAAAATTAAAACACATAGCGTGAAATACTTAAGGGCTAATATTAAATTAAAATACCAAACAAATATTTTTCTCGCGTCAATGCAGATAAAATAAATAAGAATCAAAATTAACCCTGGCACACCCAACTTTTAATGTTACGTATACAGTAAAAAAAATTCCGATCCACAAGACTTTTATATATAGTTTATACCTAAAACACAAAATGAGATAAACTATAATCTTTACATGACATGTAATAATATGTTGGTGTTTTTGTAATGAAAATCTTTTATTCGTATATATATGTATGTACGTGCAGGTTAAATATGCCAACAACATAACCCATACCGAACATTTTCTTTCTTAAACAATTATATTTTACTCCGTATACCTTTTTCATGCTATATTTGTTTCCACACAGGTACCAAATTTTTATTTTCGTATGCTGTGCTTGGTCCCCTCAATAACATTTGGGCAAAATATAAAATATTTATTCCATGACAAAACTAAAAAAAATAAATAAATAAAATGAAACGAAACGAGTGAAAAGGCAAAATATTTTTCCGTCCTCATAAAATTCCTTTTGAGAATCCATTTTTCGTGTATATACATATAGCGCAAAAGATACACAGGCAGAATAAACCCTTTTAAAAATACAGAATCTATATAATATAGAGTACGGCGGCAATACAGGGTTAAAGTGTTAATTTCAATAAATTATTATTTGACGAGAATTTTAATGGGGTTTTGAAAGGTAGTGTGCGGTATTGCTTTATTTTGGGAGGGTTAAAAAACACATTTTTCGTTTATTCGCATTCGCCCGTAATATGTATTTTCTATGCCTCCATCCTTTTTGGATTTGATTTCAGTTCATTTTATTTTTTATTTTTTTGCAAAGGATACCAAAAATAAAAAAATTCGTGTAACCTAATGAAATTTAATAATTATATCGTAAAAGCCAAAAAAAAAAAAAAAAAAAAATTGTGCGCGATGGTGGAAAAGTAATCATTTTCCCAACAATAGAGCGCGCAAAAATGAATGCTATATACACTATGTATAATTATGTAGCATTGAAATTAATATTAAATATAGGGCGCCCGTGCTACGAAATCCTAAACCAAGGTATTTTCAATGATTATAATTGATACTAACGTAAAAATACGATAAATGAGATTCATTTATCGCGCGCGTGGGGGTGGTTATGGTAATTATTATTTTGTTTTTTTTTTTTTGTTTCAGCGGTGGTTTCGGTGGAATTGATATATTTTTTATATTTTCCGCCCTGCTAACCACACTGAATTCGATTTTATATAGGATTTGCGACTTTAAAATCTTATTTTTATAGTATTTAGAGTTTAGACTAATGATTTTTTTTTCTCTTTTTTGTATTACAGGTGAGTCAACTGTTAATGCCTTTTGCGAATGGCGTGAGTATACAAAAAAAAATTGGATTAATGGTTCAAGTATTGAAATTCATGATTAATTTAAAAAACAAACAGAATCTGCACGAAACAATATAAATCATTATATAAAAAATTTGGTTGACCTACAAAAGACCTTAACCGGGATCTCAAACTACTACTACTACCAGTTTTATAACAAATTACTCACTAAAATGCTATTTTGTTCGGTCAATTCAGTTGTTCACCTCCTAAATTCTGGTTTAAGCCGCACAACATACACTTAAAGATGAAAATTTGAGAATTTAATTAATAAAGTGGATAAGACAAGGACTTAATGTGAGTGGAGTTAGTGCAGCTTGAAAAACCATATTAGATAATAATTAAGACAGTAGAATCCAAAGCCTGCAATGACTTCTGATCGAGAACCATCCGTAAAAAATCACTTTCGTATTGTAGTTTTTTGCCTTTAGTAGTTATTTCTTCTACTCAGGCGATGCTCAAGTCAGAGTAGATCAGTTCTATGAATTATTAAACTAACCGATAAAATTGATAATTTTAACAGCAAAGTTTTTATGATTTGTTTTGCATTGACAACTGGAAAATGGTAAATTTTTATCCATCCCGTATCGTTATTACATCTGACGGCCAGTTATATTTCTCATTCAATGACCACAAATTTATCTCCATCTGAGAATAATTTTGTGACTAAATTTGTCCTAAGTGAAGTCTGAATTTAACGGAAAATGTCCCAAAAATGTAGATTCGGATTGAGTATCGGGTCCCAATGTGTTAACTTATCCCAGAATTCCCTTCCAAAAAATTTAAAAATGTTTATCAGGCGAAACTTTCCTATTTTTGAGTCGACGAGTCCACTAACCAACATGCAACCATATGTATACTGAGATACTCTCATTGCCGTAGTTTCGAGCTCGGTTCTTATTAGCACTACTGATGCTTTATTGTTTATGATGCAAACTCGCAAAAGCGCATTGCAACCTAAACAAACTGTGTTTGAAGTTGAACCATAAAGAAAATATACTTGTATATTTTCTTTATGGTTGAACCAAACAATGAAAAATAGCCGATGTGCGTTCATAGGTCTAGAAGAAAACACTTATGTAGAGCGATGTTCATGAAGAGCAGAGAAGCTACTAGTTTTGGACCTAACAAACTAGCCTCACCATCACAATCAGCAGGCATTACATTAATGTAATTTTTAAAATACTGACTGGACCAGTTTAGACACAGCCAGAAGATTATTTAAGACACTAGTTCAGATTTACTGTCCGTGCAGAGAATAATATTATTTCCTAAATTAATAAAACTCCAAAACTTAATCATATTTACCGTGAAGTGTTTACCCAGACTGCACAAGCATCTAAACCCATACTTATAGGACTGTAGAATTCAAACTCGCACCACTAACTTCTAAATGAGAGCCATCTCCGAAAAATATTATAGACACAAACCCTAGCTATAGAAATTATAAGAGAACCACAGGTCTATCGAGCAAGGAATCAAACGAAACTGAATGGGTGAGGTTAATCCAGGGTTTCATTCACCATTTCAACGATCGGAATAAATTATTTATATTAAGAATCTCTGTTATGCCCATACTTGTACCGAGAACATCTCATATACCAATGCAGCAAAATCGAGCTCGTACTAAGAATGAAATACTGCATGAAATAGTACGATCGGTATAACCGTTCCCCCAAAAAGAGAAGGAAAATTTAACTAAGCAGCATTTCTGCGTCTAATAAAGACAAACAATCTAAGACTGAAAAGAATTGTGTCGTGCAACCTCTTTTCATATGTCATCAAACTTCCACCATATTAATGTCGTGCTGTGTTAGTAGCCAAAAACTATCCAAAAAAATCATCCTCGCAACTTCGTACGTTGAATCCAAAAGATCGCAATTTAACAAGCAATCTATCAATATCCAACCGATATGAGGGTGCTCTTCCTTTGTGGGCAAACTCAGTCATACTTCTCCTTGTGGAGCTTGATAGTGTGCTAATTAAATGTTGGTATAAGAAACTTAAGCTTTTGGAAGTCATCATCTATTGGAGGTCATCATCCCCGTAGACTCATTGTACTAAAATTAATTTTGAAACCGAAAAGTTACTAAATGTGTTATAACAAAAGGTGAGTTAAGTAAACAGTTTAAATACGGCTTAATGATAACAAATTCACTAATTTTCTTGCTTTGCATTTATTTATAGCAATGTGAATAAAAATATAATATGTTAAGCTAAGTCACATAGGTCCGGCTTAAACGTTTGAAATAAATAAATACGGAATGTCAGCTTAAGCCACCTTACTACTGCTTAAGAATTCTGATCCCGCCTTAAATTTAACTCAATCCGTATTATGTATACGTATTACTTATGTGGTTGGTTTAAGTCATAAAATTGAAAATGTTCGCTTAACTATTGTCTAATTTAAATTTAGGTTGATTGGACTAAATTTTGAAAATGTCACATAAAACCAAACCTCCTGTTTAAGTCGTTTTGAATATTGACAACTGTAACCTGATCGACTTAAGTACGAGTATACATTCTATATTAATATTAAAGTATAGAACTTTGACACATAAGTTAAACTATTTATTAGGCTTATTTTTAAGAAATTTTATTTTCATATTTAAGTCACATGAATTAAAGCTTACGCAATTAAAAACTAAACTAAATAAAAGCAAATAAATGTTAACGTTTTATAATTCTGTACCTTTTAGATTCAACTTAAGTCAACGTTTTTTTTTCTTAAGTTCTTTTGTTTTAAACTGAAATTATACATACATAGATTTTGACTTAAGCAGTTAAGAGAACTTAATCCGAAAATAATAAGAGGTTTATTAAATAATTGGAACTATATTTGATATGAATGAGATCGGTTTAGGACACAACTTTAGACCCATTTAAAGACTACTGATAAAGTTGGTAATTGGTCCAGATTGTAAAGAATTAGTTTACTTTTTACCATGAATTTTAGTAAAATGGATTTTGAAACCACAAAGTAACTCGCTTATTTATAGCGTACTATAAATCTTTCGAGTTTAAGCAAAATAATGTTAAATTAAATCACATTCAGTTTCGGCTTAAAAGTTTGAAATAAACAAATGAATGTCAGCTTAAGCCACCTGGCTGGCCTTAGAATTCTGATCCCGCCTTAAATTTAACTCAATCCATATAAGTATTAGGTTTAAGTCATAAAATTGTAACAATTATTTTGTGGCTTAAACTTAGTATGAGTTCGACTTAAGTCATCCAATTTCATTTTAAATCCATTCAAACGGACTAATATTTGAAAATCTCATATTATTAAATCCAAAGTTCCTCTTTAAGTTGTTCTGAATGTTTCCGGCTGTAACCTGATTCGACTTACATTCTATAAATAATAATAATAATAATAACAGTGTTAAAGGCCATTACTGGCCCCTTACTGAATCAACAATCTGGCTCCAACGGTTTCGATCCTGAGTAAATCTCTCGTACTCATCCGTCAGCGCCCAACTTTCACATCCAAACATAACAACGGGCCTGATCAACGCTTTGTAAAGCTTCAGCTTCACGGCACTTGATAAGTACAAGTACTTACATTCTATATTAATACAATTTAGCTCAAATTTTGACACATTCAATTGAAACCAAATATTCGGCTTATTTTTAAGAAATCTCATTGTATTTTAAATCTAAAATAAATGTGACTTAAGTCACATGAGTTAAAACAAAATTGTATGACTAAATAAAAACAAATACATTTTAATTTTTTATACTTTAATTTCAACTTAAGTCATCATTCAGTCAATGCTTAAAAGTTTGAAATAAACAAATGAATGTCAGCCACCAATCCATATAAGTGTCGGGTTTAAGTCATAAAATATTTTTTTGCTTGAGTTTAGCATAAGTTCGGCTTAAGTCGTTCAATTGCATTTTAAGTCAATTCAAATTTAGCTGAAATGGACATAATTCTGAAAATGTCATAATCAAACTAAATTTTGATTTGTCTTATTTCTAAGAAACCTTATAAATAAATGTGACCTAAGTGATATACCTAAATTAAAACAAAACTGTATTCGGCTTATGCAATTAAAATGGGAAATTTGAAAGTCAAAATTGATTTGTTTTTATTTAACAAATAAATTTTGACTTTCTATAATTTAGTACCTCTTAGATTCAACTTAAGTTTACATATTTTGGTTTAAATTCTAACTAAGTTTAATTGATATGAACTTTTGATTTAAAATACAACATTTCACCTAGTCTTTTGTTTTCGACTTAGTATATCATTATATATTTGAGTATATCATAAGTACCAAATTTATAAAATCAACTTAAGTCGTGCTATTTAGATTTTAAGAATAGGCTTCTTAATAGACTGGCGTCAAAAAGAACCATATTGATAAAGTTGGTAATTGGTCCAGATTGCAAACAAATGAAATTGTAACAATTATTTTTTAGCTTAAGCCTAGTATGAGTTCGGCTTAAGTCATCCAATTTCATTTTATGTCCATTCAAATTTAGCTGACACGGACTAAATTTTGAACATCTCATATTGAGCTTCTTTAATCCAATGTTCCTGTTTAAGTCGTTCTGAATGTTTCCGGTTGTAACCTGATCCGTCTTACAGTCTATATTAATACAATTAAGCTCAAATTTAAACGCACGCATATTAAACTAAATTTTGATTTGGCTTATTTTTAAGAAATTGTATTTAAGTCATAAATATATGTGACTTAAGTCATATGAATTAAACAGAAATTGTATTCCGCCTATGCAAAATAAATTTGAAAGTAAAGCAAATACATTTTGACTTTCTATACTTTAGCTCCTATTAGATTCAACTTAAGTAAACTTATTTTGGCTTAAGTTCTGTTTAATTGATGTTAACTTTTGATTTAAAATACAAAATTTGAAATCTTATTAAAATGCTATTGTTTTTGACTTAAATTACTCATAGATTTTGACTTAAGCGGTTTAGAGGATTTAAGTCGAAAATAATGAATGGTTTGAGATCTTCAGTTTTTATGTATTTGTTTGATTCGTGTAAGCAAACCAAGTCTATGTTTGATATAAAATCACATCAATTTAGGACGCAAATTTAATCATAATTCATTAAGGCTTAAGTCATCTACAGTATATCGTAAGTCTTATATTGTTTCCGGCTCTAACCTGATTTGACTTACATTTTGTATTAAGTACGGATTAGGTTACATACATATCTACTTAAATGTAATTTAAGTAATATCGAATTGCTTAGATACCACAATTAAGTTCGAATCGTGATGTATGTAGCAAGACAAATTAAATTTAGATTTAAGGAATCTGGTTTTCATTTAAGCCATAAATAAATGCAAAATAAATTTGAAAGTAAAACAAATAAATTTTGACTCTCTATACTTTTGTACCATTTAGATTCAACTCTAGTCAACTTATGTTGGCTTATGTTCTATGTTTAATTGATGTCAATTTTTGATTTAGAATATGTAATTTCATCTCTCGAAATGTGGTTTTCTGTTTTTGACTTAAATTACACATAGTTTTTGACTTAAGCATAGTTTAAAGGACTTAAGTCAAAAATAATGATTAGCTTGTAATTCATTACGGTTTAAACCATCTAGTATATCATACGAGTTCACTTAATGTTAGTCATAAATGAACGATCAATAAAAAAAAACATTTTTAAAATCGGTGATCACGTAGCATTGCCATGCAAATTTAATGATCGCGATCATATTTTAATAAAATTAATTAGCTTTAAGTATTGGTTTCAATTCGCATGTGAATAGTTTAATTGAACTTGATTTTTTATCGAATAAGAGATCAATTTAATAATGAACTGAAATATACGATCACACGATCATGCTGATATATAAGCAAGAAAGTAATTGCGAATGATCGTGACCTTATAGTGCTACACTAAACCAATCAAGTTGATCAATCAAATCATATATTATGTTTTTTTGTGACATCCTTAATTTGCCATCTCTGAATAGGAAATACTTAGCACATTTATCTATTTATTCAGTATAGAGCACGCTAGTATAGTATAGTAGCATTATCTCGTCTATAAATAAAAATGAAAAATGTTTATTGAATAAAATAAAACGACAACGTATAAATTTTCACAAAAATTGAAATTGTTATCGTCCATCATTTTATGTTATGTATATACATATACATATATGACTTGTATACTTTCGTCGTATATATTGTAAGAAAAAGAAAATCCATGACAAACAGGAAATTTTCTTCTAAATTTTATTTTGGTTGTATATGTTATATGACAGACTATATAATACACATATACATATGTATATGAATTGAAAATTGAATGGGAGCGAATGGTATTTTTCTTCGTTGGATTTTTTTTTTATTATTGTAGATGGAAAATAATATTAAGTAAAATGATGTTAGATTTTTCATCATTTCTTATGTTTCACAATGTTCACTCATTCATTCATTCATTTATTCTGTGTATACGAATATAATAATGATAGTAGTGTAGTAAAAATAGAAGAAAAATTTATCACTTTTGATGGAAAATAATGTCGTGTATATATATGTACATGTATGTTGGGAGAGTAGTAGAATTTTATATGTATGTAGTGGAGATGCCAAAGTGTTTTCGGGTATTCCAAACTCCCAAGCCAATTATCATTTCAATAAACGATTACTTCCCCAATTCCCTAGAACATGTCAAAAAAGAGAAATTTATCTCTCTTCATATAATATAGAGCTATATGTTTGGCACACACAAAAAATAAAAATATGTCATTCATCTACCCCATAACCGAGTGGCCTACATCTCAACGACTAAGAATAATATCATCTTATTCATATATATGAAGTCTTAGATATATATGTACATACATACATACATACTTATATATACAGAAGGACAAATAGTCGAAAAAATAAGATTTATTTTATTTCCATTTCGGGTTCTGTATTTTTTTTTTGCCTCTCTTATCAAGGGCAAATTTGACAGGTTTATTTATTTCCTTGGAAAATGAAAATGAACAGAACACAAAAAAATAAAAATAAATATTTTTAATGACTCAACATTATCATAATCTTCAGCAATTTATATTTTCAAAGAAGAGAGCTTATGTCCATCGTATATAAATTGCTATACATAACTGAATATGTATTTTGGGGGGCACATCATATATATGTATGTATGACTGCGGGGGAACCAACAAAAATTACTGAACATTGCTATAATTATTTTATTTATGCCGTTTTATTAATCAGCTTATATAAACGAAACGTTCTGATGGTGTATATATGTTGTGAGGAAAATGAATATGCGAAAATGCAAATACAGCACATATTAGTAAGTCAGATCGCCAGGGCATATTTTCTTTAAAAATATCATTTCATTTAAAAATATAATTCGCAACAGAATTTACCACTTACTTAAAATTTTAAACCTTCAGTGTTCTCTAAAAATAAAATTCAATTGATTATTCCTGCAAATAAAAAATGTATTCAAACCTCACATCTAAATTCCTCCCATACAATATACATATGTATGTACATACAATTTTGAAAAGGATTATAGTTTTTTCTTCGTTTTTATATTTATTTTTATATTTTCTTGTTGTTGTTGTTTCCCAGTAAAATGAAAAATTAAACAAGTTTTCGAAAAGTTGAAAATTTTTACCTTGTGTACAAAATTTTTCCAAAATAAAAAACAAAAGAAAATCTCTAGGTGAATTTTTCAAATATTTTTTGCTGCTTGTCTTTTCTTTTCTTTTTTTTTTATTATCTCAGAGAGTGAAGGTAAATAAATAAAAATATTCAATTTCCATTTCCAGCATACAACAGGAACAACAAAACTTTATAAAAAAAAATTAAATAAATAAATAAAAATACAATTCAATATATTTTTCATATTTGTTGTTATTGTCGGGTTTATATTTATCTATATTATATAGTTAGAGAGAGAGAGAGAATGAGAGAGAGAGCAATTTTCCAGCAACACAACAAGATATGTACACATAAATAATAGAAACAACCACAAACATCGCAGGGAAAATATTATTAAAATAATAAAAAAGCTTTTTTATCTGTTACTATATATGTACATCTAGGGTATGATTCGGGTGTGTCAGGTGGAAAATACGAAATAAGAATAAAAATTACTTTTTCTATCATATTTAAATATAGATTGGCTCAAAATCTATTTATGTATCTATTTTTTTTTTAATATTTCGTAACCGAATATCTATATTCCAATATGCTTATTCCAACATTTACAAGTTCACATTTAAATAAATTGAAATAATTATGTATTTGAAAGAAAAAGCACATAAGAAAACCACTGGGAAGTTTTTACTAAAAATTGTACTAAATTTTTTTTATATAGTAATCGTATTATTACATACATTCGAGCGAATTTATTTTATTTTAAAATTAAAAATTTTAATATTTCAGTCCAAGTCAGTCCATTAATAAATTACAATATTTAAAAAACAATTTTCCATTATATTCATACGTAAATTGTTAATTAAAATTTGGTTTGCGTATAATATAAATCAGTTGCTTGATAAACAGTAAACACTAATTACAAGAAACTATAAGACTTTGAATGCACATTTGAACTAATTATTTTATTTTAAGTCATATTTTTTTGGACAGACCACAGATTTTCTACCTTGCTGAGATTTGATATCCAAATATGAAAAAATATCTGAAAATTACCGATTTTATATGAATTTGGAAATGCAGGTATTTCTTATGGAAAATCTAGCCCATGATGGCAGCTGAAATAATTGTTTTATTTTAGGCCATACAGTTCTACTTTTTCTGGATAGGTCACAATTTTTCTACCTTGGGGTTTGATGTTCAAATATGATAAAAAATCTAAAAATTACCAATTTTATATGAAATTGGAAGTTAAAGAATTTCTTATGGAAAATCTAGTTCTTAATGGCAGCTGGAATAATTATTTTACTTTAGGCCATATAGTTCTTCATTTTCTGGATAGGCCACAGTTTTTCTACCTTGGAGGTTTATATCCAAAAATGATAAAAAATCTAAAAATTACCAATTTTATGTGAATTAGGCAGTTCAAGAATTTCTCATGGAACATTTAGTCCTTAATGGCAGATGGAATAATTATTTTGTTTAGGGCCATACAGTTCTACATTTTCTGGATAGGCCACAATTTTTCTACCTTGGAGGTTTGATATCGAAATATGATAAAAAATCTAAAAACTACCAATTTTATATGAATTAGGAAGTTCATGAACTTCTTATAAAAAATCTAGACCACGATTGCAGCTGAATTAATTATTTTATTTTAGACCATTCAGTTCTCCTTTTTCTGAATAGGCCACAATTTTTCTACCTTGGAGGTTTGATATCCAAATATGATAAAAAATCTAAAAACTACCAATTTTATATGAATTAGGAAGTTCAAGAATTTCTTATGGAAAATCTAGTTCTTAATGGCAGCTGGAATAATTATTTTAAAATAGGCCATACAGTTCTACAATTTTTGGATAGGCCAAAATTTGTCCACCTTGCGGAGATTTGATATCCAAATATGATAGAAAATCTAAAAACTACCAATTTTATATGAATTAGGAAGTTCAAGAATTTCTTATGGAAAATCTAGTCCTTAATGGCAGCTTGAATAATTATTTTATTTTAGGCCATTCAGTTTTTGGTTTTCTGGATAGGCCACATTTTTTCTACCTTGGCGTTTTGATGTCCAAATACGATAAAAGATCTTAAAATTACCAATTTTATATGAAATTGGAAGTTCAGTAATTTCTTATGGAAAATCTAGCCCATGATGGCAGCTGGAATAATTGTTTTATTTTAGGCCATACAGTTCTACTTTTTCTGGATAGGCCACAATTTTTCTACCTTGGAGGTTTGATATCCAAATATGATAAAAAATCTAAAAATTACCAATTTTATATGAATTAGGAAGTTCAAGAATTTCTTATGAAAAATCTAGCCCACGATTGCAGCTGAATTAATTATTTTATTTTAGGCCATACAGTTCTACGTGTTCTGGATAGGCCACATTTTTTCTACCTTGGAAGTTTGATGTCCAAATACGATAAAAAATCTTAAAATTACCAATTTTATATGAATTTGGAAGTTCAGTAATTTCTTATGGAAAATCTAGCCCATGATGGCAGCTGGAATAATTATTTTATTTTAGGCCATTCAGTTTTTCGTTTTCTGGATAGGCCACAATTTTTCTACCTTGGAGGTTTGATATCCAAATATGATAAAAAATCTAAAAATTTCCAATTTTATATGAATTAGGAAGTTCAAGAATTTCTTATGGAAAAACTAGTTCTTAATGGCAGCTGGAATAATTATTTTAGATTAGGCCATACAGTTCTACAATTTCTGGATAGGCTATAGTCCCTGGAGAGTTGATATACAAATATAATAAAATGCCAAATAATTTCCAATTTTATATGAATTAGAAAGTTCAGGAATTTCTTATGAAAAGTCTAGCCCATGAGAGCGCTGAAATAATTATTTTATTTTAAGCCATACAGTTCTACATTTTCTGGATAGGCTTTTCTGGATTTTTATTTAAACATTTTTTTCATATTCATTGTTTATGTTGTCGTTCTTTTTTCAAACTGATTCATGTTTAATGATAATTAATTTGAATAAAATTTCTAACCAAATCGTGTTAAAATTGTCATTCTGAATAATTTAACAATTTATTCAAATTTCAAAATGTTAATTTAAATCAAATAACTAAACGAATTAGCCGTAGTGAGTAAATTTAATATTTTTTCTATAAATTTTCGTCAACACTGCTCTGCTAAATTAGAAACAAAGTGAACTACTTTCATTAATTTTAACATTTCACACTAAATTTTAGTAAATAATTGTCGATTTGTAACTAAAAAATTCAAATTAATTTTTTTCTACAAATATTAAACTCGAATTGATCGTTAAATTGTTTAAATCAAACAAATGAAATTCGCCTCAATGAATTCTCATTTTAAATGGAGTAAATTCATTTTATCCTCGAAACTCATGTGGAGATAATTTTTATTTAACATTTTTCATTAAATTTCATTTCTTACTGCTAGAAATCCAGGCCAATTGAACATTAGAGCTTCATCCAAATTGAAAAATTTCAATTCAAAATAATTTCTTTTTCAAACTACAAAATGGAAATGAAATTTATCAAACTTAATTAATATAAATGCGTTTCATTTAACTTTAAAAATAAATTCAATTTTTTTAAACTAATTCAAATCTAGTAAAAACTTGAACAAATTTCAAATTTCATTCAAATTTGCAGCCAATCAAAATAACCCATTTTAAACTGTTTTTAAATTCTAGTAGAAATTTGCTATTTAAAAAAATCAGACGATTACATAGCGAAATTTATTTCCATTCTAATCCGACTAAATTGATTCGCGCCCTAAGAAACTCACTTTTTTTGAAATCATCATAATTTGGATGATTTCAAAAAAAGTTTTTAAATTTTTCTCTCAATCTGCTTAAAATTCTAAAATTATAAGCAAAAGTAGACATACTCGTATACCAAGGTCTCTTAAATGATTTAAATTCTAGTCAAAATTTGAACTCAAAATGGCAGTAAGTTAGATTAATTAAAATTATCAGGTATCAATTTAATTCTAGAATTTAGAAAGTAAGATATCAGCCAGTACGCTGGCTCGGTTACGTTCTGCGTGCTGATCCGGAACGAATTGTGCAGGGATCTCTGAAAGGAGAGCCACCATATGGTAGGCGCAGAGGTTGTTGCAGGCGACGATGGCTCCACGATGTAGAGAGCGACTTGGCATCTTCAGATTGTCTTAGACAGTATGAAGACCATGCTCAGGATCGAAACCGTTTTAGCCTAATAGTTGACTCAGTAAGGGGCCAAAATTGTTAATTATTATCAATTTAATTCAGAAATGGCTAAAGTAGTTCTCATTTTCATACTCAAAAAATTATCAACCGAAATCGTTTCCAAATTTCATATTCATATTGTTTGATTAAATATAAATCAAATTCGCCTGAACGGATCGAAAAAAATTAATTTCCACTCTTAATTGAGCAAATTGATTTTTGACTTAAGAAACTCATTTATGATCTGGTTAATGTAACATTTCACATTAAATTTAAAAGTTCACAATTCAGACCAAGGTTCTGAGAATTTAGATACATTTAAATTTTAACTATTCACTTTTAAATTCCACTAATGAAACATCAAAATAAATTGAAAAATTGTTTTCTTATTAGATTCAAATTTTTGGCCAAATTAAAATTAACTTCACGCTAAAATTTCCAGAAAAAAATGGAGTAAAATAATTGTATTCTACTAAATTTAAACTTTAAACTTGTTAATTTTAATGCTACATTCAAACTCAATCAGATCTTGTAAAGTAAAATTTAAAAAGTATGTAATAGTTCAATTGCATTTTTATAATTACTATATGGCTATTGTGCTTGATTAATTTAATCTAATTTAAATCTAGTAAAAATTTGAACTAATTTCAAACTTCATTCAAACTCACATCAAATTCCAATCAAACATAACCAAATTCTAGTCAAAATTACAAACTCTTCAAATTCTACTCAAAATTTGTTATCAAAATGCTTTTAAATTAGTTTATTTATATATTTCAAATTTTGAAATATTAATTTAGTGGTTCTAGCCGGCTAAAAAGGTAATCAATTTTCACTCAAATTTCGTATTTCATTGAAAGATGCCTCAAGTATTTTTTTAAACCTTAATTTTAAACTAAAATCACTATTTTTGTCATTCACTATTCAAACTTTAAATAGAATTTCAATGTTTGTTACAACTGTCATTCAAAGTAATTACAAATTCCGTACAAATTTAAACATATGAATCAAATCGTATTCAAATTCGCCTCTATAGGTAAATTAAATAATCTGTTCTATAAAATTCGCTATTAGCGATTTAGCTAAATTTGAAAAAATTGGATTTCCATTCTAAACCAAGTAAATTGATTTTATCCCTCACAACCTTATTCTGGTTTAAGCATAGATAAAAATTGGTTTTCAAACTTCACTTTAGAGCATAAACTTCAATGTCAATCACCTCACGCCGAATTGAATTAACAAACGTCGGCACGCTGCCTATATTTAGAACTTCAAGCTCAGAAGAGCTTAAATAGTTGGGCAAAGAAGATCCTCTCTGATTAATATTCGTACTACCCCATATCGAGTGATGGGCATTAGAATCACATCCGATTACAAGAGGGATGTGCTTATGCTTGCTCCATGATACAAGGTTAGCCAGCTCCTCTGAGGTAGGAAGCTTACGTTACTGGACAAATATTCCACTCTGTAAATTACTAGAAAGTACACAGAAATTCGTTTTTATATTGTTTTTGTGTTTTACAAACCAGACAAAGGTTATTCCCATCGACCACCAATTACGCCTAGTCTATTCGACTGTGTCAACCTTAATTAAAATCAAAAATATTTAATTATTTAAAAATAAAAATTCCACAAAACCAAAATGAACATGATCCCAATTAACAAGAAACAAAAAATCTTGTGTTACTTACTACAAAAGATAAAAATAAAATTAAAAGTTAAATAAACCATTTTCACATTTAATTAACTTTATAAATTTTAAGAAAATATATTATAAAAATCCACCTTAAATATTTTTCTAAACATTCTCAGCCATCATTAATATCTTATGAGATATGCAAAGAGGCTAAAAAAAAAAATTAATAATTAAAACGATTTCAAAAACAAAATAAATCCAAACAATTTCGTAAGGAAGTTAATTTCTTAAGAATTTCTAATTTTTTAATTTTTTTTTTCAACATTAATGAACGGAAAATAATTTAATATTTAATAATTGTCTTAATAATAAAACAATATATATGTATACATACATAATAGATTTTTATTATTTTTAATTTATTAAAAGAATTATTTTTGTTTCTTTTATTATATGAACTGTAAAAAATAGCCAAAAAGTTTTTTTTTTCTTCGTCGTCGTATTCTTCTTATATAACACAAGAAGAAAGAGCTTTTACGATTCGTTCCCGGAATACACATAATAAAATAATTTGTTGTTTCTTTATTACTGTGATTTATTTGGTAATTGGTGATAAACGATTTGCATTACTAGTTTTATGTAGATGTACATATATATATATACACACTAAATATACTAAATCAATAAAAATCTTACGTCATTAAATGTGATGATGATTAGTTTACATAAACAGCAACAACAACAACAAATTTCAACAAGTCAAGAAATTTATAATTAATTAGCATACTAATGAAAGCTAATATATAAAAATGTAGAGTTGATGATTCATTTTTATACAAAACATTCTTTTTTGTTAGTTCATCATTCGTATACAAAGCTGAAAGCATTTCAGGTCAAACTTAAGTTTTTTTTTTTTTTTTTGGAATCAATAAACCAGTTTTATTCAACCTGTTTTACAAATCTTTAAGAAATGTTCATATTCATTATATATTTTGCAATATATATAGACTTATACTAGATTATTCTCATTTATACGAGTAAATTTATAAAAATTCAGTGGACCTCAACCCTATTGTATATTGTATTTGGTGAAGTGTAACATTTTGTATTTTCAATTAATCTTTTAATCAGCTTAAGTGTGTGTATTTTTTTAAATCTTGTAATCAATAAAATACGTTTTAATATTGTTGCGATAGAAATTAATTTTAAAGGTCGCAATATATAAATATTGTGAACGGCCTTGAACTCGCGCGCGTAAAAATTGCGAAATTATGGTAAATTTATTTGTAGAAATCGAGTATATATAATTCTAGATAAAATTCGATTGAAAAAATTCCACTGGAAAAAAATTCCATTGGAATTTAATTTGTTATCACGTTGGAATTGAAATTTTTATTGGTATTTTGTTTTTGTAATTTTGTCAGATTGGTATTTTTTGTTAAAGAAGACTATATTGTAAATGTTTCTACTTCATTTTTGGTCCGGGTTTGGTTTTGTACTTGAGAAAATAGTTGGATTTGGTTAAAGATTTCACCTGGTTCTGGTTCAACAAAATTCCATTGAGTTAGTGGTTTTATTGGTTCAGTTCAAACCAATAAGCCTGTGTGTTATAAGCCCTAATCACACAGTTCATCAGTTGGTGTTCTTTGGTATCAACTTTGCGTCCTAGCTTAACCTCATCCATTGACCAATATTGTGATGAACACATTTTCATTGAAATTTTTGGTCTTGTAGCCCACGAGTTTTATTGATCGTTTCTCCTTTTGTCTTGATGATAGCTATGCGAGTAAATTTCAATAACTTCATATCTAATTGAATCCTGTTTTCATAAGATCGGTGATGATGAGGATTAGGTCAATTAAATAGCTCGTATTTCTTCTGCAGAATACTGTAGAATTTCCACTATTGCACAAAACGAAGCTGGTCTCGCGCTATTGGTATACTGCTTCACTCCTCAACTGAAGCATTAAAGTTACCTGCAATGATCAAAGGTCTTTGTTTCCTGGCAAGTAACATCACTTTCCAGCTTTAAAGATAATTTTTGAAATTTCTTATTTTTAGTAGGACAAATTTCTGTTCGGTGTGACATATTCAAGAGTAAAAAGTATCCCGTCGTGAGGCCCAGCCATCTCCAATAAAATTTGTTGCATTCAATAAATTGTCTTCATGAATGGTTGGTGTTAAAATAATATTGGAGTGGTTACAGCATGGTGATTGCTGTTTTTTGAAATCATGAATTTCTTCTGGCTTGTATACTGATTGAATAACTCAATTTTGATGGGTACATGGTGGTTTTTAAATTCGCGTTTGCTGTATCAAAACACATCCAGAAGTAAATAACAAATTCTGCTTTTATCCATTTCACCATTACTTCCTGATGTATTCCATGGAGGTTTCCTGAAGTATTCCATGAGCAAAGCATATCTAACTCTCCGGACACCACAATTAGATTTTTCGTCGTCCTGTAATCCGAGAGCACCGTATGTTCAAATATTGAATATAACAAAAAAATTTAGGTAACTTGTTCCTTGATACTATCTATAGAATCGTGCTTCCAGGTTTCGAAACAAATTTTGTATTTCAATTATGTGATAGGTTCATCTAATTAAGCTATCATTATTTTCCTTCCAATCCGTCCCGTTGTCTAATATCACATATAGGCCAACGATTATCCCATCACGACATCGTTATATTAAAATTAAAAAATTAAAATTGGGCGGATTTACTCCAGCACTCAATGCCACTAATGGACCCACGGTGCAATACCCACATTCACACTAACATTCATTCAACCCCTTCATCCCATTCACACAAGTACCACCTGCGCATTGCATAGCTCCATGTCACCCTGTACGGCCCATGAGTTCTACATTCCAACAGAGGGTCATATATGTTTTCAATTTAATGACCGATCGTAATCGAGAGATGAAAAATCCCTTTTGCATCCCGCCTCTGTTGGGATTCGAACCCGGTACCTCCCGCGACGTTTGCGCAGCTTTAACCCCTGCGGCTTCTGCGGTCAATCCAATTTTATCTTAGTACTATTGGATTCTTTGTACATCAATGTTATCAGTGGCTTTCTCGTCACTGAAAAAAGTGCATAAGGCAGATGTAAAATGGCGTTTTCCATTATTGGTTAAGTAATTTTTTTACTTTAAACTCAAATCTGATCTTAGGAAACAGTCAAATCTCATTGCCGTAACCGTCAAATCAAGAAAGTGGCTCTAATCCATCCCATCCCTTTGCATACAAAGGAAAACATCTGCGGCCGACAGATATTGCAATATGCGTCTCCAGTATAGCTTCGCTAAACTTGTTGGATTCTTTCCCTCTCTTGGTATTATTTAATTTGTAATTTATTAATATTATTGAAAACAGGCTCGCGTATCTTATATGTTCACCATTGTTATTCTGTTTCATCCATATTACTTCATGCATTTACTCAGACTACTATTCCGCTTTTTTATTCGACAGAATCCAGATAATAATGTTGTGGTTACGTAATTATCTTTAAGGCTTAAGGTACTCGTTTCGTTGAACAACCCATTGTAATTTTTAGTCACCAAAAACGGTTTGAATGCAAACTGGTCTGAGAGGGTTTTTATATTTGTAGACTAGAAGATAATATTTTCCAAGTACAATTTTGCCTACAATCTAATTGGTCACCATTTTTTTAACCCAGTCACCAGAATCCATCTACAATTCCAAGTATTAAAATTATTCCAGTCTTTATAATGATAATGAAGCCCTTCCTTAAATAGGCATTTGTGGATGACAGCCAGAGCTTCGAACACGAATGGAACCGTTCATAATAATATTAAAAATGACTTGACATTTATAGAAATAGAAGGTTTGTGTACTACGAAAAAAAAAATCGTAATAAATTCGTAAGAGAAAAGTGGAACAAAAAAATCATTTAGCAGTGAATTCAAAATCGGGATGGTCGAAATATTGTTTCGATGCTCTGCAGTGTCAAAAGTCCAATGGGGCTTACTCTAACGGATAACTGCATGAAGCTTGAGGCAACTATTTATAGCCTAATCGATGAATTTTAATTTTAATCATGCAAATAACTTTTTCAAGATTCTCGACACAATTTATCGACTAGTTTGGACATTTTTCAGCCACATTCACATATTTTATCTTATTTAGCCTACAATTCAAATTCGACATACTTTTTTTTAAAAATATTTTAATGAAATGGAAAAGTTCAAATTCAACCAATAATTAGTTTGATTTTAACATTTAGAATTTAGAATATTGAAATTATTGAAAAATGAATGGATACTAACCATAATCCGTGTTTTCTGAAAAATAAGTTAAATTAATTTTTGATGATTTCGAGTTATGAATGAACATAACCCTAAAATTAGATAAATTTTCAAAAAAGTTTCCACTTACCAAACAAAATGTTGAAAGTGAATAACTGCTACTGAAAAAAAAATTAGTTATCTTTACTTAAAAATAATCAAATTGGTCCCTGTTTGTTAATAACACTAACTATCTGCAAATATCAACTTTATATGAATTAAATACCAGATCCGGGATTATCGCTTACAATTACATAAAGCAGTATACAATTTCCCAAATATGGTGTTTTTTGCAGTTAACTAGTTTCTAAAAAAAAACACACAAAAATATTAAGTTGAAAATATTTCCAAATTCAGTTCAAAAATGTGTGTTCCTACTGGCAGCAGGAACTACATCCGCACATTCGTACACATATTTATTCGTTGTTAGGAAACAAAAAAAAAATATTAACTCGGTATGTGTAGATACAGAAAACATTGAATTTATGCAAAAAAGGAAAAAGTTGTCAGTGCCTTTCGAATTCAGAGCAAAAAATAAATTTCATTTGTTTTTGTTACGAATTTTACATCTTTTTATTGAATTTGTCGAGAAAAAATGAAAATTTAGTTTTTCATTTATACCTATATTGAATAACAATAACAACATACATATAGAAACGACTTTTCCCAAGACAGATAACAATAATCATAAAAAATGTCTTACATGTTTGCTTGATATTCATATATACATATATATATATATATATATATATATATTCATATATACATATATATATATATGTATGTACATAAAAATTCAATTGCGTGAAATTATAGACGACAAGTACAACTTCCTACATATTTTCGTTTGTTTGTGTTTTTTTTTTCTTTTTCTGGAGTGTAATTGAATTCTTGGTACATAAATCTGAGAACATCATTCCTCCGAATAAAAATAATAATCAGAATAATAGAATTGCATATTTTTGTTCGTCTGAAGGGTTATATCTCTTTCTGTACACATAATAATATTAAACGAAAAAAAAAAAATAATAATAAAAATGAAAATTCAATAAAAACATTTTGGGAAATTTTTTTTTATTTTATTTTAAATAAAAATAAAAAAAAGAAATAAAAGTCAAAATTTAATTTCAAGTTGAATGTAAACATAAAATAAATTAAAAAAAATAAAAAAATAAATTAAAAATAAATACTTAATCTTAAGAATTTTTATTCAACTTCTTAGTTTACTTTGTCTTCTTCGTTATTTTCCTCAAGTTTTTCTTTGATTGTGTATTTATTTTTTCTACTATTATATTTAATACTCGTATACAAAATTTTACTTATATAGATCTTAATCCACATTTAATCATTTTTATTTGGGCTCTTCTTTCCACTTGCATTGTTTATGTGTGGGTGTGTGTGTGTGTATTTGTGTATTTGTGTATTCAGTATACATTCCGAAAAATAGTATGTATTTACAATAAAAATAACAATGATAACAATATAAGGAAAATTTGTCATTTTAATTGTAAATTTAAATTCTAGAAAATCTTGTAAATGGTTTTTCATTTTCTGTTTTCTTTAAATTAAATATGTATACATGTATATACAAACATAAGAACGACAGAAAGACACAAACCAAAAACAAATTTTTCATGTAATCTGAAATGTTTTTCTTTCGTTTTTTTTTTGTTGGGGAAAATAGATAGTATGGTAGTTAAATTTTTGTGTTTTGTATATAAAGGTTATCTGGTGTACAGTGACTTTGGGGTGAAAAAATAAAAATTGTTTGATTCAGGAGAATTTTGAAACTACTTCGTAATACAAATTCCTTTTTTATTTTTTTATTTGTTTTTTAACTAATAGTCATTTGAGAATATTTGTGCTTTAATCAAGGAAGGAACATTTAAGCGTTACCAATGTTATTTCAAAAATTAGGAATAATTGCTGTTTAGTAATGAAAGAATTGGATATTTTCACTTGTTCGGTAAATTTTGTGCAAAATTCGCGTAAAAAATAGCAAAATACAATTTGATAAGCTTTTTTAAGCAAACAATAGTCTCGAGTTATTCAACAAGCTTTTGAAGATATTAAGAACAAGATTTTAAATTAAATAAAATTAAGAAAATATGCAAATTAGTTATTTAATAATTATTAAAAGCTCTGATCCAGTACTTCACAGTATTTATGATTTTAAATGACTATGAATTTAGACAAAGCTTTTCTTGTTCAAGTAACTAAAAGCGAGTTTAATGCTTGGCCGAAAGTATGTATTAAATTAGAACGAATAACTTAATTACAAGTTTATCAAGCTTATGCTAAGCTTTTAAAATATTTAATGTTTAATATGAACGTTTGAATTGTTTCGACATTTTAATAGAACTATGTTTTTAAATGTGAGCTTTTGCTCGAGCTTTCAAAGAAAGTCAATCACCTTTTTTTCGTTTTACTTCATTCTGACGTTTGCTATTTCTAGTTTGCTGGAAAGGGTATAATTAATGTATCTAGAATGGATAGGTTATAAAAAGTTCGTAGTTAACTTTTTTGTTGAAAATCAGAAGATAAAAGTTAGGAGATTAACCATCTCTAAATAATTAAAAGCTCGCTGAAGTCTTTCCTAAGCAATTTTAATCCAAGGTTTTATCAATACAAACTTTTCCAGCAAAATAAATTGACTCTAAACACTAAAGCTTATTCAAAATGAAAACTGATAAACAGTGTTACAAGCTTTTAGTATCAACTGGTATTTACAAAAAGGTTATAAGAGGTTATTGTACTTAGTGACTCTTAGCATGACCGAAAAAAATTGAGCATTATGGAAAGGCCAAAAAGCGGTAATTCGTGATACTATTTTTTTATATTAAAAGCTCAGAACAGTTCAAGAACTATTTTTAAGCACTCTTAGTTACAGACTGAAGTTGTAGCTCCGTCTAAACTTTATAATTCATTAATTTTCATATTCATGAAGATATTTAAAAATCATTTGAAAGAATTAAGATTAAGCTTTTAAAAAAAATAAAATAAGAAACAAATTTATTTACAATTTATATTTTTTTCACAGTATATTTTTTTCACGAAAAAATAAAAAATTAAGTTGGGCGGATTAATCAAGTACTCAATGCCACTGACGGGCCCACGGTGCAATACTCGGACAAACCCATATACTTACACATTAAAAACCGTGATTTTTGGTCACCACCGGGAATCGAACCCGAGACCCTCGAATAACAAAGCTAGTAGGTTACTTACTGTGCCAACGAGGGCGGTAATTTGACGAATCACGGCACGACAAAATAAATAGTGTTATATAATTATGTCTAACTCAATTCAATTATGTCTAACTCAATTCAACAAGCTTTTGAAGATATTAAAAACAAGATTTTAAATTAAATAAAACTGAGAAAATATGTAAATTAGTTATTTAATAATTATTAAAAGCTCTGATACAGTACTTCACAGTATTTATAATTTTGAATGAGAATCAATTTGGACAAAGGTTTCCTTGTTGAAGTAACCAAAAGCTAATTTAACGGTTGGCTTTAAAGTATGTATTAAGTTTCAACGAACAACTTAATTACAAGTTTATGAAGCTTGTGCTAAGCTTTTGAAATATTTACTTGTTTATATGAACTTTTGAATTGTTTCGACTTTTAATGGAACTATGTTTTACTAAGGGATTTAAAATATGAGCTTTTTACTAAAACAAAATAATTTCATTCTGACGTTTGAAAATCAAACGATAAAAGTTAGAAAATTAACCACCTCTTAATAATTAAAAGCTCACTAAAGTTTGTCCCAAGAAAATTTAATCCAAGCTTTTATTAAAACTGACAAATACATATTCGTTAGTTTAGTAGTGATACCACTTTTTTATATCAAAAGCTTAAAATAGTTCAACAGCTATTTTTAAGCGCAGTTACAGACTAAAATTTTAGCTACGCCTAAACTTAATAATTTTTTTTTATTACAATATTCCTGAGGATATTTAACAAACAAAAAAGAAAAAGAATTAAAGGCAAGCTTTTAAAAAATTAAATAAGAAACAAATTTATTTAAAATTAATATTTATTTAGAGTATTAAATTAACGGTCATAATTTTGAATGACGGTTAATTTAGATATGAAGGTTAAGCTTTTCTTATTGACGTAAGTTTTCAAGAATTACTAAGCTACAAATTTATCAAGCTTTTTCACAATTTTCGTTTAAAAAAATAGTTTAAAGTTCTCAGTTTAAAATATTTAACAGATCTAAAAGCTTTAATTTAAAAATACCCGCAATTAACCTCATCGGCAAATTGTTGTTCAACATTAGAGGGCCAAAGTTAGTAAATAAATTATCTCTAAATAATTGAAAGCTCATTGAAATATTTCCCAAGCAAGCTTGATCCAACTTTGATCAATAGTAAAAGTATATCGCAATACAAATCTACTGTAACCACTAGAGCTCGTTGAAATAATTGCTTAAAATTATCTAATTTTGTATTTCGTAAGCTTTATCAACCAGTATTTATAAAGAGATTATGAATGGAATATCAAGACTACAATAAATTAAAATATCTGGAAGATCAATTTGTTGTAGAAAGCTAATGTACACCTGGTTCTATCACAGTAAAGCTTTTTAATAGATTTGTTATTGAACTTACCGAATTAGCCAAAAAAAAGGATCAGTGATTTATAAAAAAGCTTATCAAAAGCTGATTTTTATAATAAAATTCAGACAAAACTAAATGTTATGCCAATTACTAAAAGCTTCTATACAGTCAGTCATACAGACTTTCACATTATTCATAATTTTAAATTACCTTAAATTTAGACGTTTAGCTTAAGCTGTTCTTGTTCAAGTAACGAGAAATTAATTGCGTACTTAGACGAAGTTATAGAAAAGTATTCATTAAGTTTTCAAAAATGACTCATTAACAAGTTTACTACTGCTATTTATGATTTTGGTTTTCTTCTTCATTTTAAAATACTGCTTAAAGATAAAACTGAACCTGATTTTAGAAACAGCAGTCTGATAAAATGTTACAGTACTAAAATTCTTTAATTAAAACATTCAATAGATTTTCATTAAAATTGTTTCGAGTTTTAACATTTAACAAAACGTTTTAAACTACCGCAAAATCATAAAATAATTTTGACTTAAGATAAATCAAGAGACAAGACATCAAAAGCTCATGCTAACGATTGCTATAACATTTCGGAGCTGAGAGATTAATATATCTAGAAAATTAAAAGCTCATTTAAAACATTTACCAAGCTTGTTTCAATAAAAGCAAATATTTATGTTTAGTATCCAGTGCAATTAAAAGAATTAGCTAGAAATAAAACTTAAGGAATTTATATACAAACACAAACGTTACATAATTAAAGTTTGTAAAATGACTGAAAGCTGTTTCGTTTATTTTTATAATAGATGCTAGTTATTTACTATGTCGGCAAGTTAACAAGAAAGTTCAATCCAAGCTTTTAACATAAATTTACTAAAAAAAATCGCTTAAAAATAATGAACATTAAAGCAAACTTTTCGCGGTTAAAGTTTTAAAATGATTAAAAGCTTAATTTGTTAAGAAAATTTAAGGTTCGCCTTTTTTTATTATATTAAAACTTTTTATAATTTAATTTTAATTGACGAATTTTAAACAAGAAATAATAAACAAGATTATTCGTCTGCTACATAGGCTATATAAAATATTTATAAATTCCTAATAGCTCGAATGTCGCCCAACTGAAACCTAATTAAGAGCTTGGCCGAACTGGTACCAAAATCTCCATTACATTTTTAACCAGTGTATCAAAGTTATTTATGTTTTTTGTTAAATAACTTTGAAAAGAATGTAAAGTTTAAAATTTTGTCTACCGATTGAGCTTTTAACAAAACAGGGTTGAATAGGCTAAAATTAATAATTGAGCCTCAAGGTCAATCAAAATGTCAATGCTAACGTTTACTATATCGGTCCTAGTGTGAGAAAATAATTTATCTAGATTAATTCGGTTTCTAAACTTTTAATATAATCAAAAGCTCATTCAAAACATTACCATGCTTATTTTTAAAAAATAAAAGCAGATAAATTTGATTAGTGCTATTGAAGGAATTTACTAGGAATGGAAGTTCGGAAATTTGTTGGTCAAAATATGTATTTAACACGTCTGAGCTGAGAGATTAATATATCTAGAATATTAAAAGATCATTTAAAACATTACCAAGCTTATTTAAAAAAAACAAATATTTGTATTTAGTATCTAGTGTAAGTAAAAGAATGATCCATGAAATGGGACCTAAGGAATAAACATACAAACAAACAACCGTTTCATTATATATAGTAGATACTCGGTATTTACTTGATCGGCTAGTTTTTATTTAAAATCATGAAATTTAAAATAATCATTGATAAATAATTGCGCTCGTCCAACAATACTAAAAGCTGACTTAGATCTTTATTGTAATACAAATCTATTCTAACGAATAAAGCTCCTTTAAAAACTCATAAATTCATAATTTAAACTTTAAAATTATTTTAAAAAATTTATTAGGAAAGCTAACGCACGCCTTTTTTTATTATGCCAGAACGTTTTATAATTAAATTCTACTTGACGAGATATGACAAATGATACCTTTTTTGATAATAAAATTATTCGTGGTTTATAAAGTCCGTAATGAAATATTTACAAATTCATAAAAGCTCGAATGTCGTCCAACTGAAACCTAATTTAGAGCTTGGCCGAAATGGTACAAAAATATCCATTACAATTTCAACAATCATCAGTTCATCAAAGTTATTTATGATTTTTGTTTTAAAAAATAATTTAAACTTAAAATTTTGTTTACCGATTGAGCTTTAAACAAAACTGGGTTGAATAGGCTATTTTAATAATGTAGACTGGAGATCAATCAAAACCACATTACTAACGATTCCTATATCGTTCCTAGAGTGAAAGATTCATATATCTAAAAAAATTTGGGTCAGAAACTTTTAATATAATTAAAAGCTCCATCCATAACCAAACTTATTTTAAAAAAGAACAATTGTATGTCTTTAGTGCCATTAAAAGAATTTACCAGGAATAGAAGTTCGGATATGTATCCACATTGAAAAGTTATATTAAAGTTATTCAAAGCTCTTCATTTATTTTTTTCCCAGCTTAATATTAGTTTGATTATCTTATGAATACAAAAAGATCTTTTTTTATATATTAAAGCGTTTTTTAAATTTTTACTGTTCAATGTATTGACGAAACTAGATACGGTAGAATAAATTTAAAACGCCCATTAAAGCTTATTTATCGTTTTCATTTTTGATATGTATCTCATTTTGTCTCAATTTATTTCTAGGTACTAAATTATTTAATTAATCCTTTCAATATTTTAATTAATTTGTTTATTTCTTTTATTTTGTAGGTAAGGATCAAAACAGTATACTGATTCTCGTCTTATTTGTCCGTGAAAGAGTAAGTTAACCTTTATAACACTCATGCGGTCATGAATATAATGAACCGAATATAAATTCAATTCTAAAATGAAATTAAATCACAATCCTTTGTATAATCAGCATAAAAGGCAATCAGCATTATATATCTGTAGTTAAATCGCACCTACTCTCAAAATCACAATTGTCTCAACCCATTTGCCCCCAAAAAATAAGAAAAAAAAATTACATCTCAATATTATAATTTATAATATAATTAATGTTTTAAATTTTATCTTATTTGTTTAAAATATAAATTCGAGAATAAATAAAATAAATTAATTTGACTTATATTTACATATACATATATACGTACGTAATATAGCTCTGTGTGTTTTATGTAAAATAAATTAAATTAAAAGCTTTTTTGTTTCAAGAAATAAAAACTTTATTAAGCTTACACAATTGACATTTAAATAAATAATAAAGCACAATAATAATACAATGTCTTAGTTTTGTTTTCTTATATATTTTGTTTGTGTTATTTAGACATGAAATTTTGTGTACAAGGTGACATAAAAGTCATTTCACCCGCGCACATAGCCTAACAAATCATTATGTATGGATGACTGATATCAAATATAAAAATAATAAATAAATATATGCCAAGCATACACATAAGTACGTACATATACATACATAAATATGTACATAAAAATTCATAAAAGCAGAAACATCAGTTCGAGACGATTTTATATATGTATGCGCGCGATTTTCAGTTTAAATCAAAAACGGAAAAATCCCAATAAATTTATTTATTGTTATGTAAATATTTTCCCATTTTATTATTACAATAATATTATGTATTATTATGATTATTCTTTTTATCGGAAAATATGTATGTACATACTCTAAATATATTTATATATGTAACTCCGTATGTAGTAATATATGAAAAGAACAATTCAATAACATGCTGTGTATGGTAGCAGGGTATTCTATATAAAATATATGTCAATATTTGAATACATATCGCAGTTTTTCCATTTCCACTGTGTTTTATGTTAAAATATGCGCGATTTTTTTTCTCGGTCTCTCTCTTTTCTATTATTATTGCCATGGTTGTTGTTGTCATATTTGTCGTCTGTTAATAAAAAGATTACGAAAAACTAAACTAAACTGAATAAAATAAAAATCTCATTTGTTCATTGAATAAATTTAATTTATACAGCAGCAAATATAAAAATGTCAAATCTTAATGAAATTATATAAGAATAAATTTTTTAGTTATGTATTCTTGTATATATGTATGTATGTACACTTTTAAGACCTTTTGTTTGTTCAAATAAAAATATATGTGTACATTAATAATGTTATTACTTATATTATTGTAAAGGGTGTTGAGAAAGTTATGTGAAATTTTTTTCAGAATAATTTGCACGATTTGGGAATTTGTAACCCAAGTTTGGTGGTAAATTTTCACATTGAATTTGATATCACAGTCAAATTTGGTCCAAAGCTATCTATAATTTTGATAAAATTACTGCCCAAATAAAAATTAGGATCCAAACGTCTAAGCTCTGAATTAAAAACTTTATTTTTGGAATTTCATAAAATTTCAGAAATTCACATAAATTTTAATATTTGAATAAAATGAAAAATTTTATCAACAAGACGAAAACTAATAACAAATTTAATATATTTCAAAATTTGAATAAAATTTCTCAATTTAATAAAAATTTCTTAGTTCGAAATTTTTTCAAAATTTAAAATTTCTTCCAGATGAACAATGAATTTAGATCGCCTTTAAAATTATTAAAAACCTATTTTGAATTATCATCTCAAATTTTAAAAATTTTTTAAATTTCATTTTGATTTAAGTTCTTTAGTTAATTTTTGAAATTGATTTCAGTTCAGCTTTTAAATTCTTAAAAAAAAAGTTCTGGTCAAAATTTAAAAATGTTAAATTCAATTTATTTTAAATATAAGAAATCAGATTAATTACCAAAAACATTTAGAATAATTTTGGAATTAAACAAAGATATCTATATATTTAAGAATTCGCGTTTTATGAATTGTTAAATTTTAAAAATATATTAACATAAAACCTAGAGTTAGACAGATTTTCTAGATTTACTAATTTGCTTAGCGGTTTAGTCTCTCTAAAACTCTCTAAATTGTGTGATTTCGCTAAGTTCGGTTTGAAAATTAATTAAAATATTTTCAGATTTGGTCGAACATATTTCAAAATTTGTAAAAAGTTTCAATATCACAAGCCAAAAATCAAAGTGGATTGAGTTAATGATTCATAATAGCTATAAAATTCAATACTTCCGAGTATTTTTTTAAAATTTCAGAATTTTACAAAATTTACTTCAGAATTTCAAAAAATTTCAGAATTTCACATAAATTTTAATATTTGTACAAAAATAAAAAATGTTCTCATTTAATTTTAAAAAAATTATTAAATCCAATGAAAAAAACTATTTTCGATTGTCATCTCTAATTTTAAAAATTAAAAATTTTGTATTTTAATTTCTCTAGATGTACTGAATCCTCAAAAATTTTGAAATTGAATTTAGTTTCTTTTAATTCTCAAAAAAAAATGTATAATCCCAAAAAAAAATTATGGTCAAATTTTAAAAACTTTTAAAGAATATTATTCCAGTTGAAAATTTATTAAAATTTAACTTTAAAAAAACAGATTAATCACTAAAACCGTTTAGAATTATTCAAAAATTTAACAAGAATATATTGAACCTAAATTTTGATTAAGAATTCATGTTCCATGAATCATTACATTTTAAAAATTTATTAACGTAAAAGCCTAAAGTTAAACACAGTATTGAGTTAAAAATTGGTTGGGTTAATAAATTCTACTGACAAATTTTCTAAATTAATTAATTTTCTTAGCGTTTCAGTCTCTCTTTGAAACTCCTTAATTCGTGATTTTGCTAAGTTCGGTTCGAAATTTAATATTAAATTTTTCAGATTTGGTGAACATATTTCAAAATTTGTTAAAAATTTCAAAATTTTACAAAAATTCTTCACAAAATATCACAACCCAAAAATCAAAGCAGATTGGGTTGATGATTCATAAGAGCTCTAAAATTCAATATTCCTGACAATTTTAGAATTTTACAAAATTCTCTCCATTTCATAAAATTTCAGAATTGTACAAAAGTGAAATTTTTTCGCAAAATGACAGAAATTATTTCACTAAATTATGATAAAATATCAAAATTATATTTCACGATATATGAAATTTCTTCAAATTTGATAAAATTCCAGTGCAATATTATTATATTTAAGATTTTTTTTCGCTTCGGATTGCTTCTGTTCTCTATTTTTATATTTCAAAATGGATTTTAAATAATCGAATTAGAAATTCAGATTTTTAGAATTATTCGGGGAATTAACAAAAGTAGTAATTATTTATTGCGAATTGATCACAAATTAATTAGCCTAAAATTATTATATTTATGAGCTGTGAATATTAAAAAGTTTGTTTATTCAATAAATATTACTAATAAATTATAAAATTTAATTAAAGCTCGAAATACTAAGAAAATTAAAATTTTCTTAAATTTGATCATAAACGTTCAAATTCTCTTAATTTTCTCAACCATTTATTAGTTATGTATAAGTAATTTAATTAAATTAATGGAATATTGATTGATAAAAGCTTTAAAATAAAAATTTTTTTTTTTACTTTCTAATATTTTTTTTATAAATTCTACTGACAAATTTTCTTAGCGTTTCAGTCTCTCTCTGAAACTCGTTAATTCTGTGATTTCGCTAAGTTCGGCTCGAAATTTAATTTTAAATTTTTCAAATTTAGTCGAACATATTTCAAAATTCGTTAAAAATTTCAAAATTTTGCTAAATTATTCATAATTCTTCACAAAATATCACAACCCAAAAACCAAAGCAGATTGAGTTGAGGATTGATAATAGCTCTAAAATTCAATATTCCTGAGTATTATTTTAGAATTTTACAACATTAACTTCGGAATTTCATAAAATTGCAGAATTTCTCAATTGTACAAAATTTCCCAAAATTATTCGGGGAATTCACAAAAGTAGTAGTTACTTATTGAGAATTCGTGTTTCAGGAATCCTTAAATTTTAAAAATAGATTAATTAAGTTGTGAATATAAAAAAGCTTATTTATTTAATAAATATTTCTAACAAATTTTAAATTTGTTGATTTTCTTAACGTCTCATAATAAAATTAAAAAATAAACGCTCGAAATACTAAAAAAATTAAAATTTTCTTAAATTTGATCAAATTCCAAACAAGAAAAATAATTAATTCAGTAAGTTTAAAAATAAACGTTCAAATTCTCTTAATTTTCTAAAAAATTAATTAATTAATTATTAGTAATTTAATTAAGTTAATGGAATATTGATTGATAAAATCTTTAAAATTTAAATTTCTGAGTTTATTAAAATTTTGATTAGAATTTTAGAATTTCACAACTTTAACTTCGCGATTTCGTACAATTTCAAAATATTACATAAATTTAAATATTTACACAAAATGAATTTTTTTTTTAATTACAGAAGTTAAAATACCAAATTTGGATAAAATATCAAAATAACATTTCACAATATGTTCTAATAAAGTTTCAGAATTTAATAAAAACTAACAATTTCTTTAAAACATTAGAATTTCTTCAAATTTGAAAAAATTCCAATTTACAGGGCAAAATAAATTTTAACATTTTTAAATAATTAAAAATTTACTCAAACTTAAATTTATAAATACAGATAAATTGTCGACAATTTTTAGAAATATCGGAGCATTCGAGAATTTAACTTGTAACTATTTAATGTGAAATCATGTTTCAGAAATCTATTTTTAATAATTTATTAACCTTAAATTCCTTAAGATTACCTTCTAATTTGGCATCATATTCAATTATTAAAAAAATAAAGATGTTGAATTCATAATGTCGAATTTTTAAAAATTTTATGAAATTCGAATGTTAAAATTTTATTTCTGATAATTCTAATAAATTTTAATCTAAATTAAAATATTCTGGTCGTATTCTCCTCAATTTGCTAATTACCCGTAATTTTAGCGTTAAACACATTTAGTGAAGTTTATGAATTCCTTGAAACTATAAAAAAAAATTCTCTCTGAAACTCCCTAATTTCGGTAAATGATCTAAAACATGTTTGATGATTCAGAATTTGATAAAATTTTAGAAAATTTCAGAAATTTTATAAAAATTTTCACAAATTTTATACAATTCAGCAGCAAATTTGACGTACAATGGTCTTTTTTTTGCGGATTTATTGTTGGTTATAAAATAAGCTACCATTAGCTTTAGATAGGAACTTGTAATCGAAAGTGGATGGAGCTCTGTTAGCATGTTACCGTTCAAATAGTGTATCGTTTGATTATTTTGTTGAAATAAGAGAGAAGAATTGTGAAGAAATATAGATAATGCGAAGATTTGAAAACGGATTTGCCTAGGTGAAAATTTATGTTACTCTATGACATCGCAAACTATGAGGTAAACGGCATGCTGTATTATAAGACGTTTTACTTCAAAAATTAATTTATTTATTAAGTGTAAATAAGTAAACAAAAATTCAAACCCTCTAAATTTTATAAATTATCTAAAAAAAATCGCATCTCATATATTTACATAAGTTCTCTAAATTTACTGAATCCTCACAAAATTTTAAAAGTGTATGATATTATTTGAAAGTTCAGAATTGCATTAATACACGAAAGCTTTTATTTATCTAACAATAATTTGAACATTTTTAGGTAATCGAAAAAAATTTATTTTGCAATAGAATTCTTTTCAAAATGTATTAAAATTGATTGAAAATTGTAATGTGATTCTCTATCTGAAATTTGCTAAATTCTGTAGATTTCCCAAGTTCGTTGTGAAATTTACTGATCGTGAAAAAACAATTAAATTTTTTAAACAACTCCAACATATCAAAATATGATTTATCACAATTTGATAAAATTTTAGAATTTCATAAAATCTTAATAAATTTTTAAAAATTTTATATATTCTGATAATTTATCTGAATATTAAAAAAAAATGTATTCAATGAATCCATAATAAGAATAATAACCGGCATTCAGCAAAATTTTTATTATTTATAGCGGATTTGTATATCGTTAAATTCTAGTTTTAGCAAAAAATATAATTTTAAACTTATTGAGCTATTTATGACTAAATAATTTTCAAAATTTACTAACTATTTTTTAATCTCTCTCTGGCACTTCCCAAAATTTGTTTTTGATAATTCAGAATTTAATATATCTGCAGAGTGCGAAATGCTTTCAAAAATTAGAGTATTCTCAGATTTGATAAAATTTCAAACAAATATAATATTACTCTTAACTAACAGAATCCTCAAAAATTTGTAAATTTTACGCATTATTTGAAAATTTTAAGTTGCATAAATTATACAGAAAACTTTTAATTCTTAAAAAAAAATTAAGTTTTCTAAAAATTCTTTAAAAATATTCTGAATTTATAAAAACTATTCAGAAATTTAGTTTCAAATTAATATTTTAAATGAAAATTAGGGAATCGTCAAATTTTAAACACTTTATAAACTTAAAGTTAGTATTGAATTTAATTTGTTAAGTTAGTTGCCTTCATAGGTTTTTGGATTTTTAAATTTTTTATAAAATTCGACTATTTTAATTTTTTTTTTCTGGACATTCAGTAAACCTGAACTCTTAATTCGTGAAACTTAAAATTCTCTGAAATTAATTAACTATCCAAAATTTTTAATGTTTTATAAATTCTGTAAATTTACTAATCGTCAAATTTTTTGAATATATGTTAGTTTGAAAATTCTTAATTGCCTTTAAAATTTTTTAAATTTCGAATGGGCGGATTTTACTCCAGCACTCAATGCCACTAATGAGCCCACGGTGCAACACCCACATACACACGAACATTCATTCAACCCATTCACACAAGTACAGTACCACCTGCGCATTGCATAGTTCCATGTCACGCTATACAGTGACATGGAAGATGGGTCGGCCCATGAGTTCTACATTCCAACAGAGGGTCATAGATGTTTTCAATTGAATCACCAATCGTAATCGGGAGATGAAAAATCCCTTTTTGCATCCCGCCTCTGTTGGGATTCGAATCCGGTACCTCCCGATCCAATCGTCGCAGCTTTAACCACTGCGCTATTTGCTTGCTTTAACCACCTGCCTTAAACCTTTTCCTTAATATTTTTTAATTAAAAGTCACACCTTAAATTTTAAAAATTTCACTTGGTCCCCTAAATTTTTTAAATTTTATAAGTCCTTTCATGTTTTATATTTCTTGAAGCTAATAAATTTTATAATATTTGAATTTTGAAACTCCCTAAAATTCGTGAATTTGCTTAGCAAAGTGCTGTTCTACTAAATTTTGCACAAATTTGATTGTTTTGAATTTTCAGAATCATATTTACTACAACGTAAATTTTGAAATTATGTGCGGCATTTAATAAAAACATTTTTACTAAGAATTCATGTTTCGGGGAAATCGTTAAATTTTAAAAATTAATAAATTCAAAATTAGAGTTGAGCAAAACATTGTTGTACAGATTCAGACAGTTATTTATCATTTCAAAAACTTTCTAAATAAATAAATATCAACAGAAAATTTTCAGAATTGTAAATACAATCTCTGGAATTTTCTCTATAGCTATACTGAATATTTCACAACTGATTTTGTTGGACTTTAGACGATTTGATATACAATTAAAATTTTATAGAGTTTCATGTTTTTTTGTTTCATTTAAAAAAATTTGTTTCTGGATTTGATAGTTCAGGGTTCAAGATATGCAAATATTCGAGGCTTTTATTATATTACGAAACTTTAACTCTAAATTTAGCGACACTCTAAACTTATGTGGTTGCGTACATTCAGGTGAAGATAAAACTAAAAAATCCCACTACCTACCGCTAATTACAAAAATGCAATAATAAAAAATTAGTTTCCAATGCACGCGATATATATTAAAATTGCGTGCATTTTTATAAATTAATCACTTACAGTATATATACGTTTATAATTGTCAACATAAATAATTTTACGGGTATTAAAAGTACACAATAAAACTCAACACGATTTCCGCAACATTTTAAAATATTTCGCTATGTAATTAAAATACAGAACATTATATTTTAGGGATCCAATATACACATAAAACACTAAGATATATTAATCGTGCAAATCTACAACTGCGAGTAATATTTATAGTGCTTTCCCACAAAGCAATAACTCTTAAGGTATTAAAAGCAATTTGTAATTAAGAATAATTTCTACACACACACAAAAATTTTCACCAATTCCGGATTAATGTTTGGTAATAATAATTACCATTTAATGTATGTTTTTTTATTCTCAGCATAACTCCCATCCTACATATATACATACATATATATATATATATATACAAAAACAACACGAATTTACTGAAAATACCATAAAGGAAAAACTAATTTTTCAATTAAAATGAAAAAAAAATATAAAATAAAAATCGAAAATACCTTCACTTGTATATAGAGCAGTATAGTGTATGTATTAAGAAGAAAAATTAAGATCATGTACATGTACGAGAAATGTAAAAACGAAAAAAGTTAAATGCCAGAAATTTATCTTCGAAAGAATTTAACCTTTTCGACAATTCGAACCTCAATTAAAAACGAAAAGAAATTAAACGAGATAAAAATTTTCAAACAATCAATTTGTGTCATTTATAGTGAAATGTATATAATGTATATATACCCTAACTAGTATGTAGCAATATGGGATGCAGCTATCGGTGGTTATGGAGAAAATGAGAATATGTATGTATACATATATGTATGGTATGGATGGATTAAATGGCACCAAAACAAAACAAAAAAAAATAGAAAATCAATTGAGGTATTTGATTAAAACACTATATACATACATGTATACAGGAATTCTTCGTTTACCCTACACATACGTTCCACAACATAGTTTTTCAAATTTAATTTAATCAATTAGCGATAGTTCGATTGACTGATAGTCAAAAATACCTAGCTAACAAACAAAAACAAATTATAAATTAGGTCCCACCAATAAGTTGAACATATGTTCCACATCAATGGTTTTGAGGTTTTTCGAAACCTACAAGCTTGATATATTGAGATGTTCCACCATTTATAAATGAAGTCGCGATGTATGAAGCATGCCTGTACGAAAAAAGGAAAAAAATTGTGCAGAGGAAAATTAATCCCATATCAGTTTAATCGGAAAAATGAGAGAGAGAGACAGAGAGCGAGCGAGGAATGAAAATAAAATGAAATTACATTTTTATGAAAATGTATATATTATTATAAAGGTAGTGTTGCGGGAAAATCCGTCGATTTATTATGTAATGGAATTTTTATTGATTTTTCCGCGGTGTGGTTTTTATGATTATCGATATTCAAATTTTTGTTTTATTTTTTTGTAGACGTATTCAGTGACAGTTGGGTTTTTCTTATCGCGCGAACACACATTTTAATGTTTTTAACGCACTAGCTGATGAGGAACCGCAACTATATTAAAACTAGCTACCTAATTGTCCGCCATACTATATATACATACATATTCAACGATAATTTATAAACTGCCATGTGACAATATTAATCGATTAACAAAATTGTGCTGCACTAATTTCCATCATCGCGTGATTCCTTTATATTAAATATATGTACAAGCGAACATAAATCTTTTGTATGTCAACATAACCGCATAATCTTAACCGCTGCACACACACAAACGGTTTTTTTTTTAATAAGAAGATTGTCTTCTTGCTCAAAACAAAATTATGTCACATGATAATCATGAACTAAGTGATGCGATATATAAAATTTAAGGCGTGCACACAAGCGAAAATCATAAACCAAATGTCAATGAATTTCGCAAATTTTTTTTTAATTTTATTTGTTATGCGCGTGATATTAAATTATCAAATGTCTGCTAAATTTGTAATAAAATAAATTTTCGTTTCAAAATTGAATAATATATTCAAATTTTAAAGTACGTTCACTTCGTTGTTATTGTGTGTATATAAAACAAGTTTGTTTGTTATATTGCAAACTGCAAATTGATATATGACCCGCGGGAGGCTGTGATTGATGTTAATTGAAAAACAATATTTCGTATCAATCAGCATCCAACAGAGTGTCACCATATAGTGTAAAATATTTGTTTTTATTTATAATTATACGTATATATAGCATTGAAAGCACAATAAAATTTGATTTGCTAGTTGCCTATAAATATTACAACATGCTGAGCACAATTATACAATGAAATTCGTTGTAATTGAGATAATTACAAAAAATTTCCATGATTCAGTAATATCAATGCAATTATTGTTGTTGTGAAATTGGCGCATAATTATATGAAACAAATACTATATGCGCATTTTATTTAAATTACATTCAAACTTAAATCAAATTTTTATTATGTAAGCTACCACGACTAGTTTTGGATAAATTTGTACTTAATTAAACAGAGTTCAGACTCGGTTTTTTCCAGGATTTTATGTCACCATAACCATGATTTCAAAAATCAGGATTTCGCAGTACTCCTATCAGAATCAAATCGTGGCAAACATCTACAAGTTTAAATCAGCGAAGGATTCGCTAGGTGATAGTCTTGGTGGCAGTTTTGGTTATAAAATCTCTCTCTAGAAACGCGGGATTTTGAAACAATGATTACAAATATCTCTAAATTTCGGTGATTTCATATTCCTGGATTTTAAATTCTCGTATTCAGAATCTTAAACCACGGCAAAAATCCACAAGTTTAAATTAGTGAAAGCCAGATCATAAAATCGGTCACAAAAACATGATTTCGAAATCTTTAAAAAAATCGTTTAAAAATTGTCAAAACCGTGGCAAACATTACCAAATTTGAATCATCGAAATATAATCTCGGTCACAAAATCTTGGTTTCGAAATATTGGTCGTAAAGTCTCAGATGTGAAAATCATGGTTTTGTCCAATATAACCAAGGTTTTAAAAACCGACATTTTCAGACCATGATTTAAAATCAACCACGATTTCGAAATAGTCATTTTAAGTTGAGTTTTAATTTTTTTGTAAAAGTTGAAAAAATTTTCCAAACCGCACCAAACTTGGGCAAGTTTGAATCCTCAAAGGATTGAAATCATGGTTTCAAAATTATGGTTATGGTGACATAAAATCCTGACCAAAATTATCATTTTTAAAATCGAGATTTTAAGAACCATGGTTTTTGAAAAACAACATTTCGAAACCAATATTTTGTGACCGAAACTATGACCTAGAAGGTCATAATTTCGGTCACAAATTATAAACATTCATATGTTTGAACTAGCGACGGATTGGCTATTGCTCATAATCTCGGTTCAAAAAAAAATCTTGGTTGCAAAGTTTTGTTTTTAAAATCTCGGTTTTCAAAATTTGGATGTTGGTCATGATTTTATGTCACCATACCCAAGATTTTGAAACCATAAATAAAAAATCAGGTTCTCGAAACGTTCTTTTCAGAGTTAAAAAAATGTCATATTCTCAGTCAAAAAATCTTGGCAAGTCTTATAAGTTTTAAAATCTCTGTTTCTTAAAATTTAGGTTGCATGGCTTTAATTTTTTGTTTATTTTAAAACCATAACTAAAAACGGAGATTTCGAAATGCTCGTTCCAGAGTTTTTAAATTTTATAAAACTTTAAAAAATTGCCTAAACGTCCACTAGTTTGTATCAGCACAGGATTGGCTAGGTCATAATCTCGGTCACAAAATCTTTAAAGTTTCAATTTTCAACATCTTAGGTTTGACTAAGATCAGCATAACCAAGATTTTGAAACCATAATTTTTAAAACTGTCCAAACCGAGGCAAACATCCAAAAGTTTGAATTAAATTATTTAACAACATTCAGAAAACTGTCCAACCCTATCTCAACAAGTTTTAATCAGCGAAGGTTTCGATATATATCATAATCCCAGTCACAAAATCTTTGTTTCGAAATCATTGTTTTAAAATTTCGTTTTTGAAAATCCAAGTTTTGGCCAGGATTTTATGTCAGCATAACCATAATTTTGAAAAGTCAGAATTCGAAATATAATTCATTAACCAGGATTTCAAAAAACTCCTTTCAAAATTTAAAATAAGTTGAAGAAATAGTTCAAGCCGTGGTAATCATCCACAAGCTTTAATCAGCGAAGGATAGGCTATAGGGCTTAGACTCGCTCACAAAATCTTGGTTTTGGTCAGGATTTTATGTCAGCATAACCATGACTTGAAACGCAGAATTTCGCAGTGCTCCTTTCAGTGTTTTAATAAAATTTAAAAGGTTTAAAAATCATCGGCGGAAATTGTGCACAAGTTTAAATTAGTGATGGAGTGGCTAAATCGTAAACTTTAAAACCAAATCTTGGGTTCGAAATCATGGTTAGCAAAATTTTGGTTTTGATCAGGATTTTAGGTCACCATAACCCCATGTCTTTGAAAAGCTTTGTTTTGAAACTGAAATTTCAACACCAGGTAATATTCAGAAATTTAATATTCTAATCACAAAAAATTCTGAATTTTTAAAATTTTAAGTAGATACGAGTGTGTTAATTTTTTAAATCATAACTCTAAATTTATTTTTAGGTAAAACATCTAGAAACTGTCCGTAATATGCTTGGTTATTACCAATGTGTATAACTCCAAAATTGGATAAATTTTACAAAATTTACTAGAATGTGTGAATTTTTTAAAATTATTTAGACAATGAATTTAAAATTAAAATCGAAGTAAGTTTGAAAAAATTCTAATTTGAGACGAATGAAGCTTTTGACATTGCGACTTTTGGACTTTAATATATATATAAAAGTTCAATTGATGATTTTCATAAAAATCCCTCAAAGTTATTGATAATCTAATTTTTAGCATAATGCTTGAATTCCAGAGTGGAAAGCTTAAGTATGGTAAATCTCTTCCATATAAACCTTAAACTCCACTGCAACCAAAACAATTATCATAACACAAAAGGGGAATTCCAATTTCGCATATAATTTATAAATTATATTCCACGGTTTTGTAAACAACTAAATCAGACTTAAGATCTTTTTATTTTTAATTAAAACTAAACGATGTAAATAATTTTTTATATAAGAAGTTGTGTCAGCAATCATCAACATAATTTGCTAGTTTAATACACTACTTGGGAAATTAAAGATGCGCGCACGATATATGTGCATATACATATACATATATATATGATTAAAGTGAAAGCCGCAAAACAATTTTAAGAGTGTGGGCTTAGTCAAATAAAATAAAAAGTAAGTCAATGTTAGCCGCATGCACAAGAAAATTAATTAACGACATGTCGAAAACACATGTTTGTATATATATTAACCAATCGTTTGAAATTTGTAAATATTTAATGTCATAAATCGCGCGTAGCTTCTTTTTTTTTTTGGCGACGTCGTCGATGACTTATAGCGCATACACAAGTATATAGCGAAGAAAAATGGGTACTTTGACTCCCACCAAAAATTTATTACTGTTAGTGTTAAACGAATTTTTCTGTTTTATGTACATATATATAGAACAAATTTACGTATATACTGTAATAATAAAAACAATTGTTTTTTTAACGCGAATCTATTTTTAAAAGACAAGATAAGTTCGATAACCTCTATGCCCGCGACTAAACAAATAACGTATATAGTAGAATTCTATCAAAAATCCGTTAAAATTGTTATAATCTTTTTGGTTTTTTTTTTTATAGTTTCGCGAGCAAAATAACAAAATTATTTATTTAATTCATACAATTGTCGTTGCGAAGCGCAATTAGATAACATGCTTAAATACATTAAAAATACATTAAGATGTGAGCAATGAAATTAATTTTTATGTTTCTAGTCTCACTATATACATGTCGAATTTATAATGCGCGACGTTTGGATAATGCGCTTAAAATATTGTGAATTAAATTAGTAAAGCGAGATGCCAAAGAAAATTATTTTAAATTTGAACAAAATTTAAATAACTAATCGATAGCAAATAAAACTGTGCTGAACTGCGTTTCCCCAGACTTTAAGCACAGGAACTTTCAAATCTATTCAATTTTCAATCAATCTTTTAGAGAAATTGAAATCGGGTTTAATAGTACCAATAATAATTTTTAATTCAATTTTAAATTTTAAAATTGTTCAGTGTAGTTTGAAACGAGTTTGATTTTCTCTGGTCAATCTGATTTCTCAATTTTTGCTTAAATACAATTAATTTGATTTGATTTTTAATACAATTTTAAAGTTCCCATTTCTTAAATTTTTCTATTCAAGTTTCAATCAATCTTTTGTTGTTCATTCTGAATTCAGATCAAACTTAATTCTTATTAATTAATTACTACATTGTTGATCAGTTCGCTGCATTTCAGACCTAGAAAAGAGGTTGGGAAACTCAAATATGTATTTACAAATGAAAATAAATTGGATATATGTACATTCAAGAAAAATGAAATAATTTGAAATCGGATTTACCTAATAATAATAGAAGTGTGTGCTTACGTGCAGTTTGTATTTGAATTTCGAATTTGAAAATCATCTTAATCAAATTAAAATCAATCAATCAATTCAATAATAGTTTCAATAAAATTCACTACTTTGGTTTAAAAAATTTTATTTATTCTTTTCAATTTTCGATAAATATTTTGTTGTCCGTTCAATGTCTGCCCTTCAAATGTAAAAAATTTGTTAAACCCTTTTTCCGAAATAGAAAGTTGAAATGAAATTTGACAGTTTTCAAATTTTTTGTGTGAATAAGGAAAAAAAAATTTGAAATAAGATTTAATAATTTTTTAGATGATTTGATTTTTAAGATTGTCCATTATAGTTTGAAACGAATTTTATTTTCCAATTCGAATTCTCAATTTTGTGCTCATATACAATTTGTCTATTCAATTTTCAATCAATCGGTTTTTGCTCATTCTATATTCAAATCAAACTGACTCGATTAGCAAATATTTGCTCATTCTTGGTTATTTTATACTTTATAATTAGGAATAATAAAATTTGAATGATTCAAATTTGTATCGGGTCTACAGTAATAAACTCTTAAGCGGTTTGAATTCGAATTTGAATACATCTGAAAAAAACGAAAATTACGCTTGGATCTGTTTTCACAAAATTAAATTCAAATACTAACTATTTTGTTGATTCATTGTTGGTCTTTTTCCAGAATGTTTGAATTTGTTTTCAAATTTGTATCAGATCTAATAATAGTTTTCAAAGCGCTTGATTCAAACTTAGATCATTGCAAGGTGAAGAAAAATTGAGTTTGATAAGAGATAAGATTAATTAAATTAAAATTAAAGTTGATTCTACTTTCAAATTACAGTCAAATTTAATATTAAAATCAAATCTTTAAAACTTCGTTAAATTTCTGTCAAGCACAACTTTTATTACAAGTAAGGTTAAATGTTAAATTATTCCAGTTTAGTGGTCAAGTTTGAAACGAATTTTATATTGTCTGCCCAATTTTTAATTGTATGCAATTCATTCCATTGTTGAATATAACTTAACATCTTTTCAAATTTTTTCGGTTCAATTTACAATCAATCCTTTTAATTCTGATTTCAAATCACACTTTATTCTAACTAATTGTTTGCTTCATTGTTGTTACATAAAAAAAATGGTTCAAAAACGCAAGTTAGATATTTGAAATAAAATTTGAATCCTTTCAAATTAGCATCAGATCTAGTAATAATTTTTTCAGCGATTTGATTAAAATTTGAATAAATTAACGAAGAACGGAAATAGAATTATGTAAGAGATAACATTATTTAAATTAAATGAAACGGTTGTATTGTTACAAAATTTAATTCAAATTTCAGTCAAATTAAATGTATTTTGCTCAAAATAGTAAATTATGCGTTTTTCAATATAATTTAGCTGCAATCCATTTGGGTTATTTCTGAATTCAAATTAAACTTAATTATAACTAAGAAACAAAATAAATATTTTACTTATTTTAAATAAAAACCTTTTATTTTTGATTTTATAGTTTAATTCTTCCTTCCTCCTGAATAGTTAACAAGGTACTGAGGAAGACGCAAGTCGAAATCGATTTACCGAAAAAAATCAAAAAAAAAAAAATCAAAAATAAAAATTGTCACCATAAGGAAGAATTAAACTATAAAATCAAAAATAAAAGGTTTTTATTTAAAATAAGTTATATAGTGACAAAAGATTACACAAAAACATTAAAATGAATAACATTCATTTAAACTCAAATAAATATTTTATATGGGATTTGAATGTTCATTCAAATTTCTAGCATACCTAATTATAAAATAAATTTAATATAAAGAATGAGATTTGCTTCTTAGATGGTTTGAATCGAATTTAAATTTTAAAATATTAATATATTAATTACAAATCTAATAATTATTTCTTATGTGAATTCAAATCAAACGATTGTATTATTGTGAATTATTTTGCACATTACAGTTATAAAAGTCCTTAAGAAACGTAAATAAATATTTTACTGTTTTCAAATTTTTTGTCAAACCTATAACTATAAAATAAATTTATATAAGAAAGACATAATTTAAAATCAAATTTGCTATTAATAATAAAAATAATTTATCACGTGGTTTGAATCGATTTTAAATTTTAAAAGGTTCCAGTTAAGTTTGTAACGAATTTGATTTTCTTTGGCTAATTTGACTTCTCAATTTTTGATTTTACGCAATTCATTTCATTTTATTTTTGAGAATAGTTTAAGAGTTCACATTTTCTAATTTTTTTTATTCAATTTTCAATCAATCTTTATGTATTTATTCTGAATTCATATCAAACTTACGAACAAACTTGTTATTTCATTGTTAATAGACTTGACTTTTAGAATAAGAAAATGGCTTTAAAAACACATATTTGAAATAGAGTTTGAATGTTTTCAGATTTTGATCAATCCTATGAATAATTTTCTAACCGTCTGATTTGAATTTGGTTTTCAAGTTTTATTTTTGTATAATTAATTTGATTTGTTTTTGAATATATTCGAACTTTATTGTTGATAATTTTGCACTGCAGAAACGCAAATAAATATTTGAAATGGTATTTGAATGTGTTCAAATTTTCTGTCAAACTTAATTATAAAATAAATTGAATCTAAGAAATGAATAGTTTGAAGTCACATTTGATAATAATAATAATAGTAATTATTTCTTAGACAGTTTGATGCGAATTTAAATTTTAAAATGTTTCAGTTTAGTTTGAAACAAATTTAATTTTGCTGGAAAGAATTTTACCAAATTTTGACCAATTCTAGGTATAATTTGCTAAAATTCATTATTTAATTTAAATTAATCTCTATATTCAATAATTCATTTCAAATTTGAGTCAAACTCAACTTATATGCTTGTCTAAATTTAAAGTCAATTATGCGTTACTATACCCAACTCAGTTGATTTGATTTTGATGACAATGTAAAACTTCAATTTTCTTAATTGTTTATTAGATTGAAATGAAATTTGAATGTTTTCAAATTTGTGTCAAATACAAAAACAGTAAAATTAATTGAATATAAGTAAAAAGAATTAAATAATTTGACATTATATTTACAAATAACCAAGATGGTTTGATTCTAGTTTGAATACAAATTGAAGGAATTTGGAGGCAATTTTTCGGGAAGTCAATATTTATACCCTACTCAGTTCAATTTGTGCCCATTTTTTTACCATATAAGTATTAGACTCAAAAATATATAAAAGTTTCGAATGGGGTTTAGTTTGTTGACCCCTTATAAGAGCGATCGATGCGGTTTCCCCGCCATATAATCAAAATAAACTGGAATTAATATATATTCTAATCTTGTTCTAATGATTTATTCATATTCATGTATAAAATCACAAATTTCGATATGTTGTGTGTAAGTATGTATTTGGATGACACCATCGTACACGATATATCCACAAAACATCCACTTGAATAAAATTATTATGAACGTATACGTCTATATATATTTTATATACTGCTATAGAAATCATCTAAATTACAATTTCTAATTTTTGCAAAACAAAAACAAAAATATATTTCTCAACCCAGAGTCGTCGTTCGAATATTGCATGTCCTTGATTATGGATAGATGAAGATTTTCAATGTACCATAGATGAGATATAACGAAAGGGCGTTCACACTCACACAATATATGCGGCAATAACTTTTCATTCATCCTAATATAAATCTATTCATCTATACATACATATGTATACATATATGTACATAAGACTGATAATAATGATGAACGATACACGCAACGTATATAATATACCAGAACACACATACATACATATAAGGAATCCTTTTTAAATTTCAGCTAAGAGATATGACGATATAACTTCATCATATCTCATTATCTAATTTTCTCGTTTCACATTTTTTTTTGTTGTTGTTGCCATATCTTCCTTGTAGAACATCCTTCTAATACCTTTTCTATGTCTTGTAATAATTTTTTTTTATTATTTCTTGAGCTTCTATCTTCATTATATCTCTGAACTGAACTTTTATTTTTTGTATATATATGTGTGTGTATGTCTGTTTTTGTGTGCTTTATAATAGATTCAATGATGTTGATAATAATTTAGTTTTTCTTATTGTTTCGAGGGGGGAGGGCGGAAAGTGGAAAAAGGAGAGCGAGAAAGAGTGTTTTGGGAAAAACTTTTTTTCGGTATTTTCATTTTTTTTTATTTTTAATGTTGTAATACAGAAGAAAACGATGATAACGAATCTTCTTACTAAATCGGTTGTAATGCTGATGGTGATGATGATAATGATGAGATATTCATCCACGTGTGTTAATAGTATTTCTTGCTTGCTTAATTTTTTTTTTTTTGGTGTGCGTTCTATATATGTATGTGTTTGGTTTGAGGTGATGTAGTGAAGGCTTTAAGTAATTATGTTTTAGTACGAGATATCATTTAAAAAAAATTACCGACGAATTAAAGTTCGAACGGATTAAAGAGACTTATTTAGTTAAGAAAATCCAAATGAATATATGTATATACTTTAGTTGTGTAAAGACTAACCCAAATAGTTGATTTCTGTTCACGCTTTTCACCATGGTTATTTTCTTTGGAAAGACTATTTTTTCTCTAAGTTTTGGTTTCATTAGTTCTGGAACCAGCGTAAATTCAGGAAAATTATTTCTGAATGTTGTTCCATTACTGACAAATCCTTTTAGAATCTGGCAGTCTCACAAAAAAACCATCCAGAAGCTTCGTCCTAAGCTCTTTATTAAAATCAGTAAGGCCAATACGATATGTTTCCCGCACATATTATTTCTTTTTGCTCTTGCATTGCTTGTCCCTAGAGTCATGTCAATCATCTCTTGTTGCGTTTACAAGGTACGGTGTTCCCTTATAGAAAATGAATTAATAATCTTCGTAGCAGTAATCTTCGTTTGTTGATGCCGATACTTCCCTCTCAAACTATATTGTGGAGCTTTGCATTACATCCGGTGATAATGGGTATTTTGTGCTCTCCTCACAGTACTTTATGAGATATATTCCACTGTTGAGAGAAACCTTTTCCGTGTCACCAGCGAAGTAGGTCGAGGTTCTGCCATAACTTGTGTCAGTTCGATAAGGCCAGTTGAGTATTTTATAATAAAATAATAATAATAATAAAAATAGAGTTTAAAGGCCATTACTCCAACGATTTCGATCCTGGACTAGGTCTTCATACTGCCCTAGACAACCAGAAGAAGCCAAGTCATTCTCTACACCGTGGAGCCATCGTCGCCTGCAACGACCTCTGCGCATACGATATGGTGGCTCTCCTATCAGAGATCGCTGCACAATTCGTTCCGGATCAGCACGCAGAACGTGACCGAGCCAGCATACTCGCTGAGATCTTATTTCATGCACAATATCGGGGATCTTCATCAGATCTCTGATCTCGATATTGTACTGAGCTCGGTATGTGCCATCTATTTCACGTTTAGGGCCGTAAATCACACGGATGACTCTGCTCTCAAATGTAAGGAGCCATCTCTCGTACTCATCCGTCAGGTCCCAACTTACACATCCAAACATAACAACGGGCCTGATAAACTCTTTGTTAAGCTTCAGCTCCACGGCACTTGATAAGTGTTTAGATTTTAGCAGTGGCCTTAGAGGATACAAAGCACGGCTGCCAGGTCCCAGCTGCACTTTAATAACCTCACTCACACTGTTATCGTGAGTAATAAGAGAGCCCAAATATTTGAACCCCCTCACTCCTCAAACGTGTAGTGGCCACTAATAAAATCTGGTGTGCCATTGTCCCTGTAACCAGAGATCATGCGTATTTCGTTTTTGACTCATTGATCTGGAGTCCAACAAAAGCTGAAAACTCTACAATCGGATCAAGTATTTCTTTCACTCCATTGCTATTCAGTCCAATCACGCATATGTCATCTGCATATGCAAGCACCTGATTGGACTGGCGATATAAGATATTGCGCTGAGGTGTTTCAGTTTTACGAAAGATGGAATCCAACATGAGATTAAAGAGTATCGGGGACAGAGCATCTCCCTGCCGAACACCCCAGCTAACTGCAAATGCATTTAACACAGCATTGAGACTGCGTCACTGTCATTCTACACAATCGTACCATTTTTGTTGGCATACCTAGATATTCCAGCGCAGACCACAGATCTCGATTGACCGAGTCATAGGCCTCTCGGAAATCCAGGAACACCTGATGCACGGGGATGGAAGTCTCATCGTGTCTACCATCTGTTCTTCAATTTTTTCAATAATGCCCCGCCCAACTCCGTTAAGCTTTTCCGTGGTTAGCTTAAAACCAGGGAATTATATGACCATGACTGCCAATATATACCCCCGAACGTGTTCTTATAGGTCACAGTTTTAGGGCTATCTATCCTCCGACTGGTTTCTTCTGCCGTTTATTCTTGGCTACCGAATGGGATGCCTTTGCTGATAGTCTATGTTTTGGGAGTCTAAAATTCGCAACAGGAACTTGGACCAGCCTCCAAGCATCAATAGTCTCGTAAGCATTTTTAATTAGGAAACCCATTCGCTTTTTGGCAGCTCTACTCATCTAAGCTTTGCAATTTCCCACAGTCATCCTATCCCTCCACTTTTTTTCGGTTGGGATTTTCCTATAGTGCTACCTGCTTGTGTCTGCTTCTTGTAAAACTATTGCGTCAGACTTTTGGATCCTGTGTGTACCTGTGGCATTAAATCCTCCATTTAAGTTTCAAGCACTAGTAGGTACCAAGTTTGAAGCCGTTATAGTAGCTTCTATATTTGAAGCTATAGATTCTAGTTCTTTCAATTGTTTGTGGTTTTTGTTGAGAAAATATATTTATTAGGACGCACCATGTACACCTACGTTTCCTGGTCGGATTGACCTTCACAAAAGCGTACGCGCTCCCCGAGCTGCCTAGATCAAGATCAGAACTGATTGTCAGTGCGTACCACACTGAGGTTTCGAACCTCATATTTAATACTCAATTTGTTCCCCTCACCAGCAGTCGCCCTAACCCGCTTTTATAATATATGTGCATATAAAATAATTTTATTATATTTGTTTAAAACTGATAAAACCTATATAAGACGCACGAACCCGTTTTTTTTGCTATAAAATAATTTTAATCATGACAAGTAATTTCTAATCAGCTAAATCCATACGATTATATGTTTCTATAAAACATAAACCTTAACCAAAAGTGTATTTAGTTTGATTTGTAAATGTGTAAAATATGGAACGTTGGGTTGGTAAAGTAGCAATTGTGACCGGAGCTAGTTCCGGAATTGGTGCAGCAATCATAATAGAATTAGCAAAACTGGGTGTCATTACAATTGGGCTAGCGCGTCGTAAAGAGCGTATTGATGAAATTATAGCGAATTTACCGGAAGATGCGAAAAAAAATTTGCACGCAATCAAGTGTGACGGGTCCAAAGAAAGTGAAATTGTGAACACATTCCGTGATGTTGAGCAAACATTCGGTGGCATTGATATTTTGGTGAATAATGCTGGAATTGGTCGTCAAACTTTTTTAACCAGTGCCGATAACACTCAAGATATACAAGCCGTGGTCAATACAAATTTAATTGGTTTAATATTTGCGACACGTGAAGCTGTACAATCAATGGTGAAACGTAAATCGGATGGACATGTGATTCATATAAATAGCATTTTGGGACATTCGATACCATTCAGCCCAGTACTATTACCCTATTCGAACGTGTATCCTGGTACAAAATATGCTGTGACCGCGGTCACAGAAACACATCGTCAAGAATTAATTCATTTGGGAACAAAAATTAAAGTTACCGTAAGTATAGTTTGCATATAGTTTAGTCGTTAATTGATAGAACATTTATTTTTGTTGTTGCACCACAGAGCATCAGTCCAGGACTTGTTGACACCGAAATTATTTCTGATGAGTTGAAACAACACGGTCTTGCAATATTAAAATCGGAAGATATAGCTAATGCCGTGCTGTACGTGCTCGGAACGCCTCCACATGTTCAAATTCATGAGCTTACGATTAGACCAGTGGGCGATATGTTTTAGTGCCACCTTATGTTATATGAAATAAAATAAGTTTGCGTGCAAGTAAACTGGTTTTTTTAAATTCACTTTCAAGTTCAAATGAGAGTCATCGCAGACGCGGGTGTATGGTTGTATATAACCAGATTTTCTCGCGGAAATTTATTAATCGTTACGCTATTAGTCATGTGCAAGGTCAAAATATAAATTGAAGATATTTTTTATCCGTGTAAGACTGGCAATTCAAGTTTATAAGTTTCTCTCTTATATACAGTCACATATGGCGTTAATAAATCACCAATTAAGCAATATAAAATAATGTTTGATGTCGCCATTAGCATCCTGCTGCATAATATATTTAAAAATTACCAATTATCGATAAATCTAAAATGTATCATCCATTCGAATGCAACGACCTGACGTTCGTTTTACAGCACATCGTAGTTAAATTAATAAAACAAAAATCTCGCGGATTTGTATTTTTTATTTTTGTTGCCGTGGTTTATGCAAATTCAATAGTTTGTTTGTTAGTTTAACATATCAAATAAATAAATAAACAACAACAAAAAACTACTCAAATTCACTAAATTCAAAGTCAAATATACACAAAGTCCGTTTCGTTGTGTTTGTAGTTAATGTATATATATAAAAAAAAGTTGACGTCAATAAAACTAAAAACTATCGTTATACTTTGTTTTCAAACTAATACCCCATTCACAAAATACTGTTATTTTATTTGTTTGCAGAATTTATTTGCTAAAATTATTGTGAGGTGTTGCGTTGGAGAATATTCTCCTTCGCACCTTACAAATCGGCCGGCCCTGATGGTTTTTGTCCTGCTGAATTACACCATGGATTTCCCCTTATAAGAGAACATCTACTGCATCTGTTCCTGGCTTGCATTGCTTTTAGCTTTCTTCCATGGTCCAAGAGTAGTGTTATTTTTATTCTGAAAATTGGCAAGTCGGAATATACCGACCCCACGTCTTTTCGGCCTATTTGCCTGCACTCAACCTTTTTCAAATCTTTAGAAAGGATTGTTGATATAAAGATCCATCGGAGATCACCATTTAAATAATCGCTCCGCTTAGTAACAAGCAACATACTTACAGGGTTGGCGAATCCTTCGAAACTGATCTACATGAACATGCTGAAAGATCACTGTGTAATAATGAGTTTCTTATGGGTACTTTCCTGGACATTGCAGGAGCCTTTGATAGTACATCGTTCAACACGATTACTAATGCCTGTATCAAATTTGGTATCGAATCTACCATTGTCAAATGGATTGAATTTATGGTCATTGACGAGCTTCTTGTAAAACTTCAGGAATCCGGCCTCTTCGCGCAAAGTTACGCTGATGACCTGGTTCTGACAGTTTCTGGCTGGTAAGCTTTTGATTATCTTATCTGATATAACGCAACACGCTCTACAGTGGTGCTTTGATAATGGTTTACATGACAACCTCTCTTAAACTGACTTAGTTGTATTCAGTAGACGTAGGAATACTGATGGATTTTCTGTGCCATCTCTTTTTGGGTGTAATATTAATAGCTCAGCCTACCTCAAACACCTTCGTATTATTTTAGATAATAAACTCTCTAGGAAGTATCATCTGGATTACATACTACAAAAATCTACAGAGATTTTTTGGAAATGCAGGAGTCTATTCTATTTCTGCCCCAGCTACAGTCATTCGTTCTTAGCACAGCTTGCTCAGCGGCGTTTCGCTTGAAATAGGTCATAGGTTAATTCTTAGTGTATTGAAACCAGCTGTGTCAGAAATTGACATGTTTAATGACAGGCTGTTGTCTGAAGTTAAAATAAAAAAAAAAAAAAATTAAGATTGGGCGGATTTTACTCCAGCACTCAATGCCACTAATGGGCCCACGGTGCAATACCCACATTCATTCAATCCATTCATTCATCCCATTCACACAAGTACAGTATACCACCTGCGCATTGCATAGCTCCATGTCACCCTGTACATGGAAGATGGGTCGGCCCATGAGTTCTACATTCCAACAGAGGGTCATAGATGTTTTCAATTTAATCACCGATCGTAATCAGGAGATGAAAAATCCCTTTTGCATCCCGCCTCTGTTGGGATTCGAACCCGGTACCTCCCGATTCAAACGTCGCAGCTTTATCCACTGCGCTATTTGCTCGGTTGTCTGAAGTTAACTTTAACAAATCCTTTGAGGTGGTTTACTCATCGAGAGATACGTGGTTCTCACCAAATTTTCTCAAGCGGATATCTGAATCGCTATAGCATATTTTTTACATGGCTCGCTTTCTGAACAGAGTGCTGCCTTCGGTATCTGCTGCCCATCGCTGGGTCTGAGAACTTCTGGCAGTTTGAGTACTTACGGCGTACTGTTTCTCAAGCGGAATTAATCTCGGTTACTCGCTGTGCTATTACTGTTATTAATTTCGCGGTTAATGGTAAACATATTATTTTCTGTACTGACAGTAAATCTGTCCTCAACTCTTTAAATAATCCTTTGACTAACTCAAAACTGGTGAAGGATTGTAAAAATTGTATGAATCTTCTCTGTCGCAATAACATAGTTACGGTCCTGTGGGTACCTGCGCATTGTGACATTGAAGGTAATGAAATCGCAGCCAATTTGGCAAAAATTGGCTCACGTTCATATAGCATACACTTCATCGGCAGCTGCCCTGCTTTCGACTGTATTAGATGTCATGTGTTTAATTCCAGGGCAATTCCTATGCATCTACTATCCTCTCTGCCTTGGTTCAAACTAATCCAATTTGCTAAGGAGGCAGAACGCGTGTGCTTGTTTTGATAGAATCCATGATTTGCACCATGCGCCCTTTGTGGCATAGAGTGTGAAACCTTAATGGGTTCCAGCCCAAAAAAAAATAGTAATAAAATTTGCTAAAGTCATAATACACAACGTGACGGCCACATGATTCTCAAGTAAATTTTATTAACATGCTACTTTGTACGTATATACAATATACATAAATCTAACCTTCGACAAGTGATCCCAAATTAAAAAATTGATCTCATTTCAAGTGATCAATCAAAATTAATTTAATTTAATTTATTGAGTTTAATTCTGATTTTGTATTTTGTTTTTTATCTTTTCAGTTTAAAACTACAATCGTTTGATGAACGACACACACCAAACACAAAACTACATAAAATACATATAATTATAATAAAAACACGAGTGGAAAACTATAATAATCTAATCTAAATGTTAATCAATAAAATCAAGTGCGGATTGTTATAAAACCCCTCTCTATATACATAATATACACGTGTATAGATATAACCCAAACCACTAAAAAAAAAATAGACAATTTCTTGATTCGTGTTGTTCTTGTTATTGCTGTTGTCATTTTTAATTAAAAATGGCAAAAAAAAATAATCTGCCAATAACTCCGTCACCGCCATCGCATACGCGTTGTCGCACCGAGCAACGTAAAATTTTAAACACAATTCCAAAGTGTTCACCACACAATCAGCAGGCATCATCATCACGGCAAAAATCATTATTACGACATTACTATCATCATCATCATAGGATATCGGATACGAGCAGTGAATTACCGCCACAGCCGCCGCCACCGCCGTCGGGTAATAATCGATCATATTTTTTCAAAACTACTACTACTACTACTACCACATCTATTAGTAAAAATAGTAAATTTATCATGTACACATTAGCCGCATGTTTTCTATTAATTATTGGCCGTGATTTAAATGGTTGGACGGCTAGTGCTATTTCAGTAGTTGAAACAAATTTAGATAAAAATTTTACAGCAAATTATAAAGAATATAGTAATTGGACGAGTGCATCGTCACCAAGTGATAGTGGTGGTGGTGGCGGTGGTAATGAGCGTGATAGTAGTGATGGTGCTGGTGATAATTTAAGTAGTCATAATAATAGTAATAGTGATAATTATGCACATGACGAAATCGATGATTTAGATGGATTTAATAGTTACTATAATCATCCGAATCGTTTGCGGCGAACGCCTATCTATCAAAATGAATTTGCCGTGTATATACCGGCGGGAAATGATGCGGCCGATAGTATAGCTGGGAAATATGGATTTAGTAATCTTGGACAGGTAAGAATTTTTTTTTTTTTTATAACCACTAATCTTTATATTAGACTACAAAGTCTACAGTTTGTATATTATGTATTCTTGTGACTAAATCTCATAAACGTGTGCTTACTATATTGTACGTAAATTTGATAATTAACTCGTAAGCTAGACACCACATGAACATTTGTTTCGGACAAAATTGTATGATTTCGAAAGAAAATACAAATTGCAAGGTTATTTGAAAGTCAATTTGTTTTTTAACAGATTCAGATTCTGCTTGCAAAAAAAAATATCTTTTGCCTAAGTCGTTTTTTTATCAGAACTTCAGTTTTTACGTAAACAGGAATCGTTAACGTAAAGATATTTTTTCCAATAAGATAAGAAATGGCTTAGTATAGCTTAAATAAGCTTTTCTCAAACCATGACTCTAGCCAAAAGTGGATCGTCAGATTGGAAATTAGGTGACGTATTTTATAATTTTATATCGTTCTTTCAATGGTTTTTAGACCTTACAACTACCTAACCAAAGACTTCAAAATTTTTGAAACTTAAGAATTACCGAATTTCAATTTTTTTTAATTTTTTGGAATTCAAAATTTTTAACTAAATTTTGAAAGATTTCAAAAATTCCTGTTAATCTCCGAATACTAACTAATTTCAAAATTCAAATTATTCAGTATGATCAAATTTTATGTATAAAATTTAGCATTTAAAATTTGATATTTTTTGAAATGTTGAATTTTGTTTTTTTATTTGAATTTAAAGTAAAATTTCTTGTTTCAGATCATTAAATTAAAAAATTTATTTTTAAATTTCATATTTTCAATCCAAATTTTGAAAATACCAGATCTGTTTTGTCTTGTCGAATTTCTTGATTATCGGCTGTTTTAAGTTTCGATTTATAAAATTTTAAATTTTCAGAATTCAAATTCAAATTACGATATCGATTTTCTGCGGTCGGATCATAAAATTTAAAAATATTTCTAAAATCCAGAATTGAATATTTTCAATCCGAATTTACTAGAAATACTAGAGCTTTCTTTCCAATTTTTAAATATCGATGTAGTTTTCGCAGAATTTTATGGATAAAATTTAGAATCCTTCGAAATTTCGTATTTTTATAAATGTTATGAATTAAAAGTTAAAGTTCTGCATTTTCGAAATTTTGTATGTCTCGCTGCGATTTAAGAAATTTTACGAATTCAAATTAAAATATCGAAATTGATTTTTGAGCGGTCAGACCATAAAATTAAAAATATTTATAAAATTCAGAATTTCATATTTTATATCCGAATTTTGAAAATACTAGATGTTTCCTTCCTATTTTTAAATTTCGATTAAACGTAAATGAAGAACTTAAATTTTGTAAAATTTTGGAAATAAAATTTAGGTTCCACTGAAATTTACGCATAAAATTTAGAATTTAAAATTATTTGAAATTTTGTATTGTTAAAATTTCTATATTTCTATATTTTTATATTTCGATGCAATTTATAAAAATTTTAAATTTTCAGAATTCAAATTGAAATACGACATTTTTAGCGGTCAGATCATCAAATTAAAAATATTTATAAAATTCAGTATTTTATACATATTTTTATCCAAATTTTGAAAATACTACAAATTTCGATAAAAGTTAAATGTAGAACTTAAATTTTGGATTAAATTGAAAATTTTGAAATTTAAGAAAATTTAAGTTTATGTAATTCACTGAATTTTATGTATAACATTTAGAATTTAAAATTATTCGAATTTTCGTATATAAGAATTTCCAGTAAATGTTCTGAGTTCGATTTTTTTATGTTTCGATGTGATTTAAGAAATTTTAAACTTGAATTTTGAACTGAATTTTAAGGGTTCTGATCTCACTGAAACCGAATTTTATAATTCTGGAGTTCTAAATATCAATGTGAATTATTTAATTTTCAATATTGCACATACGTATATGTGTTCTTAAAAATCTACAAGCTTTATATAATTGGATTTTAGCGATATTTATATTTTTTCTTGGTTAGCTGGTTTTCATGACACCAAGTGTTCAGGATCAGATCATATTTTACATGCAACCCAAAGACACATTCCGATGTAACAACAAATTTTTATCAAAATCTGATCCGGGTCACTTGGTGTCATGAAATGCGGCTGTTTTTGTACATTTCAAAATACATACCTGCAATTATCAAAATTCCGATTGATTTTTGAATTTTTGAGATCTTACGTTTAAAACTCAGAGATTTGTCGATTCAGCCTCACCTTCAAATTGTGTGTTACGTTCTTGCAAACTTTTAATGTTTGTATATAGTGGAACATTATTTACTTTGTTCGATATGGGCTATTTCTCAAACAACACCTATCTTATATTCCTCTTTGGACTCCTTATCGTGACACTCTCGACGACTTCTGGATTAATCTTGTAAATACATGCATAATTAAGAAAAGTTCTTTCGGACCAAATTGTAAAATTTCCAAAAATTAGCTTTTTGAATGTTATTTCAAGGTCAATGTTGATGAGATGTAAAAAGAATCTCTTTTATTTTTAGCTATGGTGTTGTGTTAGTTAGTCTGTTATACTCTTATGAAACAAAAAAATTCGCCTATTATTCCCGGAAAATGTATATTCTCAAAAGATCATTTTGTTGAATAAAATATGTAAACTTTTAGCTATCCATTTAGAATAAAAAAGTATCATCCAGTGCTCTAGGCGAGATAGGGACGGAATAGAAATTTTATCATAGACGTGGCTTCAAGTTGGTTACTACTTTTATAATTTAACCTCACTAGTTTTATTTCAGCGATTGTCACTTTTCACTATTGCTTCGTTTTGATGGCGGTAATTTTAATATTTAAAATTAAAGGTCACTATTAATCCCTCAAGCGAGGCCATTGACAAACCTGGAACCATGGGCAATGTTAGTGGGACATATCTGAGCTCGGTGCAAGAAAAATTTAAAATTATCGCTAAACATATTAAAATGTTGCTAAAAAAATTTAATGGTGAAAAGAACGTATTCAGTCAAACTGTCAAAATGATTCATTTTTAATTACAGAGATTTTTTCAACAATCAAAAGCTTAAAAATATGTTCATTTATATCAAATTCTCAATAAAAATTAAAGATTCGTATATAATCCATAAAATGACATAATTATCTACCAAAAATAATAACCTCAATGAAATATTTAATTGCCTCGCTAATTGCTTTTATGTATGTATATATGTATATACACAAAAACATAAAATTCATGTCCGGGGAAAATTAGTAAAAACCAAATCCAAATACACTTTTCAACTACTCACTTAATCTCCCCAATTATCGAATTGAGAGAACAGCAACAACAACAAAAAAAAGCACGAACATTACGACAGCAAAGGTCAAATGTTAACATACAAAAACAATTTTTATTTTGTAAGCTATATACATACATACACATACATATTCATAATCTAAATTCCAATCTTGTTTCGTTACCCATATAAAATGCTGTTTCTCGTTCCCCAGCCGATACACGCCAATTTTGTATGAAAAGATTCCTTTTATTTTTTTTGCCTTGAGTTTCCTTGGTAATTTTTAATACACTTTTCTAAAACGAAGACCCACGCACTTATTCTGGTGCGGTATAGATATTACGTATAAAACGAGCACAGAAATTTAGAACAAACAAATAACACCCACCACCCTTAATCATTTATTTGGGTAGTAGGCACTAGTAATTGGAAGCCTAAAAAATGGTTGTTTTTTTTTTTTTTTTTTTATTCAAACATACAACTCAAAAATACATTTCAATTTCTACATAAAAATGGTTTTCGTTAATATAATGGAAATATTAGTTGAAAAGTAATAAGGGGTGTGTGTGTGTGTACACGGCGACGAAAAGTGTGAAGGCTAAATTATATATAATAGTTGGTTTCAATCTAACAATACAATATGAAAATGACAATCTCTCATAATTATTATTTAGCTACGATCGGTCGTGTTTTGTTTAACATAACACGCTAATGTCAAATTAACATCCATCGATAATTGTATACCTACATACGTCCACGTTCAAAGCCAAATGACGTTCGTTACCTAACAACGAACAAATCTAATCTGGTATATCACGATTTTTATTTTATTTTATTTTTCAACAAATTGCAATTTATCCGTATAATCTCACCAAGGTTAGTTTATAATAATAAATACAATATTGTGTACTTTCCAATTAATAGTTTCGGAAATAATAATCCAAACTATTGGATGGTCGTAGTAGATAACAAAACTATTTTTTTTTAATCACTGCAGGTCGATTAAAAATCCCCTTCTCCAAAAAACAACATTCATTTATTAAAAACCAAAAAACTAATTTCAATATTGGTCTATTAGTAGCAACAACTGGTTCAAATGAGTAAAAATAGTTTTTGTTTTACATAATACCTATAAATTACCTATAAATTACAGGGGCCAGAAAAAAAGCGCGGCCTATGAAAATACCATTCGATTGGAATTTAACCGAAATCAGTTTTTTTCCCTCCCCCTGTATACGAGTATATATTTATAAATGGAAAATTGATTTTAAAATTTAATTAATTTAATTTTTTTTTACTGTTTTGCCGTTTGGTGTCATTTTCCGTTTTTATCTTTGACCGAATATTTTAAGCTTTTCATTTCATTGAAATTTTCAGTTGTCGATTTACAAAACTGGATTATTTAATTATTTATTTATTGTCTTTTCGAATACAAAGAAATGAATACAAAACTTAATTAATAATATTGAGTCGTTTAGGCGACGGTTGATTTGTTTTTGTCTCTAAGTACCCGAAAAATAAATCGAGTTTTCCGCATTTTTTTCTGGTAGTTCAATCTACTACAGCAGATTTTTATTATTAAAGTTCAAGTATTAAAAATAAAAGAATTTACAATTCTGAAACTTCATAAGAATATCGATTAAGGTCAAAAAATGCATAAGTTCATTAAAATCATGTACATCATGTATGTTATAAAATTATTTTAAACATAAACTTCATAACAATTTTAAAATACTTAAAATTTATGATAAAAATAACAAAATTGTAAAAATATAAAAATATTTAAAATTCTTAATTTTCATAATGTTAAAAAAATTCTTAATATTATAAAATTCATAAAAATCGTGCTTAAATCATGATATTTTTTTGAATTTTTATTGAAATTTAAAATACATAAAATAAATTTTTTAACATTGATTAAATTTATAAAACTTAAAAAATTCATAAATTCTTTAAACGCATTAAATTCTAAAATTCCTAAAACTAATAAAACACCTCAAGTTCATAAAATTTTTAAAAAATTTCTATGAACATGAATTAATTTATTTATGATTAAAATTCTTACAAAACACATCAAATATCATTACTAAAACATTATAAATTCAAAAATTCTTATAGTTCATAATTTTTCAAAATTCACAAAATACATTACTTGTACAATTTATATAAATATACACGTACGTATAACATTTTATACAGCAATACTATTTTAGAATAAATACTTAAAATGTATATTCGTAATTTATAAAATTCATTAAATTCTTAAAACTGTTCATAAAATGTATAATAGAATTTTATGAAATTCTAATGAAATGAGTTATTTTATTTATGAATTTAAAACTCATCAAATTTTTAAAATTCATTAAATTCATCAAATTTATAAAATACACAAAAGCCACAATTATCATAAATTAGAATTTCATTAATTAAAAAAATTCTTGATATTCTTATATATTATTAAAATTGATATAATTATGTTCATGTACTACTCATAAAATTTATAAAAATATTCAATACTTAAAATTCAACTCACAAAATTCATATAACTCATAAAATTACAAAACCCTTAAAATTTATAAAACATGTAATATTCAAAAATGTAATGCATGAAATTTTATGAATTTATTTTATAATTTAAATAAATTATTTTATTTATAAATTCATAAAATTTTTAAATTTCTTAAACTTCGTAAAACTCATAAAAACTCATCAAATGTATAAAATACAGAAAAGTAATAATTTTCATAAAATTCTACAAATATTTAAAATGCCAAATTTTTTTATTGTTTACTTTAAAACTTATAAAACACATAAAATTTATAAAAAAAATTAAAATTAATTAAAGTTTTATGATGTACATACAAACATATATATTTCATATAATTCATAAAATAAAATTCTTAATATTCATAAAATTTATAAAATTAAAAATATTCATAAATATTTAAAATTCATAAAACTCATATTTTTGATATCTATGCAGTTAAATTAAATTCTAAAAACTCTTAAAGTTCAAAAAATTCATAACACACATATACTTCCATAAAATTTTAAAATTCGCAAAACTTTATCAATATTAAGAATTTCTTTAAAATTTTATAGACAATATTTAAATGAATTATTTATTTATTTATTTTTATTTATTTTATTTTGAATTTTATTGAATTTAAAATTTATATAATGTTATTTACCAAATTTTTAAATTTCATGAAATTCGTATAATTTATAATTTTCATAAAATTGTCAATTAGGAATTTCTTGAACGAAAAAAATTCTTAAAATTCTTAAAATTCATAAATATTTTAAAATTCTCAAATTATGTACATAATACTCGTAAAGTGGAAATAATTATGTTCGTGTACTATTCATAAAACTCACAAAATTCTACAAATGTTTACTTTAAAACTCATAAAAAAAATCCATATCAATGATTCGTAAAATTTTATGAATTTTGGAAAGCATTATAACTGTCTGAATTTTTTATAGAAATTTAAAATCTAAAATTCATTAATTAAAATTCGTAAAATTTATAAAATTAAAAATATTCATAAATACTTAAAATTGATAAATCTTCATTAAATTCGAATAACTTTAATGTTCATAAAATTTATAAAACTCAATCGAAATATTCCAAAAATTCAATAAATTCATAACATTTTAAAATTCGTTAAACTTTATTAATATTACGAATTTATTTTATAATTTTATGGATTTGTATTTAAATATTTAAATTATTTAGTTATGAATTCATAAATTCATATAATATTATTCATCAAATTTTTAAAAATCATGAAATTTATAAAGTTTATCAAAAGTCATCAAATCTACAAAACACGTATGTAAATGTCACAATTTTCATAAAACTAAATTTATGATATTCATCAAATTTTAAAAATTCTTCAAATATTAAAAATTCTAAATGTTTATTGAAATTTTAAATTCCTAAAATCCTTAATATTCATTTATTAGAATACTAAAAATATTCATAAATTCTTAAAATTTTAAGACATTTACTGAATTTTAACGATTACATATACATATGAATAATTCTTAAAATTCATTAAATTCTAAACTTAAAATTCATAAACCTTACAAAAATATTATGAATTTCTATAAAAGTAAATTATTTTATTTATTAATTCAAAACTAACTAAATGTTATTATGAAAAATTTGTAAAATTAATTAAAACTCATCAAATTTTGTAAAATAAGAATTTTCATTAAATTCATTGTTAAAAATATTCAAAAATTCATAACTTTTTTAAAATTCGCAAAATACACAGACAGTACTCGTAAAATTTTAAAAATCATGTACATTCTTTTACTCATGAAATCCATAACAACCATTCATAAAGTTTTATGAACGAGATGTAAAAATTGAAAACCATCATAAAATTGTATAAGGCAATATAATTCTATAATATTTCATTGAACTTTAAAATTCATGAAATAAAAATCTTAATATTCATAGAATTTATAAAGTCAAAAATATTTATAATTACTTAAATTTTAAGAAACTTACAAAATTCATATATGTTATTTTTAAAACTTATTAAATTTTAAAAACTATTCATATAATTTATAATAGAATTTGAATTCATAAGGATTTTATGAAATTATATTTAAATGAGTAATTTTAAATTCATGTAAAATTCAATTGATTCAATTAAATTTATAAAATACATAACGAACACAATTTTCATTAAAAACCAGAATGAAAAAAATTCTTAAAATTCATAAAATTCTACAAATACTTATTTAAAATGATATTTATATGAATTTAAAATTCATTATGTTATTCACCAAATTTTTAATTTCATAAAATCCGTAAAACTTATCAAATTTATAAAAAGCTATAATTTTCCATAAAATCCACAATAAAGAATTAAAACTCATAAAAATATCCATAACAATCAATGGTAAAATTTTAAAAATTTTATGAATTTTGTAAAGTTTGTTGTTTGAATTTTTATTGAAATTAAAAATTTCTAAAATTTGTATATATATATATATATATATATATATATATATATATATATATATATATATATATATATATATATATATATATATATATATATATATATATATATTATATATGTAATTCATAAAATTTTAAAATTCGTTGAACTTTATGAATATTATGAATTTATTTTATAATTTTAAGAATTTGTATTTAAATTAATTATTTTTACCATGAATTAATTCATATTATTTAATAATTCATCAAATTTTTAAAATTTATCAAAACTCATCAAATTTACAAAACACGTAAAGTCACAATTTTCATAAAATTAAATTTATGATATTCTTAAAATTCTACAAATATTTAAAATTCTTAATTTTCATATAACGTGTAAAACTCATAAAATCCATAACAATCATTCGTAAAATTTTTTGAATTTGAAGCGTAATATTTTAATAAATTCTTCTTGAAATTTTAAATTTCTAAAATTCATTAAATTTATAAAACTAAAAATATGCATAAATTCTTAAAATTAATAAAACTCACTTAATTCATACATATACTTAATTTTAAAACTTTTAAAATTCATAAAACTTTTAAAACACATTAAGTTCATAAAAATATAATGAATTTCGAAAAAAGACACCAAATTGTATAAAATACGTAAAAAATCATAGTTAAAAATATTCAGAAATTCTTAAAGTTCATAATTTTTTTAAAATTCACAAAATACATAGTAATCGTAAAATTAAGATGATTTGGACGTTTCTTTACTTTAAAACTCATAAAATACATAAAATTGTATAAAGGAATATAATTTTATGAATTTTAATTGAAATTTAAAATTCATAAAATAAAAATTTTAATATTTATACAATGTATAAAGTCAAAAATAAATAATTAAAGATTCACAAAACTCATATGTATGTATGTAATTTTTAAAACTTATTAAATTCTAAAAACTGTTCATAAAATGTATAAAAGAATTTTAATTCATAGTGATTTTATGAAATTCTATTTAAATAAGTTATTTTATTTGTGAATTTCAAATTCATATAAAACTCATTAATGTTATTCATCAAATTTAAAAAAAAAGTGAAAGTCAAAATTTTCATAAAATTCGTAATTCAGAATTACGGTAATGAAACAATTTTTGAAATTCATACATTTTTAAAATTTGAATTATACACAATACTTATAAAATTCTTAAAACTAATTCTTAGTACTCATAAAACTCAGAATATTCATTTAACTCTTGAAATTCTAAAAATTCTTAAAGTTCATTAAATTAATAAAACACATTCGTTATTTTCAAAAACTACATGAACCTTCATGAATATTATAAGATTATTTTAAAATTTTATGAGTTTTTATTTAAATGAGCAATTTTATTTATATATTTAGAATTCATATAAAACTCATATTTTTATTTTATAATTAAATCAAATTTTTTAAATTCATAAAAATTTTAAAATCCATATAATTGTTATTCATCAATTTTTTAAATTTCATAAAATTCGTAGAACTCATAAAAATTTATCAAATTTATAAAACACATAAAAAGTCATAATTTTTATTACTTTCATAATCAAGAATTTCTAAAATTCACAATATTCCTATATGTACACAAATGTAATTCTTGAAAATCATTAACTTTTTATTTTTCTTAAATTTTATTAAAATACATAAAGTTCATAAAAGTTTTATGAATTTCTATTTAAATCAGCTATTATTTTATGTATGGATTTAAAAGACATATAACACCCATATCATGGTATTCATCAATTCTTTTAAATTTTCAGCATTCATAAAATCCACGTAGTATAGAAAAGGTATAATTTTCATAACTTTCATAATTAAAAGTTTCGTGAATGAAAAAATTCAAATAATCCTAAAATTCATAAATTTTTGAAATTCGTATAATTTTATGAATTTATGTACCTTTAAATCACTATGATTTTATTAATTTATATTAAGTCGCTTTACGTAGCCGTACTGCATAATCAGAAATATGGTTAATTGCAAACGATTTGGACGGTTTAAAATTGGGCTACTGAATTGAGCACACACCGCGTAGAATTACTGTCATATAGTAGTAACCATTTTGCTCAATTTGATAGCACCAACGTAGTTATTAGTTATGCACAAAGTAAATCCTTAATTTTAACCGTACTTGCTAATTCCAATTGAGTAGCTCAATTTAAACTCCGTAATTATTTAATTGTAAACAACTACTATATCGGGAACTAGTGTTCAACCCAAAAATTAAATAAAACAAAATAAATTCCCATACTGAAATAGTATACCACTCGAAATTTAAATATATAAATTTCAAATTACAAATTCATAAATCCTAATTTTGAACATAGAACATAACTCTCCGCATATTGTCTGTTTTTCTTCCGATTTTTCTTCCCGCTATTATTATTATTATTATTCGAAAATAAATGTGAGCGTAACGAAAATGACAATTTTCCAAAAATATAATTTTAATATTAATCAAAACGAAACAAAAAAGCACAACAACAACAACAACAAAAAAGGCCAAAGACGTATACTTACTTATATATGTATAAAACAAGGAAAATCCTTCCCGCCTTCACAATATTAATGCTTTGTCGTTAAACTTAAATTTTCCAGTTTCTCCTTTTCATCCCATATTTTTCCTTCGGTACACAAAAAAAAGAAGCGATTTTCATTTTTTTATTTTTATTATACTTAAGTAGTTTTTCTTGCCTGCCAGAAAATAATATAAACAAAACAACAACAACAACGCCAAATAAAGCTCAGTGGAAAATGAATATTTAAATTTTTTTTGAAAGATAATTTTTATAATTTTGCATTCATCTATTGGAAAAGATTTATTGGTCATTTAATCAGATCGCTTTCGTTCGATTCGATATACATACCAGCAGCAGCAGCAGCAGCAATAAAGAAAATTATAAATATTTTCCATGTCTCAGCACAAACTTAAATATAGTGGCGGCGGTGGTCGGAGGAAAACCCATTCCTTCTATATTTGGTTTAAGATATTATTTTTGAATTGAGATGTTTATTGTGTCTGCGTATATATATATATATATATATATATATATATATATATATCTAAATGTATGTATGTGTTTTGTGATTTGATCATATCACAAAAATGGAAATTCGATTTCCCTATATCCTATGTATGTATGTATTTCGGGAAAAAAAATATTTGCGTGTTTATAGAGCTTCGTAAAGCTTTTCTTTATCGGGGTAGATATTTATTTATATAAATATTTTTTTTGGGGAGCTTTATTGAAGGATATATAAAATACAGTTTGTGATCGATTATTTTCCAAACTTTTCCCATTGTTGTTGTTGTTGTTGTTGTGCTTTTGGATTGTGTGTGAGCGAGAGGATGTGAAATAAAAATGATTAATTTTGCTCGTTCGTTCAGTACTATTTTATTTGTGGCAGATTTAAGTTGAATCCTTGGATTTAACGTGTAATCTTTTTCTTTTTTGTATTCCTAAAATATGTGTCGCCTAAGTGTTTTCTATATATTAAGTTTTTCCGGCCATGGATTAATCTAATCTTATTAAGTAAGTTGTTATTATTTAATAAATATTTTGTTGCGTAGATATATTGACGTACTTGAATTTCTCGAACTTCTATTTGCATAATATGAAACTAACCCCTAAATTAGGATTAGATATAAAACGATATTCAAATATTTATTTAATTTTCATTTTCTTTGTGCGGTTTCCTTGAATAAATTATATTATCAAGAGGTGAACAACACCATACATAACATATAAGAAACAGGGTATATGCAAACACTAAAGAAATGTAAATAACAATTAAATTTTAACAAATATTAAATTATAATTATAAAAATAAATATTTTCTTAATAATTAAAATTCAATTTCATTTCAAGAATTTTTTTTTCTTTTATGTAAATTTACATAAGAAATGAAGTACGAGTAAAACAACACAAATAACACTTAAGGTATTATGATGTGTGCTTTGTGTAAAACCCTTTTTTGGATGGGGTATCATCATACGTAAACATACCTATAGTGTAGGGTTTATCGAGGAAGACAAGAAATACAATTGTGTGTGTGTGTGTGTGTGTATCTTAATTATTTTACTTTACTGTACTTCAAAATGGGTTAAATTGGAGTACATTTCCGGGTCGCTCATTGACATTGAAATTATTGAAAGCTATTGCTATAACTTTCAGAATATAATTAAAGCATAAACGTATATATGCAAAATTTGTTTTCTTCTCATGATCGAAATATGCTTACACAAACTCGTATATAAGCACTTCAAGTCAAGGTCTTCAAACGAATTTAGTCAGTTTTTATTTAATTCAATGCTAGTGTAATCTAGTTTTGAAGGTGAACTTAATTTTAATTAGAGTTGTAATTTATTGTATATAAGTGTGTTTTAGTCTAAAATGGCTTTTATGTACTTGTCTGCGTTCAAAAGCCAAAAACCTTAAGGTCATTCTTCAACTTTCTATAAATTTTAACAAACTCGTTTTTATGTTATTATCAATTGTCCGCTGTATATATAGTAATTAGAGTTTTTCTCTTCAAGGTACTTACTTATATTTTATATTCCTATTCCAATTGATCTAAACAAAATTTCAATCGATAATTCTATTCAATCTCTGATCAATCAAACAGCACGGATTAAACGCTGGTTGTATGTATAACTTATACAATTGGATTATAATTTATGTCCTATCCATCAAGAAAGTTGGATTAGCTTTATATAGACATGTATCTGGTTTTTCCTTCCATAAAATCTTATATATTTAAAAATATTTTTGGTATAGCCTTATGAAAACGCTGAGTAATATAAAATTTAGAAATCCTAGCCCATTCCACTCACATCTAATATGATTGGCTAAGATAAATGAACAGTTACTTTTTTAATCTTCTGTATAAATTGAATTATTTTTTTTTAAGGCATTACCTGGTGTTCATCTTTAAGACAACACGACAAATATAATTAAAGTTTATGAGTATATATATTTCCGATTCGTACACGTACATCGACGTACATATATCCATGATCCATCCATCATGATGTAAAAAAAATGATTAATTACCTGCGCGATGCTCGTCTACAAATCAATCGCAAAATAAAAATCAAACAAAATGCCAGTTCCTGAGGAGATACAATTTTTTCATAAATATTGTTTTGTTGGTATTATGAGTTTAGAAATGTGATTTTCCGAAATCATGTTATCCATATACATTGATTAGTTATCTAGATTAAGTGATAGAACATTTCTTATAGCTTTTGGTTTAAAATTGTCTCATATTCGCTTATGAGAACATAAATGAATTTTCCACATAACTGTGTAAAATGTATTCAAAAAGTTTCCCGAGCTTTCTACAAATAACTCATATTTTTAAGCAAGTCTACTGATCGCGTAAACAGTCATGTACATTGTTTAAATTCTATTAAATTATGTTCACTTAGTATATGTACATCAAGTTGTAGTTTCTTTTATTTCTATTGCAAATGAAAGCTCTTCCATAATGTTTTTCGAACTTTTATTCTAAAATTGCCTTCTTGCCCAATGTAACTGAATGTTCTAATTAAAAGTTTAAAAAATGTAATTCAATTCAAGTTAAAATTTAAGCTCTGTTTGTAATATTTAATTTCTGTTAATTATATTGAAACGAAAGCTCTTCTTTGTTTATTTATCCTACTAACGAAAGCTTTTGAAATTTTTAATTAAAAGTTTAAAAAATTTAACCCAATAGTTCAAATTTACGAAAACAAATAAAACGCTTTTTACAGAAAGTTCATAATTTTAAGCAAGTCTAATGAATTTAAAATAAAAAATTTATTTTCACTTTATTAACAATTTCTTGAGCTTTCTACAAATAATCCATATTTTGAACACACAGTCTCACTCATTGAAGTTGAGATAAAACAATTATTTTTACCTAAAATACAACTGAACGCTTCTTTTACTTCTATTAATAACAAATGCTTTTTCATGCCGCTTTCAGAACTTTTCAATTAAAAATACTTTCTATGTTAATCTAAAACCAAAAAAATTGTTTCCCGGGCTTTCTATAAATAATTCATATTTTTAAACAAGTCTTATGATTAGTAACTTTGTTGTACTTGATAAGCAACTTTAAAGTTTTTTTTACCATTATTTCTAAAAGAAGCTCTTTCATACTATTTTTAAAACTTTCAAATAAAAATTATATTGATTGGTCCTGAGAACAAAATTTAACTTTCTAACTAAATATGTAAAAGAGATAATAAAAATAACTCAAACTTAAAAAAGAAATGTTTAAAAAGTAAACGAGCTTTGTACAAATAATTCATATTTTTAATTGTAATAGTAATATAAGTAAGCCATACAGTAAATTTACGATAAAAAATTTATTACCAACGAAAGCTTTTTCATACGCTTTTGATTTAAAATAGTCTTCGTTGTTTCTTCTGAAAATATAGCTGAATTAGACGTGTGGTCGATTAAATTCACTAAATTTTAATTTATGAAAAATGTGTCGAGCTTTTACAAATAATTCAAATGTTTAAACAAGTTTAATGATCGTTAAAGAAAAACTCATTATTTTCACTTAGTATACAACTTGTGATAGCTTATTTTGCTTCTATTACAATTGAATGCTGTTCCATACTATTTTTAGAGTTTTTAATCTAAATTTGCATTTGTTGGTTCTGAGAATATAACTATACTTTTTAATTAAAAATTTGAAAGATTCAATCAAATTAATTCAAACTTAAAAACAAAATTGGTTTAAAAAGTGTCTCGAGCTTTGTACAAATAATTCTTATTTGTACAAATAATTCTGCAATTCTATAATGATCACAAAATACAGTCACATTGAATATACGATAAATAAATTATTTTTAACTAGTATACAACTGGCTGCAGTTTCTTTACTTCTACAACTAGTAAAAGTTCTTTTATTCTCTTTTAATTTTAATTATTTAAAAGCTTCATGTGAATCAAACTATACATTTCTATATAAGTACATAATCTTCTAATTAAAACTGTGAACGATTTAATCCAACAAATTCAAATTTAAAGGAAAATTATTATTCCTGAGCTTTCTACAATTAAATTATAAGTTCTAGAAATAATTCATTAAGCAAGTCTATTGATCACGTAAACACACGTTAAATTCAAAGTAAATAATAATTTTCACAATTACACATCTGGTTTAATGTACATCTGATTGCAGTGTTTTTTACTTCAATTGCAAATCAAAACTCTTCAATAGTCTATTATAAAGTTGGGATAAAAACCGTCTTCGTTGTTATTTCTTTAAAAGAGTGTTGAAAAGTTTATCGAGCTTTCTAAATAAAAATAATCACGTAAATAGTTACACACATTGCACATCAAATACAACTTGCAGCTTATTTTACTTCTATTAATATCTAAAGTTCTTTCATATCGTTTCTATAACTTTTGAATTAAAAGTACTTTCTTTGTTATTTCCGAAAAAAAGAATTTTAAAATATTCCCCGAGCTTTCCATAAATAATTTATAATTTTAAAGAAGTTTAATGTATTAATTAATTTATGTTCTCTTATTATACAACCTGGTGCAGCTTCTTAAATTTGTATTACTAATGAAAGCTCTTCCATACCCTTTTTAGAGCTTTTGATTTAAGATTATATTTTTGTTACTAGTTTTTATTTTAAACGCCCAATTTCCAAAGATATTTAATTTTTGAATATACTTAAAAGCAACAGAAAGCTCATCCATAAATTTACATTTACATTAAAAGCCCATTCATGTGAATCAAAATATAAATTTATATCTAAGTATATAATCTTCTAATTAAAACTGGGAAAGATTTATTTCAATAAGTTAAAATTTAATGAAAAATAATTTTAAAGCTTCCTGAGCTTTCTGCTAATAATTCATTAAGCAAGTCTATTGATCACGTAAACACACGTTAAATTCCAGCTAACTAATTAATTTTCACAAAAATACATTTGGTTGCAGTTTCTTTTACTTTTATTGCAAATTAAAGCTCTTCAATATTCTTTTTAGAAGTTTGGTTTAAAATTGCCTTCTTTGCTTGGTTTGAAAACATAACCAAATGATTTGCTGATAAAAGGCATGATTCAATTCGATAATTTAAAATTTATGAAAAAAATTGTTAAACAATTTATCCAGCTTTCAATAAACAATCCATGTTTATCCCAATATGGTCTTGTGATCACATAAATAGTGACACACAATGAACTTAAGATAAATTAACTATTTTTACCTAAAAAACAAGTGACAGTTTCTTATTTCTATATTATAAACAAAAGCTCTTTCATACCGTTTCTAGAACTTTTGAAATACAAATATTTTCTTTCTTAATTCTGAAAAAAAAATTATAAAATATTTTCCGAGCTTTCTAAAAATAATATATATTTTATTTAAAAGTTTTATGATTACGGAAAAAGGACATATCTACGGTAAATTTTATTATCTTATTATGCAACTTGGTGCAGCTTCTTTAATTTCTATTACTAATGAAAGCTCTTCCATACTATTTAGAGCTTTTGATTTAAAATTATATTATTGTTACTAGTTTTTATTTTAAACGTGCAATTTTTAAAAATGCGTATATAAGTTCTTGTTATACATAAAAGTAACAGAAAGCCCACTCAAAACCTTTTATAACGAAAATTACTAAAAAAAAATGTGTAGAAACTTGTATTCTCAAACCTTTTTTTAAGTATATAAATCAAGTGCTAATGAATTTCCAGGAAGAAGCTTTTTTTTAAATATTTTAATTATTTAAATGTTCATTCATGTCAATCAAACTATAAATGTTTAAGTATAGAACATTTGTTACAAATTTCAAGCAACACAATAAGAAAAGCTGATAAATAAAAGCTCATACTATACATAATTTTGCAAAAATACTTCATTCAATACTTTTCCTACTGCTAACTACAAAAAAGATTAAAATGTAGCCGCCATATTTTTGAGTGGAAGCTTCAATACTCAAAAAATTCAATCAGTGAAAAAAAAATTTTTTTACCCATTTTGTTGTCTTGACATTAGAAGTAAGGGAGTTTTTTTTTTTGTAAATCGATGAGCTTTCTTTAAAAATTGTTGACCACGATTGTTAATTCAAATTAAAATCTGCTTTTTTGAACTATATCACAGTTAAAAAATCTTTTTTATTTCAATCACGAGAAATAGGAGAAATAATTTGTTTTGCTTTGTAAGAAAATTATTTTCTGTTCACTTTAATTAAAATGTAATTTTCACCATTTTATGTGGTGAAAGCTCTTTGATGCAACTTTTTTTTATTTATATACATAATACTTATCGTAAAAAATTAATTTATTTTGTAAACTTCAAAAGAATACAATTTCTTTACAAGGCTTTTGTTATATAGTGTGTCGATGATTATGAATAGTTTCGATTTATTTTCCCATGCCATACATACATACATAATAAAAACTAATAATTATAACGGCATCCATACAAATATTACATAATGATGTACACATATATCGACGAACTATATAAAAACGATATTTATAATCACAACTATGATTCATCGCATCAACATATCAATGGAACAATATCATTTAACCGCATATACATATAGCTGAGTGTTTTAATGCGATTTTTCATTTATTTATTTCGCGCTGATTTTCCATGGAACAAAAATAATTTTCCTCCATTGTATACTAAAAAAATATATACTCAGTTGTTGTTTTGATAAATATACAGGATGTCAATATCACTGTTGATAAGTTGATATAGTTTAGTTCATAGTTTATTATGAATAAATTTTTTTTTTGTTTTACAAAACTAACATGCAATTACTATTATCTAATTTTTACACTATTTTCTATAGCTGTATGGTGTCGATTGAATTTTATATTGATTAAAAAAAAAATTTTACCCATTTAGTTGTGTTGACATTGTTCAGAAGTGAAGGAAAAAAAAATTTTGTAAATCGATGGGTTTGGCTTCGGGTGATTGAAAAATCGGTGTTTATTTACAACAACAATTTTGAAATAATTTTTTTGGACGAACAAATTTGGTTGTTATCGAAGTTTTCGACGCGACAAAAAACATAATATTGTCAATATTCACTTTCAAATCTCATGAAAGTGAATATTGACAATATTATGTTTTTTGTCGCGTCGAAAACTTCGATAATAACAAAATTTGTTCGTTAATTTAATTAGAAGTTTTTTTTCGTTTTGCGGTTTCAATATTTGCGCGCGTATTGAGGTGTGAGGTTTCAATGTTGTTATGTACATGTTCTTAAATATTTTGAAGGTTGCCGTTCTTTATACAATATCGGTCGATAGAAAACCTCTTTAGAATGTACGCCAATACAAATGTAACGTGATCAAATATTTCGCGTAAATTCATCGCCGTGGAATGTAAAATAGATTCCAAAAACTATACCAACTATACTAGCCATCACTACCAAATGGATGATATTCTAAATAAAGTTCTTCGTAGATTCAAAAAGTCGTTAGCGGTGGTGTTCCGTAAAAAACTACTGATTAACCTCACCTATTCCATTACCCCGACTATTTTATCGTTTTTCAAGCTGAAGTAACAGCAATAAAGGAGACCGCTGAAGTATAATATAATATTAGCCAGTGATATTCATATTTTTAAGGACTGTCCAAAGTAGTCCAGAAACGTCTCTCATCTCTTAACGTGGTGGCAGATCAGTTCATCAACATCAATCGAGCATGAGCGCCAAGGCATTTCAATAAACTACTCGACAAACCTGGTCAGGATTCCTTATCGATTAAAACTTTTAACTTTACAAATATTTTGGAGAATTTCGAAATTTTGAAATATGTTGTTCACCTTTCACTATAATTCGTCAAATACTGTATGGTATCTCAGCGAATTTGATTTTATCTCCCAAATTTTTAATCTGAAATGTATACTTCCACGACAATTCACCGAAAACGACAATTCACCGAAAAACATAATACATATGGGAACTACTGTACCAATTATAATGAATTCGAATTATTTGATGAAAATGGGATTGGAAAATGATTTTTGTTTAAAGTTCTGGAATGCAGCCATTTGGAAAGGAACGAGGTCAATCTTTAACAGATTATTATGAAACTTGACAAGTTGAGTGCAAATGGAATTATAAAATGTTTGGATAAAGTTGTGAACTAGGCCAATCTTTGACCGATTATCATAAAACTTAACATGATGAATGCATTTCGCCATTTTCTATTCTTAACTTTTTAAAAATTGTCTGATTTTTATTATTTTTATTTTATTTTAAAATTTTCGAAAAATTTGCATTTTGAACGCACCCCTAATTAATACATAAACTAAAATTGAGAGTAAAACTAAGACTATGTAACTTAGTTAATGCTAAAATTTCATTCATAAAAATGTCTCTAAGCAGTAACCAGCAGTAATCTTTGTATAGAGGAAATCTAATTAAAGCTTTTCGTTTCAGGATAATTCAATCGTTTTTTATAATTGTTTTAACCGTCCAGAACAAATATTTCTAGCATAATTCCGTTTCTGTAGAATTCCCTTTTTATCCCACACATCACTTCAACATATACGGTCAAGGACTGGTCTGGGTTTGTCCAAGTTGTCCATAATCCAGAGTTGTATTCAAAAATAATTTTACAATCCCCCATTTTATATTCAACTTGTCAAGTTTCTTCATAATCGGTCATGGATTGGCCTAGTTCCGTTCCGGTTGGCTATATTCCAGATAATAATAACAGTGTTAAAGGCCATTACTGGCCCCTTACTGAATCAACAATCTGGCTCCAACGGTTTCGATCCTGAGCTTGGTCTTCATACTGTCTTAGATAATCTGAAGAGGCCAAGTCGTTCTCTACATCGTGGAGCCATCGTCGCCTGCAGCGACCTCTGCGCCTACCATATGGTGGCTCTCCTTTCAGAGATCGCTGCACAATTCGTTCCGGATCAGCACGCAGAACGTGACCGAGCCAGCGTACTCGCTGAGATCTAACTTCATGTACAATATCGGGGATCTTCATCAGATCTCTGATCTCGAAATTGTACAGAGCTCGGTATGTACCATCTATTTCGCGTTTAGGGCCGTAAATCACACGCATGATTCTTCTCTCAAATGTAAGGAGCCATCTCACGTACTCATCCGTCAGCGCCCAACTTTCACATCCAAACATAACAACGGGCCTGATCAACGCTTTGTAAAGCTTCAGCTTCACGGCACTTGATAAGTGTTTAGATTTTAGCAGTGGCCTTAGAGGATATAAAGAACGACTGCCAGCTGCCAGCCGCACTTTAATATCCTCACCCACACTGTTATCGTGAGTGATAAGAGAGCCCAAATATTTGAACCTCCTCACTCCCTCAAACGTGTGGTGGCAACTACTAAAATCTGGTGTGCCATTGTCTCTAAAACCAGAGATCAGGTATTTCGTTTTGGACTCATTGATCTGGAGTCCAACAGAAGCTGAAAACTCTACAAGCGGATCAAGTATTTCTTTCACTCCGTTGCTATTCAGTCCAATCACGCATATGTCATCTGCATATGCAAGCACTTGATTGGACTGGCGATATAAGATGTTGCGCTGAGGTGTTTCAGTTTTACGAAAGATGTACTCCAACATGAGATTAAAGAGTATCGGGGACAGAGCATCTCCCTGCCGAACACCCGAGTTAACTGCAAAAATTGTCGATATAGCCTGTTCTCAACTTTAACACAGCATTGAGACTGCGTCACTGTCATCCTACACAGTCGTACCAATTTTGTTGGCATTCCTAGGTATTCCAGGGCAGACCACAAACTCTCTCGATTGATCGAGTCGTAGGCCTGCCGGAAATCCAGGAAAACCTGATGTACGGAGATGGATGTCTCATAATATTTAGATAGAATCATCCGCAGCGAAAAGACCTGATCAGTGACTGATCGATTCGGACGAAATCCTCCCTGATAGTCACCAACCAAGCCCTCCGCCAGAGGAGTGATTCTATCCAATAAAATGTATGACAGTAACTTGTATGCTGTGCAAAGGAGAGCTATACCGCGATAATTCTCACACTTCAAGCGGTCTCCCTTCTTGAAGATGGGGCATATCGCGGCCACTTTCCATTCATCAGGCATAACTTCGGTTCGCCATACTAATCGAATAAGGTCGAAAAGACAGTTCCACAAAGTATCCCCTCCGAATATCAAGAGCTCCGAATTAATGCAGTCCACTCCAGGTGAGCGGTTTCGTTTCATTCTCTGCATGGCCTTAGTGAATTCCTCATGGGATGGCTCCTCAGTGCAAATCTCCGCAGACTGTTTTAGAGGTGGCTCAACAACAGTCTGTGACGCATGATGAACATCAAGCAGCTCAGTAAAGTGTCCACTCCATGCGTCAAGTACTGCGTCGATGTTGACACAGAGGTTTCCATCCCGGTCCCGAATGGCGGTTGACTAAGGCCTGAAAGTATGGTGCAATCCAGTAATTCCTTTAAAGAAATTACGTGAACTACGCTCATTGCTGAGTTGTTGTACTTTCAGAACCTCGGCCTTCCACCATTCTCGCTTCTTCCGTCTACAAATCCGCTTAGCTGCCCTTCTTGCAAGAGCTGCCTTGTTTTTCCTTGCGATTGTGAGACGTTGTTGCACTTCATTATGGGCTATATTTTGTTGCTCAACTGCAAGACGACACTCGTCATCAAACCAATCATTCTTGGGTCTGACTTTCACTATACCTAAAGTCTGTTGAGCAGCACTGACAACGGAAGTTTTCAGTACCTCCCAGACAGAGTTCACGCAGTCAGACTGGTAATTAGCTCCCTCAATGTTGTCGCTGACAAGATCCTGATATCGTTTCTTTTGATCTTCATTTATCAGACCTTCACAGTCGAAACGTTCCATCCGTTTCGCTGTGTTTCCCGACCTGTACGAAAACTTCCACCGTAGCTTTGCAGCGACCAAATAATGATCGCTGCCTACGTATTTGGTTGCTGACCGATAAGTTCTTACATCCTGCACAACCCGAGCTCGCTCTTTTGAAATTAACACATGGTCAATTTGGCTGCGGGAAGTTCCACGAGGATGTGTCCATGTCTCTAGATGTATGTTTTTGTGAGGGAAGAATGTGCTTGCTACTCTAAGATCATGAGCAATTGCAAAGTACATCATTCTCTCACCATTATCGGTCGCAGTTTCGTGTCGGGAGTACGGACCTATGTTTTCACACAAGTCGGTCTGATTTCTGCCAGCTCTAGCATTAAAGTCCCCAATTACCATTCTAACATCGTGTTCGGGTATAGATCCCATCAGATCGTCCAAGTCATTGTAAAATGAGTCTTTATCTTGGGGCTGGCTGACTTCTGTGGGCGCATGTACACAAATTATCGACAGGTTGGCTAACTTCATGCGCAGGCGAAGCATACACAATCGGTTATTGACTGCTTGAAAATCCAAAACAGCATTCTTTACCTGCGGCCCAAGAAGAAATCCAGCTCCAAGATTTCCGAGGTCATCTCCACTGTAGAACAACGTATAGCCCTGGGACACATGGTCTCCACTTTGAGGCCAGCGAGTTTCTTGAAGAGCAACGAGTTCCAGCCGATACTCTTTCATGCACGTGATTAGACCCTCCAACGCTCCTGGTTTTCTAAGTGATTGCACGTTCCACGTGCCGATCCTAAATCTCGTATCCGGGTACTTGAGCGGGGGTCCGGTGTTGTTTTGGCGGTATCCATTTTTCTTTTTGTTGATTTTATAAACAGTTGATTTTTTTACGGATGCGGGTTGTCAGCCCAGCGATCCAACCGTTTAGTCGCCTCCTACGACAAGCAAAGGATACTGTGGTGGTATTCTTAGGAAACATGTTCGTGCAATTTAGATTTACGAGACATGTGAGTGCCCCCCGACCACAGGGGCTATATATTCCAGATAGGTATCCAAAAATCATTTAAAATGAGTCCAGTACCGGCGATAGATCTTTCAAATGTCTGCCCTATCAACTATTGATGGTAGTATCGAGGACTACCATGGTTGCAACGGGTAATGGGGAATCAGGGTTCGATTCCGGAGAGGGAACATGAGAAATGGCTACCATATCTAAGGAAGGCAGCAAGCGCGTAAATTACCCAATCCCAGCATGGGGAGGTAGTGAAGAAAAATAACAATACAAGGGTCAATCCGAGGCCTTGTAATTGGAATGAGTATACTTTAAATCCTTTAACAAGGAACAATTGAAGGGCAAGTTTGGTGCCACTAATCGCGGTAAGTCCAGCTACAATAACGTATATTAAAGTTGTATCAAGCACAAGTGGTACACCGTAACTGGGTTCATACATCAACTTGATGCTAGGACGTATTACAGTAGTGGTTTAAAAGTAAGTTTATCCGCGTAATAAATTTAAATTAATGCTCTTTACCGAGTGCTGGTCTAGAACAGTACAATTACTTTGAACAAATTAGAGTGCTTAAAGAAGGCCATTTGTGCCTAAATATTCTCTGCATGAAATAATAGAATAAGATGTCTGTTCTATTTTCAATTAGTGTTTAGATGAAGACGTAATTTTTAATAGAAGCAGTTGGGGGCATTAGAATTAAGGCGCGAGAGGGGAAACTCGTGGACCACCGCAAGACAGATAAACAATAGCATTTGCCAAAGATGTTTTCATTAAGCAAGAAAGAAAATTAGGTTCGAAAGTGTTCAGATATCGCCCTAGTTCTAACCATAAATGATGCCAGCTAGCCATTGAATAGAGCTACATATATGGCTCTTTCAGTCGCTTTTGAGCTTCGGGGGAAGTATGGTTACAAAGTTGAAACTTAAAGGAATTTCAGGAGTTTAGCCTTCGGCTTAATTTGACTCAAAACGGGGAAACTTACCAGGTCCGAACATTAATGAGTAAAACATATTAATAGCTCTTTCTCGAATCTATGGGTGATGGTGCATGGCCGTTTTTAGTTCGTGGAATGATTTGTTTGGTTAATTCCGATAACGAACGAAACTTAAATTTCTTAACTAGATGCCGGCAGGGTTATGGTGTAGAAACTTTGCATACATTTTTGCGTATGTTATCCATGCTTCTAACGGGATGTGGCTTTAATACGTATGTATTGTTTGTAAGTGGAGTCATATCTCGTGGTTTGTCTGAATAGGACACTTGCTTCTTAAATAGACAAATTCCATCTAGCAATAATGAGTTTGAGCAATAACAGGTCTGTGATGCCCTTAGATATCAACGTGTATCAACGTGTCCTCCTAATCTAAAAAGACCGGGTACACCGTTGAACCTCCTAAGTGGTTGGGATTGTTGACTGAAACTGTTCACATAAACCTAAAATGCCAAGTAACTGTGGGTCATAAGCTCGCATTGATTACGTCCCTGTGATTTTTACACACGGCCCATCGATTTAAGGTGATTGATTTACGTTCGTTTCCGGTTGGCTATATTCGAGAATTGTATTCAAAAATCATTTTCCAATCCCATTTTCATTCAATTTATCAAGTTCCGTATTCCAGTTTATCCAAAAATCGTTTTCCAATCCCATTTTCATCAAATAATTCGAATTCATTATTCCCATGTATTTTATTTTTCGGTGAATTATCGTTTTCGGTGAATTGTTTTTCGGTAAATTCTCGTTTTTGGTGAATGGTTTTTCGGTGATTGTCGTATTCTGTGAATTGTCGTGCTACCCTCCAATTCTAGTATTGGTCCTAGTTTAGAATTTTTCTCTTTTAAATTCAATAATTTTTTTAAAAGGAATTCAAATTTTTCCATATCATCTCAAATTCAAAATATTCAAGATTGAACTCTGAAGATTAGAATTTAAATTTGGAAATTTACATTTAAATTTTTAGTCTGGAGATATGAATTTGAAGCCTATTAAAAGATTAATCTGGAGCGTGAAAATTTTATCTCGCTGGACGTTTTGATTCAAAATGATTGGCTCCTACTACGGGTACAAATCACAGGGTTTTCATACAAATTTAATAAAATTTTAGTTTCGTGATTAGACCTCGTGGTTTATGCAATGCTCCATCTAGCTGATTGTAAATTTAGGGGGGCTTATTAAGAGACCAACATTTTAAGTCGCACGCAGCAGTTATGTCCCATTTACAATTCGAATATGACCTTTTACTCTGCTATTATTTTTTATTGCACAAATTTGGTGATGTGTGCTCCGCAACCTCACCACTATATTATTCCATCATAATAGTACAAACACGCGCACAATATATATCGAGGTAGTCAAAATTAATAATTATTCCCATAATACGTATATATATGCATATACATAATTTACATTAAAATATTTAATTTTTTTGGCCGAATTCGAATTAAAATTCTGTCCCGCATTCGATCGTTTTACATATTTTGCACATTTAGGATATGGTAATTTTGCATAACACACAAACGAAAAATTAAAAATGCCACCCGCATAACAAAGAACATTGATAAAAAAATTTCATCCAGATTTTGTTTACCAGATATACTCGCGCGCCATTTTGCATTTATGTTTGTCGCAAAACATATTGCTGCTTAATTTTTTGCAAAAATGTATACATACATATGTATGTACGTATATGTACAAATGAACATCATTCGTATACTGAATTTAATTAGATTTCATCTCATTTCCATTTATAACTCGTTGTAGAGGAAGGAACTAAAACTATTCGTATGGTATAGACGAGAGTAAATTTTAAAGAAAATAATTTTCCGGGATTTTTTTTTTGTTGTGTAATTCAATTTGAAAATGAGAAAAATAAATTTTCATTTTAATTTGATTGCGAAATAATATCTAGTCTATGTACGACTATAAATTTATTGAATTCAATATTTATACGATTAAGATTTTTTTATTGCGGGTCGATGAGAAACAAAATTATTTTCTTTATCTAGCTGGTCTATAATATAACGAATAAATCCACAAAAAAAAAATTTAATAATTGGATTGAAACTGTAAATTTAATTTTGCCAAGCTCCATGTTTACCAGGTTACCAACCAACCAGCAGCGAAATTTATTTTTTGATCTAATATCCACACAAATACATAAAAAATTGAATTTCCCCATAAAAATGAAAACCCATACTCGTGTGTCGTACCTACGTTTTTTTTTCGTATTTTCCATTAATTCAATTATTTGAAGAAGCGCACACAAAAAATGGAAAATTTCTTAGAAAAATATAATTGAAGAATCAATAAAAGTATATATTTTATTATACTCTGGTATCCGGAAAATCGTATGTTTGTACTCTATTGATATTTGGGGAAGAAAAAATAAATAAAATCGGAAAATGAAAAGGAAAAGTATATGCACACACACACACACACACACCAAAACATACAAAATGATTGATTAGTTATTTATCAGAGAGAATCACATGACGACTATTTAGAAATTCATGGAAAATTATGCGAAAAATGTTGGGAATGATATTGGCCGTACATACATTATATACATACATCGTTAGCATATACATGTGTATCCATATTCATGCGGAAGAGACGAACGGCACACAATATACTAACCAAAATGTTAAAAATTATTTTCACTCATTTGGTCGACGATGGAACACAACACAAACAACATTTTGGAGACGAAAAATAAACAACTGATGGGCTATTTTATGTTTTTGGTATGTTTTGCTTCGTTAGTTTTTCCTATATATGAATATATGCTTTACATATGTATGTACATTTTTTGTGGTTTGATTTAGTTTTGTACTGTGTTGTGAAAATTCAATTTGTAAAAAGCCAAAATATTTATGTTGCCTCAGAAAATTTAATTTGATGACAATTTTCTATATATTGTTATGTCGTCTTGTTTCGGTTTATGTTCTATCGTTTTTAGTCATAATTATTTCCTGAACTGTACACATTATTTAATATATTTTGTATATATACGAAAAACCAATTTAGTGAAAACACGTCTTCGCCATAAAATTTACAAACATATACAAACGAATTAAATTATTCAATGAGATACGAATTTAATTTTTAATTTATATGAGAATGTCGAAACGTCAAAATCCCCATAAATATCAAACCAAAATTCGCCTAACAATTTTAAAGTTCATATATGCCCTCGACTCGGCTATACCGCATCCACACCCACATACTATATCGATGTAATTTATATATAGTTATTTGAGTAGTTTCCTTTTGTGTGTGTGTGTGTGTACACAATATTTGTGCCATTATTCACAATATAATAAATTAATTACAGAATAATATTGGGTATGTCGCGTACTCTGTATACAGCATAAAAATACATTACATTATTATGTGTATACATGATTGATATATGACCTCGCGGAATTTTTATTTTTTATTTTTTCATTATGTTTGGGGAAGTCAAGTAAATTATTTAAATATAAATAAACCAATTAAGGTACATAATGAGGAACTGGATGTATGTACATGAGTACTATAAATAAAAATTCTGATTACATTACAGATTAATTAGCATTTCATTATTCTGCGAAGTTGGTTTTTTCACGCCGCTACTCATGTATATTGTATATATGTAGGTATAGGATGTTAAAGAATTTCTAAGAATTATTTTTGTGTTTTTCTCTCGATGTCTCGTTTAAAATTAAAGTTCTTGCAATTCATTTGTTTGTCTTATCCCAGTGTAATGGATATTTATTTATAATTTATGCCACCACCTTGTTACCAATCACATATTAGAGATTTTATGTCTGAATTAGTATAGTAAAATTTTCAGTCCTATCGAATTTTAAAATTCATAAATTTATTCCAAAAATTCTACGAAAAGAACCCCTACTACGGTGAACTTTTGAGCATTTTGAATTTTATTGTGACTTAAACAGTTTTAAACTAATAAACTAGTAATCCACAATTTTGAAAATTATGAAATGAGAATTATAAGAATTTGAAAGTATCGAATTTGGGATATTTAAATATTAAACTTTACAAATTCTGTAATTTAACAATTTTTGAATGGAGAATGGAAAATTTTGGTGGAAATTTTTGAAATTTAGATTAGTAAATAGGGGTTTAGGAAGTTTAGAAATTTATAAATTAAGCTTAACTATTCTAATATTTAAGTAAATTTGGAAAATTTTGAAAATTCAATGTCACAAAATGAAATCACTAAAGAATTTTATTGTCACGAAATTTTAAAATTAATAATTTAAATTTCAAGATATGGTAAAATTCTAAATTTCAAACATTTTGAATTTGAATTAAAATTATTAGAACACAAACCATTTGGAAATTTTTATTCAACACTTTAAGATTTCTGATATTGCCGTTTATATTTGGAAATTTTGAAAATTATGAAATTTGAATTATAAGCAGTAAACTGGGAAATTTATAAATTAAACTATAATAAAACAAGAAATTAAGTTTTTCGAAATTATAAAGAATTTTGAAAATGTTAAATTTGGTTCACAAAAATTTATATGTAAATAATTGGAAAATTTATAAAATAATTTTGATACTTAAATAAATTTGACAAATTTTTAAAATTAAAAATTACACTATTTGTATTATAAGAACTCAAATGTAAGGAATTTTGAAAATTTATAATTAGAATTGAGTGAGTTCTAAAATGACAACTACGAAATTTGATCTATTAAGTTGGAATGTAAATAATTTGGATATTTATAAATTATTAAATGAAATTTATATTATAAAAATAAGGATGTAACTTTGAAAATTTGTAAATTGAACTTAAAGTGTTCTGATATTTAAATAAATTTGAAAAAATTTGAATTTTTGAAAAATTAATTAATTTGGCTATTGAGAATTAAAATTAAAAATTTCGAATTTTAAATTAATTTATTTAGGAATTCTGACACTGACGAAATAATTTGAAAATTTATAAACTTTAAAACTTTCGAAATTTATCTAAATATATAAAAAAAAAATTAGATTATAAATAATGGAAGTAGGAGGTTTGGATATTTTTAAATTTATCTGTAATAATTCTAATATTTAAAGAATATGGAAAATGTTGAAAATACGAATTAAGACTTGAAGGCATGAAAATTCTGAAATTTAAGCAAATGTGTTGAAATTTGGAAAATTAGGAAGTTTGAATTATAAACAATTAGAATGCTATTAAAAATTTTGAAAAGTTACGAAATTTAGAGTATAAAAGTAAAAATGTAATAAGTTTGACAACGTTTTGAAGAATTGTGAAATTGAAGTAAATTTGAAGAATATTTAAACATCAAAAATTACTAAATTTGATTTATAAGAATTAAAGTGGAAAAATTTCTAAAATTTAAGAAAATATGGAAAATTTTGAAAATTATATGAAATTTATGAAACATAGTTTTTGGAATTATAAAGAATTTTGAAAATTACAAATTTTAGTTTAAAACATTAAAATATTAACACATTAGATATTGATAAATAAAACTTTCAGAATTCTGATACTTAAATAAATTCGGCAAATTTTGAAAATTAAAAATGGATTGAAAATTTATAATTTAAATTTTACTTAAATTTAAATGCTACTCCCAAAGTTCAAATATCTACTCAAAAATTTTGGAATATTTAAATTCTCAAATTTTCATTAGCTTAAGTTATTAATTACATATTTGTAATTTAAAACGACAAATTTCTAAAGAATATATGCTGTATTGAGCAAATAACGAATTTTAAAAATTTCCGTTTAAAATTTGAAAATTTTAAATTGATTTTGGCAAAAAATTTCTAATGTGCATAATCACTTTTTAGACAGAATTATGATAAATTCTAAAATTTCTAAAATTTGTACAAAATTAGAAAAATTTACGAAATTTAAAAAAAAAAATTCGGATTTGAAATTTTTCTTACTATACTGATCCTCCTAATTTTAGCAAATTTCTAAAATATTTCCCTAGACAAATAAATGATCATACAACTGCCAAATTTAGAATTGTTTTTCAAAAATCGAAAATTTCAAGTAATTTAATTTATCGCTCTACATAACGAGGCATATAACGAGTATTTCAATTTTAAAAAATCTGAATTTATTACTATTTTTTCCAAATTATATATGATAAAATGAAATGATTAATGTTTAATTTTCCAATAATATGTTTAAATTAAATACAAAATTTTGTAATATTGAAATATCTATATCAAAATTCCAGAACATTTAAATTCTTAATTTGTTAACGGCTAACTCATTATTCGTTATTCCAAAAGCTACATTTTGAAAATATTCTCAAGAATTTCAAATATCATGAATTATTTCGGTTCAAATTCACAGTAAATTTAAAAAAAAATTAAAATTATGTACACTTCTAAAAAATTTTTTAATAACTGAATATATTAACACAAAAATTCCAAAATATTTAAATTCTTGTTTGTAATTTCAGAAGCATTTTTTAAAATATTTATTTAAAGCTACTAATTCTGAAACGTTGATAAACATACGAAAAAAATTCAGTCCATTTTCAGAATTAGTTAACTTGAAATAAATATTTAGTAATAAAACTAATTGTGGTCACTCGATTGAAATGGTTAGTTCTAATATTCTTCGTGTTATCTGTAAAACACATTTAATGATCTAAGGACAGGTATATTAGAACATCAACATGAATTAAATAGAAATAATTAATTCTATTATTAACAAAATTGTAATTTCAATCGGAGGACAATGAGTTTTTAAATTTTCCATTTAAAATCTTAAAATTCTAGAAAAATTCTAAACTGATTTTTGCATAAATTTCCATTAATAAAATTACCTATAAAATTCCCAAATACACAGATTGCAAATATGGACGAACAGTCTTTCATCAAAAGTCTTTCATCAACAAATTTTTAAATTTTTCGTTTAAAAATTTTAAACTAGTTTTACAAAATTCTGAAATACAAATTTTTAGAAATTTCATAAAATGTCCATACTCTAAAATAAATTAAAAATAATTTCTATGTACAAAATTCGCTAATACCTAAATATCCTTAAATCAAAATCCCAGAATATTCTTAAATCTTCAAGATAGATTTTTACAAAAATAATGCCCATAATAACTTTTTTAATTTTTTGCATTTATAATTCTGAAATTCTTCAAAAATTCTGAATTTTATAGTGGCTGCCATAAATGTCCATCTATCAAATTTTAAAATATTTCTCTATACTTTTTCGAACACACAAACTGACATTTAATTTCTGAAATATCTCGAGTACCAGTTATATTTTAAAAATTATGAATGAGATCGTTTGATTTTATCAATTGTCCACTATCAAATTTTGAAATTCCTAAATTTGTTATACATTCCATAAAATTATAACTCAAAATTTGCTAAAAAATTGGCTTTAAAAATTGTATTGTGACTGCCAAAGTTTCAAAAATTCTTCTTAATCAATTACCGTTTAAATTCTCAAAAAAAAAGTTAATACTTTAATTTTCTTACCAAAACTCGAGAATTTTAAATTCTTGTTCGTCATTCCAAAAGTCAAATTGTTAAACTTTTTGTTATTAAATTTATACTTTTGAATTTTTTAAATTTCCAATTAATATTTGAAATTTTCAAATTCTGAATTAATTGTGATTTTGTTAAAAAATTTCAAATTTCGAATATAACTCTGATTTTGAATAAATTCAAAAAAAAATTAAACTTTTTACAATTTTTAAAAATTTTGACACAAAAATTCCAGAATATTTAAATTCATGTTCGTAATTCCTACGCCTTGCATCGTGTATATCAAAGCACAATTATTTTTTAAATAACTCGTTTAAAATTTTGAAAATATCTAAACTGATTTTGGCAAAAATAGACAAATTTCCAATATAACTCTGATTAATTTTAATGGTTAGTCTTTAAATACTCAAATTGTTAATTTAATTCGTACTCGTAATTCTAAAGCCAAATTTATTATATTGTAGAAAAATAAAAATGTTATTCTAATTCCAATTTTAATAAAATTTCCAATACAAGTCTGTTAGAGTTAAAGGTCAGTCTAAGCTGGAATTCAAAATTCGTTAATATCTTTTAACATCTAAATAACATCTAAATTCTAGAATATTTAAATTCTTAAATTTTTAATTACTAAACCCCAATTTGTAATTTAAAAATCTAAATTTTGAAAAATTTGGAAGAATAGAAATTTTCGCTCTATGTACATGACCAAAATCTCGATTAGAATATCATACATTTTTAATTTGTTTTGGTAATTTCAAAAGTTAAAAGGAATGTAGCAGAATTTTTGTTAAAAATTAAAAATTTCAATTTTGAAAAACTCTGGATTAATTATAAAATTCGCATATCCAAATATTTAAAATTTCAAAATTTATAAATTGTTAAATTTTTAATTGTTAAAGCCTTATTTGGTAATTTGAAGATCCAATTTTTGAAAAACTTGGAAGGATTTAAAATTTATAAAATTCAAATTTTGAAAAATTCTAAATTTATTGTGATTTTGTCGTCAAAAATTTCGAATATGCTCAAAAACATAATATTTCTTAATTATGTTGGAAATTCGCCATAAATGTAATTTATTAATTTGTTCATAGCTAAATCCTTATTCGTATAATTCCAAAGCCGAATTTTTAAAATATTAGAAGAAATAAAAATGTAATAGTACAACAATTTTCTGAACGCGTTTCAAGTTTTAAAATTCTGATTTTATGCGCAATAATTTTCAAATTTTCTATATAACTCTGAAAAAATTATTAAATTCTAAAAAAAAAAATATTTCTATATATACTATAAACAATTCAGAATATTTAAATTCTTAAATTTTTAATTTATCGTAATTCTTAAATTAAATTTGAGAAACTTGATAGAATTTAAATGGACGTGCTTACAACGAAGAGGTTCCACAAAAGTTCACAGGAAAATAATTCACTGAACACGACAATTTTCCGAAAATGTTAATACGCCGAATCGACCATACACCGATTAAAATGAACTGGAATTATGGGAATGAAATAATAAAATCAGTTTTGGCATAAATTCTGGAATATGGCCAACAGTAACAGAACTAGACCATTCCTTGGCCGATTATATTGAAAGTCGGTTTGTCGGATGGAAAAGGGATTATAAAATCATTTTTGACAGCCATATTCCAGAACATATGCCAAACATATATTTTTTTTATGAGATTCCTAAAATGAGGACCATTCAATGCAACAGAATTTTTCTCATATTTAGTGTTAATTCCAATGTAATAATCCAAATAATGCGCATGCCGGGTATATGATAAGTATGATTTACATAGCAATGTTCAATATTTGATAAAAGAAATGAACTGAATTTCCTAATTTTTGTACAAACAAAATGTTATCGTTCTTGTTTCGAAACTTCTGCCATCCATCATTTAAGAATTAACTTTTCATCCCAATAGCAAAATTCATCATGATCGGCTTTGTCCAAGAATTAATTTATAATTCCATACTGAGTTTCATCAAAATCGGCCAAGAAATGGCCTACTTTCGTTCCTGATAGCCATTATTCAGAATTGTAACCAAAAATTATTTTAAAATCCCATTTCCATTCAACATTACGAATTTAATCAAAATCGGTGAAGAAATGGCCTAGTTCCATCCCTATTGGCCATATTCCAGAACTTCTGGCAATAATAATATTTTCATTTTAAATTTAAAAAAAGTTTGAATTGGTCGCGACTTTACCAAAATATCCAAAATTCCAAAGATTAAAAACATGTTTGGCACTGGTGGCCAACATGGTCCCCAACTCAATCACAAAGAGGAAATAGCCGTCCATAGTAAAGCGTGGCCAAACGATTTGTTGTTCAATTTTAATTTCCGTTGCAAAGCTTGCAGAGGCTACAGATTTAGTTCCAACAATCAAAATATTATCAGTGGTGGCCAATAATTTAATCACTATGAAAAAAGTCGTTCTTTCAATGACTTTACTAGAATTTTTTTTTGTTGTTCAAATTTCATTCAAACTTGTATCAAACCTTTTTTTCAAATGGTTGTGATAATACTTAGATAACATCTTAAAAGTTCCCGTGTGCCACTGGAAATCATCTATCGATTTTATTTTAATTTTATTCAGTTAATCTGATTTATATCTCATAAATCATATCGAGATGAACTAACATAATATTTATGGTGCTATATGGTAGGGTGGGTCTAAAGGTAATCCTTATATATATTGTATATTCATAATATTATAGACATACGATACCTCTTACCTAATTAAATTTTCACATACATAAAATATGTACAGTAAATCACAACATATATTAAATTAGATATTCATTGCGGAATGGCGACGATATACCCAGAATCAGATTATGGCTTAATTAAATTATGATACCATAAATAAAAAATAATAAATTTTTGTTTATATGCTTCGCGCTAATTGTGATAATCCGCTGTGGATTATGTTTATGTATATGTATGTATGTATATTTTACGAAAGATGAAAATGGCGATGAAAATGATTCATGACATTTTGGTTCGTCTCTCGTTTATGTATATAATACAGGCGAGTATAAAATTGATTTTCAGACTTTTAACATTTCTGTATATAATCGCACTAGTCTAGATAAAACCACACCCCGAGTCGTCATTCAAATTTTTTTTTTTTTTGGTTTTTTTAACTAACTTTTTAATTATGTATATTTCAACTCGAATGATGAAGGAGGTGAATTGGTGAAAATAGTTATTTTGCCGAGATTTTAATTTACTCTCAAAACTTTATTTATGAAATCTAATTATCAAACACACTCAACCAACCGGCAACGTAAAATTCATAATAAATTAAAACTTTTTCACTTCAATTTAAAAAAAAAAAAAATGTTACTCCCTTGTTCCGCATAAACTATATATGTATGTATACCCCGCGCACATTCAGATGAAAATGAAAAATATAAAAACAAACAAAAAACTCAACTAAACATCAACAACATTAACCGGGAACCAAGTTTTTTTTTTTTTTTCGGGGAAAATTATTATTTAGTGGAAAATTCAAACAAACAGATTCCGGACTGAGCGAACGAACGTGAACAACAAAAAAAAAACATTTATTTTTTATTTTTGAAACAGTTTCTAGGCAAATACGGAATTGTACAAATAACGAGCTTTTGTGCATAGTTTAGAATTATCCTTTGTGTGTGCACCAAACATACACAAAAAACATGAAGGATTTTAATGCTCACATTTATGTTTTCAAATTATACTTATTATGTTTATGTATGGCATGTACGTACACACACACAAATTCATATAACAAGGACCTAAAATGTGGGTCACGTTTTTGTTTGCTTTTCTCATTGTGTGCGCTTAAAGCTTTTCCTGTATACATATACATACATACATACATTCGTACATTTTTCATTTTTGGGGCAAAATATGTTTTTTACGATGTTAAGCGCAGCATATGAATTAAAGTGTGATTATTTAATTTTTTATTTTTCGCCTTAAGAATATACATATATATTTTATGCTGGAATCGCATAAATAAAAACTTATATAAAATCGCTTAATTGCCTCCATAAAGTACAAATATATATATACGAATATAACAATAACAAACTATATATGTATATATACAACACAACTATAAACAACTTATGCAACCCAAATAAGTTACAAACTAACTATAGCTACACACAAATCACTATTATATGTTATGTACATACATATATGTATAAAGCACACAGTGGTATATAATTACCATGTACTCTATGTTTGTTTGTGTGTATACATACATACATATATAAGACGTTTGTTGTTTTTTAAACACAGCACTTGAGAACAGAGTTTAATTAATATTAATGAAAGTGTAATCATCGGTTAAGCCGTTTCAAAGAAGTTAAAACAAAACACAACAAATATGTGTATGAGAAATATTAAATAAGAAAGTGAAATTGTGAGCGCGCACCCCGCGATTATCGTCCAACAAAAAAACCAACAATACGACTTTTAATCTACATAATATTTCTTTATACGTATCTAGAGATGTTTATTGTTTTTTGTGTGATTGAAATAGAAAGAAAGTTGTTTTTTTTTAGTTATTCAATGACCGTCATTATAGAGTGATTTATCTTTATAAATATAACAATTATATTAGAAAAAATATTATTATCGTCTTTATTCATACAACTATAGTCGATTTAAGAAATGACAAAAAAAACTTTCAGTTTTATTACAGTTTTATGTAAAACCAAGCGTTAAATAAGCAGAATCGCTTGAATAATATACTGGCAACTCGATTTATAACATTTTAGTTAAATTAAAATACAAGCGTTAAATAAGCAGAATCGCTTGAATAATATACTGGCAACTCGATTTATATCATTTTAGTTAAATTAAAATACATAATTGAAAGGGAAATTTGATGTATAAACTATGCAACCTACATTTAATTGTGATTTTGAAAAAAATTTCTTACTTATCAAAGTTTGAATGAAAATTGAAACAAATTTGAAAGAAATTTGAATAGTGATACCAATAATAAATTTGAGATATGCATAGAAATTTGACGTTATCAGCGGAAAATCAATTTACTCGCGAAACTAATTTGGGTTTGAATGAAAATTGAAACAAATTTGAATCAGGTTTGAAATCACTATTAAACCTGGATACATACATATCTACATAAGTATACTTGTATAAACCACGCGTTTGTTCGTTTGAATAACAAATTAAATTTAATTAAGATTTTAGAGATAATTTAACACTCATCAAAGTTTGAATGAAAATTGAAACAAATTTGATTAAAGTTTTAATATATCAATATTAAGTTTGAGATTTGCAGAGAAATTTAACGTTACTAAAATTTTTATTGAATCCATCAGTAGTAAATTCAATCTTATCATTAAGTTATACCCAAACTTGATTCAAATCTAACGGCGCTGTCAGATGATTCGGATACATAATATATTTGTATAAACTAAACAAACTAAATTTCTTTTAAATAACAAATTAAATTTAATTGAGGTTTTGAAAATAATTTAGTACTTTCTAAGTTTGAATGAAAACTGAATGAAATTTGATTTATGTTTGAATATATCAATATTAAATTTCTGATTTGGAGAGAAATTTAACGTTACCAAAATTGTCATTGAATCGATCAGTAGTAAATTCAATGTTATCATCAAGTTATGCCCAAACATGATCAATATTAACCGGCGCTGTCAGATTTTTCGGATACATACAATTATGTACATTTGTACATGTTTTAGGTACGCGTTTGCTCGTTTGAATAACATATTAAATTTAAAGTTTCAATTTAATTGAGGTTTTGAAAATAATTTGGACACATATCAAAGTTTGAACGAAAATTGAAACTATTTTGAGTTAAATTTGAAAAGTGATCAATAATAAATTTGAGATTTGCAGTGAAAGTTAACGGTATCGAAATGTTCATTGAATCGATCAGCAACAAGGTCAATCTAATCATAAATGTATGCCCAAACTTGATTCAAATTAATTGGCACTGTCAGATAATTCGGATACCTACGTCTATGCACATTTCAACAAGCGAGCAAATCGTTTGAATAACAAATTAAATTTAAAGTTTGAATCTAATTTAGGTTTTGAAAATAATTTGAGCACAGATCAAAGTTTGAATGAAAATTGAAACAAATTTCACTGTTTGGGCGATAGGAAGATGGATCATCTAGCGCCTTCTTCGGTTTGGGAAATAGTACCAACCGCTGTAATTTCCATTGCTCTGGGAATGCTCCTTCTTCTATGCATGAGTTGAATAAGTTTACAAACAACTCTGGGTATGCTTTAAGCACCTCCTCCGTTGTAATTAATGAAATTATTTCTCCGTCGCCTCTTTCCTCCACAATCTGGTTGTTGTGGAAACCGTGAAGTGATGATATTTCCAACGCTCGTCGGCACGATGGGCATGGTACATATACACTCGTAGCCTTTTTCATAACCATTTTATATAGTATGCCCCAGAGGCCATGATCAACTTCTTCACACAATTGTTGAAAACATCTTTGTTTGCTTGTTTGCGACACAGTACTGTTTGCATAGGTCGTCCCTAGTTTCCAATCTTACGCGTTAGTATAAACGTCTAGCTCGAAGGCTTTCTCTACGAAGCAGGGCTATTTCCTCCACCAAAACACTTCTTATTTTCGATTATCCTTCGATTTCCGTGGCATTGCTGCCTGACAAGCCCTTGTGATATGGTTTACGATTTCATTCACTTTGCTATCCACAGTTCCGGACAAAGTAATGTCCTCCAGCATACAGACAAATAACTTTTCATCAAACATTGTTTGCTTCCACTCAATAATCTTTTTTGTCTATTCTAAATGAACCTGGCCTTCCATCGCTTATCTCACAGATAATAGCCTGGTGATCCCTATCTGTATATTGCTCACTAACTTTTCAATTCACTATTTTATTTAAAATACCCTCGCTTATCCATATGAGATCAATTACCGAGCTAGCGCTACCCCTACGTAAAGTGGATGTACTACCAACATTCAACATCGCCACTGGTAGTAGAAAAAATGCTTCCAGTAGCGCTTTACTTCTAACATTAGTCTCCCGGCTGCCCCACTCAACAGCCCAAGTATTAAAATCCCCAGCTATCAACAGAGGTTTCGGTTTCGCGCGTCACTAACTAATCGATCTAGGAAGATTTTGAATTCCTCTAGGGTAGCACTAGGGTGGGCATAACAGCTATAAATATGAAAACCATCGGTTTTTACTCTTACCAAGCCAGATTGTGCGCCGCTGAGCTTCTCCAGAAAGAGGAGGTTACCACAAGCCCAAACAGCCGTTTTTTTTTAATAGTCTGATGCCCAAATATTGTTATCGGGCTGTTTATATTGTTTGCATACAACAGCAATGTCAGGGCCTATTTCACGTACAGTTTGCCACAGGTCTTGTGGCGTTTCACAATGATTGAGATTTAGTTGGATCAATCTCATTTGATCAGCTTCCTATCTAGCGCCTTCTTAAATGAAGGGCACTTCTAACTACCCGTTGCATGTTTATGTGGTCTTCCTCGCTACAAAGCACGCATTTTGGGTCAATATTGTACTGATTTGCAATATGACCTTCTTTACCTCAGTTTATACACAGTTTAGATCTGTCTTTTTCACTCCAACATTTTTGCGCCAGGACCAAACTCAAAAAATTTAAAACACTTTACCGGCTTAACAGCCTCCCTTATACGACAAATCACCCATCCGATCCTTAGATTGCCTCTTGCTAAGACTTGTACTGCCATTTTTTTTTTTTTTTTTTGTACTGCCACCTTTCTTGGCATGCTAACCACTGCCATTTGCGTCCCACGATAAGATGCTCTTAGCGTCTTCACAATAGTAGTATCTTTTGTCTCTTCCACATGCGATTCCAAAGCTTGTAGTATATCCAGCTCTCATTCCAGCTCTAATAATAGATCTCCTTTTGCGGTTTGACGTATATGCGTCACCTTTTTTTTCCAAACCTTTGAGCTGCGAGTCTACCTTTACCTTCTGTAGCAAATCAGCATACGAGACATTCTACTTATTTTTAATTGAGAGAGCATCAGGTCTCAGTTTCTTGTTTTGTCCTTTCCACATTTTTTACAAGAGATGCCCCAGCTTTCTCCGTTCTCCATCTAAGAGCTTCGGACTCCTTTTCCACCTCATTATATGATAGTTTTATCATGCGTATCATCTTCTTAATTTCGCCATGCACATTGTTGCGATCCTTCACGAAGTCCGCGAGATCACTAATGTGTTTTTTAGTTGTAATCAACTTGGAAACCTTCGTAACATGCTCACAAGCCAACTCTTTCTCTTTTAATGCAGGTATGTTGGGAAGCGATAAGAAAAGTTATGAATGCCTCAAATATTTGACTGCGTGTAGGTGATCTCTGTAGGCTCCCATTGCTCTTGAATGGGTTAGAAACTCCTGGAGTCTCATTCAGTGGTTTAACGCGAAATAGACTTGTATTATTTCTAGTTCCGTACATCGTATCCCTGCTTCGTAGAACTATCCTCCTGTTGTGTAAACATTTCGGTTATTTGTTTTCAGGGAAACGCTCCTTCTAGAAAACAGATGCTGACCAGGAAACCGGCCACTATGGAACGTCGCCTGGGTATAAATGTATACCTATTTTAAGAGCCCTTGTTGGTTCCTAGGGTTTGTATGACTTTTCAGCTTACACTCCACCTCCACCTGCGAAGTCGAACCGCTTGGTGAACAGACACTTCTTGCTAGTATTAGTCCACGAGTGCTAATTTCTTTTCCACCGACCCGACCAAAATGGTTGCGGGTTTCCCCACCTTGAGACGCGCTCGATGGGACATCCAGCAACTCTTAATTATTGATTTCATTCGTTTTAGTAGGAGTGAGATGTTATTTCGTTGGTTGAATTTCCTGGCTTACGAGTATGTATCATAATAACTAGAATCAAATATGTATCAAATCAATGATCCTGGTTAGTTAATTTGTTTAGCCCGTTTTTCAAGAATTTTCAAGTTTAAGAATGTCACTTGTTATCAAACTGAAACCAGGTGCCTTTCTTGCGGTTTGATATTTTCTTCGGCTATTCTTCCGCAGTGAACGTCTGAGTGATTTATAGAGCATCGGTCTTTTTATTCGTTTGGTGGTTTTCCACAATGAATAGTCAGTATAGATTATTTTATCGTTTAGAGTAAGCAATATGGTTGAGTGGTTAAAGCTCGATTCTTCAATGTCAACGTAGGTTACCGGTAGCTTCCTAGTTTGAGCGTAACTGATATTCTTCTCCGGTACACTTGACGGATCTTAGGTCAATGTTTAAAATAAGTGTGTGGGTGTGCCCTATGATTGCCTCTTTTTGCAATTAGGATTAGGGTAGCCCATATTTTCATTCTTCTGATATTTTCTTCTTTCTCGAAGGTTAGGATAGAAAGGGGTAGAGCGGTTGAATAAGTTTTCTTCAAAATTTCGGTAACTTCTTTTATTTTATAATTTTTAGAAAGAAATTCTTCCTTTATTTCTTGTAGATCACAGGATGAAAGGAGCCTTTTTATACAATAATTTTTGGTTTAGGTTGTTTATCCTGTTTTATCAAAACAGTACTTAGCCTTTAAATAATTTAAGATCTATCTACTTCTTATATAAAATACTAAACTTCAGTTTTTTTTTTTTTTTTCCAGGTAAGAGTTGAACTGAATACAATACATCTATTTACAACAACTGGTAAATATAAATTAAGAATTTGAGTATGACGCAAATATATACCAATTTAAAATAGGCCTAAAGATTTATCTCGTTTTAAGCGCGAGGGGTTACACAAATATGTATATAAACCGAAATAAATGAAAAACAAGTGTTCGGCTAAAGGAATCTGTTTGGCAAAAACAATAAAAATTATATGTGTGTCGCTTTTACTATACTTACATGTATACGACACAAATAAAATAATACATTTTCCTATTTTACGAGAAAAATCTAGAGAATGAATTGTTGCAATAAAAATGATTTAATACACGATTCGTACAAAAAAAAAAAAAAAACATAAAATAGAGAAAACATTTTCAAAGACGATATAACGAATAAAAAATGGAAGAAGCAATGAAGAATAAGAAAGTTTTTCTTTTATCTTAAATAAAATGTACGAAAGAAAATATATAAAATTTCACACTGTGCGGAGTACGGAAAAAAAACATCGCACCAAGAACGTTGAAGTGCTCAATTTCATATCGTAGTATGTGTGTGTGTATCCTTTTATTTTTAAAGGATTTTTCTTTATTTCCTTTAAATGATATAATTTATTATATTTAACCCGTTCGTCGCAAACACTCAGAACGTATGTACATATGTGTCCCCGGAACAAAGACTAAAACTATTTTGCGCGGGATTACGACATGCTTAATATACAAAAAATCGATTTTATTCACCCGATGTACTGTATGTGTTCTATAGTAAATGGGAAAATCATTTCCAATAAAATTAAGCTTGAGCTGTGTGTGTGTGTGTGTACATGGAATTATTTTTTGTACATCATATATTGGTTTAAAAATTAAATCGATATTTAATTTTTAGTTTTTTCCGACAAAAAATTGTTTTTAAAATGTTTTAGGTCCTTGACAATAATGGGGATAAAATTATACATTATATCCTTTTTTTGCTATTTCTTTTGGGGACACAAAAATTATTCTTGTAATGGCTTGGAATATTCAATTGGGTAAAACTATATATATACGGTATATTATCCTGAACACTATATGTATACACAAAAATTCTATCCGTGTACATTCAGGATATGGTGTATACGGCTGAAGAACAAATATATATATATATATATATATATATATATATATATATATATATATATATATATATATATATATATATATATATATATATATATATAGATTGGGGACGAATAAATATCACGTTCGAATTCATTTAAATATATAGGCTAAAAATCGATATGCCGGATCCTTTCCTCACATATATAAAACATATATATGTAGCTTCCTTTATTATATATGTATACACGTTACACACATATGATATAGGTCATGATGTAGCATATGGATTGTATACAAAATTGGTTTGTACACCAGATACCCCAGATACATATATATGAAAAAACGTATGTGTCTTTCGAGTTTTTGAATGGCACAAATTGTTAAATACACAAAAAAAATTGTCATGTCCGCTATATGTATAGCATACACGAATGGTGAAATGGACAAAAGGTCAGTATCGTAGCAAAAATTTAATAAAAATTTCAACAATAATTTTTTTTTTTTTATGTTAGTTTTGGCAATTCAAACAGATATTACATTTAATTGGGTATATTATAGTTTCCGGCTCAAACTATATGTATACATGAATGTTTTATTTATTTTTTTGTCAAAAAAAATTATAATTCTGATTTTTATGTTTGTTGTCATGTTTTTGGTATTTACCTAGCTATTCTCTATACTTACGGCGATATTAAATTACATTTGAAAAAAATTTGATCAAGTTCCGCAATCAGTTTGCGCATTAATCATATTTTAATTTATTTTGATTTGTACTACATATATACCAATAAAATTTAAATTTGTAGTCAAAATGTGTTACTCACATACACATTAAATAAATAATTTTTGTGAATGAAACTATACAATCTCGGATATACAACCTTCTTAGAACTGAAGTAAAACCTACCAAGGTAGTATGATCATTTCTTTAATTTACTGGTTATTACCGATTGCAGAACCTCTTAACGTGCTAAAATTTGAATGGAGTGCATTTACCAAAGCTTTCAATACATTGAAAAAAATGTATCTGCAACCCACCGATTCTATACAATACCCAATAACGTTAATTCAACCATTTTTATTGACTCCCGATGCCAGTGATAAAATGGTACGTGCTGTTTTATTTCAAATATCACGGATTGAAATTTGACACAGGAAAAATCAACCTGTTTTCAACTATAAATATTCGTTCAAATCAATCAGCCAATTCCGCAGATACTTCCCATCAATATAATTTAAAAAAAAAACGAAGTAATAAAAGAAGTATCGACAGTCGTAAAAATATTCTCAGAGCACTTTGTCTGCCAATACGGCTTGCCAGAAATTTAAATTTTTTGAGCTACAACTCAGAATCCATGGTTCACTCGAAAAAGCACATCTTTCAACTTGAAAGATCAAATCAAAACATATTTCATTTTTTATGGTATTCGAAACCGAATGATTCGGATAGAAGTACGTCATAGATGCTCGATTAAATATTTGTTTAAATAAAATTACATGAGTTTGATTTGAATTTGAGTACAATGAGTCAAATTACAACCTAAATTTTATGAACCTATGCACGAAAAACGTTTATCAATGTTCGAAGCCGAGTCGGCATTGTAAAATGCTAAATGACGACGATTTTTATGTGCTTCCACATATTGTTATTTGGAATTCAGAGTTCGCTAAAGATAAAAAAAAGATAAAAAAGGGCTTGACCGCCGGCTAATTCAAAATAAAATGTTTTCCTGATTCGTTTCCACGTTGTGATCGGAACTCAAGACGATTGGCAATTTCATGTTCATGTCGCTTGACAAATTATGTTTAAAACTTTTTTTCTGGAAGAATATCATCTTCGAATTGGCATGATGCCCGTTTTTAGCTTGAACGTTGAGAGTTTGACCAAATTTGCCATTAATAACTGTTCGCCACTTTCGCCTGTCACAAATTTGTATCTTCTCGGTCCATCGCTTCATTGGCCATTATTGGATCAGGGGAGAAAGAAAGGTATCAGGGGATTCAATCTGACTGAAATGCATATAAAAGTATGTAATTTGGAAAATAAATTAAAATATTATCGAATTTCCAAGTTTATTTAAATTTCAGAAATTACAAATTCATCAGCAAATTTCTTAATTTTTTTCGAAATTTTAGAAAATTTTCCTAAATTAATTTCTGAATTTTTAAATTTTTGAATTTCTGATTTTCAGAATTTCTAAATTTCTCGATCCAGAAATTCAGAAATTTCTGATATTCCTGTTATTCTGAATTGCTGAATTTATAATTTTTGTGTTTCTGTATTTCTGAAATTCTGATTTTCTGAATTTTTTAATTTCTGAAATTGTAAATTTTTGAATTTCTTGTTTCTGTATTTCCCAATTCCTAAATTTCTATATTTCTGAATTTCTGATTTCTGAATTTCTGAAATTCTGAATTTTTAATTTTCTGAATATAAAAGTTACAATTTAGTTTTGAATTTTTAAAATTAAAATTATAATTTTTTAGTTTCAATATCTTACATTTGATTTCCTCTCCTTCTCCCATGAGATTAACTTATTTTCTCGTATTTAATTTAAATTTTGAGTTTAGAACTTTTTGAATATAAAATATTGATTTTTTTTCTTTTAAATTTTGAATCATAGTTCCTAAATTTAATTTGGTTATCGCAAAGCCACCATTTAAGACACAACTGGAAACAGATGAGGTATCTGCAGTCTTGTCGCTCAAAGTCAGATTGTAAGCTTCGTAGATTGTAAGTTCGATTTAAATTGACGCCGATACTTCCCAATCCAAACGAAACTGCTTAACACCACATTTAACTTTCCCTAAAATTTTGGATTTTGAATATTGGAAAAATTTAGCTAGAATTCATAATATATCATCGATTACCTGCAGCCTAATTGTCAATCATAATGACGTGATGACGAATGATATATTTAATTTAAGCCCAAAGACCTTTCTCACCTATCCAATAATTATGCGTATAAGAACTTTGAGAAAAATTTAGTTTCTGAAAGAATTTTGAAAAACCATGTAAGATTCAAATGATCAGCTCAGAATATATTTTTTTAAATTTAGAAATATTTAAGTATTTTTGGGGAATATTATAAATGTCGGAAACTTTCTAAAAATTATTGGTGTCTTATAAAAATCTCCAAAATTTTGTTTATTAAAGTCAACGGCATGTAATTGACAGTTTTGTTTCTTGGAAACTATAATTCCAAACTATCAGATGGACAAATAACTAAAACATTCGCCGAGAGAAACTCTACAATTTCCGATTTATATATCAAATTCAGATTATGTCCTTACAGGTAAAATTAATGAATATTCATTCAACTATACACGATGAATAAAAATCGTGCGAAATAAAAGTTCATTTTTAAAATTGAAAACATAAAACATCAAAAGTGGCGTTACCAATATCGTCCAACCAGACCATTCAACATACATTTTTATCGTTCCAGTTTTGGATTCAGTTCAAAAAATTTGTTTAGACGATTTTACAGTGATATAAGTAAAATATTGTTATGTTCTGTTAATTGTTACAATACATTTTAATGTCCAAACGATAATTAATAACATTGTACATAATTAAAAAACAATCATGTTTAAAAAAAATCGTTCCACCGGAAAACGATTTTATCGTTGACGAATTTTTCGTTAACAAAAACCGATTTGAATCGTTCATTTTGGTGATGGAATCTTCATGAATAATAAAAGTTGAATGTAGTTTGAATCAATTTATTTTGGTTAAACATTCCAAAAAGCCAACATTTGAGCTGGTGTTGAAATAATACTACCTTCCATGTTATTCTTGTATGCTTCAATTGTAGCTGAAAAAATAACAGAGCCTCAGATGTGCTTCCTTAGAAACATCCCTAAAGAAAAGTGTTAGAAGTGTAATTGACAATACTGTTCCTTAGAGAGGAAAATTCCAAATAGACAGCAGGTAACACTCAGATGGATAAATAACTAAACATCTCGCCGAAACAAATAACTAAACATCTTACAATTTCCAACTTAGATATCAAATTAAGATTATGTATTTACAGGTAAAATTCATGAATATTCATTCAATTACGCACGAGGAATAAACATGGTACGAAATTTCTCTTTGATTTGGTTTGAAAACGTTTTTTTATAAATTGAAGATATAAAAAAAAATAGCTGTAAATTTTCGTGAAAAAAAATTAGTACGTTTTTTTTTTAAATTTTATAATGTGACATTTCTTCTAGACGTTTTTACGTATAAGTATAATGTTGTTGTATTTTGTTAAATTAAGATTATTGCAAAATAATGTCGAAGCTTTGAAAATTTTAATGTTCGAACGGTAATTAGTATTACAAAAGAATCGTTCATTTTGGTGATCGAACCTTCATAAAAAGTAATATACCTAGCAATTGATCTGGCGTTGAAACAATGATACCTTCCATATTATTATTGCATGCTTCAAATGTAGCTAGTTTATCAGCATACATCATTGACTTCACAAAATACAATAGAATGAAATCACAGAGCCTTAGAGGTGCTACATCGCTGAAGAAAAGTGAACGACGTGTAATTGACAATATCCTTCCTCTTCAATTTGATTTGAAAACGGATCTTTATTTTAAATTGATCAACAATAAACTCGGCACATTAACATGAAAAAAAATTAGGGCTTTTATATCATAATAACCAATATCGCCCAACCAGACCATTTAGCCTATATGCAGTTTAAAAATATGTTTAGTTTCATCGTTTCGTACCATCGTTTCATCGTTTCGTAAATCATAGAGCCTCAGATATGCTAGATCAATAAAGAAAAGTGAACAATGTGTAATTGACAATACTGTTCCTTGGAGAGAAAATGCCTTTTATTAATTTTTGTCTGATAAAAATGAAATTTTTATAAAGAAAACTTTTATTCCACCGAAAAACGATTTCATCCTAAAATATTACGATTTTTTTTTCGTAGTTCACATACTTCAAAAATAAAAGTTTATTTTCATGTTATCAATGCGCCCCACGATAAATAATAAAAAAATATTCTACTAAAATCATTTTTGATTTTATCGTCTCAAAAAGCCGTTCGTCACAAAAGTTCGTTTTGTTTGAACGTTAAAAAATATATCAGTTTGGAAAACCCTTAAAACATACACAGTAGATGTGTTCGCAAGGGTTGTTAATATAGGTGGGCCCTTGTTGTTATTTTAAATTGATCCACGAAAAAACTTAAACAAAAAAGGCCCTAATTTTTATCTTCATTTATTTTTAATTAAATCTTATATGTCCAAATGTGGTATAATTCTTATTGAGAATCAACATTCTGAGAAATTATTTATATGTTCATGTTGTTTCCACGTCAAAGAAGCCCCTGTGGTCGGGGGCACTCACATGTCTCGTAAATCTGAATTGCACGAACATGTTTTCCAAGAATACCACCACAGTATCCTTTGCTTTTGCGACTAAAAGGTTGGATCGCTGGGCAGAGTACCTGCATCCGCAAAACAAATTATCTATTTATAAAGTAAACAAAAAGAAATTCGGATACCGCGAAAAAACACTGGATCTCCGCTTAAGTACCCGGACACGAGATTTAGGATCGGCACGTGGAACGCGCAGCTACTTAGAAAACCAAAAGCGTTGGAGGGCCTAATCACATGCATGAAGGAGTATCGGCTGGAACTCGTTGCTCTTCAAGAAACTCGCTGGCCTAAAAGTGGAGACCATGTGTCCCAGGGCTATACGTTGCTCTAAAGTGCAGATGACCTCGGAAATCTTGGAGCTGGATTTCTTTATGGGAAGTAGGTAAAGAAGTTTTGGATTTCCAAGCAGTCAAAAACAGATTGTGTAAGCTTCGAAGCTCGCTTGCGCATGAAATTAGCCAACCTGTCGATAATTTGTGTACACGCGCCCACAAAAGTCAGCCAGCCCCAAGATAAAGACTCATTTTATAATGATTTGGACGATCTGATGAGATCTATACCCGAACACGATGTTAGAATGGTAATTGGGGACTTTAATGCTAGAGCTGGCAGAAATCAGGCCGACTTGTGTGAGAACTTATGAGAAAATTATGTATATCAAGATGTTGTCAGTGACCACAATGTGGAAGGTAATTGCCTGTCTGACAACGTGAACTCTGTCTGGGAGGTACCGAAAACTTTGGTTATCAGTGCTGCTTAACAGACTTTAGGTATAGTCAAAGATAGACCCAAGAATGAATGGTTTGATGACAAGTATCGTCTCGAGCAACAAGTATCAAGTCGAGCAACAAAATATAGCCCATAGTGCAATGCAATAACATCTGACAATCGCGAGGTAAAACCAACTTGCTCTTGGTAGGAGGGCAGTTATCGGGTTTGTAGACGGAAGAAGCGAGAATGTTGGAATTACTGGATTGCACCAAACTTTCAGTCCTGTGTCAACTGCCATTCGGAACCGAGATGGAAACCTCTGTGTCAACATCGATGCCGCACTCAATGCATGGTGTGGACACTTTACTTACCCGCTTGTTGTGCATCATGAGTTACAGACTGTTTTAAAGCCACCGCCTCTGCGGATATTTGCACTCAGGATCCATCCCATGCGGAATTCACTAGGGCCATGCAGATATTGAAACGAAACTGATCCCCTGGGGTGGACTGCATTAATTCGGAGCTCTTGATATTCGAAGGGAATAGTTTGTGGAACTGTCTTTTCGACCTTATTCGATTAGTATGGCGAACCGAAGTTATGAATGGAAAGTGGCCGCGATATGCCTCATCTTCAAGAAGATTACTCAGTAAGGGGCCAGTAATGGTCTTTAAAAACTGATTATTATTTATAGTCTCAACTTACAATTTTATAGATCAAGTTCAGTAGCCTAAGATTTTACAACTAGAGATGGTTTAAATATTAGCAAGAAAAATGTAATCGATTGGTATTTGTTTTTTGGACATATGGAACACACTGACCATATCAAATATTTATTCCAATCATACAGTGCAATAAACATTTATAGATAAACACTTAACATCCTGTAAATATCTACAATATTATATATTTATGGGTACATATATAGAACCTACCCCTCGTCACAAAGAAAAGTCTCTTGTCTACCGTCATTAAATAAATACAATAACAGGACTATCAACCTCATACTTTTTTGTGCTACATGCTACACTTAACTTCCATTTAATGTTTTTTTTATGTTCTATTCAATTCGTTTCGTTTTCTGTGCTACTACACATCATATACACAATAACTGACCTAAAATTACATTTCGATTATCTATGTCTTACCGTACCCAAAAAAACTTTATACAATTTTAAAGCCATATATAGTCGTATTGTATACAATGTATTATATACACAAAAAGAATTATATAGATTTTCTCGTGTATGTATGTATGTCTGTATCTGTACAAAAAAAAAGAAAATCTATTTTCTTTTAATTTACTTTTTGGATTTTCTGAATCACCAGCACCACACTTAAAAATTGAAAGAACGAAAAAAAAAACGATTGCAACAATAATCACAACAACACCAAGTGTATCTAGCAGCAAGTCGAGAAAAACTTAAGAAAATGAAAATCCAAAACGTGATATGTGGAATTTTTTTAACTCGATATTTTTGCGTCTGTGTCTTTTTCGGTGGATGTGGCGGCGCGGTGGTATATTATATAGGATAGAGTCTTGGTTTTGAATTTTCGCTGTATACTTGTCTTTGGCACAGGTTCGCTACTGACGTATGTACATAAATAAGTCGAATGAGAAATAGATATAATGGGTAACGGGAAGTAACAAAAAAATAAAACTTAATTCTATGACGCCAAAGGATGGCATTGATACTCATTTAAAAATAATATTTTTCCTTTAGAAAAGAAAATGTATTTTGTGTGTGTGTGTGTGTATATATATATATATTTTTCCGGCACTTTTTTATTTTTTGTGTGTTTCTAATTTGGGAGCATACACGTAAAATACATTCAAAAAAAAAAACTCTCTCAAGTAGATATATAAATGGGCGATAAATAAGAAGTTGGGCACTTTAGTATGCTATACAATATGTGCACACACAGCGCAGTAATTCAATTTTTTGTATGCTGTGAAGATATTTTGTGATGGAAAAACAACAAAGATTCTGCAACAACGTTTTTTCATTTTATTTTTGTATACAGTATTCAATTTTCTTTATGGAACACTATATAAGGCGGTACGTGATTAACGCTACTGATGCTTACTTTACTATCTCAATGGCTTTTATATAAAACCATTTTTTTCTAATTTATATTTATTATTGTGATTAGAAATAAAATAGACTGCAAACATGAAAATCATTCACCCGAAAACAGTGAAGATATCTTAAAGTACGTGTGTGAAATTTGTCCTAAATCTATCCTAAAGGCAACAACAACAAGTTATTATGCACGTGTGTGTTAGTTTAAATGTAAAATAAATGTTTCGTTATAACGAATATATTTTTATTGCGAACTTTTAAATTAAGAGAAATTAGTTGTTTTACTAACCGGTTTCACTTTTAAATTAAGTTTAATGTTAATTAGAGATCTACTGATATCTAAGCACAATAAGTAGCATTCTTCGAAAATTGGTAAACAAATAAGGTATTGAATAATCGCCGATAGTATTTGAATTTAAAAATATTCGATTAAAGCACAGTTAAAAAAAATAGGAAGTTTTGTTGAGACTTATAGACTTTTCGTCCCCACTCCATATGACTTTAGAAATCCTAGAAGGACAAACTGGAGCAAATATAAAGAAACGCTTAAAGAACTTATAACACCGGGGGCCCCTGAGCCGCCAGCGACAGTGGAGCAGCTGAATCCCATAGTGGACACAATCACTAGTGCCTGCAACCGGTCCTTCAACGCTGCTTGCCCAATAGTTAAGCCCCGGGGCAAGCAAAAACCAGCATGGTGGTCCAAGGAGCTGGGGACCTACCGAAAGGCATGTAGGATAGCCTTTAATAGAGCCAAAAGACAATATTGAGACTCCTATAAGGAGGACCTTAAAGTATACAAAAAAGAATTGAGGAAGGCACAAAAGAGGTCATGGAGACTCTTCTGTGATAAAAGGGAAGAAGTTACCGAAACCTCTTGTCTTAGGAAGATACTGTCTACTAATCCTACCAGTCTCAGTTATCTAATTAAACCAAATGTATCTTGGACTGCTTCTAGTGAGGAATCTTTGAAACTTCTCACCGAAAGCCAATTTCCAGGAAGCTTCGACGACCCAACAGAGACTAGCACTCATCGAGAAGCACACTCACCTTATAAATCGGCTGATCCTGACCGAATTATACCAGCAGAGTTTCAAAACAACTCGTTGAATATTCTCCCCTGGCTGGAAGTAATCTTTAAAGGGTGTTTAAAATTGTTCTATATTCCGCGGAGGTGGGCAGAGGTCAGAGTGATCTTCATTCCGAAAGCGGGTAAATGCTCACATGGCTACCTATGGATGGATATCTATATACGTTCAAAAATAAAGCCTAGTGACTTGGCCTAGTTTCAGCATGCTTGTATGGTGGCGTTCTTTGTTATTGAGGGCGCCTTTAACAATGTAAAGACGGAAGCAATTCTGGATGGATTGTCGTTCCTTGTGGTGGCTTAATCTGTAAGTGGGTTAATCAATCACATGCTAGAGTGCAGGATGGTTAACTCGGAGCTGGGGGAATCCACCATTAGGAGGCGGGTGTCTCAGGGAACCCCGCAGGGAGGTGTCCTGTCCCCTGTTCTCTGGAACATAACAATCAATGGGTTGCTGTTAGAGCTGGAGAGAGAGGGTATCGGAGTGATTGCTTATGCAGATGACGTAGCGATAGCTGTCTCTGGTAAATATTTAAGCACGGTGAAGGAAGTAATCCAAAATACCCTCCTAATCATTATGAGGTGGGCCATCAGATGTAGGATTGCAAGCAGCTCGTCCAAAGCTAAACTGGTACTCTTTGCTAGGAAATATAAAATCCCAGTAGTAGATCCACCTTTCTTAAGTGGCAGGAGACTAGATTTTACTGACAAGGCAGGATTTCTGGGCGTAATCTTGGACAGTAAGCTTAGTTGGAAGCCCAACATTTTGGAAAGAGTAAACAAGGCTAATATAGTCATGTACTCGTGCAGAAACGCACGGTTATTCAGTGCCGTAGTAAGACCTGTACTTATGTATGGGGTGATCGTGTGGTGGCCAGCTCTAGATAAAGTAAGCTACAGGAAGGGAATCGAGAAGTTGCAAAGAACGGCTTGCTTAAAAGCGAGGCGCTGAGGACACCACCAACAAGTGCTTTGGAGGTTATGTTACATCTTCTCCCCGTCGATATTTATGGTAAGCAGATGGCAGCGATTACGGCCACCCGACTATCAGCCATATTTCAGTGGAAATGTCTTCAGACAGGATACTCGACCATCTCTAAGAAAGGAACTGGCGAATCTAGACTACGTTACACCAACTTTATATGCTTCGAGAAGGGGTTCCGATCTTCCTGCCCCTCAAGGGAATCTTGGAGGAGCGGGTCGGTTGAGGAAACAAACGCATTGCAGTTCTTTATGGATGGCTCCAAGCTACACGGTAAAGTAGGAGCTGGAGTCTTCTGTGATAAATTGGAAGTAGATATATCAGTTCGTCTCCCTGATCACTGCAGCGTGTACCAGGCAGAGGTGATAGCGATTGTGGAGGTCCTGAATTGGTTGAGACATAATGTGGTATCCTCGACTGATATATATTCTCTGACGTCTAGGGTGGCTTTTTGTGGCTACTTGTCTCTGAATGAGATGAGTGAGCATTTCAACATTCAGATAGTCTGGGTCCTCGGCCACTCGGCCGTCATGGGGAGCTGCAGGGCGTGCGAACTGTGCAAAATTAGGAGAGGCCTATTAAGGCACTCAAGACTGTGCTTAAAAAGGAGGCAGTATTTTCAGCGAATGAAAGGTGGACGAACACTCTCTCATGTAGTGTAGCAAGACAAGTCTGGACTTGAAACGCTCAAAGACAATGATCTTCCTACGTAGACGTAAACTAAAAACGATCGGTGGGATACTCACGGGACACCGCCTACTTAGAGAACATGCGAGGAGGCTAGGTCTAGAAGCAAATGACTTTAGCAAAAGCTGTATGGACGAGGAGGAGGAAGAGACGGTAGTCCACCTCCTATGCTCATGCCCGGCTTTGGCACACAAAAGACATAAATATATGGATAAATTCTTAATGGACTCGAAAACTGTTAGGTGCGAGATATATCACGTTACATAAGTAGCTCAAACTGGTTCTCATAAGGGTAATAGGGAAGTAAGATCCTGTGGTATCACAACGGACCGTTACCGGTCTAAGTGTGCTGTAGGAGCCACTCAACCTAACCTAACCTAACCTAGAAACACCCGAAAAAAATCGGACACTTCGACATATGTATTTCAGTTTTGGTACCATGAACCAAAAATGTTCTGTCCTAAATACCTGACAACGTATATTTCGGAAAATCTGAGTGAATTTCGGTTAGACTAAATGTCCTGTCTTAAATACCTATCCTACTTAACTTTGCTCGAGCTTCCATTACTCCCAAAGCTGTCGATATCACTTGGTGTGATGGTTTGCCATCTTGAATGTTTAAACTTTTCTTTATGAAGCATACTTTGTTGATCTCTGAGAATTTGTCAACTAGTTGTCCAAATTAGTTTACGGTTGCAGAACTTGTAATTGTCATAACATGACTTTAATTTGATGTGGCCATTCTTGGATATTGATCTGAAACCATTTTGGACCCGTCCACCTTAAACTGTTATTCCTCAATTCCTGTTGAGTGTTGGATGAATTCCTCTAGACGTACAATCAGCAGGATTTTTCAACTTATATGTAGCCATTGTGCAGAATGACGTCTCTATGTTTCGTACATATAATATTTAATTTACTTGGCTCATAAGATTGGTCAGTATTAATGCGCTACACAACTCAGGACAAAATAGTTTTGATTGACGCTACTTTTGTTTTGGATGACACAAGTGTCACATTGATGTCTCCATTTTTATTGATGCAAGACCGAGAGGAAATCGTTGAAGTCCTGCAATTTTTCTCTACAGTTGGAGGTAGTGTTTGATCCCACGAAGGGCCTGCTACCTAAAGATCTTGCATCATAAGTTTAGCTATATTATGGTAACTGGTGCTAATCATCCTAGAGTGTCGAAAATTGTGTCGATTTTCTTAATGTAAACCCAGTTTGATTGGTGTTCTGATGTCAGAATTCGGCAACGAAATATGAAATGCGAAGTTGTCTATGAGCGGATTCCAATGCAGACCGTGTGTTTTGATTGTGTTATCAAGTTAAAATTCCAATATTCCATTGATCAATGCTCGAAGCTGCTTCTATATGCTGTTAAATCTTCGTCTAGTAACCGTTTCCAGATATAAGCTGGTCAACATGGAAATCATTGAGAGTGATATCTGCTGCGATTAGATATTTGCGATTGTGGTCTGAAAGCTAAAAAATTGAAGATTAACAGGAATTCTTACTTTATAACTTCCATCAGTAGGCGTTTCTTCTTTTGTGATACTCCGTGGTGTTTGTATTTCTTCGGCTGCTAAATATTTTTAACTGATTATCAATCTCATTAGTAGTTGTGACCGTGATTTGAAATACTATCACGTTGATATTGGCAGAAGTTCTTCCAATATGGATCCATCCTAACTTCGGTTGTTGTGCAATAGGCTCATTATAGATGCACCTTTTATTAGATTCGGCATTATTACTTGTGTGAACCGGGTTCCATGTAAGCTTAAGCTGGTTTACCAATTCTTTAGTCAAAAATGTGGCCTAGGAGCCTGGATCAATAAAAAGACAAACTAAGCTTTCTACATCATTGTTTTGTGTCCATGGCGGTTGCTATTAAGACCCTACTTTCTCCAGATCTAGTGGCTCTTTGATAAATTGTCTTTGCTTTCTAGTTTCCTTTTTGATTGTCGTTTATTAAAGTATGATGTGATCCGTTCATGTTAAACATATTTGACGACAGTATCTCCCGTGATATTTCTGTAGGCAGGTTCTACATAAAGACTGCTCTTTTCATAAATTTTGAATTTCACGCGCGTGATGCCAAGTCGGCTCGATTTTGTCTATAGATGGCATATGCGACCAATATTTTCTAGATATGTGTTCCAAAATTTCTGCACGTGCAATTGTCTATAAAAAACGTCCATCTCCTTCGACGATCAGCCAGCCATGCTAGAACAATTGATGGATCGGTATATTCATGTAATAAGGTATATTGGATGATGTACTTTACTAGACGACATAATCGTAAAGCTACGCTTAATTGCTTTCATGTCATTCTTAATTTTGTGCCATTTTTGACAAAAGTTTAAAGGTAATACGTCATGCCATAACCCTTGAAGCCAGAGACTTTGAAATAATTTTTAAATAGAGATGTTAAGTAAAAAAAAGCCATCCTAATGGATCAAATATTCTTAAAGCTTGTGATAATAGTTTTCGCTTTGTGATCTTTTCAGTACTTGAAAAATTGGCATGAAAAGAATATTTCACTGTCAGTGGAATATTCTTTAAGAAGTCTTGACTATTGAATATCCATTTCTTGATTTTAATTCCACCTTCGACCAACAAATCGGGCATGATTTAATAAATTTTGAGCTCTTGCTGAGTACTTTCGCAGCCCGTAAGTATATCGTCTACGTAAAAATCTTCCTTTAGAATAGAGGTTGCTTATGGATAAATTGATTTATAGTCCATGGCTAGCTGGTGTAGGCTTCTCACTGTCTGAAAAGCTTCACTTGGAGTCATGTAAGTAAGAGTGTTTTAGCCGAAAATCTTGTATTTGCTCAGCGAGATTATTTCTCCAGACAATTCTGGATGTTTGTCAGCAGATAGTGCTTTTGCGTGATTGCTGTATCGAAGAAGTGTTTTCCAATTAATCTTTCTAGATTGTTGGTCCGACAAGCAGTAGTTGATAGTTTAAGAAAACCCAAGACATGTTTTTGCAGGATCCGTCAAATACGACTCGGTGTTTAGTTGTAGATCTAAATTTATTCAAGACGGCGTAATGCGGTAGGTAAAAATGATTTCTAAGTGACACATATGGTTCAATAAATTGTACTGTGCGGAATCGTTTCTCCATTGCCAGCTGCCTTTTTAGCGCTATTTAGTAGGTAATGCTAGTGTGGAATCCTAACAAAGATGCTCTTTGTGTAGTTTGGTTTAAATTGTCTGTCAGCATCCCACCGAATATTGAACGATGAGCATATAGGCGGTCTTCAATTTTAATTTGTTGGCATAAGATGACTTGGAGGTTGAGACAAAAGACAAAATTTATTGTCCTGAACCGTCATCGCTCTGGTAAAAACTCCGCTTAAAACTGAAACTTTGGGGAAAAACACCATTTTGCAGGATCATACGTATTTGATTTTACTGTTGAACATGATTTAACAATCGGTTAAGGAACACAATAATTGGTCAATTGTAGAAGCATCGAAGTCATTTGTTTCCGAATTTAATATTTTCTCAAGAATGTAAATCAACCAATCCTGCCTTGTCAATCCTCTTAGTGTTTCTGATTTCTTTTTATTGAATCGTTTCCGTAATTTTTAATTTTATTTTCTAAATTTTCAGTAGCTCTGTTCAATAAAACTCTCTGTAGTTAGATCTATTCAAGATTTATAATTATCAAAGTTGCTAAATTTTTCTGATCTTCTAGATCAAATTTGTTAGAATTGCAGTAATCAATGAATTGGAGTTGCTTAAATTTTAATCAGAGTATTTTGCAAAATGCACATAACTTTAGTTGCTAAGTATGTCAATATAATTTGCTCAAAATTAAGGATTCGAGTACACAACTTCAAAATACTCTATATTTGTTGCGATGTATTTCAATTTACATATCTTACAACAAATCTTCAAGGAGGAAAAGAAAAAATTGATTATATTTTACAAGTACCAACAACAAAGCACTTGAAAAATCATCAAATTCATATGCAAATTTATTAAAATAAAAAAATGACAATAAGTAAACTTTAACCAACTCTACAAATATTTTTTGTCATTAAACTTTTTATTCACAAAAATTAACAAAAAAAAAAAAAAATGCTTTCAAAAATTATATTCCCATTCACAATACAAAAACATTAATGTCAAAACTTAAAAACTAACAAATTTCCTTGGAACAAAATTTAAAAAAAAAAAAGAAATCATTTTCTTTTTATATAACAATATAAAGTTCATAATTTAACAAACAAAAAGCTTGATGAAGAATTTTGGGTTTTTTTTCGTAAAAAGGAGAAAAGCTTTACACTCAAACGACCGAAAACAATAATTTCTATTTAAAAAAATTTTAAAACGAAAAAAAAGTTCATCATTTTACAATCTACTAAAATCGACCAAAAAAAATAAAAAGTTCAAGGAAACAAAAAAGCTTTGGAAAAACATGAAAATCAATATTTAAAATTTCCATTTATTATCTTCAAAAACAATGAAAATAAAAAGCATTTTTTGATTTTATAATAAATTGTTGTGCCCAACACACCACCGACCCCTTCTACTACCATATACATACATATAAACCATTCGTTCTGCTCAGCCCGGACGATGACGACGTTCTCGATTTAAAATAATAATAAAGTTTTGTTTTGTAATTATTTTTAATGTTAATTAAAATTAATTTTTTTTTTTTGTGTACTAAATGAAAAGTGAAAATAAGAAAGTTAATTTCCGTTTTTGTCGTGTACTCCAGTATATAAACATAATAAATAATGTATAACCCTATGACAAACAAATTATTTAAAAAAATTTAAAGCGTTAAGATGATGTTTGCATCACCCGCAGAAAACCAAACCACATACACAATTATTGTGCTATACAATTACTCTAATTCCGCCAAACTCCTTGACATCAATAAAGCAATTAAAAAACATAAGATATAATACAAATAAAATCTCATTAAATATATTTTAGATGTATATATGTGTGTGTTACAACTAATTAAGTGATCTTACACAGCAACAAACATAAATATATAACGACATTTTTGAAATCATATATATGTATAGAGACATAATGTATGTACATATTATATTCAAAAGCCATATGTATATAAATATACTATACTCAAGTAACAATTAACACACAACTCTTCATTTAATAAGCAGTAGCGCACAAAAGAAGCAAAGCGGGATAATATAGAACGAGAAAGAAAATGTAGCATAAAACGAAGAAATAATAAAAATCACCCAAACCTCCACCTTAACTTAGTAGAATCACATATAGTAAAATCTAAAGAAAAGTTATATAATTTTTCATTGACTTGGAAGCAGTAGCAGAGCAGCGCTACACACACACACACAACCCAAAAATATTAAAAGAAACACAACAACACACAAAAGACAAAGTAAACAATTGTTTTTTTTTTCTTTCTTTCATTTCATCTTAAATTCAACATAATTTAAGTTATGTTAATTTCATTAAAACAACATAAAAAATGTTAATGTTTTTGTCACATAATCACGCATTTTTATGTTACATCTTAAGATCTTTGTCGTATATACATACTACATACATAATATATACGTATTTGCTATATACTTCCAAGACAATAGAATGAATTTTGATAAAATGAAAAAAACGTTAATTTCGTTATATTGTTTCGAAGCTTTTCAAGCTTTTTATGTGTCGCTTTTGTTTTTGTTTTTTAACAAAATTCGTTTTGTCGTTTGATGTTTAGAGGATTTAACCCTTTCGTGTAAGTAGTATACACCTATGTGGGATGGAGTTGGAAGGAATTATTATGTCTTAGTTGTATTTTATAAGATTAATGATACTCTTGGTGGTTTTTGATATGAATAACTGAAAAGATGCCTCAAATTAATTTTTTGCCTGCATAATTATTTTACTTAACTTCTTCTCAAGCTTCCAATATATATAAAGTCAGGTTTTGCGATCTTTAACACATATTGCAATGGGGTCCTCCCGAATTCAAAGTAAAATAGAAATTGACGTTAAATGTGCACTAAATATTTAAGCTGTACAGTATTTGATTTAAGCTAAATATCTAAAACTGAGCAGTTTTATTAAAATATTTGGCTAATTGCTTTAAATATGCGAAATAGCCTTTTCTAAGACTCTAGATTTTGCAAAATATTTTGAATTAATTTCAAAACGAATAGTACATATTGTTCAGTTGCTCAATATGCTAACTAATTTTGCTCAAATCTAACTATATGAAATGTAATACGTAAATGTGTAAATGTATGTAACTACCACACTGAACAAATATAGTCTTATTCAAATTTGATTCGCACATCTATACAATCTAAATTGATTTAAACTAGTTAGTTTGAATACATTATCTGACACATTTCCAAGATTATAATTAGTGTGGCATATACTTAGGCAAAATTATTTGAATAAGCTCAAAACAAATTATTTTAAGTTGCTCAATATTAAATTTATAACCGAAATAAGTATATTTGTTGGACAATTTTCCTGCAGAATAGATTAGTTAAGTATTTACTAGAAAGTTATATTCACAAATTTCTTATTCAATTTTCATGTTAATTATTCTTAAAGTTGCTCAATACGATAATTTGTCGTGGACAAGTAAAATCTTATTTTTAATGATATAACATATAATTCATAAATCATTTCTCAAAAAGTAGCTCAATTTTTCTAAAATCTAATAGTGTAGAGATTAACATGAAGTTGCTCAATATTTAGTAACGGAGCAGGAATTTTGACAGTTTTCGTTGTAACTTATTTTTATTAAGATTAAATTTCAATCTTAATTAACGGTAGTAGGCCTTGCCGCCCTCGTTGGTACAGTCAGTAGCGTCCTTGCTTTGTTATGCGAGGGTCTCGGGTTCGATTCCCGGTGGTGACCAAAAATCACGGTTGGGTGTTTTTAATGATAAAATTAGTGGTATTGAGTGCTGGTAATCCGCCCAACATGAATTTTAATTTTAGACATTAGTAGCACAATGTGAAATGTATAGCTCAATATATTTTTAAATTTAATTACTAAGTTCTATAGTAAAAATATGTCAATTTGTAGGATTCTTATGTTACGCGGCTAGAATAGAACAATTAAACATACTCTAGTAGAAAATTATATTTCCACATTATATTGCTCAGTTGCTCAATTTGTAGTGAACCACTTGAATGTTATTTTTATGAAAGAAAATATAGTTCATAAAGCATATTGTTGCATAAAGTTATTCTGAAAAAGAAGCTCAATTTTTAAAAAATGGTGTCAAATTTATATGAAGTTGCTAAATACTTAATAATGAGACTGAAATTTGTGTAGTAATTTATTTTTATTAATATATCAATCTAAATTAAAGGAAACCGCTAATTTTTTTCTTTTATATAGAAATCAAAATTTACACTAGTTTTGTGATAGTCATTTGTCCCTTAGCAATTATCATGGCCTTTGAAGTTATTATGGCCGCGTGACAATAAATTATTAAATTAATAGCTTAGTTTCAAATTTAATTAATGAAATTTATGTAGCTTGTTTTTTATAAGGAACTTATGTGTAGCATATTTTAATTAAGTAGTTGCTTCATATGCTAATTTGTGATGCACCAGTTGAAGCGTATTTTTACTGATATAACATAGTTCATAAATCATATTGTTTAATTTATTCTGGGAGAAGTAGCTCAATTTTCTTTGATTTTAATAGTGTAGAGATTAACATGAAGTTGCTCAGTATTGTAATAAGCTAAAATGTGTCCTGTTTCCGTTGTAATTGAATTTTAATAGGGTTAAATTTCAATCTGGTTTAACGATAGTGTCTCAATGTGTAATGTATTGCTCCAAATGTATTTTAAATTGAAATAGACGAAAATGTAACTTTACAGAAAATTACTTTTTAATTTATCTCAAAATACATATGGGCAAAATTCTTTGATTAATTTCAAATCAAATTATTTTGAGTTTCTAAATATTACTAAATATTTTCATATGGTATTGATCAGTTGCTCAATATGCTGATTTGTGATGAACCAGTTGAATATTATTTTTACTGAGACCATATAGTTCATAAAGCATATTGCTCAAGTTATTTCTGAAAAAATAACTCAATTTTACTTAAATCTAATAATTTACATAAACTTGCTCAATATATAAAAAATGGAGCTACAATTTATGCTATATTCGTTGTAATTTATTTTTATTATTTGTCACCTGACAATTATCATGGCCTTTGAGTTTATTAAAACCGTGTGACAGTACGGTTTCTCAGTTTCAAATATTTAACAGATCTACGTAGCTTTGATTTTTATAAGGAACTTGAGTGTAGGTAGCATACTTATACAAAATAAAATATTTTAAGTTGCTCAATATGATTATTTGTGATGCAATAATTGAAGGGTATTTTTACTGAGATAACAGTACATTAATCATATTGCTTAAATTATTTCTGGAGCAGTAGCTCAATTTTACTTAAATGTAATAGTGTAAAGATCAACATGAAGTTGCTAAATACGTAGTAATGAAGCTGAGGTTTCAACTGTTTTTGTTCTATTTTATTTTTATTAAGATCAATCTTAACTAATGTTAGTGGCTGAATGTGAAATTTATAGCTCAAAATATATTTTCAATTTAAATAGATAAGAAAATTACTTTGTAATAAGTCTCAAAGACATATAAGCAAATTTGTTTAGTTAATTTCAAATCAAATCATTTTGAGTTGCTCAATACCACTAGTTTTTATAGTTGAAGTAAGTATATTTGTAGGATGGTTTTGTTGTGCGGCTAGAATAGAACAATTAAGCATGTTCTAACAGAACATATTAAGCATATGCTGATTTGTGGTGAACCACGTGAATACCATTTTTACCGAGATCTCGTAATAAAGTAAAAGTAATAAAGCATACTGCTAAACTTATTTCTCAAAAAGTAGCTCAATTTTACTAAAATCTAATAGTGTGAGATTTACTTGAAATTTTCGTTGTAATATATTTTTATTATAATATAATCTAAATTAATGGTAATCGCTCACCTTTTTTTTTTAAATAAATTAAGATTTACACTAATTTTGTGACAGTTATAGAAAACTTGAAAATGGTTTTTACTTTTTTATGACCGTTTAACAATAAATCATTAAAGTAATATCTCAGTTTCAAATTTTTAAAGGGAGCTAAGTAGCTTTGCTTTTTATAAGGAGCTTGAGAGTAAGTAGCATACTTTAATTAAGTAATTGCTCAATATGTTAAATTGTGATGAACCGGTTGAAGCGTATTTTTACTAAGATAATATAGTACACAAATCATATGGTGTAAACTAGTCTGGCAGATGTAGCTCAATTTTACTTGACTGTAAAAGTGTAAGCTTAACATGAAGTTGCTCAATATTGTAATAATAAAGCGGAAATGTGTTGTTTTCGTTGTAATTTACTTTTATTAATATTAAATTTCAACCTAATTTAACATTAGTGGCTCAATGTGATATGTATAGCTTGAAATTATTTAAATTATTTTGAGTAGCTCAAATTTGTGCGAACTAGTTGAATATTACTTTTATTGAGATAATATAGTACATAAAGCATACTGCTAGAGTAGCTCAATTTGACTAATAATGTAATAGAATAAGATTAACATGTAGTTGCTCAATATATAATACGATAGCTAAAATTTGCGCTATTTTCGCAGTAATTTTTTTTCTAGATTTACACTAATTTTGTGACAGTTATTTGTCACTGGGCAATTATCATGCTCTTTAAATTTATTATGGCCGTTTGACTATTAATTATTAAAGTAATAGGTAAGTTTAAAAATTTTTGAAGATTTGTAGTTTACTTTAATTAAAAATTAGATTTTTTAAATTAACGTATGATGCTCAATATGCAATGTGTTGCTCAATTTATTCAAACTAAAGTTAATATTTAGCCTGATCATGTAAGTGCACTATACATAAATATTATTTTCGATTGACATTTAAATCGTATACTTGTCTATACCAAATATATATTAATTGCTTCGACACTAAAAGTGGTTGAACTAAATTCAACCAAATTAGGTACGTTCATTGCATATAAACTTGTACGAGTATAATTAATACAATTATGCGCGCAGCTCAAAGTCGGACTAATTATTTTCAAATTTCAAACAACCTTTGGAATTCAATGCGTGTACATATTTTTATAAATTTTTCCAGCAAGCTGTCGGAAGATATATTTCCTATCCATATAATGAACATTTTTTGACGAATCAAACTTTCCATAAAAAAAAATGTGAAACCAAACGTCTTTTTTCTTTTTTTCTTGTTTTTTTTTCAGTACCATCTAAGGAATTTTCACACAATCATGTATGTGGCCTATAATAAATTTTAATACAACTATTCATGTCGACAAATGTCACTCTCATATATACGTATATATTTATGATTATTCGCGTGTGAGTATTAAAAATAAATTTGTTTTGTCTTAAAGATTTCCGGATGGAAACTGCCATTTAACGACGGCAGGATGGGAAATAAAAAATCTACATCTAATTACCACTAAGTAGTATTGTTTTACAGTTTCCGGGCATTTTTACATATTTTATTTTTATGAATAAATTAACAATAATTATATTCAAATTATATTTCACTTAGTATGTATGCATATGTACATACATGAAAATCTTTATTCATCCCTCAAACCTCTTAAATTTATGTATATTATGCACTCGACCGCACGCGCTCAACTAAACACACAAATTTTTTATATTTCTAATTAAAATATATATTTATGTACGAGTATATCGGTGCTGCTAAATGAAAATATTTTTTCAATTTTTCCAATAAAATGTAAATTATAAATTTATGGAAAATTTAATTTATGACCTAAAAACAAACAACAACAAAAAACCGGAGAGAGCGTATAATACTCCTCGACGTACATTAATAAATAACAAACAAAAAAGGCGCGGGAGTGCAGCAAATGGGTGTAAAATTTTGTTGTTGACAAAACCAGAATAAATATCGATAGGGGCGAGTGTGTAGTATACCCCTCCCCTGACCCTCTGAGGATGCTCTGGGTGTAATGGGTTTTCCCATCTTCATTTTTTGTTGCGTATACAGAGGTTTGATTTATTTGCGATATTTATGGTGCGGCATGAAATTAAATTAAAGTTTTATGATTGTTTCTCAATTTTTATTTTTATTACGACAACGATTTCGTTCGTGTATGTACATAATGTATATACATATATAGTTTCTACTAAATGACAGTTTAAACGGTACAATAATAGTGATTTAGTATTGTGATAAGGTTTTTTCGATTATGTATGATTGAATTTTGCACAAATCTTTGCGATAATATATATTTTTAGAAGAAGCGACTATTTTTTTTTTTGGTTTGGTTTTAATTTATCACTGTCATGTGTAAATGTCAAAGTTTTTCTATATGGTTGTTGTTGTCTTATATATTATAAGCGCGGGTGATATATGGTTTTTTTTCGGTGAACATTAATAGTGGCTCTGTACTAATTGGATTGGTTTGTTTACGAAAAGATTTTTTACGCTTAGTGAATATGATTTTTGGAACATACTCGTATACAGAACTAGAAATTGGTTTAACAATGCTTTCTAGCAAAGTGCTGTTGAACGCTGGAATGGAGCTTTCCAAAATTGAATTATTATATTCTTCAAGATTTGAATGCGACGTTAAATAATTTGTTTTCAATTCAACGTTATTTTTTACAAGAGTTTTCAGGAACATATTCTGAGTTTCCGTCGTTTAGGGATTTATTTGAGACATCGTCAATAATCCAAAAATGTCTAAAGTTCATAAGCTTCCTGCTTCAGTATTTGAATTGGCTTTCGACTGGTGAAGCGGTAGCATTAGTGGAACATATAGCAATACTCAATATAGAACGTTATGATAACCCATCCGTTACGCAAGTTTCTTCCAAAATAATGGTCTGCATGTTCGCTTGGGGAAAAAAATTTGCGACTAAAAATTGTTATTCATTGAAACACTTTTTTAAATTACTAAATCAGCGTAGCAACGCTTTAGGAAGCTGTGATCCTTTTTTAGTCGTAAAAGTACACAGGCATCCAAGATCAAAGCTTTACATGCAAATTAATATCAAATAATTTGCCTGAAATGATTGAACGATTTTCTGATACTTTGAACGAGGTTGTATAGTCGACAATAAACTGTGCTCCAATTCCCCAACACTAAATCATCGCGCCGGAGTGGGCAAATGACGATCCCAATGTGCAATATTCAGAGTAAAGTATTATCGTGATTACCGACGCTGATTGTCATATAGGATTTTTTGGATTCGGATAATAAACTGTTTCGCCAATTCAGTCCCAGTTCAAGTAAAGCGAGCTTCTTAATATCGTCCTTACCACCAATTGAAGGATAAAGGAATTACTGGTTCAGGACCAACCACCGTACTATGCGATCTAGCTTTTGCTAAAAAGTCAGCAACCTCATTTCTCTCAACATCACAATGAGCAGGCACCCACATAATCCTTACGCTAGTATTGAAGCAAGAAGATTAATGTAGTGCTTGCAATCTTATACCAGTTTGGACACAGTCAAAGGATTATTAAGGCTATTAAGCACATCTTTACTATTCGTGCAGAGTAATATCGTTCCCTAAATCACTAAACTTAACCGCATCAGTCGTGCAATAAGTTCAGCTTGAAAAACGGTACAGTGTTTATACCAGGCTACCCAAAAATCTGAACCCATACTTAGGATAGTAGAATCAAAACCTGCACTGACTTCTGAACGAGAGCCACCCGCAAAACAGACTATCGACTCAGACAACTGTCTATGAAAGTTTTGTGAGGGTCCAAATTCACGAAGGGAAAACGACTTATGTTTATTAGGAATGTGTCTATAATTCATACATGTCCTGAAAGCATTACATGCCCTAATGCACCTGAGCCAAAAATAAATAACCGCAATTCGGCCAAGCATAGAATAGACTCCATAGCAAAAAGAGCTGTAGAATAGACTCCATAGCAAAAAGAGCTGTAGATAGCTCCAGTTATAGGATTATCATGCCAAACGATCAAACCAGCCACAATCATCACAGTTTTCTAATCTACAATTGTCTGATCGCGATTTGGGGCACCGCAAAAATATAAATATTATAATTGGTGCCGATCCAAGAAGATGAAACATTAATAGCTCCACTCAATGTTCGAAGGGAGTATTCCAGGAGATTTAAAATTACATTCCAACTGTTATCCAATACTAAATTTTGCCAATAGCGAAATTTTTAAAATAAAATTGTCATTATTTAAATGGATGTTGAATGCAGACGAATTTTCAGATATGCAATCGTTAGATGAGCCATAAGGTAGATCGGTTGAAGAAAAGAATTATACAAGCAAAACATTAAGTCTTCAATGGAATTTATACCATCATAATATTTAACCCTTTGATGTGTTGACACCAGTGGATCAGTAGATCAGAATGGGAACGTTCAAACAAACCTGAAAGTAGCCAATGTGAGGGTCGCATAAACATAGATGGAGCGCATCTTTTTGCGAAACTTACAGATGCTCTCAGTATAGACTCCAAAATTGTCCTGGGGGCCTATTATGATATTTTCGATAGCGTTTTTTTCTCGATATTATCGAAAATGGTCTATTGTGAAATTTTTATAAAATAATTTCATAATAGGCTATTTTCGATAATATCGAGAAAAAAACGTTATCGAAAATACCATAATAGACCTCCTGGTGTGGCTAGCCAAGCATCCTTGAAAACATTCATGATGAATAGATTATCCTATATTTGTGCGTTAATTTTACACAATCATTGGCATTATGTGATATCAGAAGATAATTCTGCTGGTTGCGCCTCTGGAGTAGTATCCAAACGGATAGAACTATAGATCAATGGTGGAATGAACCCAGTTGGTTAAAATTAGAGAAACCAACTTAGGCAGGCAATCTGGTAGAATATAAAACGTGAATGAATGCATCGATTATCTCGTTGGCAGCAAATTATTCAAAGTATTCCCCACGGGTTCTGAACAGATTATCTCTATAACGTACAATAAAGAGATTAGTGATTTGATTAATTTGGCCTCTTCGTCAATAAACACTTAACACGCTAGTTAAAACTTAAATTCGAACTATACCAATTCACCTGATACACCACAACACGTTCTCATTTCTGAGGCTGTTGAAGTTTTATTCTCGAAGGATAGGCTATCGGACTGCACTCTATCGTCATTGCTGGCTTCTGAAGCTAGTGAAGCGAGGCCACACGTTAATGTATTGGTTAAAAATATGTTTTTATTGGTTTTTTGGATAGCGGAGCTAATGTTATGATGCTGGGCTGTTGGTCTGAAATGTTTCTATTAAATTTCATAATTTTCCTTCCACTATTAACGCTGCAAGCAGACAACCTCAATGGGTGTTCGAATACATCAATGCGCTTTGGTTAAATTTAATGGTACGTCGCATGACATGTGACTGCATATTGTTGCGGTTTATATCCGCGATTGATTTAAAATATGCCTTTTGGTAAGTATCGGCCTTGTATCAGCTCACCGGTTTGCCCTTTGGTTTACATAACGGCTCATAGACACCTCTTGCCGCCTCTTAGTGTACCTCGATGACCTCTTGGCCACGTCTGCTACGTTATGCAAATATTTTTAATTGTTGAAGGCGATAGCACGCTTGCTTTAATCGCTGGATTGACCATTAATCTAACTAAGAGTCTGTTTTTACCCAAGGATTTAATTATTTGGGCTATTTGGTTGGTGATGGATGATTTAAAGCAACTCTTGCTTTTCCGGTTCCAAGCCCGCCAAACAAACTGGTTTTTGTTAATGTTGTGGACGGTATCGTCGCTTCATATCAAACTCCGCCTTAGCCCACTGCAGCAGATACCTCCTTTAATGCTTTGTCCTCTGCTACTATGCTGGGGCTAACCCCGATTACAGTAAGCCATCCCATTGAGTATTTTTCACATAATGCGGTTATTCTCTGGACGACACCTAATCGGTGTTTAGATACCGATCTTCCCGAATTCTAACCAACCCTTATGGCAACTGACTTGATCGAGTAGATTCACATTCCTCCATCTTTAGCACACTTAGGTAGATAACAGTTGAACGACTGCAACGACTATTTTTTAGGTCTCAAATGACGCAGCAAGTTAAACAATATATTGCTACCGGTCCTAAATGTAAAATGAACGAGCCCACTTGCCAATTTCAAAAACTGTTGTGGAAATACGTATATATTGTCATAATGCAAAGTGATCATAACTATTCAAAATTTGCCTTTGACAAATCTCTGCGGGATGCACTGCGTTCTTATTATTCCAATCAATTTTGCTGTGCCAATACGCATGGTTCAACTTTCTATCCGACTATAGATTTAAGAAAATTTTATTTAATTCTTAGAACTAATCAATCATTTTGAATATAGCCTAGCATTACAACAAATGCACTACACGTTTCAAATTTTATATTTTTTCCATCGAACGGTGATTTTGTGTATATCTAAAGGATTATCGAATTTAGAAATTCTAGGAATAGAAAATTCTGTTGCGATTTTTATAAACTCCGCTGGGGATGATAATTTAATTCTATTTATTTTATTTTTTTTTACTAATTATGTTTTTTTGTTTTTGTTTCATTACAGATTGGTAGTTTAAAAGGATACTATTTATTCCATCATAAGCACGTGTCAAAACGGTCGATTGAAACTAGTGACGTACATCATTCAGCCCTAAAATCTGAACCAGAGGTAAAGAATTCATACAAAAAATATTCCATCACAACGATTCGATGTAATGTTTTAAAATTATATATATATTCGTAGGTCCGATGGGTGCAACAGCAACACGAGCACGTTCGTAAAAAACGTGATTTTAGTCAAGATGTTCGGTATCCGGGTTTAAGTAGCGAGGTATTTCATGGTGTGGCACCACAATCGCGAATCAATTATCGTGACGCAATCGTTCACAATATATTTCCAGATCCTTTATTCAAGGAACAATGGTACCTGGTGAGTAGAGTATGTGTTTGTCCCTTTTTTTCTGTTTTCATATTTGTTATGTTTTGCATACTAACATAGCCATAAATCATATTTTCACGATATTCTCTGTAATATAACTCCTGCACATAATTTAATAACTTTGAATTTCATCTATAACTCCAATATATCCAATATGTATAATGGAAATTCTCATGTCCAGTGTGTGACTACACACACAACACATCGTCAGAAGCAATAAAATATTCTAGACATACCGACAAAAAAATAAAAATTTAATTTAAAATAAAAACAGATAAAATTTCATTATTTTTATATCGAAATGTGAAAATTTTTATGTGCTGGTACTCGAATATGTGCTGCTATTTTTTTTATGTACATACGTAATGTAATATATGTTACAATATGAGACAATGTGAAGATCGATGTGAGGAGGATGTGAACCGAGTAATTGAATTTCCGACTTTTTGTTGTTACTGTGTTTCCTTTAAGAGGTTATGTAGTTATGGTGTATTACACACTTGGAAATGAATCTAAATGTTAATCTAAGTTTCTTGATCAATGCTGAGCTTAAAGAAAAACTGGAGTTATTAATTTTTTAAACTTACTAAATTCCTCGAAATGTTGGTCAAAGTAATTTTGAATTTCCAAAATTTTATTTTTCTAAAATTAGAATTCTACTAAAAATTTAATACTTTCAAACAATTATCAGATCCGAATTTTTAACGAAATTTGAGATTTCAAATTCCACAAATAGTTTTACATAATTTAATCAATTATTTATTTCAATTCCAAAAAATTGATCGAATTCTGAAAATTTGTTTATTAGTCAACTAAATTTTAAAAATATTTTAAAGAAGACTTTTCTGAAAACCGGAATTCTTTCTAACCTTTTTAAAAAAAAATACATTTTTCTCTGAATCCAACTGACAACAAATCTGAAAATTTATTTATTTCTGAATAAAATTATTTTGGCAATTTTAACGTACTTCGTTTTCTATTTTCAAATGACAGTCAAAATAATTTTGAACCTCCGAAATATAAAGTTTTAATTTTCCAAAATTTTTGCTTTTAGAAAATTATCAGATACCAGATTAATTATAGATTTGAAATTTCGAATTTCACAATTGAAATTCCAGATTTTTTTTGTTTCAATTTTACATATTTTCAATTTTGTTCAAAAATGTTCAAATTCTAAAACATTGAAACAGATCTGAAACTCGGAATATTTTCAAAAAAAATTGAGATCATTTATAAAGAAAACATAAGATTTTAATTTTCCAAATTTCCTCAAGTAATTTTTAAATTTCCAAAATATAAAGATTTAATTTTTCAAAATTAGAGCTTCGCTGAAATTTTAATGCTTTCAAAAACTATCGTATTCAGACTTCTGAAAATCGGAATATTTGCCAAATTTTCTAAGCTCTGAGATCTTTACTTCAGAAACATTTCCAGAATACTGCAGAGTTATATCCGTCCAAATTCTGAAAATTTGTGTCGGTATTTCTCAAACTAGCCATTATGAAAGTGTTTACCGTAATTATTCTGAAACTAGAAATGTTGATGGTACTAAACTACATATTCCGTTTTCTTTTTCCCAATTTTTGTTCAAAGTAATTTTAATTTGCCGAAATTAGATTTTCTCCTTTGTCTAAGGCATTTCCAAAATTGTAATTTATCAAAATTAAACTTCCACAGAAAATGTATCTCTTTCGGAAAATTATTATTTTCATACTTTTCTGAGTTCTTTATAAAGAATATCTGTTAAATGGATATAAAATCTAACCAAATTTTGAAAATAGAATATTTTTATTGACAATTTTGAGAATTTTGAATTTTCAAAATATAAAATTTTACTTTTCGAAAATTAAAGTTCCACTGATAGTTTAAAGGAATATTTTCTAAATTTCCTAAGCTCTGAGTTCTATATAAAAAATACCCCAGACATTCTATATCCACTCAAATCGTTTCTAAAAAATTTTGATTTATTCACACGTTTTCTTAAATTTAAAATTTTATTTCTCCAAAATTAGGGTTCCACTAAAAATGTAATGGTTCCGAAAATTATCAGATTCGAACTTTTATTTGAGATTTCAATCAAAATCCACAAATTATAGCATTTTCAGATTTTTTTTTTAAGTTATTATTGTCAAATTACTCAATTTTACATAATTTAAATTTTGTTTAAATTTGTATTATTTTTTCAAATTTGCAAAATTGCTAGCAAGCAGATCTGACAATAAATATTAAATATGAATTTGGATTCCACCGGAAATTAACTTTTTGAAGAATAATTTGAAATTTCATCCAAATCACTCAAATTTCAATCTTGTTTTTTCGTTTTTTTTGTTCAAATAATAAAATTTGAAGTAGATCCGAAAATTGTAATTTTTGCCATACAAGCTGAGATAAAAAAAAATGTATCACTCCGAATTCTGAAAATATGCATGTGTCAAATCAGGAATTTTGGAAGTATTAACGTACATTCCGATTTCTTTTTCCAAAAGTTATTTTGAATTTCCAAAATATCAAATTTTAATTTTTCAAACCTCAAGTTCGACTGCATAATTTATTAGCTTCGATAAATTATTAGATTTAGATATTTGAGAAAATCAAATATTTTTCCAATTTTGTACATCCCAGCCAATTCTGAAAATCTAAACCTAGGAATTTTAAAATTTTTAATTCTACTAAACATTGCATGCTTTTGAAAAATTATCAAATTTGGACTTTTAACGAAATTAATATTTGAGATTTCAAATTGCACAAATCGTAATTTCAGTTTTTGCAAATTATCCAAATCGCTCACATGCTTAAGTTGTCCATAATTTATTTCGATCTTCTTCAAGTTTGTATTATTTTGTTTTTTTTTCTCAAATGCTGGAAAATCGAAGTAGACCTAAAAATCGGAATATTTGCCGAATATCCTAAGGTTTAAAGAAAACTTAAATTTTGTATCCGAACAAATTTTAAAAATTTGTTTATCTATCCGATCAGGAATTTTGAAATAATCATAATGTTTTTTGTTCACTGTTTCTAAATTTTGGCCTAAGTATTTTTAAATTTTGCGCTTCGAAATTTTATTAGATCGCACTTTCCTGAAAATCGGAATATTTTCACAATTTCCTGAATTTGTATATCCAACCAAATACTGAAAATGTTTAAATAAATTTATAAAACTTGTTAATTTTGTAAATGTGTATGCTGAAACTGGAAGTTGTGAAAATTTTAAATTATTCCGTTTTCTGTTTCCAAATTTTAATTTCCAGAATATAAAAACTTTAATTTTCCGAGCTTAACCTTCCACTGAATATTTATTGCTTCAAACGATATAAGATTCAGACTTTTCTGAAAATTGTCAAAATTTTGAAAATTTATGTAGATATTTCTAAAACTAGAAATTGTATAAGTATGAATGCATATAAATAAATATTATATTTAAAATTCTATAATGCTTTCGAAAAATTATCACATTCAGACTTGTACCGAAGCTAAGATTTGAGATTTCAAATTGGACAAATCGCAATTTCAGTTTTTTCATACTATTCAAACCACTAAAATGCACGTCCATAATTTACTTCAAGCGTGTTCAAATTTGTATTAATTTTTTCTTCAAATCCTGAAAATTTGAAGTACTTAGTCCAAATAATTTATTATTTTTGATCCGACCATATTCTAAAAGTTTGTTTATTTATTGAACCAAAAATTTTGAAAACATTAACTTTTATGGTTTTTTGTTTACAAGGTTTTATCTAACTTATTTTGAATTTCCAATACAAATCAAAATTTTAATTGCTCAAAATTAAAGTTCCACTTAAAATTTAACGTTTTCGAAAAACTATCAAATTCATTCTTTTCTGAAAAGGTGAATATTTGCAAAAGTTTCTGAAATCTTTATAAAGAACGCATCTGGAGTTTCAATGCAACCAAATTCTGAAGAGTTGAATATTTCTCAAACCTAAAATGTTGAAAAAATATTAACGTATTCCGTTTACTGTTTTCAAATTTTTATGTTAAAATAAATCTGAATTTTCAGAATATCGAATTTTAATATTCCAACTTAAATTTCCATAGAATATTTATTGTCTTCGAAAAATTATGAGGTGCAGACTTTTCTGAAAATCTAAATGTTCTAAATTTGTGTAAGTATTTCTGAAAGAATAATTTTTCAAAATATTAAAATTTTCCAAATTTTAGTCCAAATAATTTTGAACTTGCAAAATATTAAATATTTGTCAAAATTAGAATTCTATAGAAAATTTAATGTTTTCGAAAAATTATTAGATTCGGACTCTTAACGAAGTGGTTTGAGATCTCAAATTTCACAATCGCAATTTCAGAATTTTATTTATTAAAATTATTGAAATTTTAGATATCTTAAAATATGTACATGTTCAAATTTTGTTTCAAGTTCTAAAAAACTAAAACATCTAAAATTCGGAATATTTTTCAAATTTTTTAAGATGTAAAATTGTGTAAAATTTAATCTTCCATGTTTCATGTGGTTTTTATAAAAATAGCCGAGGAATTTTAAATCCAACCAAATTCTTAAAACTTGTCTAATGTATTTTTGCTAACGTACTCCTTTTAGTGTTCAAAATATCAAATTTAAATTTAGCGGTCCTCTGAAAATTTAATATTGGCGCAAAATTACCAGATTAAGGCTTTTCGGGAATATGTTTTATTTCTGAAGATAAAAATTTTGTAAATTTACATTTCCAAATATTGGTCAAATTAAATTTGAATTTCTAAAATATAAAATTTTAATTTAAAAACAAATTTTTTATTTTATTCCAAATTTTTTTAAAGTCCCACTGAGAATATTTATTGCTTTCGATAAATGATCTACTTCAAACTATTCTCAAAATCTGTATAATTTCCAAATTTGCTGAGCTAAGATCTTTATAATATATAATTCAGAAATTTTATATCCAACGAAATTCTGAAATTATTAAAGTGTTCCGTTTTCTGAAATATAAAATTTGAATTTTACAAAATTAGAATTCTACAGAAAATTCAATATTTTCGGATAATTGATTCCTACTTTTAACGAAGTGTACATTTGAGATTTCTAATATCACAGACCCAATTTCAGATTTTCTTTGAAATTAAAAATTATACAAATTACTTGAATGCCGAAATTTTAAATATTTTCAATTCTTTCAGGTTCTAAAATATTGAAACAAATCTGAAATTTGGAATATTTTCTAAATTTTTTAATGTTCTAAAATTTTTTTAGATTTTAATAATAAATACCCCACGAATTTTAAAATTCAACCGAATTTGTATAGGAAACCCTTCTAAAACTAAATTTATTGAAATTGGTACGTATTCTGAAACTATTTAATGTTTTGAAATGAAAAATTATCAGTTTCAAAGAAAACCTCTGGAATTTTATGTTCGAACAAATTCTGGACAGTTGTATGTTTCTGAAGCTAGAAATTTAGAAAATGTCCGTTTTCTGTTTCAAAATTTCAAAGTATTTCTAAAATTTAAAATTTCACTGAGAATATTTAAAAAAACTACTTTCGAAAAATGATCCAGTTTCAAAGTTTTCTCAAAATCTGTATAATTTCAAAATTTGCTGAGCTAAGATTTTTATAACAAATGCTTCAGAAATTTTGTGTCTAACCAAATTTTAAAATTTGTGTAGCTTTTTCTAAAACTAGAAAATTTGAACGTTTTCTGAAACAAGAAATTTTAAATAAAAAGTATTCCGTTTTTTCAAAATTAGAATTTTACTGGAAATTCAAGATTTTCGAAAAATTGATTCCTAATTTTAACGAAGTGTAGATTTGAGATTTTCAATACCACAGTCGCTATATCATTTTTTTTTAAATAAAAAATTATAAAAATTACTTGAATGCCGAAATTTTAAATATTTCCAATTCTTTCAAGTTCTAAAAAATTGAACAAATCTGATATTCGGAATTTTTTGTTCTAAATGTTTTGAGGTTTTTATAAAAAAAAAGCCCACGAATTTTAAAATCTAACCGAATTCTTAAAATTTGTATAAGAATGCCCTTTTAAAACCTAAAATTTTTGAAATTTCTAACGTATTCTGAAATTACTAAACTACCTATGTACTCTATTGTCCGCGTTTTCAAAATTTCGGATTTTTAAAACAAAATTAAAAGTTATTTGCTTGAAAATATTTTTTCGCTATTTCAATTTTAGAAAATTGGGGAAATACTACAGCCACATATAAAACCTTCATCAATTTAACGAAACTACTTCCGGATAAGTTCTTTAAATAACTTGCAATAGATGAAATGTTTAATCGCATGCACTCAATAATCGTATATCTGATTCTATGTTGCCACTGTAAATCACTGCAGTTCATAATTCTATTTTATGTAACCCTGAATTTTTATAACATTCAAATAATTTTCTTTGTACATTTTAAATGAAGCGACTCTAAAATTGAGATGTTATTCAATTGTCGCATTCCCGATCTACTTATAACAGGTGGCGCAGAATAAGTTGGGAATGATCGAGTAGTTTCAATCATGTACGGGAATTAGATTTTTGGTAGTTGCAACTGCACTCATATTTAATAAACACGGTCCTACACCAATGCCGACGTAATTATTCTTTGGAAGAAAATAATATTTCCAAGATTGTTCTCGGTACACAGGTTTAAAAGCCAGAATATCATAATTTTGACATTTTTATTGATTGACATTTGCAAACCGACTGTCAAACAAATATTATTCAGCCTTGATGAACAGCCTTCTATAATAAATTTTTTCGCAAATTCTATATTTATTGCAGTCGATAAGACTGCCACAGTAATAAAACGACCTACATTATGGGTGCATTCAGAGCATGTAGTGTTTTTTGTTGGCTAAGTTTAAAAAACACTTGGTACGTCACTTTATAACAATCCTTTCTGAATCCGACTTAAAATATCAAGTCATTGAATGGTTCCATTCACCTTTTGTTATGATACTTATGTGTTTATCTTTTTTTTCGTGACATTGAGATGGTTTGGTACGATATTCAAGATTATAGTGATTTCCTGGCATGATAGTTTTATGAAACTGTCGCGACATTAGGACATATTTTTCCTGGGATGGGGCAAAATTATAGGGTGATTAAATTAGTTAATCCTGGGCTGATAGTTGATATAAAAGTGTCGTTATAGTTATGGTGCTGCCATTGCGTTTTTCTGGGATGAATCCTGGGCTAACTTTATATATATCTGCATCTGCTCCTGATTTCTACCCATTATTACCTTGATGATCACAACTTCATGGAATGTTTTAATCGGATGCTTTCTCAAAAATCTGACATCACTAAACTATTTATTGAACTCGTAAAAAATTTTTGGAATTTAGCATCAAATACTTGGGTTTCTGGAGAAGAGAAATTGAAGAATCTAATAGAGTAATAGAAATAATTAGCTAATTTAACTGTAGAATATATTTCATATTGATTGTTAATTTTATTAATTAACAAAAAAAATTGCAGAGAATTTTTTAGCGCCTATTTACCAGCCATACCCTAGTTACGGCGCTGAGGATACTTGTAGTACCCCTATACTGGGACTACGCACGCACAAGAAGCAAAACAACAAACAGTTGAAATTGAAAATGTAAAGCGCCTTGAAAAAAAAAATCTCCTATAGCAATAGATTATTTTATGTAAAGGCCAAATTATCATTACCATCACCCGAAATAAATTCTAATGTTATATGTGTATGTAGTACACAAGAACAAAAAATTATCTCGCTACTATATCCGACATGTAACCCTGAATTTTTATAACATTCAAATAATTTTCTTTGTACATTTTAAATGAAGCGACTCTAAAATTGAGATGTTATTCAATTGTCGCATTCCCGATCTACTTATAACAGGTGGCGCAGAATAAGTTGGGAATGATCGAGTAGTTTCAATCATGTACGGGAATTAGATTTTTGGTAGTTGCAACTGCACTCATATTTAATAAACACGGTCCTACACCAATGCCGACGTAATTATTCTTTGGAAGAAAATAATATTTCCAAGATTGTTCTCGGTACACAGGTTTAAAAGCCAGAATATCATAATTTTGACATTTTTATTGATTGACATTTGCAAACCGACTGTCAAACAAATATTCTTCAGCCTTGATGAACAGCATTCTATAATAAATTTTTTCGCAAATTCTATATTTATTGCAGTCGATAAGACTGCCACAGTAATAAAACGACCTACATTATGGGTGCATTCAGAGCATGTAGTGTTTTTTGTTGGCTAAGTTTAAAAAACACTTGGTACGTAACTTTATAACAATCCTTTCTGAATCCGACTTAAAATATCAAGTCATTGAATGGTTCCATTCACCTTTTGTTATGATACTTATGTGTTTATCTTTTTTTTCGTGACATTGAGATGGTTTGGTACGATATTCAAGATTATAGTGATTTCCTGGCATGATAGTTTTATGAAACTGTCGCGACATTAGGACATATTTTTCCTGGGATGGGACAAAATTATAGGGTGATTAAATTAGTTAATCCTGGGCTGATAGTTGATATAAAAGTGTCGTTATAGTTATGGTGCTGCCATTGCGTTTTTCTGGGATGAATCCTGGGCTAACTTTATATATATCTGCATCTGCTCCTGATTTCTACCCATTATTACCTTGATGATCACAACTTCATGGAATGTTTTAATCGGATGCTTTCTCAAAAATTTGACATCACTAAACTATTTATTGAACTCGTAAAAAATTTTTGGAATTTAGCAGCAAATACTTGGGTTTCTGGAGAAGAGAAATTGAAGAATCTAATAGAGTAATAGAAATAATTAGCTAATTTAACTGTAGAATATATTTCATATTGATTGTTAATTTTATTAATTAACAAAAAAAATTGCAGAGAATTTTTTAGCGCCTATTTACCAGCCATACCCTAGTTACGGCGCTGAGGATACTTGTAGTACCCCTATACTGGGACTACGCACGCACAAGAAGCAAAACAACAAACAGTTGAAATTGAAAATGTAAAGCGCCTTGAAAAAAAAATCTCCTATAGCAATAGATTATTTTATGTAAAGGCCAAATTATCATTACCATCACCCGAAATAAATTCTAATGTTATATGTGTATGTAGTACACAAGAACAAAAAATTATCTCGCTACTATATCCGACCCAAAAAACAAACCACACCAATATAAAACATTTTTTCTTTTTTACAATCTCGTCTCCGTTTTGGTTTTTCTCTATACATTTTCTTTACGACGACAAAACATCATAAAATTACCTGAAATTTATCTTGATAATAATTTCGCCTAATGAGTATTCCATTAAAATCTTGAAAAACAAAAAAAAAAAAATAAATGCTTTTCTTTGCAATTATCAGTTGCATCAACCAAAGTAAAACAACATAATTTTTTTTTTTAATTTTAAATAAGGTAATATTTAAAGCTTTCAAAGTGAAGCTTTTTTTTTTTTTTTTATTAAATATAATTTTCATTCTTCTTTACTTTGCAAAGCAGAAAGCATAAACCATTTCAAATAAATAAAAAAAGCACAAACATAATTTTACAGACAAAAATCTTGTATTTATGCTGCTTATCAAAATAAAAACCTTAAAACGTTCAACAACAACAAAATAAGCATAAAATATTTTTTTTTAAATGTGAAAATCACTTATCTTACTTTTAAAATCGCATAAATCTCAGATGCTGTATGTATGTCTGTATGCTGTTTCTTGTTGTTTTATAATTAAAGCAATACATATACATACATACATAAAAATATTATTATCATTGTGCTGTTACGATTATTATTATTATTTTTACTGTGCTATGTGTTATCATTACTATTATCACCAACATTGCACAAGAGACGCGGGGAAAAAAGATTAAGGAGACAACAATAAGAAATTAGATATCATTTTTTATGAAATTTTATCGCGAAGCTTTTCGTCTTGTTTTATTTTTTTTAAATAAATAGCTCGTATTTATATAAAAATGGGTTTTCTTCTCTATATATCTTAAAAGCTTCTCTTTTTTTTATACATATATATGTATGTATGTATGTATGCGCCGTATATCTGGGGTATACGATAAGAAGTTATTACCATGAGATAGGTAGACTCAATGATAACAATCTTAATTTTTATGATGGAGAAAACAAAAATAAATTTTTTATGTGTGCCTAGGTATACACACATATATATGTGTACCAGGACTCGTATGTATAGCATCAAATTCAATGTCAAATGCCTTAGCATACGTAGAGGACATAACGAGAAAGAAAATTTATTCAGCCTTCAAGGAATTTATTGTTATCTTTTAGGAAATTTTTAAATTGTAATTTAAACATTCTGAGAAAATTGTAATGTATGTATGTAAGAGTCTAACAAGTTTTTCAATTTAGCCCAAGCTAGCAAGATGTATACCTGTCTCAATTATTTTTAGTATGTTCAGTTTCCAAAGAAGTCTATAATCGGGCTCTTGTTATTTTGGCAACACTTAACAATCACATAAGTAAGTAAAAAAAAGAAAAATAATTATTTCGTAGAAAAACAGTTTTAAGCAAAAAACATTTTAAGTGCTCCCCAACAGTATAGATAATAAATTGTTAAGCTCCTTTTAGAATTGTAGAATTTGGGTGGCAATTATAAAATATATTGGTGGGTGGAGAATTTTAAAAATATATACGGTTTAATCCTGATTGACTAGTATAATTAAGCACAATAATAATTAAATTAAATGAATTCAAAATCTTTAAAAAATTATTTGTTAGATTAGATTAAAAGGTAGTAGGACTATTTTGAATCACGCCCATTTTCTAGCCAATCATCAGAATATACAAATTTTGAAGTGGGATAAAAAAGATTGTTAGAATAAAAGTCACAGTTAATAGTGATTATTCATTGGGAAAAAAAACTTTATACAATTCTTACACAAACAGTAATGTGTGGTTATGCTAGGATACCGACCAATATCCGTCGAATAACTTAGAATGAATAACATACGCGCACGTTACAAGTTTTGGCGGATGGAGAGTAAACTGAAGAACTCACAACGTAAATACCAAAGTTATTAATTCGATCAACCTGTTTAAAAATTTATATGACTATGTAAAAAACGGTGAACAAAAATTCAATCAATTCACTAAAAACAGGAAAAACTATTAAAATTTTTCGTTTCAAATTTTAGTCGACGTTTCCAAGCGCTCACATAGTAAAACACACGAAAAATCGTCTTGCATCAGTGCTATACAATTTTTAGAGAATTTTGCTATGTGAGGGTTTGGCAAGTTTCGGTAAAATTTAGTATCGAGAATTGTTTTTAATTAAATTTCGATTCCAAATTTTAGCATAAACGGCTACAGGGACATATACCATTTATGTTGGCTATATTCCAGAACATTGCGCAAAATTTTAGAATTTCATTTTCATCCAACAATGTTGGATATTTCATAATCGAATAAGAAATAGTTTAGTTCGATTTCATTATTAGCAAACTGTCACATAAACATTTAGAATTTGATTTGTTTTGTGAAGTGGCAATCAGATTTTTTTTTAGTTATGAATATCGATTTTGAAAGTTAAGTTCAGAATTAACGAATTTCAAAAAGATCTTAAAATTACCTCAGAATTAACGAATTTCATAATTTTGTATTAGATTTTAAAAGTTTTCTAAGTTTTTTTGGTCATTTCCGAATGTAGCTATCATTTTTAAAATTCACATTGAAGTTATCGATTTTAGATTTTTATAATCAAATTTTACGTATAAAATTCGAATTTTGGAATTTCAATTCAAATTTTAAAAATATTAAATCTCTCTTTTTCCAATTTGCCCATTCGTATATTTTTTAATTTACAAATCTAATTTTTAATTAAATAAAAAATATAAAAAAAAAATTTATAAATTTAAAATTATATTTCACAAGACTCAAATTTTAAAATTTTTAGATATTTGTAAATGTCAATCTTTGAAGTTTCATGAATTTTAATTGTAAAATCTACATTTTACAATAATTTAAATTGCTATGATTGAATACAGATAAAATTGGAAACAAAAACTGTATTCCTTAATTTTATCGAATTTTGGAAATGTTAAATATTTATAAATGTTAAATTGATATGTACTTTCTCGCAATTTTAAATTTTTATTGATCATTTTACAATTGTGAATTTAAATTAATATTTAATGGAGTCATAATAAAAATAATAATAAAAAAATTGTATTTAAAATTATAATTTATTACAATTATTAATTTTGGATATATTTTAATGCTGATTTAAAAAATTATAATGGTTAAATAAATCCTAATTGTATAATAATTTCAATAATTATTATTTAATTCAACTAAATTTAGAAACAAAAATTTGAAATCTTAATTTTATCAAATTTTGAAAACGTTGAATATTTTTTAAATGTTAAATTTACACGTATGCAATTTCACGAATTTTTAATTTTTTAACTGTAATTTTCCATTTCTTAATTTGAAACAATATTTAATGGAGTTACAATTTTCGCCAAAAATTTAATTCTAAATTTGAAACTATTATTTATAATTTGTTTTTAATTAATCATTATTTTTATCGAAAAAACTTTAATAATTTGTTAATCGAATAATTAAATATTTAAAAAAATTTAACTTATAATTTGAAAAAAAAAAACATTTTGAACATTTTAATATTTTAAAATGTTAGTTAATCTTCCATAAAATCACATGAAAATCTAATAGTTAAATCCATATATGTATCACAATAAGTTGAATTATTATTATTTAATAAAGCTAAACTTTAAACCAAAAATTTGAATACTTAGTTTTATCGTATTTTGAAAATGATATATTGGATATTTTTAAATGTTAGTTTTCCATAAAGTTCACGAATTTTGAATATTTAAATTTTTAAAATTTTAAAATTTTACAATAATTTCAATAATTATTCCCTAAATTAAAAAATCTTAATTTTATCGAATTTTTAAAATATTAGATATTTTAAATATTAAATGTAAAATTTACACTTAATTTCACAAAGTTTTAATTTTTTGGTTGTCATTTTACAATTCTGTAGTTGAACCAATATTTAATTCTAAATTTTAAAGTTATTAATTATAATTATCAAAATATTAAATATAAAAAAAATTAATTATTAATTGAAAATTATAATTTACAATTATCGAATAACGGAAAGGTTGGATATTTGTAAATGTTGAATTTTCATGTAGTTTTAGTTTCTAAACCCACATTTTGCAATTCCTAATCTCCATCTATACTATTGAATTCAATTACCAATTTAAATCAATATTTAATGATGTTACAATTTAAGAAATAAAACAAGTTTTAGTTTGAAACTGTAATTTATTATTATCGAATTATTAAATTTAAAATATTAATATTATTCTTAATTTAAATAACATTTCTAAATTTCCAAAACTTAAATTTCACTAATAATTTTTTAATTAAAAATTAATTTTTTTTAAATTGTATTTTTCATTAAATAGCGATTCAGAATTTCAAAATGGCAATTAAAAAGTTAAAACTTCTTGAAACTAAATTAACAGATATTTAACATTTACAAATATCAAACATTTTCATTAATCTAGAATAGGAAATTATCATTTCAATTTAAGAATTAGATTATTGTTTTTATATTGTATAATTTGATATTTATAAAAATTAATTTCAAATTTAGAATTAAATTTACTTGTAAATTTAACTCTATTAAATATTGTTTCAAATTTAGAATTTTAAAATGATAATTACATGTAAATTTAACATAAATAAAATTTATATAAGATTATCCAAAATTTTCATAATTTGATAAAATTAAAAATTAAAACTTTGGTTTAGCTCTAATAAATAGTTGTTATTTAAATTAAGAATAATATTCATTTTTAAATTTAATAATTCTATAATTATAAATTATTAATTTAACTTCAGTATTGTAAAATGACAATTAATAATTAAAGCTTCGGAAAAGTACATTTAACATTATAAAATACGTAACATTTTCAAAATTCCATAAAATTAATAATTAAAATTTTTGTTTTTAAGTTTAGCTCCATTAAATAATAGCAACTTATTGCAAAATATGGATTCTGTTAAAATTATAAGATACTTTATATAAGATTAATGTTTTAAAAAATTCAAAATTTTTAAAATAAAAAAATTTTTTTTTTAAATTATAACTTAATTTTTTTTAAAATATTTTTATTGAATTTTTATCGAAATGGTACTCATATTTAATGGAGTTTCAAATTCAAAAATTTAAAGTGACAATTAAAAATTCGGGAAAGTACGTGTAAATTTAACATTTAAAAATTTCCATCGTTTTCAAAATTTGATAAAATTAAGAATTCAAATTGTTGATTTTAAATTAAGTTGAATTAAGTAATAACTACTCAAATTATTATACAGTAAGGGTTTAACCATTAAAAGTTCATGAAACTTTATGAAAGTAAATAAAAATAAATAAAAAAATCCAAAATTTGCAAAATTAATAATTGTAATCGTGAATCATAATTTCAAATTAAAAATTACTATTTTTTTCTTAAATTGTAACTTCATTAAATATTGTTTTAAATTGGAAATGGAATTCAATAGTTTAGATTCAGATTAGGATTCAGATATTAATTGCAAAATAAGGTTTAAAACACTAAAACTTCATGGAAATTTAATATTTAAAAATATCCAACATTTCCATTATTCGATAATTGTAAATTATAATTTCCAATTAATAATTAAATTTTTTATTTAATATTATTAATTCGATAATTATAAACAATAACTTTAAATTTCGAATAAAATTTATTTGAAACTAAATACTGTTTCAACTACAAAATTGTAAAATGACAGTTAAATATAAAAATTACAATATAAAAATAGATTTTAAATACAATATAAAAATAGATTTTTGTTAAATTGTCTTTATTAAAGTGTCTTTATTAAATATTGGTTTAAATTGGGAATTGTATTGAATATTAAGAAACCTCACAGAAATATATATACAAACTTTACAAATATCCAACATGTTTGTTCATTGATAATTCTAAATTATAATTTCAAATGAATAATAACAATTTTTAATTTAATTTAATAAATCGAAGAATATTATGTAATTTTTAATTCGAAGCATAATATAAACGTAATTTTTAATTTACAATTATTAATTTTTTAAAATGTTGGATATTTTTAAATGTTATTTTGTCATCTAAATAGAAGCTAAAATTAAACACGGAAACTGTAATTCTTAATTAAAACTTTAATTAATTTAATTTAAAACGCATTATAAAAATATTATATGTTAAATTTGCATGTAATTTCACGAAATTTTAATTTTTTAATTGTCATTTTACGATTCTGTAATTGCAACAATATTTAATTGCAAACAAATTTAATTCTATTGGATTTTGCGTTTGAAATTATAATTTACAATTATCGAATAATAAAAATATTTTATATTTGGAAATTTTAAATTTCCATGTTATTTCACGATTCATGTTTTAATATTTTAGCCCACATTTTATAATTCTAAATTTGAATCAAAATTTAATTTAAAAAAAAAAATATGTTTAATTTGAAATTATAATTTACAATTATTAATTTTAAAATTTTCAATATTTTTAAATATTAAATTTACACGTACTATTATTTTTTAATTTTTGATTGTCATTTTACAATTTTGAATTTAAATTATTTGATGGAGTTACAATTTTACAATCAATCTTAATTTTTAATTTCAAATTACTGTTTATAATTATTGAATATTAAATAAACTGAATTTTACTGTTCTGAGAATATCAATTTAAATTATTAAATTTCATAAATTACCAAAATAATTATGTACTTTTAAACATGCAAACTTTAGAAAATGCCGTTTTAACGATATTTGAGATCTTCCGTAAAAAATTCTAAATTTTGAAAATTTCGAAATTTTGAAAATTGTATTTGAATTTTCATTTTTATCTTGCAATTTAATAAATTTTGATTTAAGAATAAGTTTTAAATTTTGGACTTACAATTTTTTAAATTTTATGAATAAAAATCTGAGTTTATCGAATTTTGAACTTTAGGCACCGAATTTTCCAACTCTGAATTTACCATATTGTTGCGAAAATGGTTTCTATAAATTACCATTCGAGCCAAAAATCCATAGTGAAATTGGAAATGTCTAATGAAGTGGAGAATACCTATAAATACGTAAATATTTAGTTTTCGGCCATTTTGAATACATACGACCATCCGAAATTCCTTCATAATTTTTTTACACTTGAACTGAGTCTGAAAGTTGAGTGTATCTCAGCATCAATTTTTTAATTCTTTGAATTGCCTAAACAACATTAAATCTCTGCACTGTTTTATGAACCATTAAAACCACACCAAAAACACCGTCCTCAGTGGCATCATATTCAATGACAACAAAAATTAATTTCCATTCCCTTATCACACATAAGCAACAAACACAACGTTTTTTTTTTGTGTTGCGTACACATTAATAGGGATGATACGAACCGAAAGAAATTATTTGTGACCTTTGCGGGCCAAAGAAATTGGTAAAAATTAATGCTCTATTTTAACCCCCAGTGTGTGTGTATATATTGTCTTACTCTAAACGTCATTATAGAGATAAACAAACAACATCAGCATCGTATTTTGTTTATATTTATTTGAACATATACAAAAAAAAAATCCCATAACCGAAAAATAACAAAACAAATATGTTGAATGTGGCTTGTATGAAGCTATGATGTATACAATATACAAGGGACTGTAAACACATATCCACAACACATCTCTTAAAATGAAATACAATATTACCAAATAAAAATAAACAAAACAAATTTTTTTTTCTACATTTTTCCTATCTTTATGATGATGATGGTAGATGTGTTGTGTATTCTATATATATATATATATATATATATATATATATATATATATATATATATATATATATATATATATATATATATATATATATATATATATGTATATATATGATTAGGACCATCTACATGATTAAGGCTATCATTTTCATTATTAAGATCAATTTCACAAGACAATAATGTACGTAACGTATCCAACAAACACACACTCCCACATATTCTATATATAGATACTCGTATATGCTATACTACTACGTCCAGTAGCGTATACAACGAAAAGATGAAACTGGAAAATTTTATAGAATGTAAAATAATACGTCCTAAAGTTGATCGATTTCGAAATTATTTCAAACGAAAAATCGCTTTAAAAAAATTGTTTGTCTAAAAATTGGTTTTTTGATACAAAAAGAAAAACTCTGTTACAAATCGGATTAAAGTTTTTGAACCGAGTTAGATAGAGTATCTTGTAAATCTACACATCACTTTGGATTTGGGTCGAAAATTTTATGTTTTATTTGATTTATGGAATATAAATTGGTAACCAGGTGATCAGCATCATAGATGGGGGTTAAAAGGTTTGGGGTTCAAAAACGACCTTGTCTCTATTTAGTACGGTTGATTCTAATTTTTTCAACTTAGACTAGTTCTTTCGTGTATATATCAGGATATATCCTGAGTTTTGTTCATGAATTATTGCTTATTTCAAATCATTTAAATAAAATTGTGATTGGTTTATAAATTTTAGAGCTTTAATGTTTAATGAAAAGCTCAACAAAATATTAATTTTAACCAACCTACTAAAATAAAGGAAGTTCGTGTAAATAAAATTGTGATCGGAGTATCCTAAATTTATTGAAATTGAAGCTTACAAATTTTAAAAAAGCTTTACTCGTCAAAATTTATTAACTTAAATTTAACAACCTTCCAAACTAATGTCTCTTAAGCGAATTCAAAAGTTCGAAGTGTATGAGGTATGAGCCCTCCAACAAAAAGCTTTAAAGTTACTTGTTAGTTTGAAATGTAAATTGGTACATAGCAGAATTTTGTGATGCTAACCACAATTTTGACTCACTTCTTATAAAAGTTGTAATAATCTAAATCGAAAGTAAGTTGTGCTTTATATTTGAACTTTTAACCTTTCGTACAACTCAAAGCTTTTTAAAAAATCTTAAATTGGCTGAATGTTAATTCATTTTTCATTCTTATTACGATAATTCTAAAAATGAAAACTTTCATGATTGAAAAAAGCTCATTATTTAATCTAACATTCACTTTAATTCCTAAAAAGCTTACCAACATAAGGAGTAATATTTTGATTTGAATACAAATAATTACACTAAAAGCTTCATATAAAAAAGCCGAATGCTCTCACCAAAAAAGCTCCGCAAGAGAGTTTAACATCTGAAACAAAACACAAAGCTTTTTACGTTAAGTATGTATTAAATTGGATAATTTTAGGACTTTATTTAAATTAATTTTGAACTTTCAGTTTACCGTAAGCTCCACAAAAATATAAAATCCTCCACATAAAACTTATCTTTCCATTAATAGTTTTTAATTGTGATTTGAAGTGGGTCGAGGATTCGATCTCTGAATTTTGCAAATACACTTATGGCCGGTAAAATTAACCGACTTATTTACATTCCGTCATTCGATTTAAATTCTAATATAAACAATGGCACATTCAATAATAAAATTAAAAAGGACGCCTTAGATGATGAAATTTAATTTCTTTAAAAAAAATCAAGTTAGCTTTATGGTGTAGAATACCAGAGCGTCTTAATGCTAACCGTATTGAAATAATACTTAAAGTGTTGTTTTATTTCATAATAATTATTGCCAATGACGTACAAACACAAATTAATTCAAATTGAATTTAAAACAAAAACTGAAAAACCCTCGTTGATGCCGATCTGATATTTTTTAGACATATTGAAATAATAAATAAAATTAATAAAAATAACGCCCTAATTTTTTTTTAACTAAAACCAAACTAGTTCAAAATAAAATCAATGATTTTCGCTCTATAATCATATAAAAAAAAATTTAATTTCAATTAAAATTAAATCCAATGCTGTTGAAAATGTTTCATTTACATACAGATATACAAATTAATCCTTGAATTTTTTGTATACATGCTCTATCTATTCTATAGAATAACCCACAGCAACACATACACACACACACGCCAAATCAAGCAAAGCAATTTTCTTCCACCCACCGAACCTATCTACCTATCATATCTCTCAAAAACAAATAACAACAATATATCCACACAAAAAACTATCGAAACTAAAATAATCACAAATCATACTTAAAATTAAAAATGTAGAAAATTTAATTAAAATATAATAAATATTTTTCCAACTTCAAAAATGTAAAATAAAATTTTTAATAATTTTTTTTTTTTTTGAAAATTTTTTACTATTTTCAATAAGTTTATATGATCACGTACATAAATATATATGCTACAGACATTGTACATAAAGCACACGAACGAGTTTATAAATCTAAATCCAGCATATAGAGCTGAGATATTTGAAAATGCATTTTTGATTGTTAAGTGCAACTGAGAATTGAAGTTTTCAAAAATTCAATTTACGAGTTCCAGGGTCAATATAGTAGTATGTACTCGTACGTATGTACGTAGGTGGGGATGGAAAAAAAATGAATGCTAAATTTTATTTACGTGTGTTGATTAGTTTTTCATCTCCGTATGAAAATTGAATAATAATTTATGTGATGATAAATTGATAATAAAAAGTAAATTTTATCTTTTCCCCAGAACTATATATATTCTAATAATAGTTTTGTACATATTTGATTTGAACGAAATCAAATTTGAAAATTTAAATATGCAAATATTCAACAACAACAAACAGTGCATAACTATTCCTTGAAGACTGAATACAATTATTTTACATCTATTTATTTATGGAAGCAGTAAGTACACATACAAATAGAATTCTGTGGAAAGCAGGTTTCGATTTAGTTCTCAATTGCTGCATAATAAAATATATAATATAATAATATATAAAAAAATTAAAGTTGCTCTAAAAGTAGACCAAAATAGTTGCTCAGTTTAGGGTTAGTAACAAAATATTTGCTCAGTTTAGCTCAACACTATATCTTATAATACATATATGGTTTCTATTTCAAATTGCTTAGCACTATTAAGGTTACAAGTGTTGCTCAAAATAGCTTCATTCTCCAAGTGTTGCTCACAACTGTTTGTTATAGTAGTTATTTTGGTGCAAATACCTTAACCGAATAATTAGAGATTACCTCACGTCGATTTGTTCATTTAATTTGTTGCTCAAATTTAGAAATGGCTAGGGCTGTAGCTCAAATAAGATTAGTTATTTTTATGTTGCTCAAATTTTCAGTTTACTAAACAATTTAGAACGAAATTTTGATCGGATAGTGGCTAAATCTGTACCCACAGTGTATTTGAAAAATCTTGCTATGATAAGAATATACCAAAAATGATATTTCCAGATTTGCTCAAATTTTCCACTTGTTTATTGTGTTTAGTATCCTAAATCCTTTAAATAACATAATCTAACTGTAATTCTATATATACTAACCTAAAATGGTTGATGTGTTCATATAAACATACATATATGTATGTATATATACATACATATGTACATATATACTATTTATTTAGAGACGAAAATTTATTTCGTTATTTTTCCATTTTCTATTTATATAAATAACTAACATAATTTTTATTTTTTTATGTTTTTCCTTCTCTCGTTTCATATCATCGTCGTATCATCAACAGAATGGTGGCGCCAAAGATGGCCTTGACATGAACGTTGGACCGGCATGGCAAAAAGGATATACAGGCAAAGGAGTTGTTGTATCGATACTCGACGATGGGATACAGACTAATCATCCTGATTTAGCATTAAATTATGTAAGTACATACCCAAGTATTGAGAATAATGATTTTTTTTTTTTTACTTCGATTTCTCGATTCTCATTTTTGACTTTTCATATCCCCCAAGGAAATTAGCAATGTGATGAAAATATATTTTCATGACTCTTTTGATATTTTAATAAATATATTTTTTCTTGTGTGTGTGTGTGTGTATATATATATATATATATATATATATATATATATATATATATATATATATATATATATATATATATATATATATATATATATATATATATATATATATATATATATATATATATATATATATATATATATATTCGACTATATAACGAGTATATATAAATTGTTTATTAGTACGATGGGTATATTACATAAAAAAATAAAATGCAGGGTGAGAGGAGCAGGACGTGAATTTGTATTAAATTTTGATTATAGCTAAAATTCACCCAACAACAGCAAAGTTTTTCATTTGCATGGTAATTATATATTTCGTTCGTTCGTCTTTCATTTCGAAAAGCTCGAATTTTTTTTTCTTGTGGTCTTCTGGTTTTATACTTAAAATACTTTATTTGCAAGTTTTTGTTGGGATAAAGTTTTTTTTATTTCAAATAACCACACAAAACTTTTTAATGCTTAAAAATGCATGAACTAAAATTAAAATTAAGATGAAGTGGAATATAAAGTCTATACTTTCATGTATACATATATGTATATATATGGGGAAAAACATGTACGGGATTAAGAAATATAATTTGGTGTCACACTATAATTTTGATTAAAGTTTTATGAAGAACACTAAATAAAATTGGTCAAACGGTTATGTCATGTAAACTAGTTACTGAAAACTTTGGGTAACATATTCGTTTGTATTTACATACCAAACTTAAATCAATATTTTAATGGCCTAAGGCATTTTAATGAATTAGATTTGTTTTTCTTTTGCTGTATAAATTAGGTTTTTTGTTACATAGCAACTCGGAATTGAAATCCGTAGCGAAAAACAATTTTGTTTTTTGTTTAAATAAAAAGTTGTAAAAATTCTTCTTGTACCAGCCGAAATTTTTTTTCTTATTTTGGAAATTGTTTCTATATGTCCTACAGGGCACGTGTATAGCTTTTCGGTATTATAAAGCGGCTCAAAAGTTTTGTATAGAAAAACATATTCAATAAAAGTTTTTTTTAAGGATTTTTTCAAAGCTTTAGAATTTGTTAGAGTCTTAAAAATTGTTTTGAAATTACATTTTTATAATTATCCAAGTTAACAGCGAACGTGTTTAATTTTTCTTATACAATTCTGCATTCTACGAAACTTTAATACTTTAGTCGATAAATTTCATACCTGCAACAGTATTATGTAAATTAATTATATTGCGATTTTGATAACCACTTCGATGATCGATTTTCTTGTAAAAATTTTTTTAAATTATAAACAATTTTTGTTCACAGCTTGTTTAATCAAAATAATATTTGAGTCGAGTTTGACTACATAAAACTTAGTTTAAGTTTAGTTTAATTCAGCTCAAATGTTGCTCCTATATAAGCAAAATAGTTGGTCAAATTATATTCTCAGTTACATTAGACAGCACAAGTCGTAAAGAGGACTGCCACTAGAGTGTTCCTCTAAGGAAAATAATCATTTAATTATTTTTTAGTACAGCATATTCGTCTATCTATAAGTTATGTTTCAAAATGTAGAACTCTAAATAGGAATTCTTCAAATAAAACTATTAAAATTGAACCTTTAAAGATTTTAAACTTAAATTTTTAAAAAGCTCAAAATATTTAAAATTCCTCAAATTTTAAAAATTCTTCAAATTTCCAAAATACCTTAAATTATTAAAATACCCAAAGTCGTAAAATTATTTTCAAATTAATAAATTTATTGTATTATTTCATTCTTTAAATCAAAAGTTTTATAATTCCAAAATTTTACACAAATGAAAAGAAACTTATTACAAAACGTAAAAATTTTTATAAAACCTAAAATTATTAAAATTATAAGAGATTCTTATAATTCGTAACAATATTATTAATTTTTTATTATATTACATTCTCACATTAAAATTAATATCCTGCAAAATTTTTAGATTCTACTAATTCCCCGAATTGTAAAGTTTATTAACTTCAAATTTTTAATTATATAAAATGTTTAAAATTACTAAAAATCTTTAAATTATATAAATTCAAAATTAATTAAACTTTTAAAAATTATTCAAATATTTGTAAAACTGTTAAAATTCTTAAAGTTCGTAAAATTGTAAAAATTATTAAAATCATTTAACTCTTAAAATCCGTTAAATTTTGTAATATTTGTAAAATTCCTCAAATTCCCCCTTAAGTTATAAAAATTATTGAACTCTGCTAGTTAAATATTTTGTGGTACCTGAAATTCCTCAAAGTTTAAATAAATTTTAATCATTAAATAGTAAAATTCTTAAATATAAAAACTATTTGAAATATGCAAATCTTTGATAAGGATTTGCATATTATCTCATAAAATTGTAATTCTTAAAATTATAAAATTTAAAATACTCAAATTCATCGAATTATAAAAATTAATGCAATTCTCCAAATTATTCAAAATTCTTCTAATATTTCTTTCGTAAATATTATTCTTAAAATGGTTAAAATTCTAGTATTTTTATTATTTCTAGTATTATTTTTAAAAATCTTCAAATTGCTATAATTATTTAAATTAGTAAAGTTATAAAACATTTTAGGATACCTGAAATTCCTCAAATTATTAAAACTATTGAAATAAGTTGATTTTTTAGATTATTAAAATTATCGCTTAATTTTTAATCATTTTAAATTCTAAAAATACCCGAAATATTTAAAATTACCAAATATCTTAAAAATATGAACATCAATTTTTTAAAATTACTAAAATTCTAAAAATTCGTTAAATTGTTAAAGGTCCTCATACTCGAAAAATTCCTCAAATTCTTTGAATTATAAAAATTATTGAAATTCTTCAAATCTCTTAATGATAAAATTAGCTCAAAAATTTTAAAATGGTTAAAACTGTAATATTTTTAAAAATCGTCAAATTGCTATAATTGCTAAAACTAAAAAAGATATTAAATATTTTAAGATCTAAAATTCCTCAAACTTTTAAAATTAATCAATTAACTAAAATTAAATATAAAATTAATTAAAACCTACAAATTATAAAAACAATAAAAATCTTAAAATTTAAAAATTAAAATTTATAATTATTAAAATGTATTATTATAGATTTTTAGAACTGTTAAGATTCCTCAAGTTCGTAAATTGTTAAAATTATTAAAATCATCAATTTTTTAAAATTATTAAAATTCGTTAAATTATTAAAATTCCTCGTAGTCAAAAAATTCCTCGTATTATAAAAATTATTGAAATTCTCCAAAACACCAAAAATATTTAAAATTCTTAAAACTATTAAAATACTAATATTTCTTTCGTAAATAACAATCTTCAAATTATTTTATAAATTATTCTTAAAATGGTTAAAATCCTAAAATTTTCAAAAAATCTTCAAATTAGAAAAGTTAGTACACTAAAGTTATTATTTTAATATATCTAAAATTCCTCAAATTATTAAAACCAAATTAATTCGTAAAGAAACATATTAGATTTTAAAAATTCCCAAAAGATATAAAATTACTATAAAACTTTTAATTTTTAAAATTCTTAAATAAATAGACTTTTAAAAATTGTATGCGTATTTAAATTCTAAAATGTGATTTTTAAAACTGTTAATGTTTCCAAAGTTAATAAAATAAAATGTTTCAATATCCTAAAACTTCTAAATTTTTAAAACTCTTAAATTTATTAAAAATTAAATTATTTTTGCTTGTTGAAATATTAAATTTCTAAAACTGTTAAAATTTTTAAAAGTAAAAAAATTATTAAAATTTGTAAGATATTTACACGGCTATAATTCGTTGATCAGGCCCGTTGTTATGTTTAGATGTGAAAGTTGGGCGCTGACGGATGAGTACGAGAGATAGCTCCTAACATTTGAGAGAAGAGTCATACGTGTAATTTATGGCCCGAAACGCGAAATAGATGGTACCTACCGAGATCTGTACAATATCGAGATCAGAGATATGATGAAGATCCCCGATATTGTACATGAAGTAAGATCTCAGAGAGTACGCTGGCTCGGACACGTTCTGTGTGCTGATCCGGAACGAATTGTGCAGCGATCTCTGAAAGGAGAGCCACCATATTGTAGGCGCAGAGGTGGTTGCAGGCGACGATGGCTCCACGGTGTAGAGAACGACTTGGCCTCTTTAGATTGTCTAAGACAGTATGAAGACCATGCTCGGGATCGAAACCGCTGGAGCCAAATTGTTGATTCAGTAAGGGGCCAGTAATGGCCTTTAAAACTGTTTTATTATAATTCGTTAAAATTAATTAAACTACTTGAATTATAAAAATATTTAAAATTTTCATATCTTTCAAAACATTATACATACTTGAAACTCTTAAAATTTTCAATACATATAATTAAAATTAAGAAAAGCTATATAATAATCTATTTTTAAATTTTACAATTTATTAATAATTAAAAGTTTAAAGTTTAATTTAATTCCTAAGATTTTATAAATTATTAGTTTTCTCAAAGGCATATTTTAAAAATAATTCTAAAAGCCCTCAAATTCTGTAAACTATTTAAATTTCTAAAATTAGAAATAAATTTCAAATCGTTCAAATAGTAAAACTTAAAAAACAATTCTTAAAATATTGAAATTCTTAAATTTACTAAAATTCTTCAACAATTCAAATTGTTTTTAATAAATTTGAAATCTATTTGACAATTTTGAGATTTGTTTGATGAATATATAATGTGCTTTTAAAGGAACTAAATCGCACCAAATATAATTAAATAAGTTTTAAATTAATCTTAACAACATTATAAATTTTTTTAAATTTCAGTTAAACAAAATATTAACTTGGATTAATTTAAATTAATGAAGCTTGTAATGAATTTGTGTATTATCGAAAAATCAAAATGATTTATACGAGTATTACAAGAAGTTTTCAAATTTTTAAAATTCTCCAAAGAAACATTTCAAATCCTTATAAATTACAAATTCTTAATATAGTCAAAATTATTAAAATTTTTAACAACTGAAAAATTTTAAAGTTCGTTATTAAAATTATGATTTTTTTTAAGTTAAATTTCTTAAAATATTTCATATTTTGAAATTCCTAAGATTTTTAAAATACATACATTGAAATTAATTAATGCTAAAACTATTATAGTTTTAAACAATTTAATAATTAGTATAATTCTTAATATAATCTAAATCATACAACTTTAAAATGATTAAGATTCTTATAATTCGTAAAATGGTTAAAACTAGCAAATTATTGAAATTCTAAAAATAGTTAAAATTAATAAAATTCGTAAAATGTTTAATAAACATAAAATACGTGAAGTTTTAAAATCTCATGTTTGTAAAATCCTCTAAATTCTCAAAATTAGTAAAAAATTTAAAACAGATTAATAATTCTTAAATATTTAATTCTTAAAATTATTAAAATTCAAAAGAATATTTATTCTTAGATTTCGTGCTTTGAAAAAATTCAAACAAATTTTAAATTCGTTAAATTATTAAAATTAATAAAGTTAATATGATGATTAAAATTTTTCAAATTACAAAAAATTCAAAATTTTCAAAAAATATTTAAAAATTGCAATTTCTAACGTTGGTTTTAAATTATTCAAATTATTTAAAAATTTTAAAGTCATTGAAGCTTTGCAATATGCAAATTTAAAAAAAACAGATGCGGGATTCAAAAGGGATTTTCCGTACGCTCTGAGCTACCCTAACGACGCCGGCTTGTTGGCATAGACCAATGATTTAACGTAGCCCCATAAAAAATATAGAGGTGTTAAATCACATGATCTAGGCGGTCAATCGACAGGACCATTTCTGGATATAACACGTTCATCGAATTTAGATTTCAATAAGACGATTGTTAGACCCACTATGTGGCATGTCGCACCGTTTTGTTGAAACCACATATTGCATCACTGTTCTTCCAACATTTCCAGAGCCCAATCCCAGAACGTACGTCGTTTCATATGATCGAGTAACTTTAGTTCTTGTGTTAATCTTGATCTTATAAGGACGCTTATCTTATAAGGACGCTTGAACGGCAGCAATATTCTCGGCACTTCGACCAACCCGTTGTCTCACTGGTATGGCAACATCCAGCAGCGAATATTTAGACTCAAATTTTGCCACTAGACTATGAATTGCTCGTCTACTAAGTCCCAAATGGAGAACCCGATACTAAATTAAATTCAGGCAATAAGTTTTGACACTATTTCCCAATAAACTGGGGCCATCATCCGAGTGAGCCATTTTGGAAACTCCGAATGTATATATGAATACGTCGTTTTTCAAGAATGTGATAAGTAATTTCACTCGTAATACCCTTAGTCAACTGTTTTAATAACCAGAACTTAATGAGCCTAACCAAAACTACCAATACTACTGTATTTCCATTTTTTAAGCGTTTGTATGGCCCTAACAAATTAATGTATATTTTCTCAAACGGGCTTTTCTCAAAAGATGCAGTTTCTTCTACGTAATCGTTCGGGAGTTTTTCTTGAGGAACTCAATTCAACGGCTGCAATGTTGGGATATTATCTTCGAACTCCTCATTTGAATCACAAAAGTTCGCGGTAGGAAACAAAATTGATTGGACCGCGTTGATACTTAGTCGTAAAATTGAACGAGTGAAGTTTCAGATGTTTCACAAGTCTGCCACTAACATAAAATGGGAACCTTCAACGTATTTGAATACATACAATCGCGGCCAGATATACGAATTTTGTGATACTATAGTTTTCCTCTGCCCTATTGAGTTTTTGGAATATAAATCAGATCGGTTACTGGTTTCTCGATTCGTCAATAAAATTAATATGATTAAAATTCAAAATGATTTTAGTAAATTAAATTATTAATTTTCTAGGCAAATTTGAGTTTTCACTAAATTCCTCGCGAGTTTTTTTCGATTTATTTGGGAGTGTACATAGGGAAAAATTTTTGGTTCAGGCAATGCCATTACTATAGCAAATTTAGTGGTAAGCCGGTATGAAAGAATATATAAAGTTTCAAAAGTCAAATATTTACACATCAATAATCACAATGTTTTCCTTAAACTAAAGCTATAGATAACCCTGAGAAGCTAAATTAAGTAATTTCATTACCTGGAAATATCATTAATTTCAATATTATTGCCTATAATATAGATAAAATTGAAATGAAAATTAATGAAATGGAAAAATTGGGTTTTCATTTGAAAATACATAATTATGTATATACACATACAGATACTTTGTAATTCCAAGAATTTTAGTAAAATTATACAGAATATACGGTACGAATTGATAATTGGGCGAAATTTAGGTTATCGATACATTTATGGAATGATTCCACCCATATGCTTGAATTTTATTGTATGTGCGATTAAAATTAATCTTGATTATCATCATCATTATTACATTGTGTACCATTTCATCCTTCAAGCAACTAAAACTATTGCAACCGAAACGAAAAATTACTTCCTCATACCTGTTGCGCGAGCTTCCAACCACCAAGATAAATATTTCAATTTTAATGGCAAAAAACTGGCTATGTATTTATTTAAATGGTTTTTCCACTGTGTATATATACATTTCCTAGAGATAACCATTTCCCAATCGCATTAGCTAGATTACTCTATACATACACATACATAAAAAATACTATAAAAAAATGAAGAAGCAGCAAAAGAAGATAAACCACCAAACAAGAACATCGTTTTTTGTTTTTCGTGAACGAATAACTAAATAGCCGCTATATGTACCACCGGAAAAACAAGCAGCAGAATATCTTCTTCACCAAGTCGTAAATTTTAAAGTTATGGGGCCAACCAAAATTCGCACAATCTAGCTCTCAAAATTGTATATGCACCACCCCCCCCCCCCCCCCCCCTACAGTTTCAATGTGTTGTGTCGTCCTTTTTGTTGGCAGAATGGACTCCAACTTAGTATATTCCAGTATCGACTCCACCATATATCACCACCCCTTTAATTTTCACTCAGTTGTTGTTGTTTTCCTTGTGTGTTCTTGTTATTTAAATAGTCACACATTTTCACCTTATACCTGGCTATATATGTATGTACATATATACGCTACTATACCCATCAACCGAGTCGAGTGAATTTTTTTTATTTTTCCGTGCATATATCATATGCTCCTCTGTAGGTATGTGTGTGAGTGTCCATGAGGGAAAAATTCAAAAGCTTGGTACAAAAAAAAATAAAAAGGATGACCGACCGAAAATCATTTTTCATGTGGGATTTGAAAAACAAAATTTCGTTTTATATATAAAATATTTTGGAAAATTTGTATTTTCCGTTATAATTTACCGTTCTCATGTATTGTTCTCTCGTATGTATATGTACATAAATTAATATTCTTCTTTTGTGTGTACTGACTTGGTTGTTTACATATATGGAAAACACTCGTGGAACATTAAACAAGAAGATGTTGAAAACGTCTGAACGGAATAATAAATTTGGTTCAATTAATTTTCCAAATAGGTTTTTTTCTTTTTTATTTTTCCGGGATGCTTTATATTATATTTATGTATGTATGTATGTGTAGCTGGATATAAAAGCCCGATAATTTAGAGGATCAGTATTTAAGATTTTAGATTTTCATGAAAAGTTACATATGGTTTAATTGGCTTAAAAATTTGATATAGGACGACAATCGTATTAGTATCAAAAAGGACTTGTATTTGTATGCGTGTGTGTTGTGTGTGTATATATCCTTGAGTGATGAGTTATTAATGGAAAATTCTGGTGGGAAAAAAGGATGAATGGTAATTTTGATTTAAGTTGATTATATATGATTCTCGAAAAGTACCTTAAAGCTACATTTTAAAATAATTGTACTTCTCGCTGCAAAGATATTAATCATACGCATTAAACGAGTTTTACATAAAGTTGTTCAAAAGCAAATATTTGCTCAATATTTTTGCTCAATTTTTTTTTGCTCAAAATTTGGTCTACAGTGTTTTATTAACAATTATTGTCGAAGTAGCGTTTTCTGTTTTTGTCTATATTGCTGTAAAATATTGAGCAACTTTATGTATCGTTTAACGCGTATAATTATGTACTTTCCAGCGGCACAGCCAAGTGCATAAGTCAGTAAACATTTATTTACCTGTGAAATTACTTACATATATTGCGCAATCAAATCGATTCACATGGTTGAAGGAAACCAGTTATTTATTTCAAATATCAAATACTAGCACACATGCACACACCAAAAATGAGTGTTTAGATATAGCAGTGGCCTTGGAGGATACAAAGCACGACTACCTGCCGCTAGCCGCGCTCTAATATCCGCACCCACACTGTTATCGTGAGTGATAAGAGAGTGCAAATATTTGAACCTCCTCACTTCATTGACGATATGATAGTATAATACATTCGCCAAATTCTCCAGTCCTTGGAAGTTCAATCTAATTTTTACCTAGAATTTTCTTAAATTTTCAAAATTTTCACAAATTTAATAAATTGAATCGAAATTATCCCAATTTTAAATTTTTTAAACATTAACAACTAAATTTTCAAAAATTTACTTGAACTAAGGGTTTGGTTAACTGTCAACATTCTCAAAATTTTAAAATTTTCAATTCGTAATCGGATTTGAGTTATAAAAATTTACTTAACAAAATACTAAAGCTTCCTGGCAGTAAAATTGATTCATTAAATTTTCGATCCTTGAAATGTTAATTAAAATTGGTATCTTGAGTTTTATAAATCAAACCAACTTTTCCATATGTTCAAGGTCAAATTCTTGAAAAATGTATTTTCGCAGACCCTAAACTTTCCCGAAAGTGTAATCATTCGACCAATTTTCGAATACTTGGTAGTTAAATGTTATCTTGAATTTTAATAAATTTTGAACTTCAGAAATTTCACAATTTTATAAATCAAGCAAATTTTACAAATCTTGAAAATTATGAAATTTTTCAAGTGGATCTTCAAAAATTGCATTAAGATAAGTAAAATAACATTTAATTAATTATTAATAATTAATTAATTAATAAAGACATTTGATGAGTTGAAATTATTTGCAATGCCGATGTCATCTTCAATTTTATTAGAAATTTTATAAATAAAAGCAAATTATAAATGGAACTGGAATTACCAAAATGAATTTCTAATGAAATTTCAAATCATTCTTCAATTGATGACTCAAATTTTATTAAATTTCACAAATTTTATAGATCATATCAAATTTTCCGTATTTCAATAATTTTGAATATTTTCACCTGAATTTTCAAATATCTTAACTAATAATCAAGTTTCTGAAAGTTAAAATGTTTAAAATTTGTTGAGTAAGGAAATAAGAAAACTTTTAATTAAATTTTCAATCAAATTACAAATGGGAGAAAATTTCCTGTCCATTGACACCCCCTGCTAGAGGTTTGAAATCAGGTTCTGATAAGAAATCAAATAGCTGTGTGTATGTATATCCTTGAGTGATGAGTTATTAATGGAAAATTCTAGTTGGAAAAAAGGATGAATGGTAATTTTGATTTAAGTTGGATATATATGATTCTCGGAAAGTACCTTAAAGCTACATTTTTAAATAATTGTAAACGTGTTTTACATAAAGTTGTTCAATATCTTTTCAACACAAAATTATAGATAAAACAGAATAACTGATTCGATAATTATTATTAAAATTTTGAGCAAAAATAAATTAAGCTCAATATTTCTGCTCAATTTTTTTTTGCACAAAATTTGGTCTGCCACGTTTCATTAACAATTATTGTCAAAGCAGCATTTCTGTAATGCTGTAAAATATTGAGCAACTTTATATAAAACTCGTTTAACACGTATAATTATCTACTTTCCAGCGGCACAACCGAGTGCATAAGTCAGTAAACATTTATACACCTGTGAAATTGCTTACATATATTGCGCAATCAAACCGATTCACATGGTTGAATAAAAGCTGGCTGAATGAAACCAATTCTTTTATTTCAAATATCAAATATTAGCACACATACACATACCAAAAACAAAAACATAATCAAAAAATGGAAGGAAATTTAGAAGGATATAAACCCTCATAGATCATGACAAAAATTTTCCACATAACATTATATGTGAAATATTTATACTAGTGTATGTTTGTATGTCGAATGAATTTTCATTTTTTTTTGTTGGTTGAATATTTAAATCTTTTTTTTATTCGAAAATAAACCAAATATAAAAATTATCTTTATGGGAAAATGAATTTTTTGTTCTTTTGGTAGACATCGTATGTATCTATACATATGTACATATATGGTTTCGCCAAAATTTATAAAATATACACATTCGGAACGGAGGGAATGGGTTGGGCGTAATTCTCTGTTGAGGGACATCATTCGACTATATAATACATACTACATATATATGTAGTAACATTCGCTATTAAACTATTGAAATTTATTTTACAATTAGGTTATATGTCTGATACTTACATTTCTGAGATTTCAAAATAAAAATTTTTTTTTCTGGAACTGATTAATGATTCTCGGTTAAGCTTTAAACATATACCGCATAACGCGCTAAGTGATAGATTTCCCTAAACATTATATGTTATGTTATATGTGTACATACATATACATACATTAGCCGCAACGCGTTTATTTATTTACGCTGTGATATATTGTGTGAATTTTTCAACCCTTTTTTGTATGGGAAAACAAAACAAAAAATTCCGGCTGTCCAACGAGCGACCCTTTTTCTTTTTTTTTTTTTTTTTTTTGAACTAAACAATTATCACCTCATTAATTTCGCCATTTACATGAATAAATTTTTTTGGTATATATGCGAGGATGTAAATTCATATGGTGTCATCAACAACAATAAGCATAAGCAAAATATTTCCCTTCGTAATATACGAGCATGTATATATGGTTATGTGCGATATTATCTCTCTATTACAACAAGCTCGCACCATTAAAATTAACGTTAAACGTTCAAAACAAATTTTTGCTTTTGCCTTGTATATATGTACGTATACATACTTTAACAATGTTGTATACAATTTATTTATTTTAATTACTTCAATTCAAACCAGTCGTCCAGTTGGAAAAATAATCATAATAATGAAAAATAGCCTGAACAACAAATATAACGAAACAAAAAAAAAAAATTGGTCAGAGAACGTATACACAAAAAGTCCAAGTCCAACAACAAAAATATATGTAATTTTTAATGTTTCCACAAATGTTATGTATACGTATATGTGTATTATATACAATAGTATCAACAACAATAACAAATATAACACAGTTTAGGAAAAACTAACCCAATTTTCCTAATTACATTTTCATTATTTTTTAAGAGATAAAGTACAAAAAATAAATAAAACGAGAGAAATTCATTATCTGGATAAAAAAGTTTATAGTCGACAAGAAAATTGTTGTCATGTAACGATAGGTATACATGAAGAGATGCCTATAAAATTGGTCTGCATTTAGTTGCTCAATATTTCATAATTCCATATGGTCTCTGTAAGCGTTCAAACTTCGTTCATAAAATAATTCCAATTTAATCTAAAAAAAAAATTTGGTAATTTTAAAGGTGTTTTAAAATTCGAGCGTCTTGTTCAAACTAAATGCAACTGCGAATTAAACAAATTTCAAAACATTTAGTATTACCAAATTCAAACTTTACGTCAAAATCTCTGGAATGGTTTAAAAAACCATTAAAAGCTTGCTGTCGAAATTTCTGAATTTATAAATCGTACTCATACATACATTTGGCACAGTTCTGAATTTTTTGAAAATTTCCAATCAAACTTCAAATCGATGGTCAAATTTCGCTGGAACCAATTCTGAATATTAAATTAATAATTTATATCATAATTCATGCCAATTTTTTTTGCAGGAATTTTGAAACTTACTGACAGTTTGTTTCCTGACCAAATTCTCGATTCCTTAGAATTCAATCGAAATTGTTATGTTTTAAGTTTTATACAATTTTCTACAAAAAAGATTTCATAAATTTTATAAATAAAATAAAATTACCCAAATCAATTTTTAAAAAACTTTGTTTAATTAACGAAAATTTTAAAAATTTCAATTCTGAATTTTATCAGAACAAAAATAAGAAAATTTACTAAAAATTAGTAAATTTCTAAATTCCAATCAAATTTCAAATATGTGAGAAATCTCAGGTTTTGTCAAATAATTATGAATTAATTATTAGCTCAAATTCTTAAAATATGTATTTCCACAACTATTTTCAACTTTAGAAATTTTACAAATTTTGAAAATTATGGGAATTTTCAAACAAATTTTCAAAAAACTTCCAAGTCACCTTTCTGAAAATGTAATTTTTTTTACTTCTGACCGGAACAGAAAATTGTCTAATAAATAGCAAAATTCAAATTTCCAATCAAAAAAAAACTCAAAATAAAATAAAATAAAATAAAAAAATAAAATAAATTTTAATGGTGCCACCAACAGATGGGATGAAGTCCAAATTTTGATTGTTGGATTCCACCTCTGTTACATTAAATTTTGTACATCAGATTTTTTTTTTATCAAAATTGTGATTTTCAATAAAATTTCAAATCAGAGAATAACGTCTGGTTTTGTCAAATTTCGATGGTAGTACAGTTCGGTTTTAATAATTCTTTAAGTTCAAATTCTAACAATATGTATTTGCTGAAATATTGACAGGGATTCATTGATTCATCAAATTCTCTGGTCCTTCGAGGCTTATTTGAAATTGATATATCCAAAAAATACTATTAAATTTCACAAGAAAAATTTCCGTATTTCAATAGTTCTGAATATTTTGAACTTAATTTTCAAGAATTGTATTTAAATATTCAGCTTAATTCTGAAGTTACCGAAAATTTTAATTTTCTTATATTCTGTAATCGGAACATAAGAAAATTTATTAAAAACTAATAACATTTTTCCTAATTCTGAAAATTGTTGTTTGCTGAAATTCCAAACCTTACTTAGTATATCACCAATTTCTCGAGTCGTTGGAAGCTTATTTGAAATGTTTATCTTGGATTTTAAATAAATCAAAACAAATTTTTCAAAAGATTTTTTAAATTCTGCGTAAATTTTAAAAATTCTGTATTTACTGCATTTTCAAAATTTGTATTCAGACATTTCACTTAACTGTGAAGTTTCTTAAAATTTTAATTATTTCAATTCAATTGAAATTCTACTAAAAATTTAAAAAATTCATATTACCTAAAAAAATTTGTTAATTAATTAATTTGGATATGAAATTCTGAATCTTCATGCCAGTGTAATTCATTCTCCAAATTCTCGATTCGTTGGAAGGTCAAATCATAATAATAACGGTTTTTAATGTCCATTACTGGCCTTTTAATGTATCAACAATTTGGCTCCAACGGTTTTGAGGACATTGAACAGAGCCATAAATCACTCGCATAATTCTTCTCTCAAATGTAAGCAGCCATCTCTCGTACACATCCACCAGCGCCCAACTTTCACATACATAACAACAGGCCTGATCAACGGTTTGTAAAACTTTAGCCTCACGGCACTTGATAGGTAGAGGATACCAAAGCACGACTACCAGCCGCTAGTCGCGTTTTAATATGCTCACCCACACTGTTATCGTGAGTGATAACAGAGCCCAAATATTTGAACGTCCTCACTACCTCAAACGTGTAGTGGCCACTACTAAAACCTGGTGTGCCGTTTTCCCTATGAGAGATCATGTATTTAGTTTTGAACTCATTCATCTGGAGTCCTACAGAAGCTTTTCAACTCTACAAGCGGATCAAGTATTTCCTTCACTCCGTTGCTATTCAGGCCAATTACGCAAATGTTATCTGCATATGTAAGCACCTGATTGGACTGGCGATATAAGATGTTGCGCTGAGCTGTGTTATGAAAGATATAGTCTAACATGAGATTAAAGAATATCGGGGATAGAGCATCCCCCTGCCGTACACGCGAGTTATATACAAAAATTCTCGATAGACTGTTCTCAACTTTAACACAGCATTAAGACTGCGTCACTGTCATTCTACAAAGTCGTATCAATTTGGTTGGCATTTCTAGGTACTCCAGGGCAAACCACAAACTCTCTCGATTGATCCAGTCATATGCCTTCCGGAAATCCAGGAACACCCGATGAATCTGATGTACGCCTAGTCAAATTATATTGTTATTTTAAATTTTCTAAATTATCCAATTTTTTCAATATTATCAACTGAATTTTATAAAAATTGTATACAGATATGATTTTGGTTTGACTTTGTAACATTATAAAATTTAAATTAAAATTTAAAAGTCAATTTTAAAGTCTCCAAATTTTAAAATATCTGAATATTTTCGAAAGTTGAACTGACTTTTCAAAAATTGTATTCTGTCATTTGACTTAATTCTACACTTACTGAATTGATACACGAAAATTTACTAAAAATTAGGAAAATACAAATTTCCAATCAAATTTCAAATCAGGGAAAAAATTTTCTGATTTGGTTGAATTGCGATGGTACGACTACCGAAACCAATTCAAGTTTAATCATTCTGAATTAATTTCATTGACGATATGATACATTCGCTAAATTCTCCAGTCCTTGGAAGTACAATCTAATTGTTACATTGAATTTTCTTAGATTGTCAAAGTTCTCACAAAGCCAACAAATTTTTTTTTTTTTTTTCAATTCGTAATCGGAACTGAATTATAAAAATTTACTAAAAACCAACAAAATTTTAATTTCCGTTGTTGATTAACCAAATTTTCGAGTCTTGAAATGTTAGCTAAAATTCACACATTTTATAAATCAAACCAAGTTTTCCAAATTTTGAAAATTCTGAGTAATTTCAATTTTAAAACTGTGTGAAAATTATTTGATTTTGTCAAATAATTCTGAATTCATTTATTTAAAGATGTCAAGCTCAAATTCTTGAAATATGTATTTTCGCAAACCATAAACTTTCCCGACGTGTAATCATTCGACCAATTTTCGAATATGTACTTTGTAGTTCAATCTGATTGTTATCTTGAATTTTAATAAATTTGCAACTTCGAAAATTTCACAAATTTTTCATATGGATTTTCAAAAATTATATTAACTTATTTTGTTGCTTATCTTATTAATTCTAATCTTTAATCTCCAAATTCTAAACAAAAATTATTTGCGAAACCGAAATTATCAAAATTTTATAGATTTTTTAAACCAGAAATTTTATACTTAAAGCAAATTATAAATGGAACTGAAATTACCAAAATTTGAATTTCCAATGAAATTTCAAATCATTCATCAATTTATTACTCAAATTTTATTAAATTTCACAAATTTTATAGATCATTCAAATTATTTCGTTAATTCTGAAAATTTTCGCTTGAATTTTCAAATATGAACTAATTCTCAAGTTTCCGAAAGTTAAAATGTTTAAAATCTGTTATCGGAAATAAGAAAACTTACTAAAAATTAATAAAATTCAAAGCCTCAATCAATTTTTCGGATTTTGTTAAATTTTGTTTTCTGTTTTATTAATTCTGAATTAATTTAATTGGCGATATAAAGTTCAAAAGAAAATTTCCTGTCCATTGACACACCCTGCCAGAGATTTGAAATCAGGTTCTGATAAGACATGAAATAACTCATAAATTCCTCGTCCAACAAGCTCAGAAAATATCCATTACCACGAGAATTAAATTTACCGCGATCTTTTCCCTGGAAAGTTCGAGTATATCTGAAAATGATGAATGGCCATTAACATCGCTAAGGGTAACAATTTAGTTTTAAGTATTCTGAATTAATTTATTTGACGATAGCAAGTTCGAAATTTGAAAATATTGTTTTGCTAAAATTCAGAACTTTCCTGACAGTGTAATTTAGTTTTTAGAAGATCATCTTCATCAGTTATTATCTTAACTGTTCTACAATCCATAAACTTTATAAATAAAATAAAAAAATTCTAATTTTGAAAATTCAGAATATTTTCAACTGCACAAATTCAGAATATTTTGCACAGTAAGTAGGGTTCTTGCTTTGTTATTTGAGGGTCTCGGGTTCGATTCCCGGTGGTGACTAAAAATCACGGTTGGGTGTTTTTATATAATGTATAAGTATATGTGTTTGTGCGAGTATTGCACCGTGGGCCCATATTAGTGGCATTGAGTGCTGGAGTAATCCGCCCAATTTTAATTAAATTATTATTAATCGGATTTGAAATTCAAATTTCTAATATATCAAAATTAAATTTAAAAAATTGTATTTACTGAAAACCTACCTGACTGTGTAATTCGTTTATTAAATTATCCAAATTTTAAAAATTTCGAATATTTTGAAAAGTTGAACTAAATTTTCAGACACTTGGTGAGACACCAATTCAGTTTTATTAATTCTGAATTAATTAAATTGACGATATCAGATCTTAATTCTGAAAATTGTTGTTTGTTGAATTCCTAAACCTTACATGGTGTATCAGTATCAAATTCTCGAGTCGTTGGAATTTAAAATTGTTATCTTGTTAATTTGATAAACTTTATAAATCAAAACAAATTTTTTATGAAAATTCCGAGAATATTTTCAATTGTACATTTAACATTTGTATTGAGATATTTGGCATAATTCTGTAATCGGGGAGAAAATTTCCTGTCAGAATAAGCAATCAAGTAATTCGAATCGAAGAAAATCTGTGTTATTTCCTGCAAAATCTGAAGTTGTTGGAAATCAGTATAACATCGCTCCAGCCTACTGCTAATTTTTGATTGCACGATTCAATTATTTACCAGATACATCTCAAGAGAAAATCGCATTTTCATTTGAGTGGATATGTTAATAAATAAAATTGTACTGAAAACTCACGAACATCCTCTCATATGCACGGTTTGGTGCTTATGGCTAATAGTCATTGGTTCCCAGTTCTTCGAAAATGAGGAAAATATTCTAATTTCTTTACACCGAATAGTCGATGATTATCTAAACATATAGTTCCAGCAGAATGCCGTGGCTGATTATACAGCCAGAGCAACAATGGATTTTTCTCATGAAATTTTTGTTAAGAAATTCAGATTTAGCTTGGCCTCACCTGACTTGTAAGCTTCTGATTTTTTCTTGTGGCGCTACTTGTATGAAAACAAATAGAGGGCTAAGCTATCGAAACTCCGAATTTGACGGAAAAAGTCTACTAACTTCCTAAGATTACCAATCGTAGGGATCACCCTAATAGATGGTTGGCTTAGGCTTCTTGCTTAACCCAGCTGATAGAAGCATATGGTTAGTTTGAGAATAAATTGAACTTGTTAGATTTTTATTTTAGAAAGGATTCCAATTAAATATATATCGAAAATATCGCTCCAAATACAAACAAGAATTCTATACTTTTAATAGTTAGACAGTTTTAATTGAACTCAATTTCAATTTGAAGAATAACAAAAATAAAAGAAAAAATCCCATCAATATCTTGGGTTAATTTAGTGGATGGTCATGCTCAATAATATACAAAGAAGAGACGAAATTATCATATACATAAATCTTAAAGTATTTATATAAGATGAAAATCTTTTGAATGAAAAATTAATAAAATATTTATTGTATTGAGCTTTTATACACTCTTTCTCTCGAAGATTCGGTTCAACTTTTTTCTTTTTAACTTCCTTATTCTGAAACAGATATATACAACACAAGAAAAAAACCAAACAGTTTTTTTTTATTGCCAAATTAAATTCGAAATCAAAAGATCAAATAAATAAAAGTTTTTCCATTGATAACATAACGAATGAAAATATACAAAAAAATATAAGTTTCCAACTAAGTAGATACACGACAGAGCTTCTTGTGTGTTGGATTTTCACATTCAATATGGATTTGGGTTTTTTTTGCATGCGCGCTTATTTGTTAATTTTAATTGTATTTCACTCAGTTGGACCCTTTTGTTGTGTGCTTATACAATTTTTGGGAAGATAACATAAAAAATGAAGAAAAACATTTTCCAAATTTTCCTTATTGTTGTTATATTATTGTAGATTTATTTTTCTTAGAATTATTGTTAAAATATGAACATATTATAACAGCAACAGCAGTGTATGGAAGATAAATGAGCACACAGTACAGTGCTTTGCTTATGATGATGATGGGTGGGTTGTATATATATATATTTATGCTTTGTGTACATATCAGGGGAGGTTTTGTGTACAACAAAAAATAAAAATAACAATACATAAAACGTCATTAAATGAAAATGACATAAACAAGTGGTTCATAGAATGGAAAGTTATTATTATTTTTATATGCTGTGCTGTGTCTGCTTCTTCGAAGAAAACCTACATATAAACATAACTCGCATAATATACACAATTGTTGGTTTTATAATTGCTTTTTGGTTGTATGTTAGTGAAACAAGGCGGCGGGAAAATGGTGAATCAGGTGCGATGCGATAATTGTTTTTTTATTTCGCCCTCCATCATCATCGCACCATCATCCAGATCTTTTTAATCATCGTTTAAATATGGAACATGGATTTTGCCCAGCATGAACTGTATATGAATGGTACATATAGTTAACCAAATGACATTTGCTGAAAAATTAGGCCAGTGGCTATCGGTGAGTTTTCCGTTTCGATATAAATTTATAGTTGATTTGATCTGATTTTTAACATCCACTGTATGTCATCGAAGTGCATCGACATTTCCTCTGAACAACCAGGCTTCTTTGAACGATCGATTTTTAACTTTTAGATCGACCATCCAAAGGAATCATTGATTTATATTAAATTTTTATGATTAATTGACGAATAGTGAAGTTGAAAAAGCGCCTCTTGCGGTAAAAAAATTAAATTTAGTAAACTTTGTAAAATTTTGATTCGTTTAATATCGCAGAAATTACGATAGGATCTTACCTATTAAACAGTTTCAAGAAATAAGAGACGGTATATATCGATGAGTACATGATGGTGAGCAGGACTACTGGGCCTGGTGGCCTTATTAAGTGATAGTCGCAAATTGTTCATCCTGGGGGGATGAAAACCAAATAGACTTAATTACATCAACATGCTTTATTTTGATGTAAATAAGTTGATAACAACTTTTGAACATCTTAATACAACTTATAGATGCTCTGCGGATGTGGTATCTGCATTACAATCAGTATATACCATCAATTCCATATACTAATAACAACAATAGGAGATCCGTCAGTTTTAACAAATTTCGGCTGATTTCTGATATTCCAGTTATGCCTAATACGATGTACTTAACAACAAAATCGGACAAATGGAAATCCTATACAGGATTCACCTCAATGGCCATAAACAATAAAATACTACGAACCAATCATTTTATTTCCAAAATGTAAATAAAATATCTTCGATGGTTTACATCATCTGTCAAACATCAATCAATAAAGGGAGTTCCGAATTCTTTCCAAGCCAGTATGTGATTTATAGATGTGTTCGTTTGCCGCAAACAAGTATTAAAGAAACTGGTGAAGGAGTACTTGTAGCCGTCCATCGGCCCTTGCATCATATCATCAAGTGAGTTAGTTGAAACATCCAACCTGCTTGTTTTGAGATTTTGATTCTCCATCTATTATCTGTTCGTATGACAAAGAAACAGAGTGTTACCGACACTGTTTTTGATATAAATCTTAGTCAAATGTGCCAGATACATAATGGTCTAGACCGTATCTTTGACCTGATCTTTACAAATGAACCAGTTACGTTAAGTAAAGGAATCACCATCACCATTCGTAATTAATAAATATTAACCATCAAGCCATTTTAAAACACCAACCACCACAATTTTAAAACACAGTTTCGATGTAATTCTAAAATCCCTTCTCCTCCTATGAATTCCGTGGTGGTCTCGGTAACTCCACTATAATCTTCGCATATTAGGTTACCGATGGTTTTTGATTTCATCATAAAAATCCACGCATTGAGTTTACGTAATGGAATCCAGCTCTTCTGGATAACAGCTCTTCGGAAGTTCACCGTTTTGTTTGAGTAGTTCTATTTCACAGCTAGTTGTGTATGTGTTGTATTCATATAGCGGCTGAGGAACATCACAAAGGTAGTCTCCGTTAAGGTACTTACATGTATTAAACTTATCCGCTGTTAGCGCCATATATTGACTTTGTTGTAGTGCGACCATCAAGTAGTTAGAAGATGGCCTGATGTATGTAGATATATTTTGCTGGTGGATCGTAGAAACTAGTATAACGTGGTATAACGTGTGTTGGGATCTCTGTACCAGTGGTATTTTTACTTCAAATATATATTATGACTTCTTCAATTTTAACTGTTTTGACTTCGATTATCTTATATACAGCTGTTGTGTCTAAATTACGGCACGGAAAATCCTGATTGGGTTTTAGATTCTGTACGATATGTTTAATCTGTTCCTGAAATTAATGTGGTGTCAAGATAAAAGGATCGGGTTTGCTTTGATGAACTTCGGTGATGGTGTCAATTATTGTGGATTGAAATGTGCGAAGTCTCATCATTTCCATCATTGCATGAAACGCCAAGTTGTGAATTCCTTATTGAAGATGATTCTGGTCACTATGTTGTTGAATGCCCGAAATTTCTTATCTGTCTCCTCGTAACTGTGCTTAATAACGTTGATAGTTGATTCTAATATCGACATTTGTTGTTGTAATAGCTTTTGGTGGTGTTGGTTTGAATTTAATTTGTCTATGCTATTCTTGTAAGCATTGCTAGCACGTTGGTCGAGTAGGCCAAATAACTCGTTGGTAATTGTACCAAAAAAGTCAAAAGGTGATCTTCTTTGGCTGGTATTAGTGTTGCATTAGCGCATAATTCATCCAGATAACGAGAACCTTGTTCGAGGTGGTCTAGCTCTGCCCAATATGACGTGAGATTGTAGTAGGATATATTTTTTCATTCCCCATTGATAAGATTCCCTTGACCGATTATATCAAAATAAATGAAAGGATGGGCAGTGAACCGTGTTATATTGATTTTCAGGGCTGTTGTATGTCCCATCATGCAAATTATTGTGAGCGTGACAAACCCATTTTTTACAACTGGCCACTATTTGCAATTGGAAAACGGCTGATTTTGGTAATTGGTCTTTTAAGCGATCCTCCGTTACTGTTTTTTTTATGGTTACGACTCTAACTAAGCCATCGTTTCCAGCATGGAATTCTTGAACTCTTCTTAAAGGCCATTTTCCTGGAGGTAAGTTATCATCTTTAATAAGAATTTGCTCCTCTTTTGTATATTATATTATATATTAGCTTGTCTTTTAGTCCATTTACTTCGTTTTTGTAGCAGTAACATACATATATTCGGTTACACAAATTTTCCAATACTCAATAGTTATTTTTTGCAGGAGCTTCCAACGTGTTAAATGGTTGATATTTTCGTTCAAGATGCTTGGTTGTGGCATTGTTTTCGTAGGTTCGCCTATGTCCGTGGAAAAAGTGGTCGTGAATTCAAACATGTTTCTATTTGGCAAACCACCATCGACATATTTTCTTCAAAGATTAAATGCTGTTCTCCAGTTATCCTACGCAAATGGTGTTTGGTAGATTTAAGAGCGGCTTCAAAAGTGAGCCCATATGTGGTGCTCGTGATGGTATATAATGCCATTGTGTGCCATCTTTTGCAAGCTCTTCTAACCATTTTCTCGATAGTTGTTTTACTGCAAGGGTGAGTTCGTTCCGTATACGTTTTGAAGCTCCTATGAAATTGGAACCACAGGCTCTATAGAGATCCGAACAAAATCCTCGGCATGCTGGGAAGCGTTTGAATGCAGCTATGAAAACTCCTGATGGCAAGTCGCTTATTACTTCTATGTGAATAGCTTTTATCGCAACCCAAATGGACCTTTGTATGCGTGAAGAGCCGATTGGAACATCTCCCATAATTTGATTTAAAGTTTGCGCTCGTTGTTTATGGCAGATTTGAGATTATACATTTATTGATGTAAGCCTTACTGCTAATGGACCTTTAATTATCTAGTATCTTTGTTGAATAACAGCTAGTGTGAGTGTCTTTCCGCCGTGTAAGGTCATCTTATGCGCGTAATCTATTAGGAACCATATTAAGTGACTCTTATAAGGCAGTATTATTGGATGTTGAGAATTGAAAGCAATCCTGGCGTTAGATAGTCTTCCGCCTATTCGCAGTAACCAATTTTCATCTATTTTTGAATCAAGTGACCGATGCTTTGTTGTTGTTCTTGTAAATCTAAGGACATAAGCGATGATCCTTATTGCTTTAGTGAGTGATGAACCGCGCTCTATAATACTCAATATACTATTTTCTTTATTGATCGTCGCGATTAGAGTGCGTATTTCGATCTTCTCTTGTGTGGTTACTTCAATCTTTGGTTGTAGAGAGGCGACTTGTGGATTCTTAAGCCAGGATAAGCCATTCTTCCACAGTTGATAGTTTAGTAGTTAGCAACATCATCTGATTGTAAATTTTCATTTTGTAGGGCCTATAACAAATTTGGAAATGCCGAATACTCGTAGCGTATATATTTGTTTTTGTACCACCTTCTAGGAATTAATAAATTGGGCACTTTTAAAAATTATTTTAGAAAGTCTTCTAATCATTTCTAAAGTACAGTTTTCAAATTTTTTACATATTTCGGATTAATTTACGAGTTGCATTGTGGCACTCTACAATTTATGACTTTTGTACTATTTTCAATTAAATTTCTATTCTAAAAACATTTAAAATTTTAATTGTACAACCACCGCTAGAGCAAACCATGAAATTCGTCCTTTATATTTTTTACTTCGTACCATTGACGGGTTTAATTGAAAATTTTCCGAACTACCTTACATGTTAAACACTTTACGAATAAACTAGCTCCACCTTTTAAAACTCTTGTTAAATTATATACACGACTGTTTTCGTGAATGACGTGTTCAATACTAAATTATTCCTTTGTTTATTTTTTTTCCGTAACATGATTTTAAAAAAATATCCGTTACTAAAAAATAAAACAAAAAAAATCGTCGTTGCTATAGCAACTGAATTTAAAATTAAATTTACTGTTTCTTTTTGACCATTTTGTTTTTCAGACCAACCTAATTTTATTGTAATAATTAAATTGAAAATTTGGAACAGATATGTTCCGCGGAACCTAGCCTGAAAAGCACTGATCTAGAGCTTTGGTGTAGATTTATTTACCAAACCCGATTTTTCGTGTATATTTCTCGGGGAAATAATTGTTATAAAAATAACAGAAGACACAAACACACACACACACATAGTGTCAAATTATGAATTAGTTTTTTCCTGCGACAGTTTATTATTTTTTGTGTTAGAAGACATTTGACAACATATTTTTTTTTTCGTTATCATATTATACGAATATGTACGTATGGATATAGGTGGAAATTTTGAGTATAAACTGGATCGTCGCATAAACATAACTAACTGGAAAAAATATGTATCTTTCTCGTTTATGTAGCAGTCCTCGCACCGAACTTTCTAAATGTTGTTTACGTTCAATTTTTTTTTTTTTTTTGATATAATTATTTTAATGATGATGAGTTAGGTAAATCGTCTTATTATTACCCGTGTGTACCAAAATAAAAATAATTGAAATAATCAAAGAAATGTTTTTCCTAAAAAAAAAAAACAAACATAACGATAATCGAACCAATTTGTATTCTCGTTTATCTTACCATTTTTAAATGGTTGTATTCGTTTTGTACAATATACGATGGGAGTTAATTTCCAGGAATACGAAATTTTTTTTTAATGTTTGGATGGGGGTGTAGGGGAGGGTAAGAAGATTTTTTTGTAGAACATAAAAATAAAATAAAACAAGATGAAGATGTATTTCATGCATCATAATTTAACGATACTGGATGAACAACATACCAAAAAAATGACGAAATTTAATGGGAACTCAACTCATGTTATCTGCGTTGTTTATCATGCTCGACGATAAAATATAAGCTGGCAAAGGGTCGTATACGTATTTTAAACGATATTTTAAATTAACTTTTTGATGTAATGTATAAGATTGCTACCAGCTAGACAATTTATATATAAATGCGCCCAAAGGTTTACACTGATTTGAACTTTGAAGTCGCAGTCATTTTGTCATTATAAGTGGTTCCAAAAGTCAACTCTAACCATAATATGTACTATAATTATGTATTATGAATTTTTATATGAAAAAAAGTGTGAATAAGCCAAGCGATAGTTTCTTTTAAATAATCAGTGAAATTTATTATAATTATATTCATATTTGATTAAAATGCGGTTTCGTGTAACACGATTCGGTTTAACACGTTTTCTAATTAATTTTGATTTATTATGTATGCACATATGTAATTAAAATATGTAATACATATCTCGTTTATATTATATAGATATATATATAGACAGTAATTAATGATTTAAACTATTTGAAGCATGCCATTCTCATCACAGGTTATTGCGTTCCTAGTCGATGTTTCCAAGAAGCATATAGCATGGCTTAAAATACAATAATAATAAAGAAAAAAAATTTAAAAATTCTTGATACAAAATTTTAGTCGACCTTTCCGTGCACTCACATAGTAAAACACACGAAAAATAGTCTTGCATCCATGCTAGACAATTATTCGTGAGTTTTACTATGTGAGTGCCAGGAAATGTCGACCAAATTTTGATATCGAAATTATATTTTGTGGCGTACTTTAAAAATTTTTGAAATTTAATAAAATTGAAGATAACAATTTCTATAAACTTTCAAGGACTCGAGAATTGTGTGAAACGTTTACACTGTCAAGAAGGCTCAGATATTATGTGCTACCATCAAAATTTGACCTCCGATTTCAAATTTCATTGGAAATTCGGAATTTCTAATTAAAATTCAATTGTAAATGTTTAAAAAATTTGTATAATTTAAGTTGCTTTGATTAAACAACAACAATTAGTTTATCTTATCGAAAATTGACCAAATAAGAGATTTTCCCCGATTTGGAATTTGATGGAAAATTAGAATTCTGCTACTTTAAACTAAAAATATAAATTTAGAATTTAAGAAGTTAAAAATATTCAGAATTTTTGAAATGTTGGATTAAACTATAAAATTTGTGAAATTTCCGATGTAGAAAAAAATTTATAAAATTTAAGATAACAATTTCGAATGTATATTTTCAAGGACTCGATAATTTGGTGAATGATGCAGGTCCAGATGTCCGCGAACAAAATTATTCTGAATTTTATTGGCTTGATATCGTCATTTAAATTAATTCAAACCTATTGAATTGAAACGGAATTGTGCCATCAAAATTTGACACAAAATCAGAGATTTGTCTCCGGTTTGAAATTCCATTAAAAATTTGAATTTCAGATCTGATTGCCGAATTGTTGAACCAAATACGCTGCCCTGTGGCATATCAGATTTAATTCGAAAATGTTCATGCTGTTGTTTCTAGTTTGGGTTTTTTGTTGCAGCAAACAAATCTTCTTGAATTTTCCTTAAAACAACCTGAGCATTCCATAATATCTATCTTCTTTTTTATCTGGCCTGGATTTCTATGCTGCCAGTTGAATACATTCATTAAGATGGTTAACTGCATGATCTACTACACTCATATATAATTCTTTGTCTTTATAATTTGGTATAAAAAGGTTGTTGTCTCCAATCTTGATCCCCATTGCTGGTGTTCCGCATTATAGTTACCCCATGCTATAAAGCGATAGCCTAACGATTTGTATAAAATGTCAAAATTGTTTCATTTCTATTGCATATTTTGGTCAGCAGTATATTGCCGAAATGGTTTGGGTTCCAACATCTTCTATTTCATGGTGTTTCGCTGCTGTTCTAAAGAATAGTTTTAAAACAAAGGTTGTTAATAAGGGATTAAGGGTGGTAATTATTTTGGCCAATACTTTAAATTTAACATTACTTTCAACCGGTGTGTCGACAGCAACTCGGTCTCTTTTTGACTTTTTGTATTCTCCGTTGACTGGTATTTTCGACGACTGAATATTGTTCTGCAGAGATGCAGAGCAGAAGATAAATAAGCTGCAAGCCAAAATTACACCTTGTTTATCTTCAGCTCTGCATCTCATCAAACAACAGCTCTGCTTCCTGTTCTAACACTTTATCAATTTTTACATCTTCATGAAACTTGCTCCGATGCACCTTGATACGAATTATTTAAATAGCGCTGGAACTTTGATATATATTTGTCCACTCTTCCGGATTTCATTTCGCCAGTTTGTCTTAAAGCGGGAATAATTATTACATTGATGCTCTGATGGAAATGTAGGGCCTTGATCCGAAATTATTACAGCCAAATGCGGTCTTCCAAAAGTTCAGTTTGGCAATAGTTTTTTCGTACAAACACATAGAGCATTTACTTGGCTTTCTCTTGAGGTTGATCTCGATTTACTATAGAAATTATGTATTTTTCCGGTTGCGATTGGAATATACAATTTCTTCATTTATTTTTAAATTATCGAATTGGGATTTTCAAAAAAAAAAGTATTAATCAACAATTGATGAATCTAAAAAAGTAGAAATGAGAATATTTCGGATTATCTTGTTTTGAAATTTGTAAGCTGGATTTTTATTCTGAAAATTTTATAAAATGTTTGAACATAGGATTCAATAATCACTATACACGTTTCGAATTTTGTTTGAGGTGACGGTTTGTCTTCAAGAAGAACAGGAACTATTCCTCATTATACTCGGACGAATGTAGACGTTTCACGCAAATGCATGGACTATTGCAATTTAGAAAGGTTGAAGTATCCAGGATTCAGATATATAAGTGTTCACATGGCAAATTTAGAATATCCGATTTCTTATGGAAAAGCTTTTTAAAGTTTGAGTCTCCAGCGGGTAACACATGTTTAAATAAAGTGAAATAATTTCTGGTAAAGCTATCCCAATTGATTCCGTACAATAAGGACTTAAGCTTTATTATGAAAGCTGAAATGATTTGATGAGCTTTTAGAGTTTATCATTTCGCTTTCGTGAAGAATTAATTAGTAGAGCTTTACAAAAACTTGAATTTGGATTAATCAGACAAAAGCTATATTTTATACATTTCAAAAGCATTTTAGGTATTTATAAATCTTCAGTTGAAATGTAGAATATTAGAGTGATTATGGAAAGCTTTTTTTAAGGTTAAGACTCCTGTGGGTAACAAAATATTTTATCAAAGCGTAATAATTCCTAGTTAAGCTTTCTCAATTGTATCGTTTAATTAGGATTTAAGTTTTATTATGAACGCTTGAATGATTTGATGGGCTTTTAGAGGTTATTTTTTCGGTTTCAGCTTTCGTGAAGAATTAATAAGTAGAGCTTTTCAAAACATTGAATTTGAATTAATACTCAAACAAAAGCTATATCTGGTGCTTTGGAATTATTTATAAATCTTCAGTTGAAATGTAGAATATTAGAGTGATTATGGAAAAAATATAAAGATTGAGACTCCTGTGGGCCATACAATGTTTGATCAAAGCGAAATAATTCCTAGTAAGCTTTCTCGATTCTATCCGTACAGTAAGGACTTAAGCTTTATATTGAAAATTTGACTGATTTAATGAGCTTTTAGAAATCATCATTTCGAATCAGCTTTCGTGAAGAATTAATTAGTAGAACTTTACAAAAAGATGGATTTTAATTAATGTTCAAACAAAAACTATAATCGGTACATTGCAAAAGCTTTCGAATTATTTATAAATCATCAGTTGAAATGTGGAATATTATATTGATTATGAAAAGCTTATTTAAGTTTGAGACTCCTGTGGATTACCCAATGTTTGAACAAAGTGAAATAATTTCTAATAAAGCTTTCTCAATTGTATCCGTACAATAAGGACTTAAGCTTTATTATGAAAGCTGGACTGATTCGATGAGCTGTTAGAGGAATAAATTAGTAAAGCTTTACAAAAAATTGAATTTGGATTAATAATCAGGCAAAAGCTATATTTGGTGAATTGGAAATCCTAAAGTACGCCACGCAGCTTCATTACTACTTACACAAGGATGTATTTGATCGATTTCACTGAGTTGCAATACACTCAACGTTAATATGGGCATCAAACATATTCAAAAGTAATGAACTGTAGGCGACAATCCATCTATTGTCAAGCTCAACTTCTTGAGTTTCACACCCTAACCTTAATTTAACGTATGCTGTAAATCCACCATCTTCAGGCTTACGGCGACGGTAGAGTCGTTGTTTGCGTTTCGCTTATCAGTAGTCACGGTTTGCGCTTATCAGTGGTCGCGGAAACATCTTTGTGCACTTTCCATCCTTCCTGCATGCGGTGATTTTGGATTCAACGAACCGCACAGACCGTGCACCATGTTTTTCATAATGATATCGTGTAGGTTTTTATCGGTAAGTGGGTTGGGAATTTCAGCTGAGATAAGTTCAATAACTATATTAAAATATGGGCGTGTGGCACGTCTCTATTTTGCCATTCAATTGAGTAAAGCCAGTACTTAACGGTTCCGAAGACTTCACCTTTAATAAATGTATCTACAAATTTGATTACATTTTGTCGGAAAATTCTTGCAACCAAATCGTGACGGTCTGTTTTTAGTTAGCCGTTTATTAAATCTTCCTGAATTTCCTGGCAATTCGGATTGATTGTGTAAGTAATGAAATGGCTTACCTTCATGTCGAACGCATTTAATTGCGTCTTGGGCAAATTCGTGCATATTTCGTGGTTCCATTTTCGCATACATATTTACCAGATACTGATGAAGTAGTTGCCGGTATAGAGTAGAAGATGATTTATTTGATTTTGCCTCACCATATTAAACGGTAAGAGTAGTAAGACATGGCTGATATAGTTTTGCTGACAGTATTAGATCTTTGCTTCTCATCTTCAAGACAATATCTCTGTTTTCGAAGTCATTTCCAGCAATGATAATCGCAACTTCTGTGTTTTTTCAGCTTTGATCACTATTTTCATGTCATCTTGTATATTTTCGTCTAATGCAGTTTTGAATGTCCTCACGAGGTGATTGTGTTCATGTAACATCTTTTGAAGTGATATGATTAATTTTTTATCGATCCCAGGTATAATGGAGCAACGACGTAGAGCTTTTGCTTCTTCATCACCCAAAAAGTAAATCTGTAGAAATTTCGCATCTTCGTAAGGCGACGGAAGAAGTAAACCGCCTTTGTGATACACTTTGCCTTGTATGGAGAAAGTTGGCATGAACCCTTTGTTTTTATTTATTGCCACGGATGTACCAAAAGAAGTCATATGAAAAATTGTATTTCCTTATAAGATTAACTTGTCGTAGTTGGACAATTTTACTTTCCCGTTGGACCAATGTAAACCGGGTGTTTCTCTTTTAAATTTGAGTGCCCACAGAAATTACACTTATTGTCCATTTTACCGATAAGAACTTGCGGAAAATTCATGTATTCCAATGACGGATCATAATGAAATGCTTGTTCTTTCAGGTAAAGCCAGTTGTTAGCCCTCAATTTTCTTTGTCGCTCCCTTTGTATTTGTAAGCGGACATGAGTAACATCAGGTGGTTCGATTTGCCCTGACTTGATGTTCCTGTCTGCTTCAACCTCTTTTTCTTTCAGAGCTTCTGAAGCATTTGCGCCTGATACTTTTTTCTTTTTCGTATCAATACTGGTTGGATTAAACACGGTACGTTGCTTTCTGGGCATTTTTCGTTTTTTTTGATTTTATTTTTAATGACTTGACTGTTCATGTCAAACAAAAACAGACATTTCCGTTCACCGTATCATAGTAACCTTTTCTTTTTTTAAAAAGCGCAAGCTATAGCTACTACGAAAAATAACTTTGCTTCTTTAAAAATTAATATTTAACGTCAAAATTCAATAACACTCTTACAAAATTCAAATGCTCGTAACTCTTTAGGACTCAACTTGAAGAGCTGAAAATAGTTGCGTTGACCTAGAAATTAGGAGACTTTCCAAGGGATGCAAATCCAAACTTTAAGAATTATAGTATAGATTATAGGTAGATTGCAAAAGCTTTCGAATTATTTACATTAAATCATCAGAAATGAAGAATATTAGATTGACAATAAGGATTTATTATGAAAGCTTGACTCATTCGATGATCTTTTAGATGTTATCATTTTGAGCTTTCGAGCAAAATTAATTAATAGGGCTTTACTAAAAATTGAGTTTTGAAGAATAATCAGACTGTCAAAGACAAAGCTGTCTTTGGTACATTAAAAACCCTTTTCGGGTTTCATCAGTGAAGCCCAACCTTTTTTATAGTTTGTTATGTTTTGTACCAATTTGGAAAGGTCCAAGTGTCCACTATTCAACAATACTATTTTTTGCTTTTTTGCTTGTATATTTATATATGAACTGCTAAGAAAATGTGTACATTCGCATAAATTGTATATTATGTGAAAATATTTCACACCGGTTCTAAATAATTAAATTTATTTATTTGTATTCCGCTAATAATGTAGACTTTAGAAAATCACATGTGCAAGCATACCAAACAAACAATAACGAATTTACAGTCACAACTCATTTTAAGCCTGACATATTATTTCATTAGCACATTCAAACCATAAAACTGTCTGAAGCAAGAGTTAAAAAAATTAAAAAACCAAGTAATTTTTCACAAACGTATGCTATATAGAAAATAAAATATTTAGAAAATATATTTCACTTAATCCATTAGACATACTCGAAGCTTTTGGACCTAAATATTCCACACATGTATGTATGTATGTATATATATTGTTTGCAACTATACAGCACTATAACAAATTACTCGCTCTTTTAATTCTATATATTTTGTATAATATAGAGCTTTTTTATTATTTTTTGGAAAATGAAAAACCGTAAAATTTATGTTTTAATTTTTGCATACTCAAAACTAGTGTATATAGTGTGTTATGTTTCATTTACCTATAATAGCACACTGGTACATTTATAATGTGTGTATATACATACATACAATGGAAGTGTATGCAGCTTTTTATTACACCAGAAAATGTTATAATAAATTTGTCAAATAATAAAAAGGTCAAAAGTTTTTTTTATTTTTTGGTTAAAAAATTGTGTACACACTGAAAAGCTCTACAGAAATAGTCTACAAAATAAATAAATAAATTTTGTGTGCGCCATATGCTGATGTCAAAAACTACTAATATTGATTTAAAATGAAAAACAACGAAACAAACCAACCAAAGCTTTAAATAACAAAAAAAAAAATTGTATTTACCATTTCGCAGTAACATACCACCAAAAAAAAAGGACGAAAAATCATCCCTGTACGTATAACATAAATTTTCACCTGAAAATTACATTACCCCCATCATGATCAGCTACTTTTCATTTTCCCTTAGTGTATGCCTTTTACGTTTATTTTTTTTCATTATTTAGGTGCGAGATAAACTGGAGGCTATTAAACCGGAATGAAACCGAAATACGCAAAAAAAAAATGGATGTCTTCTTAACTCTTATACCAATCTAATCTCGAGAGACTATTATAAATTTTATTTGAGAAAAGTTGCCTGATTGGTACAACAACGGTATATGCGTATGTATATCCGCACAAACTCTATAAAATAGCGAAAGTATATATAACCTCTGAACGAAATAAAATTAAATTATTTGGAAAGCACAACGAAAGCTATGTATGTAGGTATCCTAAATAAAAGTTAAGAAAATTGCCATATAACATAGAAAACCCATCAAAAAGCGGGCTATAACAACAACAGCAACCATACGTATACAATTCGAGTAATAAATTTGATTTGAATTAGTCAATTTTGACTATATATGTAATGTCCCATCCTTGATCTCAATTTTTTTTTGTATTTTTTATGTGGTTTGGTTGTTTGTTTTTGTACTTTTTATGGTTGAAAAATTTATGAGCATAAGCTTTTATCTACAATACAAAAGGCTAAATGTCGCGCTAGATTGTCTGTTTTAGTATATAGTAAAATAAAAATATATATTTGTGTAAATGGGCATTGAACTGCGGATAGTTGTGATCCACGTATGTCAACACAAAAATAAAAAATTTCAATGTTTGACTATTTTACATCACCAAAAATCACAACCCAAAACCAATTAATATGCTTAATTCGTGCTTTTTTGATTCTAAATCAAATTTAAATTAAATTCGATTAAAATTTTCTAAATATTTTTCCGTGCAAAAGGAACCATTTATTCCAATATGCAGAGCTTTTAACTTTTTTCTAGGTAAAAGCTCTTTGAAAATAATCTAGACAACTATATGAATCATATAATTGGTTAAGGAATAAAATATTTATCATCTGGTATATTTATCATCTGATATTATATTACTTCTAATTTCTAGAACTTCTAAAGTTCTTAAGCTTCACAATAAAAAAATTATTCATTGGAAACAAATTGTATCGTTTTAATCGTCCTCTTAACAAAAAGCTTTATCGCTTTGTATAATCGCCTACCGTCTAAAATTATATCATGTAACTATAATATCATGTATCCATAATATGCAAAAATAAAGCTTTTTAATTACTGAAACCACTTTAATTTACAATCTTTCTACACAAATGTAATTTGGAAGCTTTTGTAATGTACCAAATACTGCTTTTGTCTGGTAACTCTTCAAAACTCAATTTTTTGTACAGCACCACTAATAAATTTTGCTCGAAAGCTCGAAATCATAACCTCTAAAAGCGAGCTTTCATAATAAAGTTTTCATTCACTTTATTTCGAAGCTTTTCCATGAAGAGACATTGGGGTAACACAGGAGCCTCAAATTTAAAAAAGCTTTTCCATGATAAACCTAATATTCAACATATGATTTATAAAAAATTCGAAAGCTTACCGCTTAAAAAATGTATTCATTGGAAACAAATTAAATCTATAAAAAAAAACATTCATCCCTTGTATTAGCGCCTACCGTCTAAAATTATATCATGTTACGCTCATGTAGAGAATACAAGCGCACCATTAATACTGAAAACTGTTCTAATATAAAATTCAATCTGACTTCTCCTTCCCAAACAATTTTCTTCGTTATGGAAAGTTAATTAAAAAAATTTGTTTTATGTAATTTTCAAGAATTTTCAATTTTCATTCATCAGTTTTTCTAGGAAGCTTTTGTTCTAGTAAAACAAATTTCTTTTGGAGCTGATTTATATCAAAAAAAATCTATATATCCATAATATGCAAAAATAAAGCTTTTTAATTACTGAAAGCACGTGAATTTACAATCTTTCTACACAAATGTAATTTGGAAGCCTTTGTAAAGTTCCAAATACAGCTTTTGTCTGGTAACTCTTCAAAACTCATTTTTTGTAAAGCTCCACTAATAAAATTTGCTCGAAATCAATGACCTCTAAAAGCGACCTTTCATAATAAAGTTTTCATTGACTTTATTTCGAAGCTTTTCAAGGAAGAGACATTTTGGTAACACAGGAGTCTTAAATTTAAAAAAGCTTTTCCATAATGAACCTAATGTTCTACATATGATTCATAAATAATTCGAAAGCTTTTGCAATGTACCAAATATAGCTTTTGTTTGATTATTCTTCAAAACTCATGTGTTCGTAAAGATCTACTAATAAATTTTGCACGAAAGCTGAAACCAAAATGATAACCTCTAAAAGCTCAATAAAACAATCGAGCTTTCATAAAGAGGTTTTATTCACTTCATTTCGAGCTACGCTTATTCAAATCCCACCACTTACGAGTACATGTAAGGATATTCTCAAGACATAATATGCAAAAATACAGCTTTTGTTACTGAAAGCACTTAAATTTACAATCTTTCAACACTGATGATTTAAATATAATTTAGGAGCTTTTGTAATGTACCAAATACACCTGTTACAGGTAATACTTCAAAACCCAATTTTTTGTAAAGCTCCACTAATAAAATTGGCCTGGAACCTCGAAATACTAACCTCTAAAAGCTCGTCGAATCATTCGAACTTTGATAATAAAAATTGTATTCCATTTATTTCAAAGCTTTTCAATGAGTTATTTTTATTTCATTAGACATTGGGGTAACACAGGAGTCTCAAATTTAAAAAAGCTTTTTACCATCATCAACATAATATTCTACTTATGATTTATAAATAATTTGAAACTTTTGCAATGAACCAAATATAGGTGAAAGCTTTTCCAGGAATTATTTCGTTTTGTCCAAACATTGTGTTAGCCACAGCAGTCTCAAACATAATAAAGCTTTCCCATATGCCATCTAATTTTCTTTCATTTTATTTTTATTTTCAGGATCCGGACGCATCGTACGACATAAATGGTAACGACTCGGATCCCACGCCCCAAGACAATGGCGACAATAAGCATGGAACTCGTTGCGCTGGTGAAGTGGCCGCGGTTGCTTTTAACAATTTTTGCGGTGTTGGTGTTGCATACAATGCCAGCATTGGTGGTGTTCGTATGTTAGACGGCAGTGTTAATGATGCCGTCGAAGCGAAAGCTCTCGGCCTAAATCCAAATCACATTGATATCTATAGTGCTTCGTGGGGTCCAGAAGATGATGGTTCGACGGTTGATGGACCAGGTCCACTCGCTCGGCGGGCTTTTATCTATGGTGTTACTAGTGGGCGCCAAGGAAAAGGATCGATTTTCGTATGGGCTTCAGGAAATGGTGGTCGATACACAGACTCGTGTAACTGTGACGGATATACTAACTCAATTTTCACACTATCGATCTCAAGCGCGACACAAGGCGGGTATAAACCATGGTATTTAGAAGAATGTTCATCCACATTAGCCACCACATACAGTTCGGGAACTCCGGGCCACGATAAAAGTGTCGCTACAGTCGATATGGATGCTAGATTGAGACCCGATCGAATTTGTACCGTCGAGCATACCGGGACCTCAGCCTCAGCACCTTTAGCCGCGGGGATTAGTGCTCTCTCGCTGGAGGCCAATCCAACTTTAACGTGGCGTGATATGCAATATCTCGTTGTCTTAACCTCGCGACCGGAACCACTCGAAAAGGAATCTGGATGGATTATGAACGGTGTCAAAAGGAAAATAAGTCATAAATTTGGCTACGGGCTAATGGATGCAGGCGCAATGGTCAGTTTAGCTGAGCAATGGGTTAATGTTCCGCCGCAACATATTTGTAAGTCACGCGAAATTAACGAAGATCGACAAATCGCTTCGACCTATGGATATTCGCTACAAACGCACATGGACGTAAACGGTTGTGCTGGCACAATAAATGAAGTCCGTTTCCTCGAACATGTCCAATGTAAAATTACGTTACGATTCTTTCCGCGCGGTAACCTAAGAATACTGCTAACATCACCGATGGGTACGACTAGTACGTTACTCTTCGAACGTCCTCGTGACATTGTGAAATCAAACTTTGATGATTGGCCATTCTTGAGTGTACACTTCTGGGGCGAAAAGGCGGAGGGTCGATGGACCTTACAAATTATAAATAGTGGACGACGACGTGTAAATCAATCGGGAATCCTAGCCAAATGGCAATTGATCTTCTACGGTACCCAAACCAATCCTATCCGTCTAAAAAACGAGTCGCAACGTAATGGGATTTCTCGGATTCCCGGCGCGTTTGCTTTCCCCACCGAGACCGATGTGAACCAACAGCTGAATGGGAATTACTACAGTCCAGATCTGTATTCTGGTTATACTAACTATCAAAATCTGTTTGCTGGTGCAGCTAGCCAGCCAGAGCGAGCGGTACAAACATTGGATGGCCATAATATACCAACGCCACAAAGAGAAAACGTGATGGCCGATTCAAATAATAAAGTTGTGCTGCACGATTGCGATCCCGAGTGTGATCAGCAAGGATGTTATGGCCGGGGGCCGACGCAATGTGTCGCTTGTAAGCACTATCGGCTGGATAAGTAAGTTAAACTTCACAAAACCTCATAATTAGTTATTTTAACATTTCAATTCAAATTTCAGTACCTGTGTGAGTCGATGTCCGCCGCGCAGCTTCCCGAATCAAGGCGGAGTCTGCTGGCCGTGCCATGAATCGTGCGAAACTTGCGCGGGCGCCGGACAAGATAGTTGCTTGACATGCGCCCCAGCACACTTTCATGTCACCGATTTAGCCGTTTGCTTGCAACAGTGCCCCGAAGGATATTACGAAGGTATATTGTCACGCGACATGGCCATGATAGCCGATGTTAAACGATTTACTAATATTGCAGATTTTGACAACAAAACATGTGTACCGTGCGAAGCGAATTGTGCTTCGTGTCAAGATCGTCCCGATTTTTGTACCAGCTGTGAACATCATTTGGTAATGCATGAAACTCGTTGTTTTTCGGTTTGCCCAATTCATACGTTTGAACGGGAGGATTACATGTAAGTACACGATTTTTGAATTTCGTTATAACTGATCCGATTAATTTTGGTTTTGAACCGATTTGGTCTCTAGTTGTGACTCATGTCATTCGACCTGCCTGACATGTAATGGCTCATCCGAGTCACAGTGTATTACGTGCAAATCCGGCCTATATTCACACGATGGTAAATGTTTGACCAGCTGCCCGGATGGGTTTTATGCCGACAAGAAACGGCAAGAATGTATGCCTTGCATCACCGGATGTAAAACATGTATCTCAAATGGTATCTGCCTAACGTGCCATGACAACTGGGAGAAGAGTAAAAAGAACCGGTGTATACTACAGGGCAGCTCAACCTGCGATGAATGTAAGTAGACGGGCCACGTACAATCAGATTTTAGTAGTTTTGACTTATATTTTGGGTACTTTCAGCTGAATATTTTGAGGACGGCCACTGTCATGGGTGCCATTCGACGTGCGAAACTTGTAAAGGTCAAACTGAAAAAGACTGTCTTACGTGCCAGTCATCGTATTTGCTTCAAGAAAACAAATGCGTTAACATCTGCGACGATAGATACTATATGGAGGCTGGAATTTGTGCCAAGTGCCTTCATACTTGCACGCAATGTGTTTCCCGCATGAATTGTACCGCCTGCTCCAAAGGACTGCAACTACAAAGTGGTGAGTGTACCACAACGTGTGCAGAAGGCTACTACAGTGATCGTGGTACATGTGCCAAATGCTACTTAAGCTGTCATACATGTAGTGGACCACGGCGCGATCAATGTGTCGAGTGTCCTCAGGGATGGCAGCTAGCTGGAGGTGAATGTCATCCGGAATGTCCCGAGGGATTTTTTAAAACTGAATTCGGTTGCCAAAAATGTCACCACTATTGTAAAACGTGCCAAGGACCAGGACCACTAGCATGCACCTCATGTCCATCACATTTCATGTTGGATGGTGGTTTGTGTATGGAATGTCTTGGTTCACAGTATTACGATCCACCGACCCAGACATGTAAAACATGCCATGAATCATGTCGCTCGTGTAGTGGTCCCGGTCGATACTCGTGTGTATCGTGTGCTTTTCCGTTACACTTAGACCGATTAAATAATCAATGTGTGCCTTGTTGTCCAAGTGATGCTAAAGTAGATGATGAAACTTGTTGTCATTGTGATAAAGATACAGGTAAGATGTTCAACGTTATGGTGACTTGGGAGTATTAAATTTATTTAATGTCTTTTATTACTCAGGTGGCTGTATAAATTCATCGCCTGCTGGGAAAAGACGAATCCCAATTGGGGTTGAACAACAAATCTCACAAATGGGTGATAGCGATGGATTGTTTGAGTTGGGCAGTGGAACTCCGGAGAAGACAGCATTTCCAATGTTCTCAATGTCGCTGTTAGCCACAGTTACAGTATTTGCTATTGCAATATGTTTAATTATAATTACTGTTTTTATATTAGTTTTTACAATATTACAGGTAAGCCCATTCATTTACTAAATGTTTTAGTTAAAAATTACGTCATATACTCGTTTTTTATATTTTCATACTCATTTTCTTGATATATCCTTGGCCCATTTGGAGAGCCTAGAAATTTAGAGAAAAATTGTAATTTCACGCAATTTCCATTTGCTAATTCTTTAGGATCTCAACACTTATAAGAGATTGACCGAATTCGATATGTGCCCAGAAGCTTGGTTAATTCTGCGAACAGCTTCGATTCTAATTGGCTTACTGGATCTAGAGCAATGTTTACAGGTACCCCGCATCAAGATATATAATTGGCCACAAAAGTTTTGGCGAAGAGGTCCAACGATGTTCAAATGAATCCCAGAGGTTAACATCTTTATTCATGTTGGGCCAAAGGTCACGATTTGTTATTAATTTTCTAGTTCGGCGAATACTAGGATATGAAATGTAGTACAGAGCGTCGTAAGCTAAGCAGCAAGCTTTTTTAATTTCGAAATAGATTTAATATCTACTGTTTCTTCGATAGAGGCAGCTTTGTTCTCGATTATACGTGGCACACAGCCAACCACAACATTATCTTTGCCTAGAATATATTGATTGTCCGCTGAAAACTGCGAAATAAAATCCGTTTTGGAGCTTACTGCGCTTATTATAGGTTTTCTAGACATTGCCTACATCCATTTTTGAGTTGCTACGAGACGGCTCCGACTACGGTGTTCGAATGTAGTACTGATTACTTCATCATTTTGAAAAGGATGGGCCAAAAGGATTCCACGAGCAAACGCACTTTTAGTTTGACCGAGTGCTTCATTGCAATCTTCTGACCAAGTAAAACTGTTGTTCTCTTTCGTTTAAACTCTTATCAGTCTCGTAAGTTCTGCAAACAATTCGAAGTGAGGTCTTTGATTGGTAACGACATACATATGTATGTTGGAGTGCCTAATCTAGGAATACTACAACCACTGTACAGCGCAAATACTACAGCGTTCGCTTTTATGTCGGACAAGCGGATCGTGTCCGTCCAACGCGTGAACCTGTCAAGAATTGCTAGGAATAAATGGCGTATTTACTTCGGTCGAAGTTTCGCAAATAATATGCCTATATGGTCCAAAAAATGGTATATTAACGAATTTCAAGCTTGTAGCTTCTAGTAGCATTAGGCTTTGGTGCTCTTGAATATGCAGACTGATGCTCTTTAATTGCTGCAAAAACGATATTTGGGGCAATTTAAATTTTTCAATACCAGATAACGCATCACCCACAAAATATTATCCCTTCCAAATATATTTGGAATATATCATAAATTGATTTATGAAGCCGGATGTGTTCGCGCGGAGACGCCTTGTCCAAAGTCTGTTGAAACGCTAATTTTAATTGCTTGTGATACGTGTACAGCGTAAACGTCGATCTTCCAATATGTATCTAAAGTGCTTGGCAGACGAATATGCCTTAAACCTTCAACTCATTGTCATAAGCACTGTACCGCCTTTACGTATCCGTAAACTTAACCGAAAAAGATCCCAACGGTATAAATAATTGAACCAATGGCTACGTCGAATGCATCGACCATTATAGTACGCGGTACATGGAAGAGGACTTGACCTTTGAATTCCGTTTAGCTCAAGTGTTTCCTCGGCTGACAGTCAACAGGCTTTGCCTAAGTCCAAGTAGGTACCGACGACTCGACTGTTATGATTTTATATTCCATTACCAATATTTCGGAATTTCTAACCGTTTCTGAAACAGCATCCAAACACGATGATGGATCAGTGATCCGTTACCAAAAAATATCGTTTACTCGAAGGATCAATTATATGTATAAGCGACTTTTATGGCATTTAGAGGTGGAATCATCCGCCCAACATTAATTTTTACTTTCTGAGATCTGTACCGCGATTGTGCCCGTTGATTGAAATGTTCATGTGAGCAATGCAGCTTATTTGGCTGCTTGACATCCTGTAGTGAAGGCTTATATCCAATCTCATTCACTTTGCTATTCGGTGATGGTAAAATATCATCAATCTTATCGGCCAGCATTGCTAACGAGAATGTCATTACTTGCTCATTTAACCGTTGTAGGCATGCGGCATCCGGAATAGTGTGATATTTGTTGTTATCAGGAGGGTTCTCTAATATTTCGCCGACCATTTTTAAATATTGTTCATCTAAAACCCCGCAATATTGGTGACCACCGTCCTAAGGCTATAAAATGATTGTCCATCATTGCAACGATTTTAAAACTAAAATTTGAACATAACCTCTCAACATATACGGTTCGTATATGTTGAGAGGTTATGTTGATCCGACCGAATTTGAAAATGATCGATTACTGTACATATTTTGCTTTCATATAGTCTAACAATTAGCCAACATTGCCTCAGTGCATGCTAATCTCTTTTCAAGAGTGGTATGAGCAGCTGTGTTAGTGGTGGAAAATGTTGATGTTTGAGCTGGCTTTGTTTTTTCGGCATTTAAACTGTATATGTTGCTGTTAATGATGCTATTCGAATTATGTATTAGAGTTGAGCAATTCTTCAATTCTTCAATTGGTTTGTCACTAGTAACAATTACCTAAGGTTGGATTATTGTCCAGCTTAACTCTCCATTCCTTCATTTCCACTCTGTCTGAGTTACAAATTTGTAGATACTGAGAATTATTTTCCATAACTCGGCAGCAAAATAACGAGGGCCCAGTGGCCCGTCACGTTGTTTAAAGTTTGTAATAAGAGAATAGGAAAAAGGCAATCGGCTTTGTTTGATTTTCCTTACATAAATGACGTGCTCAAATCTATTGACGAACATTTGAAACACAATGAATTAGCCTTTCAGCGTTTTACAGATTTATTTGCAAAACCCCAATAAATTTCAGGCCATGTAATTAGTTCGTGAGTAATAAGACCACCGAATGAACGTGTTTCAATAATTAAGGAGTATAAGCTAACTGTTCGTGATTTAAGAATGCTCCTCGATATTCATAATTTCTACCGTCATTTTATACCAACTTGTTCTCAACGAATTCCTGAAGAATTCACAAACGAACTATTGATTAGGATGCTAAATCTATTACAGCATTTAATGTGGCAAAGTAACGTGTAATGCAATGTATCGAAAATGATTTTAAACCAGTAGGTTTCTTTTCTGTTCAGCTCAAAGATACGCAAAACAAACGCAGTACAGTGCCTATAACAGGGAATTGCCAGCCTTTTGTCAAAAATTTTCGTTACATCTTGAAAGGTCAAACATTTATTCTATTCACCGATCCTATAACTGAATAACCGTGAGGGTTTATTCACGTTTGCGTTTCAACAGAATCTGGAAAAGGCGTCTCTGCGTCAATATCGACATCTCTAGTTTCCGACGGATATGCGATAATTATCTGGTAAGAACTACGTTATAGCTGATGCGTTACCTCGAATCAAAAGCTTACAAATTTCATCAACAATTGATTTTGTCAGATCAACAATCTAACGATCGCAATCTTCAAAGTATGACATTGTCAAACACACAGTTTGCTACAGTTCCTGTTTTCGGATCAAACAAGTTTACTGTTTGCGATGCTTTGCCCGAACGAATAGACAATTTAACCCTATTGTTTTTTCATAGCATACATGATCTGTCACATCCACGGAAATGTTTGGCCACCTATTAGAAAAGACGTTAGAATGTGGGTGCAAGCGTGTTTATCCTATCAGAAATGTAAGGTCAGTCGCCATCATGTTAAATTACCTTTAGGACATTGGTTACAAAACTTTAGAATTAGTGAATAGGAGCTCCTATCTAGTTACAAATTTCTATATATCGAGGATTTTTTTTCCTAACTAGGAAGCAAAGTGACGGGAGCGGAGCGACCCAACACGTTGTTTAAAATTTTGGAATTAGTGAATAGGAAAAATGAAACCTACTCTTATACTCCCGCTCCTATCGAGTTACTAATTTCTATATACTGAGGATTATTTTTCCTAACTAGGAAGCAAAGTGACGGAAGCGCAGCGACCCGACACGTTGTTTAAAGTTTTAGAATTAGTGAATAGGAAAAAGGACACCGGCCCCTATACTCCCGCTCCTATCGAGTTACAAATTTTTGTATATCAAGGATGTGTTTCCGTAACCAGGAGGCAAAGTGACGGAAGCGCAGCGACTCGACACGTTGTTTAAAATTTTGCAGTTAAGAATTGAAGAATTAGGAAACATGCAACCTGCTCTTATATTCCCACTCCTATCGAGTTACTAATTTCTATATACTTAGGATTATTTTTCTAACTAGAAGAGCGGCGACTCGCATGTATTTTTAAGTTTTATAAATAGAGAATATAATCAAGGAAACCCATCCCTATACTCTCCCTCCTATCGATTTATAAATTGGTATATCTTGATGGTCATGTTTTAATAACCCGAGTACAATTGGACCCAGGAAAAGGATCCATTTAAATATTTAAAGTACTTATGGTTCGATACTTTGCTCAAATTTAACGACAGCAACTAGTAATAGATACACTTCTAATAACTGGTTTTGTCTTTACTCTTTCATTCCAGAAACGTAGCCTAAAAAATCACACAAAAATTCGTTACAATAAATTATCAAAAAATCAAAAATACGGTCTAAAAAAATCATCATCCCTAACCGTCCCGATTACCTATAACGATGGTCTAAACGAGGAAGATGACGACGACGAAGACGACGACGACGGTGACGAAGACTACGACGATGGTGATCTCAACGAAGCTGATGAATTACAACCAATAAATAAAATTAAAACAAATTTATTTAAAAATAATAAAAATAAAAACAAATCTAGTAAAAAGAATAGTATAAATAATAGTAATAATAGTAATAATCATAATAGTAGTAGCATAAAAAATAGTAAATGTATTAATGATTATAATGATAATGATGATGACGACGATGATGATGAAATTACGTTTTATGCTCAAACATGAAAATAAATATATTTATAAATTTAAAAAAAAAAAATATATCAAAATTTGTTAATTTGTTTATAATTTATTTTATATGAGAGAATAAAATTAAATAAAAAAAAAACATTTATTAATTAAATTTTATATAAAATATATATTTTGATCGTGTTTTTTTTTTTTATATAAATAAATAATAGACGAAACCTAAATAAATTACGTTAAATTAATTAATTAATTAATTATAGAACACAGAACAGTGAGCGGAATGTTTATTTGAATTTATTTATAATTTTTTTTAACAAACATTCCAATTTTATTTTTATATACAATATATTTACATGCATACATATACACACATAATTTAACCGGCCTAATTTAACAAATCAATTTTATTTTTTTAATAATTAAATAATTAAATTTAATTAGTAACACACTAATCCACAACACACACCACACAAATTTTTTTGTTTTTTTTATTTCTAGCGCATTTTATTATGTTTTAATTTATTAATTTTTTAATTTAAATAAATAAAATTTATCACAATGGTTTTTATTATATAATTATTATTACGTATATTATATTTATTAAGTTTATATTTTTATTTAAGTTTTAACAAAAAAAAATTATAAATACAAAATTTAAAAAAAAAAGAAAAAAAATTGCCTAAAAACCAGAAAAAAACATAAATATATTATAAATAATTTGTAAATTTTTGTATAGTAAAAATATTAAAAATAATGAAATTTAAAAATAAACAAAAAATTGAGTATGAATTAAAATAAATAAATATAAAATTGTAAATATATTTTTTTACAGTTGAAACAAAACAAAATAAAAAAATTATATATAATAAAAATAAAATCAAAACTACAAAAAAAAAATTAATTAAATTAAATTAAATTTAAATATATATATTATGTATATGTATACATATTAAATAAATAATTAAATTAATTGAAAAAAATTTATATTAAACCAACAACAACAAAACATCAATTACAATAAATATACAAACAAATAAAAACAAATGATTTAAATAAACTGGATATTTAATTACTATTTTTAATTTATTCGGCTGTTTTTAAAAATTATATGGTGATTTAGTTAATTAAATTAATTTCAGTTGTAATTTATCTAGATATACATGTTTATATAAACAACCAAAATTATTTGGTATTTTGATAAAAGAGTGGAGAGGTATGTGGCATTTATATTTACAAAATTGATAATCTTCCCGGGGCCGGATCATAACCTTGCCCCGATGGGACCCGGATATCAAATTAATTGATTGATTAATTTTTTATTTTATTAAAAAACTAGTTAACTGAAAAAATGTATTTCTATTTACAACAGAAAAAAAATATTGAAAGTGAATAACTGCTACAAAAATCAATTATTATTTTTAAATAAATTGATAACTATGTACAATAAATAATTTTTTTTTTTTTTTTTTGTTTTATTTGCTATATAAGTTATATTGTTACTATAAAAAATATATATTTTATTTTAAATCTCTTCTATTTCATTAATAATAAACAAGTTCTGACTTGCTATAAAAACAGTTGTCAAATGGAAAAAAATTCATTTTGTTAAAACTAGTTATCTTTACTTAAAAATGAACAAATTTGTTAATGTTCAATCATGGGTTTGAACATGAATTCACTGTGGGATTGAACATATTGCGGGGCCGACAAATTCAGTGACTGCGAGGTGATCATGGTGGTGAACGTGACATGTCTTAAGGTGGTTATTGTTTTCCATTCTATATTTGGACCATTGCCGTGGCCAATAAGATGCCAGCTGTTACATTTTCGTACTTGTTCATTAGATGAGTTGTCGTCATGTATATAGTTGTTGTTGTATGCACATATATATGATGAATTAAAGCAATTAAATATTGCATATCATGAATATCCCACAGTGAGCTCATGTTAAAACCCGTGATTGAAATTCAGGGATTTGATGAGGCTACCCTTAGCATCTACTAATTGTTCTGCGTCGGCTATTAATCTATAGCATAAACGTAGTTTAACATCTTGTGCTTTACATTTGCGTGTTTGACCGCTAGATTGTATATAGCCGAATCACAACCATTGCTGTTTGTGATTGCATCGCCAGGGCTTCCCACGTTGTTGTTGGCCTGTGTGGTGGAAAGACTTGGTTAATTTGTTGTTGTTGGACCTGACGCAGGTTGTGAAATAGTGGTTGGTTATTTGATGTTTCGAACTGTTCTGTTTTTAGTTCAACTCATTTCTCCCTCTAACTCATTTCAATATTTCGCATAGAATTTCTCGAACGATTCCCTTTCTTTCCAACATGGATGAGCTGTGTGGTCGTCATAAAGATCATCTCTGTATCGGTGTCGATGATATCCTTCCAAATGGTTTCGATTTGAGATAGTTTCTTCTGCAAGTACTCCATAGTCTTCCTGATTTCACCATCTTTGGTGTCATTGCTTTTGATCTTTTGAAGTTGATCGAACCAGAGTACATTGAGCTTTGTACAGTGCTTCCATTTTCTTGCCTATGTTTTGCGGTGATAAAATGAAAATCCTTTTTCCGTTGATTCTGTTGTTTGTAGATCTCTCGTGACTGTTGGTTTATATGCTGCCTCGAGACGTGAGCTTGGAAGATCCGCTATGTGAGCCATGGCGCATATCTTCTCCAGCTTATTGTAAAGATTTGTCATGTTTTTTCGTGTTACGAGATAAGCGTGATTCTGGACCATTCCTATAATTTTGTCATCGTTTCCAACGAATTTGTTATATAGCGCTTCTAGACTCGCTATTCTCTTTTCTAAGTAAGACTTCGTCTTTCTATCTTCACCGTCTTTTCGATAGTTTCTCGCAAATTGAAATATTTTTCTACCTGTTACCTCTTGGATTTGAAGTAACTCATCCATCTTGTTGTTGTTTGGTTTACTAGTGGTGGTATTAGTGCTTGTTGTTGCCTAGCTCTTCCCTTTAACGATAATTTTGTGAAGTTATGTGCCTGATCTTGCTTGGCTGCTAGTGTCGTCCCTCTCGACGACGTTATAGACTGTCCGTCTGTACTTTTATTTCCAGTTGTTTTATTGTTTCGAAGGAACAATGTTAAGTGTCGCCCATTGTTGGTTGTCTCGCAGGATCAATATTAAGTGCAGCCTCATCTTGAAACTGGTGTAAAATTCAGCCTAAGCTGGGATCTACTTTTCGTTGACTTCATTAAACTCTGAGCTTACCGCTGGTGGGGGCTAATAACCAGAGTGAAATTAAATAACGATTTGAAAGATCCGGCTCGAAGGACCATGTTAAATCTCATTTTAATGGCCAAGTCGTAAATTTGGACTACTGTAGAATTAAACAGTAGATTACCTCGAATGGGGTCTAATAATTAAAATTAGAATAACTTAACTTTGGTGTTGTTGAGTGTTTAAATTATTTTGGGACCGAAACTGTTGTAGTTTGACCATTGCATCTTCTACTCTCTCTTGAAGCTTGCCATAATAATCTTCCCTAAAATAGTTGGAATGTTGGATGTTTGTTCTGTCTTCTTCCAACTTTACTAATAATTCTGTATGTTGGGCTGCGATTTCCTACATGTCCTTTTCTAACTGTCTTATTTTAAGATTAACATATTCCTTAGATATGTTGATGGTTTCCAAGAAATAATTTATTGACGCCAACTTCTGATATATCTGGCGCATGAAGACGTCTTGTCTCTTGAATAATTTTATGTTGTTGTTCCTTTCTATTTTTGCTGCTTGAAGGGCCTCAATCGAACTTAGATTACCTATAATTGATTATTAAGTCGGTTTTGAAAATTTTTTAAAACTTTTAAATTTTTTAATTAGAAAAATCATACAATTCGAGAAATTAAATAAATGTTTTCATGAAAATCCCCAATTTCTACAATTTTGATTCGAATTCCAGATGGTTTTGCGATTTTCCGGATATCACTTTAAATTATAAAAAAATTTAAACAAAATTTTGGAGATTTTACAGGGGGCGGCACTCGAAGTGTTCTCAATTGAAATGCTGTGAATTTGTCAATTTTTATTTCAAAACTTCAGTATATCGTAAAAACATTTCAAATTTAACAAAAAATATGTATAGTACTTTGGCCTACAGAATGGACCATATAGAAAAATCCATTGGGTTTAAGTCGGGGGAATATGGTAGCCATTGTTGTGAAAAAATAAAGCTGAGAACTTTTTCTTGTAAAAAACGTTGGACTTCACGGGCTTTATGGGATGGTGCTCAAACGTCTTGCTGAAACGTCCAATGGTTTCTACCGGCTAGTTTTCGTGCCTAAGGTAAAAAAGCATCGTTTAATATTTGTTCACGGTTGATATGTTCATTTACCTTTACGCCATGTGAAAACGAGTGGTGAGCGTCCTGTGGCTGTTACCGCAGCCAAACCATCACTGATGCTTTCTTTCGCATAGCAATTCGCTGGTCTACATTGTCTTTTGAAATGCACTAAAACTAACACGATCGTTTTGTTTGTTTACACATTGTTGAACCGTAAAAAAATTTTATCAGAAAATACTAAATTCTCAAACTCGCCACCTGCGTGTTAAATCTTGCACTTTTTGTATTTTGTAAGGCTTCAATCGTAGTTAATTTTTTAATATGCCCCCATGCTACGAACAAACACTTCTGACGATGTTGTCTCCATGGCGATTTTTGATGCTACCAGTTTCATTGTAACGTATAACGGTCCGATACACAAACATTTTGTACACATGAAAATGTCGTAGGTCGATAACCATGGCTGGTTGCGATTTTCCAGCCACATACAAAGCAATAAAACTGTTGCGTTTGAATTCCACTTCGATAACCTTTAATTAACTGCGACGTAAAACGATATATTTCCGTAACAACATAACAGACGGACACTTTGAGTGCAGACACCGTACAAATGTTTTACCGACTTTCAAAAATGTATTAAAATTTATAAATATAAACTTTTCAAATTACCCAAAATACTTATACATAATTTAGTAATTTTTAGTTAAATTTTCATAATTTGAAAAAAATGCTATACTCCAAGCAGCTTTGTGAAATTAGTCAGGTGAGAAAGGTCTTACGGCTGAAATTAGTATTCCTTGCCTTCATTATGATTTACTATGAGGCTAGAAAATTCCGGTATGAAATATCAGAGTTGCATTGAGTATCAATCCCCAACATTAAATTTATATAAATCGTTAATTTCGAAATTAAAAGATTTTACGTATTGTGAAAAGTTTACAATTTGAATATTCAATCGAATTTATGATGATTTATAGAAATTCGGCATATCACTCGAATTATACCGAGCCTATTTCACAGTGTTTAAATTGTCTTGGGCGAGCCTTGAGAAGACCAAGTAGGAAAAAAACAACAATAGAAGTAGTTCATGATTTTTTGTGTTGTTCAGCATTCTTAGCCTCGAAGTTCATGGATCTTCCAAATTCACAATTTTATATTTTCAACCCTCAAAATTGCGACCATCAGGGTTCTAAATTATGGCCCCAAAATTGGGGGCCTCTAATACGAAAATGCTCACTCTAAAATACATAATTCACAAAATTTATTTAAAACCAAGATTATGGAAACCAAGATTTTGAAACCATGATTCTGAAACCGAGTTTTTGAAAACCAGGATTATCTATTTCCAAATTTCTAAAGCTAAAGATAATTGACGGCCATTCCGCTCCGTTCCGCTTCCGCGTCAAAATTACATTTCAACAATTTCTATAAAATTTTCATCCGCGGAAAACCGAAAACGGTACGGTTACAATGTATGGATTTTTAATCAAAAATTAAGTTTTACAGAAAGCATAACCTCAAATAATTTGTAGGCTAAACAAATAATTGAAAATACCCTGCATCATCTGGAGCGTATACATCAACCAACATCTCGTGTATGAAATCAATGAAATCACTGATTTTATTTATTTGGTGATATAAACATAGTCACAACAAGAATCGTTTGGCCCACTTTCGATAGTACATCGTGCTACACAAATTTTCGAATAACAAAGCAAGAACGCTACTTACTGTGCGAACGAGGGCACCAAATGTCTTGCTAATTTAATGAATGCATGGAGTATTTTACTTCTCGTTACGCTACTGTTTCCCAACAAGCCAACTTACTCTACTATACACTAACTTATATTAGCTTCTTCTTCTGCTTTCTCTCTACTTTCTAACTTCAGCATTCCTAGTCTCATAGTTCCAATCTTTCAAGCTCTCCTGTGGTTTCCGAAACTATCGAAATCGTGTTTTACGAAATTTCGTTTTTCAAAATCATGGTATTGTGGCAAAACATATTTTTGTATTTACTCGAAGGATTAATACAAAGTTCTCGTTGAAAACCGAGATTTTGGAAATCGGGATTTTGATTACCAATATTGCCCTCCTAGCAATTTAAAAATGGAGAACTTTTTCGGAATATTGCAGACAGGAAAAAAGCCATTGGACTTCTCACTAATGTCGCTAAATAACATTGTGAGTGATCAATTACCCTTCGGAACATCGAGTTGGAAATTCTTCGCCACAAAATATGCCAATCCCTCTACTTTCAAATCTTATCCTATTCTATTCTTCTCTTCTACATTTAATTAAAATTTTTCTCAAAAAATTTTTGGCTACGAATTTGTCCTTATCGTTACCATCAGTTTTATATTAAAAAAATGTTAACTGATCTGAAATTTAACTTTCGATTTGATTAAAACTGAATATAGTCGTGTGAAAGGGTGGATTAACAATATCCTGCACTTATACAATTAAATATTGTACAAAAATGATGAATTGGACAAGCATTTATGTACTCGAAAGTATTACGAATCACTTCTTATAGTTTCATTTAATTTATCTGCTATACCTAGCAGAGCGAAAATTATCGCAACTATCCAAAAGCACGCACGTGTCTTGTAAATAATTGAATGTAAGATTGTTGCTTACGAATGCCCTGGTTAGGCGCCTTGGAGCAAATACAAATATCGAGGTTTTACCTTCAACAACCTGGGGATAGATATTCATATTTTAAATTCTATTATGTTACCGCGGCTTAAATATTTTATTTTTCCAAAAATTATATTTTAATCTTATACCTACTTTAGATATTCGATTGTGACTTAACAATTCAGTATTATTATTTTCGTTATATTTAAGTCATGACTTAAGAGTATGGCTTAAGTAATACTCGGATTATAGGTATATGCGGTTTATCGATTACTAAAGCCTCCAATTATTCCAAGTTTAAATTGCTAAGACTTAAGTCACATAAAGCAAAATTTAAGTTACGTGGCTTACTCACTGAATTATTCAAAAAAAAATGTAAGTCAAGGACAAGTCATTTAATTCAGTTCAGATTCATTCAAAATTTGTACAATAAATGTTTAGAATTCAAGCTTAAGTATCAGAATTAAAAAATTATGACTTAAGTCTAGTATAAATTCAGCCTATTTTCAGTTCATTTAAGTGAGTAGATGGGATTCATCTTGGAATAAATGGAATGTAATGTTGCTCGTTCAATACCCGCTGTGTTACGGAATAAGTTTCTTGGTACCCTGGTAATATGTAAGGATTAAGTAAAGTTCGGTTCATGGTTTATTGAAAAATTAAGACTCAATTATTCCAAGATTAAATAATTAATACTTACGTTACATCAAAAGCTAAATTACGTACTTAAGTCATCTAAATATATATCAAACGAACTTTGTTATTTATAATCAAATGATGATGAGCTTATTCGGTCACAAATGTATTATTTACACTTAACCCACTTAATTTTTCAAAACCATACTTAAACCATACTCCAGTCATTAGATCAGGTTTAGGCAAAATTCGTACACTAATTATATACTTAAGTATTGCAATTTAGGCTTAACTATCAGAATTAAAATATTATGACTTAAGTCTAGTATAATTCGCGAACTTACTACTAAAATATGATTTAAGTCACTCAAGCACTCATCTTGGAGATGATGAGATATGAAATATCAACGTTTCAATACCCAATGTGTTACAAAATAAGTAGAGATGTTACGAAATTTAAGGAACTGTTATTTTATCACTGTTCTTTGAAAATAACAGGAACAGCCTGTTACTAAATAACGAAAATTACAGTTCCTGTTATTTCACATATTTGCTTATCGAAAATACCTATTTTCCAATTCTCGTTTGTACTCGCAAGAAGAATAACAATTATAAAAGGAGCTGTAGAAAACAAATCATCACTGTTACTCTTTTTACCTATTCTCTCACAATGTATCTATAATATGGTATCAGGTATTTGTTATTTGTATTAAATGTATGATTTGAAGAGGGGGACATTATCTCATTAACATTATGTATTATGAGTTGGTGATGTAGTAGTAGTAGATTTTATATAAAACAGAAGAGCGTCAAAACGATAATAGGAAATAAGGAAGTACAGTATGTACATTCTATAGAAGTTGTTCTTAATATTTGTACATATTGTTATTCCTTGCGTTAGATTTAATTTTTTTATACAATTTGCAATGGGTTTCACTATATAATTGCATGAAAAATTTTGTAGTTTTTATTTTTCACTATTTGGGATGAAACAAAAAACAATATTGCAGTTCAGGCATAAGTATCAGATTTAAAAAATCATGACCTAAGTCAAGTATCATTCGCGCCTATTATATTCCTATCTAGACACAACTGATTGAGACACAAGAGCTAAATTCAAATTTTAATTTCTATTATAATTCGCTGGTGGGCTTAAATATTTCATTCTTATTGAATTGAGCTTAAGTCATAATTCACTACTGTTTATTTCATTATATTAAGTAACATTTGGTATATCATATTATTTAGAATCAAGTAATGATGAGTTTATTCGGTTACAAATTTACCATTTATACTTAAGCTACTTACTTAAAACTTAAGTTAGAGACCAGTCATTAGAGATCATTTACAGGTGAGATCAGATTCAGGCAAAACTTGTGCAATAAATGTATACTTAAATATTGCAATTCAGGCTTAAGCATCAGAAAAAAAGACTATGACTTAAGTCTAATATAAATTCAACCTATTTTTTTAAGTGTGTTGGTGGCATGCATGTTAGAAATGATGGAATGTGATATTGTACGTTCAATACCCACTCTTACGGATTAGGTTTCTTAGTAGTGCAATAGTTAGTCCTGAAGTCCATAAGTAACTTAGTTAGTTACTTTTTTAGTTAGTTTTTTTCCCCCGCTAAATTCTCAAATTTTACTTTTCATTTGCACTGCTATACTTAAGCCATTTATGTAAGGATTAAGTAACATTCAGTACATGGTTTATTGAAAAATAAATACTCAATTCTTGAAATAATTAAATATTTAAAACTTTAGTCACATAAATCAAAAGTTAAATTACGTACTTAAATCATCTGTATGTATATTTCAAACTTTACAACGTTAGTTAAGTTAGTTTCAAACTTTACAACGTTAGAAGCAAGTGATGATAAGCCATTCTATTACTTCCCCAATTTACCATTTACACTTATCCATTTATTTATTTAAAACCTGACTTAAGTCAGCGACCAGTAATAAATGTATACTAAAGTATTACAATTCTGGCTTAAGTATCAGAATTAATAAAGTATGACATAAGTCCAGAAAAATTCACCAGAAATTCCGCTTAATTATAAACGACTAGTATGGATGATTAAAATTTGATTTAAGTCACACACACAACCTTAAAACACAATTCAGTATTCATTATGTGTGTTATACTTAAGTCGTATAAGTAAGGCTTAAGTAAGATTCGGTACATGGTTTATAAAATAATGAAGTCTCAATTATTCCAAGCTTATATTTGTAAGACTTAAGTCACACACATCAAACATTAAATTACGTACTTAAGCCATTTAATTATTCAAAACCTGACTTAAGTCATAGACCAGTCATTTGAGATCAGATTCAGACAAAATTCGTACGGTAAATGTATACTTAAGTACTGCACTTCATGCTTAAGTATCAGAATTAAAAACTCAACACTGCATACCTATCTAGTTTAAATATCGCCTAGCTAGAGACACAAAAACGATAGAGACACAAAAACAAAATTCAAATTTTAATTACTAATAGGATTCCGCATTTAGGCTTAAATATTTTATGTTTATTAAATTGCAATGTGTTATCTTATATTTAAGATATTCGAGCTTAAGCCATAATCCAGTATTATTTATTCCGTTATATTTAAGTCATATAAATATCGATTAAGTAACATTTGGTATATTATATGCGCTTTATTGAAAAATGAAAATTCACTTATTCCAAACTTAAATTATTCAAACTTAAGTCACATAAATTAAAAGTTAAGTAACTTACTTACGTCATCTACGGTGTAATTTAGAATCAAATATAATATATGATGAGCTTATTCGGTCATAAATTTACCATTTATACTTAAGCCACTTAATTATTCAAATTCTTACTTAAGTCAGAGACCAGGCATTAGAATTCATTAACTGAATTAAATTCAGCTTATTTTAGTACAAACTACTAAGTTTTGATTTAAGTCACCTATTGTCTTAGCTTGGAAATGAAGGAATGTGATAATGCACGTTTCAATACCCGTTGTGTTACGAATTAAGTTTTCTTCTAATACAAAGGTACATAACTAACGAAATTAAGATTTGTTTCCAGTGAAATTTAAGTTACGTACTTAAATTTAAGTCACTTAATTATTCAAAATCTGACTTAAGTCAGACAAAATTCGCACAATACACATGTATACTTGCGTGTTGCAATTCAGGCTTAAGTATCAGAATTAAAAGATAATGGCTTAAGTCGAGTATAATTCACGCGAAATTAAACATAGTTCAGTACGAACTAACAAAATTTGACTTAAGTCACCCGATTAAGTCATTTTAAATTACACTGGGTTAATATAATGACCATACAACCTCTTAACTCTATTTACCATGGCGCCACTTAAATATATAGCAAACGAATTTATTACTAAAGCAAAATAACTGCCATCGCTTATAATTTTTTGTAAAAAGAAACTTAATTCTGGTTTTAAAAAATTTATATACATTTATTATAGTCAATTAATTAAGAAGCCGATGAAAAAATCTATCCAAGAAATAAAATTAAAATTTAAATTAATTTTAAATATGTATATAATCCAATTTGGTGCTAAACAAAACTATATTGTATAAATAAATTATTCTCGTACATTTAATTAAAAATTATTAATGTATATAATTTAATTAAAATAAATTACATTTTATAAATCAACCACTAATTAATTTTGCCCGCAAACTAAAATTTTTATTAATTATTAAAAGTCTGGCGTAATTTTGAAAATGAAAAAACAAATTTAAATTAATTAATTAATTTAAAAAAAGTGAAATGATTTAATTAAGAAATTATATGTATTATGTAAATTACAAATAGTTATAATAATTATTATTAATAAAATTATGATCTAGAGGTTCCGGTTTAAGGTAATCTTGGTGCCTGAATTAGTGCGCGCGCTTTTATACCGACCCTATACATACATACATATATGTCCATACAATATTCTAGCTTCCAACTCCTAGGTGCGTCTATTTAACGAAATTGTGAAACTATAGATTTTTTGTTGGAACCCCCGCTCCAAATTAATGATGAATTCACCACCAGGAGTACCTTGAACACACAAAAAACCACACCTCTTGATCGGAAAATCCATATATATATATATATATATATATATATATATATATATATATATATATATATATATATATATATATATATATATATATATATATATATATATATATATATATATATATTTAAATGAATGAAGTGAACTATTGAAATAAAATAATTTTTCCATGTTGAAACTTTTGGGGAGTTTTATTGAACTAAATGGGTGATAATTTAATTACGGTAAGTACTCTTCAGCATATTCGCTATCACTGAACTCACTGAACTTAAAAGTAATTTAACGGGTTATCCAATTTTCGAACACATCATCACCGAAAATTGAATGGTGTATTAATTGCAAAACTCACATGCGGAAAACGTTTTGCCGCAGCACATGAAAGAAGCCATCTACGGTGGGCTTCCAACCACAAATCTGTTTGTGGACGTCATCCTGCCTCTTACCATTTCATCTATGTTTCCCTTGAGGTACCCGTTTGTTCACTTTTGAAAAAATGAATCGGTCGTGCATTCTTTAAATCCAATTGATTCCCAATAGGACCAATAAGTGAGTGGGAAGCTATTTCCAGATATTTTCCCATGCAAGATTTCGAGAGCTCCTCCGGCTCGATTGAAGACCTAATATGAACGTACATATTTGTCTTTCTAATGAATTTAGAAGAAAGTCGGAAACAGCTATTGGTCTACAATCTTTGGGATGGCAAAAAGAGCTTTTCATCGCCTTGGGTATAAATATTACGTTTACTTCAGTTCGTGTACTAGGCAGAGAAGGGCGAGGTAGATTACACCAAGCAATCTACGCGGTTGTCGACACGTAAAATATAACGTAGATTACTTGGCAGAGTTTATTGTTCGCGGGATTAATTTGTTAAAGATTTCATCATAGAGCTGATTTTTCCATTTGTTTCTTTTTGACAAATGACGCATGAATAGTTTGAAACTGTCATCGTGTTTTTATTCATTCAGTATTGTTTGCCATTTCATCATAGAAAGACGATGCCCGGCATAGCGTCTACAAATTGTTCAGCTTTATTACGAAAATCAGCGTTCTGTGAAGAATGTGTTTCGTGCGCTTAGACCAAGTTACGATTGACATAATCGGCTTGTCGAGACCATTATTTGGAATACCATCGAAAAGTTTGAATACGCGACTAAATATACGGTTTGGTGTGGTTTATGTGCCTGTGAAATCATTCGTGCATATTTCTTCAAAAGAGAAGACGGCCTTGGTTCAAGAAGGCGGCGCTATTTGCCAAAAATCATATTGGCGAGCAATTAATTTCACGGTTCGGATCGTTGAATGTGCTATTTAGGTCGTGTGATACCTCTATAGAATCTTTTCTTTAGGGCTACGCAAAGTCCAATGTCTATGTGAATAAACCAGCAAGATTTGAGGCATTGGAAGCCAACATTACTCGTGTCATTCGCCAAATAGCATTCGATATTCTCGAACGCGACATCAAAAAATGTACTTTGAGAAAGGACCATTGTAGTTGCGGCCATAATTTTCCATGGTTTTTAATTTTTGCACAAATCACCTCTATCGATATCGTTATTACGGATAAAATCACGCACATGTTGTTTGATGCTGTCTGTTTCTGACAAAACATGCCGGTGTGACTTTTGCACTTCAGCACTCTTTCCACTATAGCCCAAAATTTTTCAATACATCGAAAACCTGTGGACTCTGTGATAAATTTATTGCTTCTGTTGGAATTAGAGTCGTGTGAACGCGCTATATGGCCAAAACTTTACTGCTACGTCGTTATGAAAAATATGACAAAAACCTGGCTCCACAACTGCAAATTGCTGGCCAAATTATATATTTTTTTGAAAATGAATCTAACTTGAAGTGTTTCAAAATCAATTTCATGTATACGTTTCGTCACCCATCAAAACACATCCATTAAATTTTGTGAAAATTTTGTCACATATTTTAATGAACAAGTGTTGCGGTTATCTCAACGATTTAAATTTTAAGGTACGGTCATAGTTAAATTTCCCCGGGTTATTTTTAATGAAGGTTATAACCCCGCATTCACAGAGCGCCATTACTAATGAAATGGCATGTTTAGTAATGGTGACCGAAATGGACGACCGTTTTCTATTCTTAGAAATTTAGGATTCCAAAAACTCCTAAATCGTATATACACGAGAGTTTGAACACCAATTCTAAACAAAAAATTGCCATAACAGCAAATAATATCCATATGGTAGATGTTGCCGCAGCTTTAAATATAAAAATTAAATGTGAGTTAGGTGAACGATTTTTATCAGTTAAATTCAATTCTGCGACGCGACTCAAGCGTAGCAGTTTGGGGATTATTATTCAATTTTTAGAACAAGGCGTTATTATTATTATGACGTTAGCCATATTACAATTGAAAGAGAAACATACAGGCGACGAAATCGCAAATGAAGTACAAAATATGTTAAATGGGTTCGAATTAAAAAAACGTTTAAACGGTCACAAGTGACAACGGAGCTAACATGCTTAAAGTAATTAAAAGTTTGAGTTTACGATAACTAGCTAAACAAATTCACGATTGTTAGGGGACTCAGTTAATGATATTATCACGGTTTATAAAAGGCGAAGCAAAAACACTTTCATATATTCGCATATTAGTCAAAAAATTACGTACTACAGCGGGATTTTTACTATATTAAAGCAGCAGATGAACCCCATAATTGGATAAGGGCAAAAGAAATTAAAGATGATTTAACTCCTTCAGCTAGTTCAAAATTAAAATGTCAAGCAACAGCGATGTTTAGCAGTGAATTGGATAAAGTTCTTCTATAAAATTTAAATTGTAGAGAACCCAATATATTAAATACATTAACAAAAAAATCGGCTATTTTCATGGATCCAACATTTCAAGCAGTCTAGTACGGATAGATTGGAAGCTAAACTACATTTGAAGGAAATTTTGAATTGCATTGCGTTAGTATTAGTACCAGAACGACAAAACGAAATCGGTAATACTGATGCCAAGTCTGCAGACCAACATCACCTAACTTTAGACGTTTCAACATGTTCCGATCAAGAATTTTTTAATCACTTAAAAAAAATTTCTTGACATTCAACAACTTCCACTATACTGGCAAAAACCAGTTATCGTTACTATCTTTACTCGAGGCTGATAATATGCCTGTTACTCGTATGTCTGCCAAAACATCAATTTTAGAATATGGGAATCAATCAATTTTAGAATATGGGAATTCGAGTTTAATTCCAACCATTGAACAGCAAACATTCAAATTCATTTTGTGCGATAATAAAAAAAAAATAAAAAATAAAAAATTTAAAATTTAATAGTGCAATGTAACCAATTTCAAACAAACTACAATAAAAAAGTGTATCCAATTACTTAAAGTAAAAAGTGCAGTGTTAACAAAAACCTCAATAAAACATTTAAGTGCAGTGCTAACAAAAAGGGTTTGAGCATTCTAAGGTGTTAATGACCTAGATTTTAGGTCATTGCACATTGTAATGCATGAATTTACTAAAACATCAAAAACTCAACGAACTCCACCACCTACTCGTCAGCTTCAATCAACAGGAATGTATACGAATGATTCAGAATTAGAAAAGTCATCAACATCATCCACGTCAAGGCAACAATTAACTTGTTCTCCTTTATCACCAAAACAAAAAATCCCGCTAACACCGCAATTATTGCCTCAGCCGGAACAACTTCAAGGGTCAAATGTTCCAAATGTACCCACGCCGTCCACATCTACGATGTTAGATAACGAAGGATGGGCCATGGCCAACAAAAGAGGTAGAGTCACGAGTCCTTTATCCCCAAATACCAAACGCAAACAGATGAAGATAAACGACTACTGGGTGGCACAACCAGTGTCTTTATCCACACGCTTTAACAGTTTGCCAGGGGAAACCGAAGAACTACCCCAACCCAGTCAAGCAACAAAAAAAAGTTTAGCGCCTCCAATATTCGTGTCAGGGGTAGAAGCTATTCTCCCTCTGACTAACTTGTTAAAAGAACTGGCTAATGACAATTACGATCTAAAAGTAATTGGAACTAGCCAGGTAAAAATCCAATTAAAAGTCGTCGAGACATACCCGGTTGTCGTAAAAGCCCTGGCGGAGCGAAATACAGAGTTCCATTCGTTCCAAGCAAAATCAAACAAAACCTACCAGGTGGTTATACGGAACCTACATCCATCAATTAACACTGATGATTTAAAAAGTGAGTTAATTGAACTAGGCCACGATGTTGTCAATATTAACAACATTAGACAAAGTGGCACAAAAAAGCCACTCCCACTCTTCAAAGTAGAGGTGAAATGTGCAGGGGAACATCTCACAAATAAGTGTGAAACAAAAGTGTGGGGTACAAATGTGAAATGCGTGCTCTGCAACGGTAGTCATCCCGCCAACTATAGAGGTTGCACTGTTTACAAAGAAGTGCAAATCCGGAGATTTCCCCCTCTCAGAGAGAAGATAGTGGCGAAGCCGCCCGTTTCGCAGAAGCTCAAAAATTCAATTGAAACTGAAACTTCGGAAGGGAGTCGTACCAAAGTAAAGCACTCAATGGATAACTCAAAAAATCAGGAACAACAGCCCGAGCAGTCTTCCACACAACGGTTGGAAACTATGATGGAAAAATTAATGACCAAAATGGATACTATCCTTAACCTTTTAACGACCATTGTGTCCAAATCATTCAATGTCCAGAATCCTTAAATTAGCAATCTGGAATGCCAACGACTTGTCGCAACATGGACAAGAAGTTAAAAGTTTCCTGATGGAACAAGAAATTGATGTCATGCTAATATCTGAAACGCATAACACCAGTAGAAGTTTCCTAAAAATACCAAGATACACCATCTATAACACAAATCATCCTGATGGAACGGCACATGGTGGCACTACAGTTATAATCAAAAACATAATTAAACACCACGAAGTAGAAAAGTATGAGAAGGAGCATCTACAAGCAACTACTGTAGTAATAGAAGATTGGCTAGGTCCCATAACCATTTCGGCCATATACTGCCCACCAAAACATACAATAAAAATGGAACAATTTGATCATTTTTTTAATTCTTTGGGTGGTCATCGCTTTATAGCAGGGGGTGATTACAATGCAAAACACCAAGACTGGGGATCAAGACTGGCTACAACAAGAGGCCGTGAGTTATTAAAGTCAATCCAAAAAAATAATCTTCATCATGTTTCAACCAGTGAACCTACCAATTGGCCTAGTGATAGGAGAAAGATCCCAGATGTCATAGATTTCTGCGTCACCAAAGGAATCGCCAGTAATTATATTAAAGCTGCGCCGTGCTTGGACCTGTCATCGGACCACTCGCCAGTCTTAATCACTTTGGGTACAAAGATAGTGAATACAAAGAAACAGCCGATGTTAAGCAACAATAAAACTGACTGGAACCTCTTCAGATATAATGTAACAGAGAAACTAAACATAAACATCAAATTAAAAACAGAGAGTGATATAGATGAAGCAGTTGAACATCTCAATGAATGTATCCATTCGGCAGCTTGGAAGTCAACGTCAGAACAAAATGACAAAGAAAAAGATAGGGGATGTTCAAATATTGTCAAGAAAATGATTAAAAAAAAAAGAAAATTAAGAAAACAGTGGCAACGATATCGACTAGCGGAAGATAAACGTAATCTAAACAAAGCAACCAAACAGTTAAAAGAGTTGCTGCTCAATGAAAAAAACCAATCAATACAAGAATACTTATCTCGACTATCACCAACAGAAAACACAGATTATTCATTATGGATAGCGACTAAAAAGCTGAAACAACCACAGCAGCATGGTCCACCGATACGTAAAAGTAATGGTCACTGGGCGAGAAATAATGAAGAAAAGGCTGAAATATTTGCAGACCATTTTGAAAAGGTATTTCAACCAAATCCTTCAGAAACTACAGACGAAGAGAATAACAACATTCAAAGCTATTTGGAATCACCATTGCAAATGAATCTGACAATCATGAAGTTTTCTATCTTAGAAGTAAAAACAGTTATACAGAGAGAATTAAATCCTAAAAAGGCGCCAGGATATGATCTCATCACAGGAAAAGTTTTGCAAGCGTTACCCGATAAGGGTATACGATATCTATAACTTACATATTTAATGCAATACTTAGAACTGGATATTTCCCAATACAATGGAAGGTTTCACAAGTAATATTAATACCAAAACCTGGAAAGCCCGCAGAAGAAGTTAGGTCCTACAGACCTATAAGCTTGCTACCAATTATTTCTAAATTATTTGAAAAACTACTGCTTAATCGTCTAAAGCCCATTTTACTGGAGAAAAATCTGATTCCGGGCCATCAGTTTGGATTTAGGCCAGAACACTCAACAATAGAACAAGTGCACAGAATAGTTCAAGCAATTCAAGAAGCTCTGGAAGAAAAAAGATATTGTTCTGCTCTATTCATGGACATAGCACAAGCTTTTGATAAGGTGTGGCATGTGGGATTACAATACAAAATCAAGCAATGCTTACCAAATGATTTCTACAGAATATTAACATCGTATCTAATGGACAGACATTTCATTGTAAAACATCAGGATGCATACACAAATATCCGTCCAATTAAATCTGGTATACCACAGGGCAGCGTGCTTGGACCAATATTATATCTAATATATACCGCAGATATACCTACAAGCAATCAAGTAACTGTAGCAACATTTGCAGATGACACGGCAGTACTCTCATCACATGAAGACCCCAACAAAGCAGCAGAAGTCTTGCAGGAGAATATTAATAATATCCAAGTATGGATGAAAAAATGGAGAATTAAAGTTAATGAAGCAAAATCTAATCATGTAACCTTTACAATGCGTAGAGGCACATGTCCATCAATACAGATGAATAACCAGGTCATACCTCAATCTGATGAAGTAAAATATTTAGGTATACACCTCGACAAACGTTTAACATGGCGTAAACATATATGGACAAAAAGAAAGCAATTGGGAATGAAACTGTCCAAAATCTATTGGCTCATATGCAGAACATCTAGTTTATCGATTGAAAACAAACTATTGCTTTATAAAATGATAATAAAACCTATCTGGACATATTGTATACAGCTGTGGGGAACGGCCAGCAACTCGAACTTGGACATTCTTCAGCGGTTCCAGTCTAAAATTCTAAGAATCATAGTAGATGCACCGTAGTTCGTGTCAAACGATATAATTCATCGGGACCTAAAGGTACCACCAATACGTGAAGAAATTAGGAACTCCAGTGCCAGATATCAGTCAAGATTTTGACAATCATCCAATTCATCCAAACGAGCTAGCGAACAAACTACTCAACTCCACAACGAGGGAAAGGCTGAAACGTCACAAAATTTTGGATTTGCCAAACAGATCCTAGTTACAAGCAAACACATTAAATTTTAAATTCTCTATATTCAATCGACCCAATCGTAGTTAAATGTGTTATATCAATTTAAACTAATTATAATGTAAGGAGATTTTATCAATGGGTAAAAATACTCCGATCAAGACAATGTAAAAAGACACAAAGTTTACTGAATGTCTCTTAAAGAGATAGATTGTAAAATAATAATAATAAATAATAACAGTGTTAAAGGCCATTACTGGCCCCTTACTGAATCAACAATCTGGCTCCAACGGTTTCGATCCTGAGCTTGGTCTTCATACTGTCTTAGACAATCTGAAGAGGCCAAGTCGTTCTCTACATCGTGGAGCCATCGTCGCCTGCAACGACCTCTGCGCCTACCATATGGTGGCTCTCCTTTCAGAGATCGCTGCACAATTCGTTCCGGATCAGCACGCAGAACGTGACCGAGCCAGCGTACTCGCTGAGATCTAACTTCATGTACAATATCGGGGATCTTCATCAGATCTCTGATCTCGAAATTGTACAGAGCTCGGTATGTACCATCTATTTCTAGATTGTAAAATAAAGGAACCAAAAAAAAAAAAAAAAAAAAAAAGAATATGGGAATTCAAAAAACTAGATCATCCTGCGTTGTACGTTCTGTCAAACGTCGTATTTGGAGTTCCAGCCACACAAGTATCAGTCGAAAGATGTTTAAGTGCTCTTTAATTTATTTAAGTCTCTTAGAAACTCTGAATTGACGTTAATATTAATATAAAGTAATATAACGTTAATATTAACGTTAATCTACCTTTATATAACTTAACGCTAACTAAATAGTTGAAGGTTTGGGATAAGTTTTCGAATAACGTAACGAAACTGTAAGGTTAATCACTCCCTGGTTATAACCTTTTTGTAAAGATTTCTAACGTTGTTCAGCACCAATTTTTAATACGCCGATGGTCGAGTAAGCAGAGTCAATGCTCGTGAAATTGTGGACCCGAGTTCAATTCTCGTCAGCGCCAATACTTTTTTTAATTTAATTTCTGCTGTAAAATTGGTTCAACACAGCTTCTGTTGAAAACTACATTCGATTTCTGCAAGCATAAGAGCCATCTCTTGTGTATGACCGTAATGAAAATGTAAGAGCCATCTCTTGTGAAGGACCGTAATAAATAGTCAATTCCTGTTGCTAAAATTTTCAATTTTCTCTATTGAATTGGCATTTGTTAGAGATTTGTTTAGCACGAACTTTATATACGCCGGTGGTCCAGTAAGCAGAGTCGTTACATTTGGAATTGAGAACTTGAGTTCAAACCTCGGTTTGGTATTAAAAAAATTTTAATTTAATTTATCTAACTCTCTTCAATTGGCAAATATAAAGGATGAGTATAGCGGCAAATCTATATATCGGAAATGGTGAGGTGGTAAAGTAAGCGGTGTCATGGAATCGTGGATATTGTGCAGTGTTCGAACCTCGATTAAGGGTAAAAAAATTTTAGTGGGCACCATCCACACATTTCTCATTAAATTAAAAAAAAATCGTTTTTTGATTTAAAAATAAGCAATTTGCAAGTAAATTAAAAATATATATTGAGGCTCGAACTATGTAGTCATGATTGCAATCCAATCACACAGCTTCTTTTACCACCGAGCCACCGCCATACATGTACATAGTGATATTTTTATCGTTTATAGCTGCCATTTGAATAAAAAAATTGAAAATTTTACTAACGGCAATGGACTCTGCTTATTTGACCATCGCCGTACAATTTCATTACCACTCTATACTCATACCCATCTTATTTATACTTGCCACTTTAACATGGAGAATAATATTGAAGTTTTGAACAAAAGCTGTTTTGGGTAATTTTATTTCACCATCACCAATTTGACAGGAGAAATTAAATCAAAAAATGTTTGGCTCGTTCGAGAATCGAACTTAGATCCAAAAATCCATAGTCAATGGCTTTGCCCACTGTGCCACCGCCGCATATTAATTTCATGCTATACAAATCTTTTATATCTCTCATTTGAATAGAAAATATTGAAAATTTTGGCAAAGGCAATGAACTCTGCTGCTCTTATTCCACCATCGCTGTGTGTGTTGAACCAATTTGAATACAGAAGAAATTAAATTAAAATAAAATTCCGTCGCTATTGGGACTCGAACCAACGTCCACAAATCCAACGTCAATCACTCTACTACCTCCCCCACCGCCGTATATATATATATTTGTTGTTATGCAAATCTTTTATACTTTTCAATTGAATTGAGAAACTTGGGGAATTTTTTTAACAGAAGCTGGTTGAACCAAAATTGTCCCAACATTAATATCGTTTGAAACTTGAAAGTTAAAAATCTGACAAGCTTATGTTCTTAAAAATTATAAATCTTCCGATCCAGTCAATGATGTTTGGTGCGATTTTCTATAGGCGGGCCACAATATTGACCCACTGACCATACAATTTTTAAGTTTAAGTCAGTGCATGAATAACGTCCAAATAAAAAATTTTACCTACACAAACTGAAAGTATAACAAATAGGTACATATAGCTGAGTTTAAGTCTAGATTAAAACTAAAATCAAAATGACAGTGAAATTACTACTAAAACAATAACAAACCATTACACTGTTAAATTTGGCGATTTTTCCAATTGGGATTTTATTTATACGAAAATTTGAATTTGAGGTGTTTTGTAAATTGTGTGCTGATGAATCTTGAAATAATTACATTCTCTCGAGTACATATTCGGATAGCTTAGAGCAATTAAGCGGTTAGATTTTCACAGAATTTTGAAGTTTCGTGATTTTAAACCAATTTTAATCATTTTTACTGTCTATCATAGAGATGCCCACGGCTACTCATGTATATTTCCGGATAGTTTAGACCACCTAGGATTTTTGTGGTCAATCAAATTAAATTCTGATCAACTTTTCTATTTGTTTATGGAATTTAAAAGTTTTTGATTTTCATTGATTTTTAAAATTTTTTACCGCCGATCCTAGAGATGGGCCGAGCTTCGAGAACTAAAATTCTAGGTAAAATGATCTCTTTTTAATGAACCTCGTTACTAGGTATAACTTGTTTGTAGATTTTCCGCATAACACCTGTCCTTCACGGCACTCCACAAATAAAAATCCAAAGTCGTCAAATCACAGCTCCGTGCCGGTCAATTGACGTCACCATTTCGACTGATAATGCGGCCATCGAATTTTTGACGCAGTTTCGCTATTGTAACTCCCGATTCGTGACATGGCGCGCCATTTTGCTGGAACCAAAGGTCGTCCAAACATATATTTTCAAGATATGGCCACAAAAAAGATGATCTCTAGGATCGGCAGCACAAGTTATTAAAAATCGTTTAAAATGAAATCGTTTACGTAACTTCTAAATGTTGTAAAATAAATAGTAAAGTTCATCAGAAATTAATTAATTAAATAATCTACGGTATCCAAATATGTATAATCGAGAGAATGTAATTATTTCAAGAATCGGCAGCATACAATTTTCAAAACACCTCAAATTCAAATTTTCGTATAAATAAAATTCCAATTGGAAAAATCGCCAAATTTAACAGTGTAATTGTTTGTTATTTTTTTAGTATGAATTTCACAGTCATATATCAAATTTAATTTAATTTCTTACAAATTAATTCAAATCAGATTCTGTTAAATTTTCATTTTTCTCTATTCAAATGGTGAGTATAAACGATGGATTTACCAGTAATGAAATTGTACGGCAGTGGTCAAGTAAGCAAAGTAATGGGCGTTTAATTAGTGAACGTGAGTTCGAGCGGCATTCGGGCTAATTTTTACAAATTAGTTCAACTCAGATTCTATTAAACATTTCAAATTTTTCCAATTAATTGCCAAATATAAAAGAGGGATGTAGCAGCAATGGAAATGTACAGCGATGGTCAAATAAGCAGGGCCCAGAAATAATTTTGGTTATGAAAAAATCGATTAGGTCAGGTATTTTGCCTGGGTCAGTTATGTTGGTTTTCCAGTTGAAATGGATTCACATTCATTTTCTTTAATGACAGTTAGTATTCTTCGCATTGAAGTCACCACCTATTATGATCCTTTTTCCCAGACACTTGAAGAGCTGTGAGTATTGTTTGTTTTTAATAGAATGTCTTGGTGGACAGTACAATCCTGCCACAATAATAGGAAAGTTGTTGGTTATCTGAATGATTTGGCTTTTTAATAACTCGGTAGCACTTATAGCCTTTCTGAACTCGAATTCGTGGTACCATGGAGTGGGACGTGTTAAATTTTATGGAACGGTCATAGTTAAAGTTCCCCGGATTATTTTTAATGAAAGTCATAACCTTTTTGTTTGGTTTTTTGTGAGCCGTTTTTTTAGATTATTCTGCTAGCTGCTCGATACCGTTCCACCGTTATAACGAGGGCCCCACTCTATATAGCGCAGTATATCGTTGTTTTGTGTCAATTTAATAATTTTGTAATGGATAAACATGACGCTGACGTATAGATTCATGGTATTTGAGCACGATTAGTTTTAAATTCTGCTCTTTTTGAAAAGAGATTTAAATGCATTGACGGACATTCTATAAAACTGTCACCAATAAAACATTGTTCCTAAAATTTGTTACCTACGGGTCGTCAACACGTCAATGTAGAAAATAATAGATGACGCGTAAACGCCCATCCCTGGTAAGCGGGAAAACCCATGTCAAGGTTGAATTTAACCTCGAATCAAACACGAAATCGATGTCTAGCCTCTAGCTTACTCAAAAAAATCAGTGTCAGGAACACAGCATAAGTTGATGTCAATTGCCAAACCGATGTTTAAGGAAAGTTACCTTGTAGTATTCGTTAAATTCAAAAGATTCCCAATATGGCCAATAAGGCAGTGGAAAGCTTTTCCAGTGATTTTGCCATGCATGTTGAGATTTCGACAGCTTCTCCGGCTCGATTGAAGAAATGTAGTATAAATATTACATTTACTTCAGTTCGTGCACTAGAAATGTATAAAATTCTAAGAAAGGATAATGCCATCAAGCCCTGCCGATTTATTTGTCTCAAATCACGTATTCTACATTTCAAAATGGGTGTTTTGGAGTTCGACCATCAGGGTGGGAAAAATAGCAATTATCAACTAAGTCATGAAGCTTTTGTATTGATACGGGTGGTTTAGAAACGGCGCTGGTTATGAGTTACCCAGAGTGGTTCTAAAGGTATCCCGGTCAGTTTTTCTGCTGTTTCTGGAAACTGGGGTTTTGAAAGGTTTTGTAACTAATTTGTGGCATCTCTATGATCAGAAAACGATTATCGGTTTATATCCGTAGTTCCCCAGATTGTGTGATGTGCATTCGCATCACTTCCCAGGATGACTCCAATATTCCGTTTTAGAGAATCCTTTATTACCCGTCCTAACTTACTGCGTGGTATATTTTTCTTCTTATAAGGTAAGCTGACCTTAGCCAGAGCCCTCGTCGAGGCGGCCTTAGAGTTTATGGATCGGTCCGAATCCATATCAGACCAGGCTATTGGTCCTCACCAGAGCGCCCATACCAACTCCTTGTTTATTTGTTTTGTTTTGAACGTCCATATTAGATTACACGGGAACGATGTACATTGGTATGGTTAACACCTTAATCCGGCTTAGTTGTTTAGCGCCGTGTTTCACCTAACCCACCACACAACATGGTGAACTAGTTACCCGGTGATAATTACGGGGAGCGAACACGCAAATTTGTCGAAGCTGAAAGATACGGAGCGAACAGCAGGTGCCAACTTGGATCCCCCTGGGATTATCTTATTTTTACCGTCTGTTTATATATATCTCCATATGGTTCCACCTCGAACATGTTGCAATTTTTTTTTAATGTTTAAATAAGTCGGAAGAGTGGGACTTTAACGCCAAAAACAGATTTTCTACAAATAATATGCAAAGCCGACAACAATGGAATTATAAAACGATTCTTGGAAGTTGTATGAAAATGTATTTCTAAAACGATGGTTGACAGAAGTTTCAAAAAATAACCAATAGGAACGGTTCTAGGCCCATTCCGTATATGTTAGATGGAATTGGGATTATAAAATTATACTTGGCAGATGTTTGTTTATTTTACATTCGCCAAATAAAAATCATACAGAATATAATAATCACCCATTACATGATTTAGTCGATCCAGACTTCCAGAACCTTTTTTAATATTTAGTTTTTCCATTTGAAATATGATTTCATCCCTATGAATTTGAAATTCATGGATTGGATAGCTAGTGTGGAGCAGCTGCGTGGGCTGACGTATTGTTGAGATGCATAACTAGCTTCTTTCAGATTTAACTCGCATGCGGATATTCGGAGACGCTCTCACAATTTAGTGAACATTCTATGGTATTCTCGATTGTTAGTCTTGGTGACTTTAGATCTTAACTTCCAAGTTAATATGGAACTCATTTGTCCTCTAGGACGAATGGATTCAGAACCTTCTCAATTATATTCAAAATATAAATGGCGCCACCGAACAGTTTAGATAAGTCGCCGGCAACATCGAAGCCTGTTGTTATTGCGACTCTCGCATATGTAATCGACAGACGGCTCAACTAAAGTGGAAATTAGAGTGAAGAATCTAACTCGACAGAGAAATATCTTCAAGTTAGATGAAGGTAAGAATCGTAACGAGGAGAGAGATGGGAGGGAAGAGATGAAGGAGGCGAGTGTGGAGGATGAAATGTACATATCAAAAAAATTCATATCAATCGTTCAATTACGATTGTTTATCAAACAGATTTCAGGTTTCGCTCAAATTTTTCTCAATTTTAGTTCCGGATTTAATTTTAATTTTTACTTAGTGTTACCATTCTAAATGGAATTAGAACGAAGATCAAATCATTCAGCAATCCCAGAAGGAGAAACTGGAGCAGATATAGAGAAATGGGAGCTCCGGAGCCCCCAGCGACAGTAAGGGAACTGAAATGCATGGACGGTATCAAAGGCGCCTGCAATCAGTCCTTTAATGCTGCTTGTCTTATGGTAAGGCCTACGAATCTGTGGACCTATCGAACGAAATGAAGGAAAGCCTTTAATAAACCCAACAGAACGAGAGAGGCTCGAGATTGGGACTCCTATAAAGAAAATTTAAGATTATATAAGAAGCAAAATTAAGGAGGAAATCTGGGAGACTTCTCGCCTTAGGAAGGTTCTGTCTACTAAACCAACCAGTCCCAGCTATTTAATTAAACCGGACGGTTCCTGGATTGCTTCTATATAGTGAGAAATTCTGCAAGCTTCTCATCGAAACCCACTTACAATAAGAAGCCTTGATGAGAATGAACAGTCTAGTGCTCATCGAGAACACATTCATATCGTGACTAAAAGCGGATCCTATGGGCTTCAAACCCAATAAATCGCCTGGTCCAAATTGAATCATACCAGCGGAAATCCAAAACAACCAGTCACTGGGTATAGTATCTCAACATGCGTACTGTAAAGAGAAATCGGTAAACACAGCCCTGCATGCCCTAGTACGTACGATTGAAAAATCTATTTACTATAGCTCTTCATAGTTTTGCATGGTAGCGTTCCTGGACATTGAGGGCACCTTTAACAATGTGAGGACAGGGGCAATTTGATTTGGATTTTCTTCAATGCTTTCCTGTACAGTGGCCACAGTTTCTTCAGTTCGCACTGTTCGGCGTCTCACGGAATGCACATTATCATTAAGATTAAACGTGGTCCGAAAACGATCTAATGTTCTTCAAATTTGCAAGCGTTGCTCTGATGTAAGTCTAACCATAATGAAATGTCAAACCAAACTAAACAAAAAGCAATTACCAGCTGTTAAATGGCTGTTAATTGTCAAATAAAGCAGTGTTGCCAACTCAAAGTTGTGAACCTCCAAAAAACACCCATTCATGTAAAGGGCATTAAGCTAGCTTTTACTAACAGAGCAAGATTTCTAAGCGCGATCTTTGACAGTAAGCTTAGCTGGAAGCCTAATTTTGAAGACAGTAAACATAGGGTATTGTAGGTAAGTACATTGGAATAAAATAGGGTCTGAAGCCGGAGCTGGTACACTGATCATTTGTCCTTCAAGAGAAGCTTGAAGGAGCGGAATCCGAAGTTGTGCAGTCGTTCAGAGAGGGCTTGAGCTAGACGGTATAGTAGGAGCGAAAATTTTCTGTGATAAACTGATACCAAATGGAGGTGATAGCGATTGAGGAGGTTCTGACTTGGTTAAGACATAATGTGGTATCCTCAATTGATATTGCAGTATATGTGTGCACTGTCATCAATGAAATCGCTAGAATCAGTTTTTCAGGCGTCAAGGGTGTATTGCCACTCTCTTAATGAGATGAGTGAGCATTTCAACATCCGAAAAGTGGTACATGATATACCACTCTCCAATTGCAACCGAAAAGGGCCATCTTGGAGAGGACTATTTCAGAGCTTACGAATCAAAGGTGGACATACGCCTTTATTTGTAGCGTAGCACGGCAAGTTTGGCCAAAACTGGACTTTTTTTTTTTTAAAGGACGTGGCATAGACACATTTTTGGTCCATAGACTTGCCTTACATTCACACAACATTCTTCAACCCATTCATTCATCCCATTCACACAAGTACAGTATCTGCGCATTGCATAGCTCCATGTTACCCTGTACAGTGACATAAAAAGCTGGACTTGAAGCGCTCCAAAATCCTATAATCTTCTTATACGTAGATGTGATTTATGAACGGTGCTGGTGATACTCACAGGACTGCATTTTCGGAGAAAATGCCAGAAGGCTAGGTCTGATGAGGAGGAGGAGGAGGTGACTTTAGTTCACTTCATATGCTCATGTCCGATATTAGCATACAGATGGCATAAGCATATCGGTAGTTACACAGTAAACAGTGGACAGCCTCTCGGATCTCGAAAAAAATAGTTCTGATCGTTACTATAGTCTAAGAGTGCCTTGGCAGCCACTCTAACGTAACCTATGATGAAAATCTCCTATAATGTACGAATAGAAGTACAAATTTGGCTTGCATTTGGGATTTCAATCGCGGGCTATAAATGGTCATTTAGTAAATTAAAATTAGCTTAATCATATTTACGAATGTAAATGGAGGAGGATATTGAGTAAGAGTCTCTCTCTGCGTGTTTATTTCTAACAATCTTAGCGCTACCCTTATTCATGAATATTGTTCAACGGACGTGTGCTCGTCTCTCTCAAATCGTCGAACTCAGTCGGATCACTGGTGGTAGCATCAGTGTATCTGCCTTACGATTCGGTGTCACCTCCTCCCTCGGAGGATTTCAGCAACCTTGTTTCGTGGAGCAGGACAAATCATTTACCTTTAGTGGTACGATGCGATGCTAATGCTCGTCACACGTTATGGGGTAGCACGAATATTAATTATAGGGGTTTATCTCTACTTAATTACCTGAGCACATCTGAGCTTGAAATTCTTAACAAAGGCTGTGAGCCTATACCTTTATTAATTCAGTAAGGAGGGACGTGACTGAGGATATAGAATTGCTAGCCTAATCTTTGACGCATGCAGTCACTTCAGCCTTCGAAAACTCTTGTCCTCTTATTACCAAGCAAAAATCTCAGAATAAGCCTTTTTGGTGTTCTGATCTCAAAAAACTGAGGAGAACTGCTAGGAGACTCAAAAACAAAGAAAAAATCTGACCTTTAGGTTGATTGGGATAACTTTCGGGCAGCTCAAAAAGAATATAAGAAAATGCTGAGATCCACTCGTAGGACTTCTTGGATTAGCTTCTGCGAAGAAATTAATAGTATCTCTGGGATCGCCAGACTTAATAGGTCCTTGGTTAGAAATGATTCCTGCCGACTCGATGTGCTGAGAATTCCTGATGGCAGATTGAACTCTTCCAGGAAGGAAATTGTCGAACTACTACTTTCTGTTCATTTCCCTGGGAGCAATGTTATCAATCATGACTATGTTGCTGACGCCCAGCTTAATGGTACTGATTATTCACCTGACTGGGACTTAGCCTGCAGGATAGTCACTCTCAACACCTTGAGCTGGAGCGTTTTCTCCTTCTTACCTTATAAATCAGGTGGTCCAGATGGAGTTTTTCCTGCTGAATTACAGCATGGGGTTCCCCTAATTCAGGAACATTTGCTTCGACTCTGCCAAGCGTGCTTTGCGTTCGGATATGTTCCACAGTCCTGGAGCAGGAGTATATTTGTGTTCATCCCGAAAGCTGGAAAGACGGATTATACCGATTCCAACGCATTTCGCCCTATTAGTATTTCATCAACTTTTCTCAAAACTCTGGAAAGAATTGTTGACAGATATATTAGGGATCATCACTTATCTGTCATCCCACTCAGTAGCACTCAATATGCTTACAGAGTTGGGAGATCATGTGAAACTGCGCTGCATGAACTTGTTACGAGGATTGAAAGATCGCTTAGTATTAAGGAGATTCTTGTGGGCACTTTCCTCGATATTGCGGGTGCCTTTGATAGTACTTCTTTCGCTTCCATCACTGAAGCCTGCTCAAACTTTGGAATTGACCAAACCATTGTTACTTGGATTGGATCTTTGCTGCGGTTGCGCATTGCTGTGGCCGAGCTGGACTCCCTTTCAATTTCGGTCAAAGTTACTACAGGTTGGCCCCAGCGAGGTGTTCTGTCACCTCTTCTGTGGCTCTTAGTTATCGACGAATTACTTGTTAAACTACAGCAATCCGGCTTCACTGCTCAGAGTTATGCTGATGACTTAGTCGTTCTGGTTCAGGGTTACCTTAATGTACTATCAGACTTAACGCTACGCGCTCTCCAAGTTGTAGAAATGTGGTGTCTAGAGAAGGGGCGGTACGATAATGCATCGAAAACTAGTCTGATAGTCTTCACCAGATGTAGGAATATAGGAATACACTGGAGAGCTGTCTGCTCCTTCTCTTTTTGGAGAAACGATCGCTAGATACGACACAGTAAAGCATCTGGGTGTCATTCTGGACAGTTAACTCGTCTGGAAATCTCATATTGAAATAAAACGTCACATAAAAGGTCACTTCCATTTTCTGGCAGTGTAGAAGAGCATTTGGGAAGTCCTGGGGTCTGACCACCAAAATGCTGATGTTTATTTACAAATCTCTAGCTTTACCTATATGCTATCTTACGCGTCTGTTATTTGGTGGCCTGTGGTTCAGTCAGTTTCTATCATTGCGAAGCTTCATAGCATACAACAGCATGCTCTCCTGTCTTTCGCCTGCGGTGTATTGGTGCGTGGAACGCTCTCGGCTTGATCACAGGACATAGACTAATCTACAGTTTATTCAGCTTATATATACCAGAAATTAATATGGTTAATGACAAATTGTTGCCAGAATTCTGCTTTGATATCTCTTTCTCGGTGGTTTATCCAACGAGGAACTCGTGTTTGTCTCGAGAATTCAATGACTGGGTGGCTCAGTCGCTCGAGTTTTTCGCTGACGGATCACACTCTAATTTTGGTGCAGGTTTTGGAACCTATTGTCCTGAACACGACCTACAATCATGTGGGAGTCTAGGCCGGAACTGCACTGTATTCTAAGCGGTCTTCTAACCTCGCTGTTTCCGGAAAAGTCATTATTCTATGCAGTGATAGTAAACCTGTGCTCAATTCATTACGAAATCCTATGATCACTTCCAAACTGGTCAAGGCGTGTAAACATTTTATTAACGTCCTTTGCTCTAATAATCGTGTCAGAGTTATGTGGGTTTCGGCTCATTGTGGCATTGAAGGTAATCAGATAGATGATGTTTTAGCTAAAACAGGCTCAAGGATGGAATTCATTGGACCTGAACCGGCAGTGCCGCTGACCTTTAATTGTGGTAAGAAAGCTATTAGAAACTATATGTTTCTGCAGGCTAAGCGTAATTGGCTAGCTTCTACTACTTGCCGAGTGGCTATAAGTACTTCATTTGTGAACCTAATCTGAGACTCACAAAGTTTGCTATATCCTTGAAGAAAGACCAACTGAGAGTGCTGGTCGCTATTCTGACCAGCCGTTTTAAACTCCATTTAAAAAGAATGGGACTTGTTCAAGTTTCCTTGTGTGACAACTGTCCTGAAGATGACGATAACAGCATTCACTTTGTCTGTAGTTAGGTCCCGATTTCTTAATCATAGATATTTAAATGTAGGTCAATTGTCATCTCTACCCTGGTTTAAGCTGTTACAGTTGATCAGAGCAGCCGAGTGCATTTGCGAATCATGATAGAATCCTCGGTTTGCACCATGGGCCCAGAGTGGCATTGAGTGCGGAACCTGGTTAGGTTCCAGCCAACTTTAATAATAATAAAAAGAGTCTCTTGACAAATTTGATTTCGATCAAATTATAGGCGCCTGCCAATTTTTTCAGTGTGAATGTATACATTTAAATTATTGTTTGTAATTTGAGAAATGGTGCTCATGGTGACATTGTAATTCTCCTCTTAAGAATTACAAACCAGTTCCATCTTCTCAGCATGATTGTCGACGTCGTGTAGTTGTCGATCATAACAGACCATCACTTCATCTTCTTATATATATATATATAAATATATAATTCTACTGTACGTGTGAATGTCACTGAACTCCTCCTAAACGGCTGGACCGATTTGAATGAATTTTGTATGCGTTTGGGTGGCGCACTGGATGGTTTAGATTCATAAATCTAACAAATTCACACATATTGAGCGTATTATATTCAGATATAAGTTACGTGCATAGGATTTCGTTTATTTTTCGACATTTTAATTTTTTTGTACGGAAAATAAACGCACGCTGCCAGTACAACCATATCGAGCAGATGGAGGAACGAGAAATTGTAGGTATTTTAGAACTGGTTTTACAGAATCACAACCAGTTGGTCCAGTTGTTCAATACCGTTTCAAACAAACTGCAAAACGACAACTATACGATCGTCATCAAAGCAGACAAAGTACCATCTGGGCAGCACGCGGGCCGATATAATGCACCGACCATTAATGAAGTTGCAATTGTTATGGTTGGCGACGCATTTGAACGTCGAGATATACGAATCAAACGCAGAGATAACACAGTGCATATACGATTGAAGCCAGTCATCGCTCTTACGACGCTTTGCAATATCCATTGATATTTTGGGAAGGAGAAGATGGATATCATTTAAATATCAAACAAAGAAATCCAGCAACAGGTACAATCTACACATGTCATTACCTAATATTTTATTTTTATGCACTATTAATCACTTGAAGCTCTCGATCTATAGAATGATGAAAGATCTAAAAAACAACACCAGGCTTTTCGGTGGTGCTTTACTGCTGCTGTTCGGTGATTTTAGACAGACATTGCCGGTCATTCCACGCGCTATATATGCGGATGAAATTAACGCATGTATAAAACAATCATATCTATGGTGAAATGTCAGTACATTACGTCTTAACACAAATATACGTGTTCAACTGCAAAACGATCCATTGGCACTATCATTCTCCGAGCAATTGCTGAACATTGGAAATGGAACAATACCATTGCATGGAGACACACAAAGCATCAAATTGCCATACAATTTCTGCAACATTATAAATACGAAAGATGCTTTGATTGAAAGTATATTTCCAGATTTAGAAGCTAATTATATTAATCATGCGTGGCTTCGTGAACGAGCTATTTTAGCTGCAAAAAATATCGATGTTGACGCTATTAACTTCAAAATACAACAGTCATTGCCCGGCAATGAGATATTGTTCAAATCGATCGACACTGTTACCGATCCTGACGAAGCAGTCAGCAGTATCCTGTTGAATTTTTGAATTCGCTGGATTTACCAGGAATGCATCCACATAACTTGCGATTAAAAATTGGCTCACCTATCATTTTGCTTCGGAATTTAAATGCACCTAAGTACGCTATGCAACGGTACAAGATTAGTCATAAAAAAAATTATGGGCAATGTTCTTGAAGCTACAATTTTGAACGGCAAATTTGAAGGTGCAGTTGTTCTCCTGCCACCAATCCCAATGATCACTTCAGACTCACCCATTCCATTCAGACGTCTGCAATTTCCAATTCGCTTGGCATTTGCCATATGACTATTAATAAGTCACAAGGTCAAACAATGTCGATTTGTTGGTTGGATCTAGAAAATCCGGTCTTTTCACATGGCCAATTATATGTGGCGTGTTCTCGCGTTGGTAAACCGTCAAGTTTATTCATTTATACTTCTCAGGAATTGTTTTTAGAAAAATTGATGTCATTTCAAAATAAAGAATAATGAAATAGCTGGCGACAATAGCAATGATGAAATCGTCCAATATCAAATGGGGCGCGACATTAGCACTAATGAAGCTCTTTGGAGAATTTATTTATTTCCAATTCATGAGCGATATCCTGCTGTTGTTCAATTGGCTGTTCATCTTGGAAATGGCCAGTGTGTGTATTTTACCGATGCAAATTTACAGCAGAGAGAAGCACAACCACCAGCAACAACATTAAATGCATTCTTTCAATTGTGTGAAAGCGATGAATTTGCCAGAACGTTGCTGTATTCAGATGTAACGCATTATTTCACTTGGACTGCAAACAAATGACAACGACGTAAACAAGGAACACCTGTTGATGGCCATCCGGGTGTTTTTTTTGCAGATACCATGCGAAGATTATACACAGTTCATCCAAACAATGCAGAATGTTATTATTTGCGGTTGTTGTTAGTAAATGTTGTTGGACAACGTTCATTTCAACATTTGCGAAGAGTAAATGGTCATTTATGTGTGACATTTACTTGAAAATGATGCGCATTGGGATTTAACGCTTCATGATGCATCGATTGCTTCATCTCCACATCAAATACGTATGTTATATGCCATAATCATATCAACATGTTTTCCATCAAATCCACTTGAATTGTGGAATAAATAAAAAGATTTTATGGCAGGACACTATTTGATTGGAATGCGACACAAGAAACGCTGATTTGGTGATTTCATTGGAAATGTATAATGAGGCATTGATAGCGATTGAAGATATCTGCCTAACGATTGCAAATAAGGCATTAGGTAGGGCAATTAGGTTTGTCACCACCCAATCGTCCAATGCATGATTTATTTGATCGAGAATTGCAATGTGAACAACAGTATGATCCCAATGAATTGCAAACATTTGTGAATTTCAATGTTCCCAAATTAAATGACCATCAAAAATATGTTTATGATACCATCCTGCAAGATTATATTTCTTGGATGCGCCTGGTGGTACGGGAAAAACATTTATGATATCACTTATATTGGCAGCCATTCAATCGCAACGAAAAATTGCATTGGCACTTGCTTCGTCGGGAATCGCTGCTACTCTATTGGATGGTGGACGATACAAACACAAATGGATTGATTACAATGCCGAACAATTTTTGTGCCATTCTCCAATCAACAGAACAGTTGATTGAAAGTGTGTTCCCAAATATTGTTCAAAATTACAGGAATCACAATTGGTTGAGAGAACGCGCAATACTGGCACCAAAAAATGTACACGTCAATGCAATCAATTATCAGATTCAAGAAAAATTACCAGGTGAAGTGACATCATATAAATCTGTTGATAGCGCAATGCAGATGATGCAGTGAATTATCCAATTGAATTTTTGAATTAATTGGAACCACCTGGTATGCCACCGCATTGTTTGAATTTAAAGGTTGGCTCATCAATTATTTTACTTAAATGCACCAAAACTGTGCAATGGCACAAGATATTGGCAGTAAATAAACTGATGCCGAATTTAATTGAAGCCACAATACTGATTTAAACGTTTGCAATTCCCAGTGCGTCTATCATTTGCCATGTCCAGCAATAAGGGCAAACGCTTCAAATATGCGGATTAAATTTGGAGGAGCCGTGCTTTTCAGATAGACATCTATACGTGGCCTGCTCAAGAGTTGGAACTCCAAATTGTTTGTTTGTGCTCGCTTCAAATGGGCAAACGAAAAATATTGTATATCCAAATGTTAATAATTTGGAAATACAATGCATTCATTTCATAAAAAAAAATCTAGAATATTTCATTTCTTTTTTTGGTTGGTTGCAACGAAGTGCATCGGGGTTCGCTATTTTGTATATTAACACAAAATTACGATTTCAACACTTTATTAAATGTCCCTGGAGGTGTCGCGCTGCGTAGCGGGCATAGCCCGCTAGTAAATATTATAAAATTTTAAATTTGGCGTCACCGCACATTGCCATTCGACTGTATCCGCGCGCGGTCATATCAATTAGTCGAATTAAAATCAATTGATATTGACCAAAATAATCATCCTCCAATTTGTATGTATACACAATACATAAAAATCATAAGCAAATTGTAAATATATTACCAACTCCATAATACAAAACCCCAAACATTTAGTTATGTACGCACTGTATATTACATCGATGACTCAAGCATTGAAGTATCGTCACGTATATAGGTATATGTATACAGAAAATGATAAAATGGTCATTGACATTATGGCGTTGTGACGTACGTAGGTGTACAAATTTTCGGTTTTTGGTATTCATTCGAAATTATTCGCCGCCAATGCTTATCACACTTTTGTATGTCATTAAAAAAAAAGAGACGAATGTTTTTTGGTTAATCAAAATATGCGAATTCAACAAAATATTTTGGATATACGAATCCATCAAAACAAGCAGTCAGTCGTAATTATTGTGTCCAATACTTATGTGCGCGCGCTCGATTAGATATCGTTTGTGATAAGAGACTGTATTATTGTATAATAGAGTTCTAAACGAATTGTTGTTTATTTACTTAAAGGCTTGTATACTATAGATATATGTATGTACATAGTGTATATGTTGTATGTTATCACAACTGCGTGTGAATATCGTAACATATATTTGTTTAGTATTGTTATGTTTGTTGACTGAACAGTGTGCGGCTCTCGTATATATGTATATACGATTTTTAGTGAATTAAATTTGTTTAGTGATGTAAGTACCTACATTAATCAAAATTATTTTGTTATCATAACACAATCAGTGCAATTATAAAAACACCCACAATTTGTGATATTTTTAAACGAAGACGATTTTTAATGTCAAACAAAATCGTGGATAACAATCCACGATTTTAGATACGCACGCTCGCCACAAATTTGTTATTAAATTTATTAATAAACATTTACAGTCGGTTTGAAAAACCTTTGTATTATACCAAAAGACGTATACTTATATATAATTTCTCATATATATAGCAGGTAGTAAACTAATCATCGTAAATAATTTTTGTGTATATACATTTTAATCGGCCTCTAATCATCGATTACGCGGCAAGTACATATAATGAATGTGTAAAACATCGAATGTAACAAGTGTTTGATTATTATTATCGCGGATATATACGTATAGTGTTTAATAGCAATTATCGTTCATTTGGAACGATAAATTATTTTCAAATCGATCAATCAAATCAGTCTACATATGCATGTGTATCTAACATATTCATGATTGTGCGGTGTGTACTTATCTACATATATATGTGGAGATACAGAGGTCTATAGGTCGCGCACGTAACCAATTTCATATTTTTATATTGCATTTGCAATCAATTATTAATGTGTTGGGACGTATTTATTGCCACTCACGTGCTCAGATCGAATCCAATATATAAATCGAAGATACAGCTGTGAGTTCATTTTGTATACATGATATACAATTAAAATGTTCAGTGGTGTGCAATCAGTTATTCTTTTCATTTGAAGAATATTAATTGGTATTCGGGCATGTATTATCGATTAAGAGTACCAAGATAGCTGGATATCCCGGGTAATTTCGTCGAGTAGCTCCGAAACTAGTTTTTATATCTGGCTAAAAATAATAATAATAATAATCAGTTTTTCAAGGCCATTACTGGCCCTTTACTGAGCCAACTATTTGGCTCCAACGGTTTCCATCCTAAGACAATGTGAAGAGGCCAAGTCGTTCTCTACATCGTGGAGCCATCGTCGCCTGCAATGACCTCTGCGCCTACCATATGGTGGCTCTTCTTTCAGAGATCGCTCACTGTTATCGTGATTGATAAAAGAGCTCAAATATTTGAACCTTCTCACTCCCTCAAACGTGTTGTGGCCACTACAAAAATCTGGTCTGCCATTGTTCCTATATAACCAGAGATCATGTATTTTGTTTTGGACTCATTGATCTGCGGAGTCCAACAGAAGCTGAAAACTCGACAAGCGGATCTTCACTCCGTTGTTATTCAGTCCAATCACGCATCTGTCATCTGCATATGCGCAAACACCTGATTGGACTGGCGATATAAGATGATGCGCTGGGGTGTTTCACTTTTACGATGTATTGGGTGTCTGCATTAACAACCGGAATTTTTTAATGAAATTTGAGCCTTTATTATGGAATCTTCCAGGTAATTTATGGATTCCATCCCAGAAAAACTGCGCCGGCTTGGCGGCCAAAAACGAATCGAGCCAATTTTCGATACCTTGAACTGAAGTGAAGCGTATTCCTGATAGTGCATTCTGCAAGGTGCTCTTGGCTTCAACTCGTATGGTACCCAATTTCCCATCTTTTGGATGAAACCCAAGGCTTTCAAACGTTTGGAAATTATTGCTTGATCAACTCCCAATGATTCTGCAAGTTCTTCTTGCGTTTGACATGAATCTTGATGGAATGTAATGCCTCCAATTCTTCATCATCAAACTTCTTCGGCTGATCAGGACGCTCTTTGTCTTTGATGTCAAAATCACCACTTTTGAAGCGACTAAACCACTCAAAGCACTGTGTTTTTGCAAGAGCATGGTCACCATACAATTCCACGAGCAAACGATGACTTTCAGCTGCTGTTTTGTTTGCGAAAAAGTGACTGAACAAAACTTCCCGCAAATGCTGTTTTTTTCTCAAATTTGATAAATTTTCCATCGTTGAAATCGGTTGGATGTGCACAATCAAAACAAAATCTTTTAGCTGATTTTGACAGGTATAGAATAGAGCTTTCAAGTGACATACTCGTAGATGTCATTGATGTACTATTACGCATAAACAAGTAGGTTAGGTTAGGTTAGGTAAGGGTGGCCGTCCTAAAGGACTAGCATAGACACATAATTGGTCCGTAGCTGTACCACATTTGAGTTTCCTCCTTCACTCGCTAAACCATCCTGAGCTCACCAAGAAGCGTTTAAAGTCACGGACCTCGATCTTACTAAGATCCGTGAGGTCATTCAATGGGGAAGTTCCCATAAATTTTGTTCTGCTGTACGCTAGACTAGGACAGGTGCAGAGCAGATGGAGTACGTTTTCCTCCTCCTCCTCATCACCACAGCTGCGGCAGAAATCGTGGGCTGGGACACCCAGTCAGCTCGCATGTATCCCAATGAGACAATGTCCCGTTATAGCTCCTACGACCATACCAATATGGTGTCGTCGAAGCGATATCAGTTGGTCTGATCTAGACCGGTCAAGACCAGGCCAGATCTGCCTGGTTATTACACACGAACTGGCGTTAGACCATCTGACGTTCGTTTCTTTTATAGCTTCTTCCAGAAGCAACAGTTTACATGAAGCAAGCGGTATTTTTATATCCCGCTTACTTTGGTTTATTAAGCGTGCTGTACCCTTGCGGGCCAACTCATCTGCCATTACATTCCCTGCGATATTGAAATGCCCTGGCACCCACGTCAAGCGGATGTTGAACTGATCAGCCATCTCATTTAAAGATGCCAGACAGTTCTGGGCTACCTTCGACGTCAGGGAGTATGATTGTAGCGTTTTAATAGCAGCTGTCCGTAAAAATGCGAATATCCCTCGTAGATATTACATTATACTTCAACCAGTCCATGACTTCCATTATCGCGATCAGTTCAGCTTGAAAAACACTGCAAAAGTCGGGAAGACGAAAAGAGAGGTTAACCCCTAGTGCCTCACAGAATACCCCGCAGCCAACCCCTCTATCCTTTTTTGAGCCATCCGTGAAGAAGCTTAGCGCCTCATTGTCCATAACCGTTTCGTTCACCCAGTCCTCTCTGGTGGGAAACTCAGTTTGGAATTTCATCCCCTGGTGCATAGGATAGATGAGTGCCCTGCATTATTACAGGTCCACATAGATATGGATTTGAGCCGAATGGCTGTGCAAGATGCAAGTTGCTCGGCCGCAATATCCAAGGGAGTAAGATGAAAGAGAATCTCCAGAGCTTGAGTAGGTGTGCTCCTGAGAGCTCCACTTATACACAAGCAGGCCGTTCTTTGGACTTTCATCAATGGCCATAATTTTTAACGCTGGCCACCAGACAACAACCCCATACAGCAATATAGGTTTGACCACTGAGACGTAGAGCCAGTGTACTATGAGGGGCTCCATACCCCATCTCTTTCCAATGGCATTTTTGCAGGAGTAGAGCGCTATAGTAGCTTTCTTTACTCTCTCTACGATGTTTGGTTTCCAGCTTAGCTTGCTGTCCAAAATTAGTCCGAGGTATTTTGCTCTATCCGTAAAGATCAAGCGAGTACCATTTAATATTGGCGGGTCACACTGAGGAAGTTTGTGCTTCCTGGTAAAGAGGACCAGCTCTGTTTTCTGTGGGTTTGCGTTCAATCCGCAGCCGCGTGCCCACTCAGAGAGATAGCCAAGCGCGCACTGCATGCGCTCACTCAGCGTACTAGGATATTTGCCGAAGACCGCAATAGCAACGTCATCCGCGTAAGCAACCACCTTGAAGCCGTGTCCTTCCAGGTTTAGTAACAGGTCATTTATGACCAAGTTCCAAAGAAGGGGGGATAAAACCCCACCTTGAGGTGTCCCTCTGCTCACGTATCTGGCGGCAGACGTCCCCCCCCCCAGATAAGCTGTCACGATCCTGCCTCTAAGCATATGATCTATCCAGCCTCTGAGTGACCCGTCTACCCCCAGACACGCAAGGGCCCGAGTGATTGCCCCCGGTCTGACGTAAATAAACGAGTAAACAAGTAAATAAACAAGTAATGACATCTAGTATCAAATTCCGGTTTTTAATGCATACACCCAATACTAAATGTACTCCAACATGAGATTGAAGAGATTCGGGGACCGAACATCTCCCTGCCGAACACCCAAGTTAACTGCAAAACTTCTTGATAGCCTGTTCTCAACTTTAACACAGCATTGAGACTGCGTCACTGTCTCTCGATTGATCGAGTCATAGGCCTGCCGGAAATTCAGGAATACCTGATGTACGGGGATGGATGTCTCATAATATTTAGATAGAATCAATGACTGATCGATTTGGACGAAATCCTCCTTGATAGTCACCAAGCAGGCCCTCCGCTAGCAGGGTGATTCTATCCAATATAATGTATGACAGTAACTTGTATGCAAGGGAGAGCTATATCGCGGCCACTTTCCATTCGTCAGGTATAACTTCGGTTCCTCAGTGCAAATCTCCGCAGTCTGTATTAGAGGTGGCTCAACAACAGTCTGTGACGCATGATGAACATCAAACAGGTCTGTAAAGTGTCCACTCCAAGCGTCAAGTACTGCGTCGATGTTGACACAGAGGTTTCCATCCCGGTCTCGAATGACGGTTGACGTAGACCTGAAAGTATGATGCAGTCCAGTAATTCCTTTAAAGAAATTACGCAAACTGCACTCATTGCTGAGTGGTTGTACTTTCAGAACCTCGGCCTTCCACCATTCTCGCTTTTTCCGTCTACAAATCCGCTTAGCTGCCCTTCTTGCTAGAGCAGCCTTGTTTTTCCTCGCGATTGTGAGACGTTGTTGCACTTCATTATGGACTATATTTTGTTGCTCAACTGCAAGACGACACTCGTCATCAAACCAATCATTCTTGGGTCTGACTTTCACTATACCTAAAGTCTGTTGAGCAGCACTGACAACCGAAGTTTTTAGTACCTCCCGACAGAGTTCACGCAGTCAGACTGCCTTAATGTTGTCGCTGACAAGATCCTGATATCGTTTTCTTTTTATCTTTATTTATCAGAACTTCACAGTCGAAACGTACCATGCGTTTCGCTGTGTTCCCAGACTTATACGAAATATTCTATCGTAGCTTTGCAGCGACCAAATGATGATCGCTGCCTATACGTATTTGGTTGCTGGCCGATAAGTTCTCACATCATGCACAACCTGGGCCCGTCCTTTAGAAACACATGGTCAATTTGGCTGCGGGAACTTCCACGAGGATGTGTTTATGTCTCTAGGTGTATCTGTTTGTGAGGGAAGAACGTGCTTACTACTTTAAGATCATGACCAATTGCAAAGTACATCATTCTCCCACCATTATCGGTCGCAGTATCGTGTCGGGAGTACGGACCTATATGTTTTCACACAAGTCGGTCTGATTTCTGCCAGCTCTAGCATTAACGTCCCCAATTACCATTCCAACATCGTGTTCGGGTATAGATCCCATCAGATCGTTTGAGTGATTGTAAAATATATCTGGCTAACAGTTTTTAATTTATTTTACTGTTCTGATTTTCTGGTGTTTGAAGAAAACGGATTATGGTATAAAATTGATTTGTTTTGTGGTTAATTATAGTTTCTCAAAAAAAACCCGCCATCTTGTTTATACAAATTAAAGAAACCAAGGGAACCACCGTAGAGCCATCGTCGCCAACGACCTCTGCGCCTCTAATTCGTTCCGGACAAATTTTTGAATCTACTCACTCCCTCAAACGTGTAATGGGCACTACTAAAATCTGGTGTTCCTATAACCAACAAAACAGTCCAACAAAAGCTGAGAACATGACAAGCGGATCTTCACTCCGTTGTTATTCAGTCCAACCACGCATATGTCATCTGCATATGCGCAACCACCTGATTGGACCGGCGGTATAAGATGTTGCGCGAAGGTGTTTCAGTTTTATACGAAAGATGTACTCCAACATGAGATTAAAGAGTATCAGGGACAAAGCATCTCAATGACGAACACCCTAGTTAACTGCAAAAATACTCGATAGCCAATTTTCAATTTTAAATACAGCATTGAAACTGCGTCACTGTCATTCTACACAATCGTACCAATTTTGTTGGCATACCTAGGTATTCCAGGGCAGACCACAGACTCTCTCGATTGATCGAGTTATAGGCCTGCCGGAAATCCAGGAACACCTGTTACTGTATATGTTCGTGAAATATTAGAATCTTTTTATCGGTATGTCTGAAGACGGCAAGTTTTGGCTCTAGCATTGCCTGGAGATGAGTTGTTTTGAAGAGTTTTGCCAATAGCTATCACTAGATAACTGCCACTTGAATAGGCTTTCTTCTTGAATATTTCTTAAAACGAAAGTGTTGGTCGGCGCAGTGTTCGCTAAATTGGTTGGTTCAGCTATTGGATGTGTGTGAACGCTTAATTCAATAATGTTGATTTGTATTTGAATTTCACTAATTTGTTTGTTGTGGCAGTTTCGAATATCGGGAACGATTTTGGAACGAATATGTTCTCTTGTTGTCGTGGGGATAAGATTTTACATAGTGGTGCACAGTTGATGGTTTGACCGTAAAACATTTCATCTGGTAAGCACTTCAGATCTTCTTTGACCGTTTCTCGAATACCAAGTAGTACGATTGGTATTTCAGAGCTCCAGTGAATACTGTAGCGTTGGGCCTTGAGAGTAGCTTTAAACTGTTGGTGGAATCGTTCGACCATGCCATTGGCTTGCAAATGGTAAGCCGTTGTACGGATCCGAGTTTCGTTAACTCCAAGAAAAGCTGCAACTCAAAGATCAATGGTAATGTCACCGGCAATGACTTTTCTGAACATCTAATCAGACCACTCTGGAACAGAAAAATGCCCGAGTTGATTCGAATTGCACTAGTTACACAACCCGTGTCCTCCGCGACCGTAAAGCTGCGAAGCCGGTCAAATTTCGGTTGCCTTAATAGTTCCCTTGCTAATTCTTTGAGATTTGTTGCCATAGTTTCGAAAGACTTTTTTAATTCCCAGATCTCTATTGATGTTGCAATTTCTGATATTCGACCAAGTGCGGCTGGCTGCCACAAGGACTATCGGAGACGGTCTGCACATTCTATATTGAAACATAAACTTAAGTTTAGCAGAACCGATAAATCTATCTGGCGCGAGTCTACGAACTTCTGCTAATATACTACTGATGGTCGCTTTATAAATGATTAAAACGTCTATACATACAATTCCATTTGATGTCGACTAATATACCGAATTCACAGCAAAATGAGAAAATTAATTTACACGTTTATGTTTATCCTCATAGGATATCTGCTACACACTTGGATGAAAGACTTTAGTTACGCTACTTTCCAAGCTGTATAAGTATAAATTATAGAAATAATAGTTGGTAGACCATAAATTATGTATGTTAATCACCTTTTAATCTAAATTATGATCAAACGCAATTTAAAAATTAAAAATTAAACAGCGCGCATTCTGTCGAAAAACATTAAAACTAATTCAACGCAATGGTTTGTGCCTCAACTAGTACCGCGACATCTTATATCAAAAAATTTAAGCATTTGTCCTAAAAACATAATTTAACTACATTTTAGTACTCAGTTGCCTAAATGACGATATTATTCACGTATTCAACCAAGAAACGAATCATATTCTAGTAAATTGAATGTGCATAGTTGGCATTGCACATTTATCCTAGCGCATAGCTTTAAGCAGGGTCATTGCCTTTCCATTTTATGAAATGGAATCTAAGTTCAAGTCATGGTAGGGTCAAACAATTTTTAAGTTAAATTCTTGTAATTGGATCAACCTGTTAAAATTGTAAATTTTCCCTATACAAATGGCAAGTATAAAATATAGGTTTAGCATCACAGAACTTATACGGCGGTGGTCTCAACACGAGTTCAAGCCTCGGTAAGGCACGAAACTTTTTTAATTTAATTTCTTCTTTCAAATTGTACAGCTCAGCTTATGCTACAATTTTCAATTTTCGCTAAACAAATGGCGAGAATAAAAGATTAGTATAGCAATAATTACACAACACGTCGATGGTCAAGTAAGCAGAGGCAATCCCTATCGGATCACGGAAACTGAGTTCAAGCCTCGGTTAGGCAAAATACTTTTTTCATTTAGTTTCTTTAATAACAGAAGAAAAGAATTGAAACAGCTATTAGCCAATAAAAAGTGTTATACTTTACTGATCTTAAAGTGGTATACTTATATAATATATCGCAGAAACAAACCTTTCATATTATATTAGTATAACACTTTGCAGTTCGTCATAGCTGCACTGAATTCTTGTCGCCTGTTAAATCAAATCAAATTGAATATTGAATTCTAGGTAAAAACGTAAACAAATTGAAGCTTTCCACCATTGTCATAGAATTCAACATTCGTTTTGTTTTTATGTAACAGGCAAGAAGAATTCAATGAAGGCAAGCCACAATACAAAGTGTTATACGTCAACTTAGTCACAAAGTGTTATACTTAGAATATAATTGGTTTGTTTCTGCGACATATTATTTAAGTATAACACTTTGTAATTCGTCATCGCTGCACTGAATTCCTGTCGCCTGTTAAATCAAATCAAAATGAATATTGAATTCTATGTAAAAACGTAAACAAATTGAGGCTTTTCACCTGATTTTCATAGTTCAACATTTGTTTTGTTTTTATGTAACAGGTAGAATAATTCAATGAAGGCAAGCCACAATACAAAGTGTCAAATCAATCAACGCAGAACTGATGAAAAAAAATTCTGATTACTCACTGTGGAAGGCGAGAAAGAACTCAAAAAACCCAAACTGCAAGTGCTTCCTCTGAAAGAGAATGATGGGACCTGGGCAAGAGGTCCCAAAGAGAAATCAAATTACTTCCCAAATTATCTACCTAATAAAAGATTTCGTAAGCTATTACACATAATCAATGCAACCTTTCGGTTAAAATATGTTCCGTGGCAATGGAAAGTAGCAGAAGTAATCATGATAGCAAAACCTACCCAATTTCTTCATTCATTCTACAATTGAACAGGGGCATAGAATCACAAACTTAATGGTCTGGAATACAAGCTGCATAGAGATCTACCGAGGCAATTCCACGCCATACTAAGATCTTATTTATCCAATAGACATTTTCGTGTGAAATATGAGGATGAATATTCCAAACTAAAGAAATTTCTGCCGGCGTCGCGAAGGTAGACACTCACAGGACCAATCCTGTATTTTTATATACATGAATCATATCCACCTTTGCAGATGTCACAGCAATTATGGCAATTAGAAGTAATGTCGCCAACTCACGACAGGTGCCATATGCAAACACAGCTAGATACCTTGGCATGACCCTCGATGCGTTGAAAGAAGACTCCAGCGAACGAGGCCGCTTGACCTAGTGAACTAACCAAATTAAAATTAGTAAACAGGTTTAATCATGGGACTAACCATTGGGTACTCCAACATTTGAGAATTTTCTAAGAAACTCGTAGATGAGCTGTGACTACGCGTTAATAAAATGAAAGAAAAATCTTAAAAAAAATTAAAAGCTGAGCTGAACTAATTTGAATGAAGGAATCAAATTAAAAAATTTTGTTTGTGCCTAACCGAGATTTGAACTCAGGTTCCTCGAAACGATAGGCAATGATTCTGCACACTTGCACACTTGACTACTGCGGTTCTGTGGGTTTGGTAATAATATATCGCAGAAACAACCCTATTCCATAAGTGATTAGGTTAATTCGATCCATTCGATGGATCTTTCTGACGAAAAAAGAATCAAACTAAAATTGTTATCTGTACCTACATACCTATGTACATCACCGAGAGAAACCAGCTTCACTTTATTTCATCTCGCCTGTTAGTATCAAAAAATTTAACTCGAATAATGGTTTTTCGTCAGACGATCGAATTGTTCTCGCCGGTTCATCTCTACTGTACTCGTTCATTCGTCAATTTTTCTTACTATGTATACATCATGTATTTTGTAGGCTTTGATTCCGCTAATCTTGCTTTCGGCAAACTGGAATATATCAGCTTGCATAGTTGTTGATTGGATTTAGAGATTCGACTGGCTGTTTAAACTTTAGACACAGACACACGTAGCTAACTCGAACAATTTTCACTGATTATATGTTTTTGCTATTCATCACTTTTCAATATTTGACATAAGTCGCATACCTGGCGCATTTGTACTTAAAAAATTTTGTGTATGCACAGACAGGTAAATTATAGTTTTGTGTTTAGATTGACAATCGATAAATGAAAAAAATTTGAATTTTGGATTTAAATTCGTTAAGTGCTTCAAGTGTTTTTTCAAGCTCACCATACCTGCGTAGTCTAAATGTAAACCAATTATCTGAATTAGGAGTGGTTTAACGCTACAATTTAATCAATATTAAAAATATGGCCATTTAGATTCGGATCAATTAGCAAGAGAATTTTCTTATCGAAATTGTGTTTAATTTTATTAACAATCGTAAATCTTCAGATAAGTTTAATCGACTTCTTAGAAAAGTTGTTCAACCGATAAATACTCAATTGCTATATACTTGTCTATAATAAAGATTCACACGTATGTGGTCACTGGTCAGTACAACAAACGATTTTCCATACCCATAATTTTTACTAATGTTGTTATAATCCAGCATAAATAGGCTCTGTGCCACGTACTAAATTCCTTGGCCGGTTAATCAAAGAAATCGATAACAGCAAAATATGACTTTTAAATGTAGAATATTTACACTTGAGTTGAGCTTCAACCTTTGCGTTTATATATATAGTTTGCTAACAAGCATTGTATCAACTATTTTGGTCGCCTTGTTAAGCCATATCGCATTGAGCTAATATTTGATAAATCCCGACATATTTTGATGAATCACGCCCCTAAGTATACCCCACAGATTTTTTTCCACTGTACGACTGTGATTCTACTAGATTCGAAATTTCGTCAGGATTACGGGGTGTTGTACCTTCGGAATTTTATAATCCCGGGATTTTGTCCCTCGGCATTTTTTCCCTCAGAATTTTGTACATCGGAATTGTATCCTTGCGGGGTTATCAACCCATAACTTTATCTTGCTGAACGTTATAATACATTCAAATTCCAATGGTTCAAAATTCCGGGGGTTCCATACTAATTTTTGAAATACTTTCGATGCACATTTATTTGGATCGAGTCCTTTTCATCCAACTTGGGTATAGATTAATCAATTGGTCGAGCTCTAAGCTCATGATTCCTCTATACAAGTTGTTGGGCTCATAATTTAAATTATAAGGATTTAAAGTTTGTTGAACAAACTTTACAAACCCCGGAGACAAGGTGCTCGCCCATATAGGAATTGTTTTGTTTAAATTAAAAATGTTGGTCGTGCAGTCGCGTGTATTTTACGTACTGTTACGACCGCTACATCACCTCCCTGCAAGTAAAATCCCCCCAAATTATAAGGTTAGTGGTGGAAATGTTTGAATGGAAATATACTTAAGGATTGATTTGGAATCGGACAGACTTTCTTCCTTGTTTGGTTAAATACTAAGTTATACACTCAGCTAGGATACCGTATGCCGGCTTTAGTCTGTCAATAGAAACATTTCCATTCTAGCCTTTTATATCAAGAATATTGGTGGTGTTAGGCTCAGAATACGTACTCAGAACTGTTTAAGGACTTGGGAATAAAAATAGGCGAATTAGTTAGTTACTCATGTGGGTCGGAACTATCCTTCGAACATGTCTCGAAAAATTCTCCTGGTAATCTGAGGGCTTGACCATAAACTAGTTCAGCTGGGGAGCATTTTAATTCATGCTTTATTGTTGCTCGTATTCTCAGCAAGACGATAGGAAGGTCAGTTCTACATTTAATGTTATTTTCTCGGACGTTGAGCGAATCTTTAAGTTGTCGATGGAATCTTTTGACCATACCATTTGCCTACAGATGATAGGCAGTGGTACGAATTCTATGAGCGCCTAGTTAACGCGTAAGTTCAGAGAAGAGCTTAGACTCAGGGTATGCCTCAGGCCAACGAGTAAAGCGATCGAGAATGCATGGTGAGCATATACACAAAACCTTCGGATGATGGCTATGGTCCCACTATATCCATGAGTATATGCTCGAACCGTTCGAAAGACAAGGTTAAATTGTCCGGGTTCGGACTTTGTATATTGATGAACCTTGCTCTTCTGGCCTCATATACTTGGCTGAGATAGATCAAGCAGAGCATCGAACACTACCTGTCTATAAGATACCGGAACAAATGGTCGATGTTTCACAATAAATTGTAAAATCTGGAACGATTTCAATTATCTTTCAATTTTTAATTTATCATCATGTCTCAGCTAAATTTTTAAGATCTAGATTGACGGAGTCTATTGTTGAAATGTGATCGCTAGTCCGTGGCAATGTGTCAGCGACCACGTTTTGCTTACGGAATGCCCGTCGTTGCGATATAGTGAAAAAGTCGAGTATGCCGTGGACTCTTTTCGCTCAGGGAGACTATTGCTTTGGTTAAAGGCTTATGATCCGGATAGACAGTAAATTGTCTACCTTGCAGGAAATAGCGGAAGTGTTTGATGGCTAAATAAATAGCGATGGGCTGAGAATTTTATCTCTGTTGCTGAAAGCTTTCGTGAGAAAAATCCCAAAGGTTGCCAACAATTTATATTCCATTGCAGTAGGACAGCTCCTACCGGACTTTCATCAACATCAAAGAATGTTGAGTAGGCACTAGTCGGGCCAAGAAAAACATTTTATGTTCTTAGGCATTTTGTTCAATTTTGGGTACAGTATTCGGCTAGCTTTGGAATGAATCGAGTGTAGTATTGACCATTCCGGCGAACCGCTGAATTTATTGGATTGAAGTTGGCGGGGATAAATGCCATATCTTGAGTAATTTGATGACTGCAAGGAACTTTAGAGCATGGGAACACCAAAAATGTATTTTGAAAGTTGGATATTCACTCCAAATTCGACGAGGCGTTCAAACAGTTGTTTGAGACTACACTTGTGCTCGCTACCTCATTTTTGCTTGCTACCAGTATATCGTCGATGTAGGCGAATATAAAATATAATCGTTCATTCATGAAGCATTGAAATGTTTGCGCACCGTTTCGAAGACCAAAGGGTATTCGTGCGAACTAGAATAACCCAAAAGGGGTAGTTATTGCTGTTTGGGATAAGCTCGCGAATTATTGGTCGTGCAGTCGCCAAGTATTTTACGTATTTTTACGACCACTACAAATTTCTTTCGTTTGCACATTTTCATAGTTTTGAGGAAAACGCGTTTTACAAAATGACCGTAGAAAGACCGGACCCCCTGGTGTTATGAACCTTCATTTTTCTGTTGACTAACATCCACCTTCCCAACATTTGTATACAGAACCCAATTTTCGTCCTTCATTAATTATACCAAAAATCGTCGAACCATCATTAAGAATTATACACAATAGTGTACGAGTGAATATTATACAACAATATGTGCGATTTATATACATATGATTCTTATCAGTGTTTACGCGGCATATAAATAAAAATATATGACCCTTGCGATAATAAATCCACACGATAATGACTTTTTTATTTTTATTAATGTTACTTTAACGTCTTGTCTTGTTAACTCGATTCATTTACAGTTCAGATTTCTGAGTATTCAGTACGCAGCGCGCACAAAAAACCATGATTCAACTACCAACATTCGCCGACACGTTACTTAAGGCCGTGCAAGTGTTTCGTGAATCGTTTAACGAGGAACCAAATGTGGCCGCCTGTGGTCCAGGTCGCGTCAATTTAATCGGTGAACATGTTGACTATAATGATGGTTTTGTGTTACCTGTCGCCCTGCCATTTACAACCATAATTGTTGGTAGAAAACGTGCGGATACAACAGCAACAATTGTTACGTGCTGTGACGGGGCCGATGGGGCCCAGCTCATTACGTTCGATACGAAAAACATAACGAAGGGACTGCCAAAGTGGGCGAATTATGTTAAAGGAATTTTACACTACTACTGTGCGGATTTAAATATTGCGTATGGATTTAATGCGGTGATTAACACAAATGTACCGATTGGTGGGGGCCTCTCGAGCAGTGCAGCTCTTGAAGTATCGACGTTAACATTTTTGGAGGAACTTCTGGGCCAACCGAAGAAACTCAAGTAAGTTCGTAGATATAAATTTAGATAAAATGTATATGGTCTAATAAAATTATTTACGTTTCTAGGCTGGAAGAGAAAGCACTGCTATGCCAAAAGACTGAACACAATTTTGCCGGTATGCCGTGCGGCATAATGGATCAGCTTATATCTGTGATGGGGCAACGAAATCATGCACTACTGATCGACTGTTTGTCGCTCGAGGCCAAATTAATCCCGTTCATTTCGGACGACATCGCCATTCTCATCTGCAACTCGAACGTTAAGCACGAGCTGTCCGACAGTGAATATCCGCAGCGGCGACAACAGTGTGCCGACGCATTAAAAATGATCGGTTTGCAAAGTTATCGGGCGGCCAAACATAACGATCTTGAACGACTTAAAACGAACGATTTATTGTATCGTCGCGCCAGACATGTGATCACCGAAATTGAACGTACCGCACGTGCTGCGAACGCCTTACAAACAAACGATTTCGAAACGGTTGGCAAATTGATGGTCGAGTCGCACATCTCGTTGCGGGACGATTACAATGTGTCGTGCGATGAAATTGATTTTCTTGTCGACGAAATGAATAAATGTGTCGGTGTACTAGGGTCGCGTATGACGGGAGGCGGATTTGGCGGTTGCACCGTGACATTAGTGGAAAAAAATTGTGTGGATTCGGTTGTGGCGACCGTGCAAAAGCGGTACAAGGAGAATTTAAATAAAGTTGCTGATTTTTATGTTTGCGAACCGAGTGAAGGTGCCCGGGCGATCAAATTATAAAAAAAATGTATATATACAGCTGTCAAATATAAAAGATAATACTTTCCAAACGTGTTCGTGTTCATTATGATAACGCTGTGAACCCGCGTCATGATCTTATCATCCCAAGGTATATAAATAAAACAAATCAGGTTTTACGCAAAAAAAAAATATATTAATTAATGTATACACATAAAATACATAAACAAAAACATTTAGCGTTGCAGTTCTTATATATAAATGGCCGAATCAATCGACCACCTCGTTCATTGAACGACAATATATTGTTGTTAATTTATATAAACTTAAAGATATACGTATGTCTTAGAATCTTATAATTAAATTATACGAATTAATTTCGTGCACGATTTCCGTTGCTATTCTGCTGCTGATCTTCATTGTTATGCTGCTGCACTTTTGATTGTTTTTGCTTGCCACCCGACGTATCAATTTGTAATATTGGCGCTGGTGTCGTTGGAATGTCACAGTCATCGGTCGGCGGGACAACACAACGCAGTGAACGACGATCGAATACCAACATGGCGGGACATCTTTGCAGACGTGGATATCCACCCTGACATTGCCAGTAACGATTGCATGATTTACCTAGAGCGACATTACCGTTGGCATCGTCATTGCAGAGTGCTAAATAAATTATATAGTTTATATAAATAAATAATGTCATAAGGTATATGTGCATGTATATACGTACGATGTTTCTGGCATCCCTCGACATTCTCGGGCCAATCACAACTGTGCGCATTTTCATTATACAACAATCCACCGATACACAATTGTTCCGTGGCCGTACCATTCCAGCACGTCCAATACCGTGTGCACGATGTCTCATGCCCAAAAATGCCGTACAACCAATCACAGTGCTCTGTCGAAATTGGTGTATTCGCCAATTTTTTATCTTCACAATAGTTCGAACGCCACGGATAATCGCAGCCCTCGGTCACACCACGATTTTTGCCCGCAAACACCAGCCCATTCGGACAATCGTACAATTCCGGTTGATTGTTGACGCATTCCCAGTATCGATCACAGTACACCTCATCGGCGACAACGCGCGATTTTAATTTACATGGATCCTCTTGTTGTGACGACTGGGCGGTTATGTAATCTGTAAATGAAGAAATTAAATTTTTTGTTAGATTTCAGGGTTAAACTTTCAATTTTTACATAAATTTTTTTAATGATCTGACCGAAAACTAAAAATAATTTTTGAGCAGCATATACTCGCATATACCGGGTGTTTCTTTTAAACTGAGACGATCAAATATCTCGAAAAATATCCACTCTACGGAAAAAATGTCCATAATCAAAATTTAATCGTACCGCGGGGGAAATACATTAGTGCAAAAAAAATAGTCCCCCACCCCCGCTTTGTAGGTGGGGCGAGGGTAACTTTTAAACTAGGATAGGAAGCCATATTTTTTATTGCAGATACGGATTCTACGACTAAAAGTACGTATGATTTGAATGAAATATTTTGTTCGGTTCATGATAGATGGCGTTGTCGACGAAATTAAATTTTTTCAATTTCTCCTTCTTAGAACACACGCATTCGATTCTGCAATACGTTTGAAATAAAAAACATCACGTTTTCATTGGAAATACTCGAAATTCGTCATCAAAACAATTTATTCAGTTTTGTAAATCACATTTAACGTTTGTGTTATTTCTTATCTTCATGTTTTTCTTAATTGCAAAATAAACGACAAAATACTTTAGAATGGAGCGTTTAACTGTGCCAGAGAAAATTAAAATGGTTCTGGTTTATGGAGAAACTGGCAGAAATCTTGAAAATGCTGTTGCTATTTACGCTCAACGTTTTCCGGATAGGATTCGTTCACGTGCTTCATTTGGCCGTACTATCAAACAATTTATTACTGATGGAAATGTTCAACCGAAAAAGAGGACCCGTAGAGCAACAGTCACTGGAGAAAATAATGAAATTGCTGTATTGGCAGCAGTGGCTCATAATCATCATATTAGTACACGAGAAATACTTCGCGATTCCGGATTGCCCCTCACCAGTGTTTGGAGAATTTTAAAACGGTACAAGTATCATCCATATCATGTGTCCTTACACCAAGATCTTCATGGCGTTTATTTCCAAAATCGGGTAACTTTTTGTCAATGGGCACGTGAACAAATACAACAAAACCCCAATTTTTTTCGTTGCATAATGTTCTCCGACGAATCGTCTTTTACAAACCATGGAACGGTTAATCGACACAACATGCATTATTGGAGGGTTACAAATCCGCACTGGCTTCGTCAAGTTGAACATCAGCGTCCTTGGACTGTCAACGTGTGGTGTGGAATAATTGGCAACAAAGTCATAGGCCCCCATATTATTGAAGGCAACTTGAATGGTCAAATGTACCGAAACATTTTGGAAAATGAACTGCCAATATTACTTGAAAATTTGAGCTTAGAAGTGAGACGGAACATGTGGTTTCAACATGATGGTTGTCCTGCACACTATTCGTTGATGGCACGTGAAATATTTGATCGTGATTTCAATGGTTGCTGGATCGGTAGAGCTGGTCCGATAAATTGGCCCGCCAGATCACCAGATCTTGCTGCGCCATATTTTTTTTTGTGGGGCTACCTCAAAAACAAAGTTTACACAGAAAAACCAACAACACGTGAGAACATGATTGAGCGAATCAGAAATGTGTGTGCTGAAATTCAACCAGACACACTTCTCAGTTGTGTACAATCATTTGAAATGCGGATTAATAAGTGCATTGAAGTCGCAGGCCATCATTTTGAACACTTATTTTAGATTTACAAAACTGAATAAATTGTTTTGATGACGAATTTCGAGTATTTCCAATGAAAACGTGATGTTTTTTATTTCAAACGTGAAGAAGGAGAAATTGAAAAAATTGAATTTCGTCGATTACAACGCCATCTATCAACCGAACAAAATATTTCATTCAAATCATACGTACTTTTAGTCGTAGAATCCGTATCTGCAATAAAATTATGGCTTCCTATCTTAGTTTAAAAGTTACCCCCGCCCCACCTACAAAGCGGGGGTGGGGGACTATTTTTTTTGCACTAATGTATTTCCCCCGCGGTACGATTAAATTTTGATTATGGACATTTTTACCATTTGAGTGGATATTTTTCGAGATATTTGATCGTCTCAGTTTAAAAGAACACCCGGTATGTACATACATACAAGAGAAAGATACAAATAATTTCTTTTTGAGCGTTATTAAACGCACGATTCGAAAGTTAAATTTTATGATCGAAACTATATGCTACAATTACACATATATGTATTATGTATACAAGTAAGGTCATTATTTCACATCTTAAGATAGTTTTAAAAAAATTAAAAATCGCGCGCCATTGTTTTTATTTCGAAACAGCACAAGCATAACTTTATGGCGCGCGGGTCAAATACGTGAGAATTCTTTTTGTTTAACGATTTATACAAAACGATTTTGCATTGTCATTATACACAAATAGTATAGATATATGTATAATAGATTCCCAAAGTATATAATTGTAATAAAATCACATGGGTGTGTGGGCGAGTGTGGTATACACGATGGTTGAGGAAATTTGTAATTCTTAAAAAAAATTCTTAAGTATACAGCATACAGTTAAAATGAAAAGTGAATGGGAACACAATTATAATGGATTTGTATTGTATGTCTGAATATGTATATATGTATATACGACACAATATTAATGATTATGATGTTGATGGATGATGAATATATACGTCGCGCACGGGCATTATATAAATGTGCGTGTAAAACCGATTTGTTTAACGATTTGTTTTCATTTTCAGTTAATTATGTAATTGTAGTTGTTGTACTTGGGACTTAAATAATATTATAATTTGGACATAAGATGAATGAGTTATGAAACCCATATATATATGTTGTGATGTATTTGGTATAGAGTGACATAGATTTGGATGTTTCAATAAGCTGTTTAGTATTTTATGGATACTTGAATCTAGAGCTTATGCCTTATAGGTAAGGTTCAACAGTACATCTCATATACACAGTATCGTAACTCCTAACTAGCAACGATGGACGAGGTATAGATTACCCTATGTAATCTACGCGAATGTCGACACGTAGAATATTATGTAGATTACTTGGCAATATGTTTTATCAACGTCGACAATTAACACAACGTCAACAACCTACAATATTTTCGCATCTTGAAATTACAAATAGATAAGACTGCTGCTTTAATGTCTAATTGGTTTCCGTTTACTTAACTCAAATCACAGCTATTGGCCTAAAATACTTGCATTTTGTGTTGCTCTACGTGAATTAAGCGTATCTGTGGTTGTTCCAATAACACGGCTTTTGGATTTTATGAATTAGCTAAATTAGATGCTACGTTAAGATATTTATCGGTCACCAAATGCTATATAAAATAACGGGTGCTGGCTTAAAAGTTATTGTAAGCAAATGCTATAAGTTTCGTTATTTACGTGTGAGAGGATGCGAAGCTGTTACTGACTAGCGATTTAATTAAGCCGAATGACAAATAATAATTTGACACTTATGTGGAATTTGTCCTAAACCTGTCCTAAAAAATAATAATAATAATAATAACAGTGTTAAAGGCCATTACTGGCCCCTTACTGAATCAACAATCTGGCTCCAACGGTTTCGATCCTGAGCTTGGTCTTCATACTGTCTTAGACAATCTGAAGAGGCCAAGTCGTTCTCTACATCGTGGAGCCATCGTCGCCTGCAACGACCTCTGCGCCTACCATATGGTGGCTCTCCTTTCAGAGATCGCTGCACAATTCGTTCCGGATCAGCACGCAGAACGTGACCGAGCCAGCGTACTCGCTGAGATCTAACTTCATGTACAATATCGGGGATCTTCATCAGATCTCTGATCTCGAAATTGTACAGAGCTCGGTATGTACCATCTATTTCGCGTTTAGGGCCGTAAATCACACGCATGATTCTTCTCTCAAATGTAAGGAGCCATCTCTCGTACTCATCCGTCAGCGCCCAACTTTCACATCCAAACATAACAACGGGCCTGATCAACGCTTTGTAAAGCTTCAGCCTCACGGCACTTGATAAGTGTTTAGATTTTAGCAGTGGCCTTAGAGGATACAAAGAACGACTGCCAGCTGCCAGCCGCACTTTAATATCCTCACCCACACTGTTATCGTGAGTGATAAGAGAGCCCAAATATTTGAACCTCCTCACTCCCTCAAACGTGTGGTGGCCACTACTAAAATCTGGTGTGCCATTGTCTCTAAAACCAGAGATCAGGTATTTCGTTTTGGACTCATTGATCTGGAGTCCAACAGAAGCTGAAAACTCTACAAGCGGATCAAGTATTTCTTTCACTCCGTTGTTATTCAGTCCAATCACGCATATGTCATCTGCATATGCAAGCACTTGATTGGACTGGCGATATAAGATGTTACGCTGAGGTGTTTCAGTTTTACGAAAGATGTACTCCAACATGAGATTAAATAGTATCGGGGACAGAGCATCTCCCTGCCGAACACCCGAGTTAACTGCAAAAATTGTCGATAGCCTGTTCTCAACTTTAACACAGCATTGAGACTGCGTCACTGTCATCCTACACAGTCGTACCAATTTTGTTGGCATTCCTAGGTATTCCAGGGCAGACCACAAACTCTCTCGATTGATCGAGTCGTAGGCCTGCCGGAAATCCAGGAAAACCTGATGTACGGAGATGGATGTCTCATAATATTTAGATAGAATCATCCGCAGCGAAAAGACCTGATCAGTGACTGATCGATTCGGACGAAATCCTCCCTGATAGTCACCAACCAAGCCCTCCGCCAGAGGTGTGATTCTATCCAATAAAATGTATGACAGTAACTTGTATGCTGTGCAAAGGAGAGCTATACCGCGATAATTCACACACTTCAAGCGGTCTCCCTTCTTGAAGATGGGGCATATCGCGGCCACTTTCCATTCATCAGGCATAACTTCGGTTCGCCATACTAATCGAATAAGGTCGAAAAGACAGTTCCACAAAGTATCCCCTCCGAATATCAAGAGCTCCGAATTAATGCAGTCCACTCCAGGTGAGCGGTTTCGTTTCATTCTCTGCATGGCCTTAGTGAATTCCTCATGGGATGGCTCCTCAGTGCAAATCTCCGCAGACTGTTCTAGAGGTGGCTCAACAACAGTCTGTGATGCATGATGAACATCAAGCAGCTCAGTAAAATGTCCACTCCATGCGTCAAGTACTGCGTCGATGTTGACACAGAGGTTTCCATCCCGGTCCCGAATGGCGGTTGACGAAGGCCTGAAAGTATGGTGCAATCCAGTAATTCTTTTAAAGAAATTACGTGAACTACGCTCATTGCTGAGTTGTTGTACTTTCAGAACCTCGGCCTTCCACCATTCTCGCTTCTTCCGTCTACAAATCCGCTTAGCTGCCCTTCTTGCAAGAGCTGCCTTGTTTTTCCTTGCGATTGTGAGACGTTGTTGCACTTCATTATGGGCTATATTTTGTTGCTCAACTGCAAGACGACACTCGTCATCAAACCAATCATTCTTGGGTCTGACTTTCACTATACCTAAAGTCTGTTGAGCAGCACTGACAACCGAAGTTTTCAGTACCTCCCAGACAGAGTTCACGCAGTCAGACTGGTAATTAGCTCCCTCAATGTTGTCGCTGACAAGATCCTGATATCGTTTCTTTTGATCTTCATTTATCAGACCTTCACAGTCGAAACGTTCCATCCGTTTCGCTGTGTTCCCCGACCTGTACGAAAACTTCCACCGTAGCTTTGCAGCGACCAAATAATGATCGCTGCCTACGTATTTGGTTGCTGACCGATAAGTTCTCACATCCTGCACAACCCGAGCTCGCCCTTTTGAAATTAACACGTGGTCAATTTGGCTCCGGGATGTTTTGCGAGGATGTGTCCATGTCTCTAGGTGTATCTGTTTGTGAGGGAAGAATGTGCTTGCTACTCTAAGATCATGAGCAATTGCAAAGTACATCATTCTCTCACCATTATCGGTCGCAGTTTCGTGTCGGGAGTACGGACCTATGTTTTCACACAAGTCGGCCTGATTTCTGCCAGCTCTAGCATTAAAGTCCCCAATTACCATTCTAACATCGTGTTCGGGTATAGATCCCATCAGATCGTCCAAGTCATTGTAAAATGAGTCTTTATCTTGGGGCTGGCTGACTTCTGTGGGCGCATGTACACAAATTATCGACAGGTTGGCTAACTTCATGCGCAGGCGAAGCATACACAATCGGTTATTGACTGCTTGAAAATCCAAAACAGCCTTCTTTACCTGCGGCCCAAGAAGAAATCCAGCTCCAAGATTTCCGAGGTCATCTCCACTGTAGAGCAACGTATAGCCCTGGGACACATGGTCTCCACTTTGAGGCCAGCGAGTTTCTTGAAGAGCAACGAGTTCCAGCCGATACTCTTTCATGCACGTGATTAGACCCTCCAACGCTCCTGGTTTTCTAAGTGATTTTTTTTACGGATGCGGGTCGTCAGCCCAGCGATCCAACCGTTTAGTCACCTCCTACGACAAGCAAAGGATACTGTGGTGGTATTCTTAGGAAACATGTTCGTGCAATTTAGATTTACGAGACATGTGAGTGCCCCCCGACCACAGGGGCCATAAAAATAACAAATCAAATTTCTTCATATATGCATAACTGTAAAAGCTGAATGTCTCGATGTAACGTATTGTACAATATTGAAAAAGATAGGGGAGTAGAACGTTTAGGACAACCATAACATATTATATGATTTTTCGAATTTTGTTGAGAAATCCTCTAGTGTCTTAGTTATTAATATACTTATGGACTAAAAAATCGCAAAAAAATTCTTTTTTTTGATTTATAAGGGGAATTCTCAACAAAATATCTATTATTAAATCAAATTTAATCGAAAACAAATATTTTTATTACTTCTAAGCTTAATTTATTTCAATATTTTGTGAATTATTGGACAAATTTAACGAAACCGTTAAAGTAAAGAAAATCAGCTAAATTTGACTCGTATTTCAAAATCATTTGAATGAGTACTAAAAGTTATCTTTTAAATTATTGATTAATCCTAAAAATTAGTAAGCTGTGCTACCTCCTCTTGCATTTATAACACATTTTACCCTCTCTGGCATTGAATTTATCAAATTGGCCACAGTATCTTGAGGAATTTGTTCCCAAGCTTGAATAACGGCGTTGATCAGTTCTTGTGGCGAAGAAAATGATACATTAACTTCATGTATTCGTCTCCCGATTATGTCCCACATACCTTCGATGGGATTAAGATCTGGGCTGCAAGCGGGTCAACGCATTACTGGAACATCCACAGCCTCAAGTTATTCCCTTACTACATTTGCGACGTGTGGACGAGCATTATCATGCATAAACATGAATTCATCTCCGATAAATGGTGGAAATGGCATCACATGAGGTTCCAAACACTCGTCGATGTATCTAATTGCAGTCATGGTACCGGTAGAAATCGGTACGAACTCTGTTCTTGCAGTAAGTGATATTCCACCCCAAACCATAATAGAACCTCCGCCGAAAGCACGTTTAGAACGTCGGCTCACCTGGCCGACGATAAACTCTTATCCGACGGTCTGATGATCCAAGGCGAAATCTAGACTCGTTTTCATGTTCGAGAGCAAATGTTAAACGAGCTCTGCGGTGTGCTGTAGACAACTCTGGACATAAGGCTGGCTTTCTTGCAGTAAAAATGGATTCCTTGATTCGTTGACGCACTGTCCTTTCACTAATGGGTGTACCTCGTGATCCAATTAGGTCTGATTTGATGCTACGTCCAGTTACGAACCGTTTTCTCAAACAAATTAATTTAATATACCTATACTCAGCGTGTGTTGTACATCGATTTCTCCCACTACCAGCACGACGATGATACTATCCATTCTCCTGGAATCGTTTAATCACTCTTGATATTGTGGATTGGTCCACTCTTAACAGTTGTGCAACGTAAGACTGAGTTCTTCCTTCTTCAACTAATGTAATGGCCCTCACGCAATCCTCAACACTCAAATGATTTCTTCCGGCCGACAAGTTATTCATTTTTATTTGTTTTTAATGAAAAACCTTACTTTTACACTTAATTGTATAATTTAAATAACAATTCATTGCAAATAAACTTTTCGACTGAACAGCCAAAGTGCTCAAATTTCTGCTAAACTCGAATTCAACAAAACAAATGATAGTATTTTTTTTAATGCATGTGTATTTCAGTGAGAACTAGATACTATATAGATTTTATCATGATAATTATAAAAACAATTATTAAGCTACTCGTAATTTCAAAAATACAGATTATGCGTTTTTTTTGTCCATAAATGTATTTCAGCTTTTAAAAAAGTAGAGCATTAAGAGAATTAGAGTAACAATTTGGAAAAATTAAAAGATTGAAATAAATGGGGTCATATCAAGCTAGGTTAGTCTAAACTTTCCAAACCCGTATTTTTTCCTAAATTAAAATATTTTTCAAATAGCGTAGACTCAATGACATCATGAGATATTCGGCATTATGGTGTTAGCTTCCTAGAGTTATCCCAAGAAAATCACGAAAAATCATCTAATCGACACGTATGAAGTAATACCAAACTTGTTGTCTTAAACAATATAATTATAATTCTCTATTGTTTCCAAAATAATAATATTTTTCGTATAGCTTAGATTTAAGACGTATAGCTTAGATTTATTTTTGTGTTAGCTTCCCAAGATTTCCCAAGAAATTTCGGAAAAATCATATATATGACATACATGAGATCATACCAAACTTGGTTGTCCTTAACCTCCTAATCCTCTATCTTTTCCAAAGTTGAAATATTCTTCGGATATAGCTTGGACATGGCATCTTACCTTATTTTTAATCGCTACTTGTTATGGGGCTCAAGGCTCTTCCGGCTATTTCGCAGTTAACTTATTTACGTCCTTGCCTTACGCCTTTTGCCAGCCAAACCGGACACGCACGGCCACAGGTCCAATTTATTTGACTATCTACACCTTGTATACCTCCATGCCAGCCTGCACTGACATAACCGATGCCTTGGAAATTTATTTATTTGGTAAACCATAATGCCAAAAGAAATAGCTTATGAGGTTATAGTCACATAATCGGTAAAATTACTGGATTTATAAGACATGATACTCTCAACTTATGTAAAAAATGTTAGGATCTAGGACAAAACTCAACCGTCTATATATACAATTGTTTATTTTTAGGGCAGATTTGAGACAGAATTCTAGTGAACTAATTTCACTGGTTTAGTTTTAATTTTGTCTTCCCAAGTTGTGAAAAAATGTCAACTTTTCTAACCTAACCTATTTTGAGCACAGATTAAAATGCATTGAATGAGATTATAAAACTGTCGCCGCCCGTATAATACAATAAACCTAAAGAAATCAGGCCTTTATAGTTTGGAACTATAGTTAACTAAATCACTCTATCAATCGTCTAGACTATCGACGATCTCTACGAGTAGTCTATGTTGTCTACTGTATTTACATTGTCTACGTTGTCTACGAGCTGTCGACACGTTGAGGTAGAAAATAATAGATGACGCGTAAATGCATTTAACTTCGTTTTGTATCGCTTGCCTAACAAAACGTAACAAAACTTCATTGAGTGTTTTGGTTCGTGTCTTCACTATTTTAAATGACAGCATTTTAATTATATTTTATCCATTTTTGACTATTTCAAAAGCACAAAACACTATGTAATGCGGCGACAAACAATTATTTGGAGTGTCCAGTGTTATAACCAAGAATACAAACCCATAGTAATACAATAATTTATATAAATTTTTCATCAGCCAGTACGTGTAGTCGAAACGATTCGACATTTTGGTTACGCTGGATAGTCTCACTGGAGGCAAAGAATTATAACTAGTCTACATTTAAAGGTTTGTGTCTTCAATTTTCTAATTCAGTAAATTATTTAACCTAATTAGTATTATCCGAGTAAATTAGTATTCTATATATAAAGGTTGTGTATGTACTCGTAGTTGATTTTGATGGTCAGACTAAGACACAAACCAAAATTAATTTATGTAAATTTTATATTCAACACATTTAGTAGCCTACAACTGAGACTGAGAGTATTGCCGGTGTTATGCCTCTCACTCATAACTAAAATTCTGATTCGCTTTAATTAAAACGAAAACATGTTTCTTGCTACGAGCCCGATAAACGAAGATACGGCATTACTGAACACAATATAAATTATTTCAAAGTTTATATCGTGACAATGTTCAATGCTCCTCAACACTTAGACCAAATATGTTTTCAAATATACCGGTTATGGGTCCAAAAATTCAAACCAAAAAGATGATTGACATTTCACACCATTGCACAATATAAAGCGAGCTTGCCCCTTAAATGAATTATAAGAATCAATTAGCCTTATAATGTTTTAGGTCTTATGAAGGGACGAAATAGATATCATTATGTCTTATAAAGTTCAAACACCCGTATTGGGCCACTTAAAATTCATGACTGTAAATTACAAGACAAGGTTGAAATTTATTTGACAACATTCTTAACAGAACTTAAAACGGGAGAAAAGGAAGTCGAGTCGGCGAATTAAACTAATAAATATCATTACTCAAATCCCTGTAGAAGCCCATATAAGTTGTGTTGTGAATCCACCTATAACGAGCAGCTCTTTCAGAAATCCTTGTGCCCTTGGATAGAACCGATATAACAAAGCAATTGAATGGTAGTTGATGTCTTAGCAACTGTATTCATTACCAGATGAAATAATTGGCTAAGTAGCTTAGCAACAAGATATAATCTCAGTACTGGAGGTATGCTACAAAAAATGAAATGGATTGAAACAAAGACGCATTTGCATAACTATAGACAGTTGACGTATTGAATGAGGGAAGAAGATTTATTTTTATTAAAAATTCTGCAGTTGCCACCTGCTTTGTAAAAAACCTAACCAACTATGTTTCAACAATAAGTCTAAACTAAAGGTGATGATATAGGCAGATAAACACGTACACAACGCATATAACGTTTATATATTATACAAAATTGCAGTCAGAAGGGCAGAAGCTCGGGGAAGAATTAGCCGGATGAATATCATTGTCACAAGAGATTACAGTAGAATTTTTATTGTTGTTAAATAACTAGCAGCGCATCACTGCCGATATATTCATATTGAGGCCAACTGAGAAAACAATCCGTCAAATTATTGACTTGAAATTGAACAGAAACGCGACTTTCAGTGATGAAACATACTGTTGGTCGGATAGCGTTCATAAAAGATTCAAAATTTTACTGTTCCACTCAATGGATCAAGCTATCGATCAATGACTATACAACTCATCCGAAAATAGACCAATCAGATAGTTCAATTTTTCTTAGTTGATTATTTCCGTTTGTAAGTTGTATTTCGCGAAACACAACTAGTGGTGTTTCCATGAATATAAACAATTAATTAATATTTTTGACATTTCGCTAAAATGAGTCGATTTAGTGCTGTTTCAAGCGAAAAATTAAAAAAAATGTATCTTTATGAAAGCAGATTACCACAGAATGAAGAATGAAAAATTTTATAAAGAAAGGAACTAATGTGTAAATGAAGAAAAGTTTGAAAACGAGCTGTGTGCTATACTAGACGATTGGGCTTATAATATGCATAAAGTGAATGGCAAAGATTACAAATTAGGCGAGTTATGAACATTATGGAACCATACTGCTAAGCACATTCAGCAAACTTACTATAAGCAGGACAATAAAATTATTGATCTTTTTAAAGCAGATGCATTTCAAAAGGAGAAAGATGCACGAAATTACAAACGAAAAGTTTAACAAGGTATAAGCTAGTAAACATAAACAAAGTTCAGTACCATTGACGTTAACTAAGTACCAAAAAATTTTGCAAACATGAAGAAACTCATGACGAACTACATAAGAAATTGTATCATATTGTGTCAGTGGAATTAGCTTGACGAGGTAAAGAAGGAGGTAAATGTTTAATGCAACATTTTAAGGAAGAAATTATACAACTATGGTTCTCGGCCAGGACGCGTCGAATATAATTCAATTTTTGTGAAAACTGCGCAAGGAGGTGACAAAATACCACTGACGGCAAATGTTTCCAATAATAAAAATGAAAATATCTGCCCAGTCAGGTTATTCAAACAAGGATTGGAATAAATATAAAAATAGTTATTGATACAAAAATGTACCTTTTGGAGAAAACGAAATAGAAAATGGACAAAAACTGCAGCAGAAAGCATAGGAATCGACACTAAAAAGTGAAAATTACAAACCATTCGAATAGGTCAACCGTAGTTAGTCAGTTATCGCACGCAGGTACTAGTCCTCAAGAAATCACTAAAATTACTGGACAATGGACATAATAGGGCAGCTGCTACTCTGCAACCTAAGTGCTAACCATCATAGGAACCTTCTCACAAATTTGAGAACAAATTTAAATGGAAGTAATGTAGCCTTAACTATATACTATATAGTTAAGTATATATATATATATATATATATATATATATATATATATATATATATATATATATATATATATATATATATATATATATATATATATATATATATATATATATATATATATATATATATATATATATATATATATATATATATTGTACTCGTATGTAGCATGCTAACAATCGCTTTATTGAGGAAGCAGTTTGATGAACCGTTAATTTTTTAAAATAAAACAAGTTGAACTGGCTACTATAATCGTGGCATAAGACACCGATCGACTCTTATTTTAGAGGACTATATGCCTTCATAAACAATAAAAACCAACATTGAACGAGTGTTACAGCCTCTGCGGTCCATATGATTTCATACAAAATTTTGTATCCTCTAATCTATTTCTACAAAACTCCACGAATGCTTGTACGATAAAATTCGAATATATTTTTTTTTGTAAGCAGATTTAGATAGATATGTGGATATCTCGAGTTTTCTTGGGCAAATTTGCATGTTAACATAAAGAGGTGATATATTTATATATAAATAAAAAATCATTTAAGCATCTGAAGTAGATTTTAAGTTTTCGTTGACAGAAAAATTGAACACCGTCACACAGACAGTTAATTTGGATTCTCGGAACATTAAGGTATCAAAATCTGAAAAAAATAAATTTTTTTCGTGACAATAGTTTATTTAAGGTCGCAAAAAACGTAACCACGCCACTAGACGTAATATAAATTATTTCATAAAGCCGCTATTGTGATAATGTTCAGCTCAACATTTATGACCAACAATATTTTCAAAGCTACCGGTTATGTGTCCCGGTTTACGATTTCTTCAACGATACCTTTCAACGGTTCCTAAGAACACGTTTAAGGTTGCATCGGTCTTTATCAAAAACTGTAATAAAAATAATTCGGTTTATTGGCCACCACAAAACGCAGATCATCTCAACCTGTTTGAGAATTTGCGACCGATCATCGATTAAAATATTGCATCACCGCTAAAACGACCAATCAAACAGGATTGTTCAACTTGACTAAAAAAATTAAAAAATTAAAGTTGGGCGGATATTTCCAACACGCAATGCCACTAATGGGCCGACTGTGCAAAACCCGAACAAACACATATACTTACACATTAAAAACACCCAACCGTGATTTTTGGTCACCACCGGGAATCGAAACCGAGACTAAGCAAAGACGCTACTTACCGTGCCAACGAGGGCGGAAACTTGACTAAGTCGGATGAGAGCATACGCCAAATATAAGCTACAAACGTTGAATATTCATTTGAGTTTGGTAAGTGCACGTCTTTGCCTTTATCAGTGAAATAATTAAATTACCGCATTTAAACATATGAATGGCTATATTGTGGATTCTGTACCGAAACAGACCAAAAGGATTTCACCGAACCCGGTAGATGTTCTGCCCCGATACTCTTTAATCTCTTGTTGGAGTACATCTTTCGTAAAACTGTTCAGCTTCTGTTCGACTCCAGATCAATGAGTCAAAACAAAAATATATGATCTCTGGTTATAAGGACAATGGTATACCAGATTTTAATAGTAACCACTACACGTTTCAGTTCAAGAGGAGGTTCAAATATTTGGGCTCTCTTATCAATCACGATAACAGTGTGGACAAGGATATTACAGTGATATATAGCTGGCAGTCGTGCTTTGTATCCTCTAAGGCCACTGCTAAAACCCAAATAATTGGCAAGTGAAGCTGAAGCTTTACAAAGCGTTGATCAGGCCCGTTGTTATGTTTGGGTGTGAAAGTTGGCCGCTGACGGATGAGTACAAGAGATAGTTAATACATTTGAGAGAAGAATCATGCGGGTGATTTACGGCCTAAAATATGAAGTAGGTACCGAGCTCTGTACAAAGTCGAGATCAGAGATCTGATGAAGATCCCCGATATTGTATATGAAGTATAAGATCTCAGCGAGTACGCTGGCTCGGTCACGTTCTGCAGTATGAAGACCAAGCACAGGATCATAACCGATTGTTGACTCAGTAAGGGGCCAGTTATGGCCTTTATATACTGTTTATTATTATTATTTGAAGGAGGATTATTGTTTTAACAATAAAACGAAATATTAACTAGCCTGAGATTCCAATTTGTACTGGGTAGCATTGTTTAGCGAGAAACTCAGCCTGCTTAGGCTGTGCTGTACTAAAACCTTGGTAACTCATGGAAAATCAAAATTAAAGTGAAGAAGGCCACAATTCTAAAAGGAGAACCAAAATTTTAAAAGTAAGTGTCAAATTCTTCCATATGTTAGGTTTGTCAAATTTAAATATATCCACTCTATGGATATCTACGGTTTAACTTCTATACGGTTTCTATAATCAAATTTGTTTAACATACTAAAATGTCAAATTCAAAACGATATGTCATATAAAAATCGAAATGGATTTTTAGGAAGCCTTGAAATTTGATTCCAATTTCAAAATTAGACAATTCGATGTAGTTGATCAAATATTAAAATTTAACAATTTTTTTGTATTCTTCGCTGTTCAAAAATTAAAAATTGCCAAATTTATCTTCCCAACTTTATCGATATCTTCACGATTTCCATCTTTAAGACCTTGAATCGATTGTGGAGCATTGACATAGACCTTATCTTTCACGTGGCCCAAAGAAAAAAGTCTAAAGGTGTTAAATCACAAGATCTCTGTGACCAATTGTGATCACCTCCTCGGGAAATAATATGGACAAGAAACTTTTCTTGCAAAATTGCGATTGTTTCATTGTTTGTGTGGCACGTAGCGCCGTCTTACTGAAAATAAACGTAGTCCATCAATTTCTTCCAATTCCGGTCATAAAAAATCATTAATCATAGCTTTGATTTCAGCGCAATCCATTCACCGTAATAATTGCACCAGCCTCATTTTCGAAAAAGTAAGGTACAATCACATTTTCTGAGCCCCAAATGCGACAGTTCTGCTTATTAACGTAGCCTCCGATGTGAAAATGGGGCTTATCACTGAAGATAATTTTTCGATGAAAACCCGGATCATTTTGATGCATTTGAAGGACCAATCAGAGTTCTTGTGTTTACTGAACTTTAAAAGCCTTAAGACCTAAGTCTGTATGCAAAATACGTTGTAATATCGTTTGTGGAATGTCTAATTCCAAAGATCGACGGGAAATCGACAAACCTGGGTTTTGTTCAACACTCCGGGCTACATCAGCAATATTCTCAGTTGTTCTTGTTCTAACTTGTCCCAACAGATTAAATTTTTCCACCAGTTTCACTATGGCCGACCAAAAAGTGCTTTAGTTTTGCGAACTGTGATTGAATTGTCACCATTTTTGTAGTGAATTTTAACAATTTCAGTGCGTTGTTGAACCGTGTATCGTACCATTTTTAGTAATGGCGTAGTTTTTACTTGTGAAATTTTAAAAGATGACAGCTTCAAAATTGACTGCTGCCCAAATAGCAGGCTATTCAAATGAAAGCTCTTATTGGAAAACCCTTTACATACACGTATTTATTTGTCTGTATAACACTTGTCAACATAATCAAAAATTTTTAAAATCGTTCAAAGTAACACATCCTTTAAATCCATTAGATTCTAATTTGCTGAACTATGTAGCTTATCGAATATGGCTAATGTGAAATTCCTTATAGAATTGGTGGCAACAAAATTTCAATTTATTTTTTAAAAAAAATTCCAAATTTTGAAAAATAACAAAATTTAACAGTGTAATTGTTTGATATTTTACAGTCATTGACATTAGGCAAGCCTACGAGAACATAACAATAAAATTAGAAAGATTGCACACATCTTACAAACCTTTAATTTAGATGTCCAATATAGGACACACTTTTCCACCTAGAAAATCAACTGTGCACATTTATCAATGGGAGTCTTTAATCCTGTTCGATTTAATTTATGTACATGATCAAAGGGTGTGCTGCATAAATTATAGCTGTATAAAATAAGTTCGCTTCATTTATATAAACTAAACCCAATGCCACATACTGCGAACAACAACATTGTCATCTTTAAAGTTTATACTCAAATATTTTATTGTTTTTGCGTATAAAAACCAAACCTCTTTATTAGTTTATAAAAATAAACTTGCCTCCTTTAAAGTTTTTATGTCGTTATATTTACATATACCTTAAATAAAGTATAAATTATAAACTACTTAGTAATAAAAGTCAGCATTAAATTGTATCATGTCGTCTATATACATACATACATACAAAACTACTTTCACTTTACATTGAAAAAGACGAAAAGGTGCACAAAAACCGTATACAAACCCATCAATAATTATGTACTTATGTTTGTAGAAAAGACGTCTCTGCGAGATTGAAATTGTTGTTGCGTATGCCGTATACGAATAGATTGAATTAAATTAATTTTTTTTTTTTCAATTTTCGAATTTGACGAATCAGCAGACCAAAAGCTTTTGCAAACATGTTTTATTTTTTATTCCATATTATTGATTGTCATGGTTTTTCAATGTTGAACTGAATTATGCGATTTACGATTTTTATTTTATTTTTTATATATTATGTAGTATATGTACTGTCTGCCTGCCACTACATGCGTTTACGGTCAATTAAATTTATATTCGGATGGTTTTGTTTGTTTTATATAATTAAATGATTGATTTGAAATGGATTAGATTTGATGTATTTGTATATATATATGTACTCGTATGTAGATATATAGAGGCAGTGAGCAGCAAAAAAATAAAATAAAATTATTTGTGCTGGTTGATTGATTTATTCAATGGAAAATTGCTTCTATTCATGCTTCCTTTTGATGATGAAAATCAAATTCAAGTATCCACTTAGTGTTTGGTATGTGCACAACGAGTGTTTGGATAATAATTTATACACTAATTCGATTTATCTAATATAACGTTTAGGACTATCAGGACATTTTTTGTTTTCGATCTATATCCGAAGTATATATGAGTTTTGAGTTGCCTCTATAATTCAATACTCAAAGAGTGTAAGATTAATATTTGCGCTAATTTCTGCGCGTCTAAATTTGGAAATTATAGCAAATAAAACGATACACAATGTATATAGAAAGTAGAGCAATATGGTAAATCAACTTACTTCATAATAATTATAAAAAAATTCGCATAAAACTGCATGTACCTGTTATTTCCGATTATGCAATTTCCGCAAATAAAAAAAATGTTTACTTTTCATAAATTTCACTCTCCATAAACTAAACATCGCTATTAAATGATGACTTAAGATCTTAGTGTAAATTACTTTGGTAAATATTTTCCATTACTAAATATACATTTTATACGGTTTTAGCAAATAGAAAATGTACACATGTTATATAACATGATGACACGTCACCTATACATATATATGTGCAGTGAAAAACTGTTTAAGTTGTCCATACAAATATATAATCATGAATCGAATCATTTGGCAATCAAAATTGCCAAATTCAACTGCAATGGCAATAGCATTCCCACCGCCGTTGCAAAAGTGGGAATTAATTAGTGCTATAAAAATTCTAATCTAAGCAATCTGAGGAAACGTATTGAAGCAAAAAATGAGTGTTATGCATCCAATCAGTAACCAAAACAAAGTACCAGGACATGCGGGGCCCGTCATATTTGGCATGGTGCACAGTGCCCGATTGATAATTTCTACAGAAAAGTTTTTTGTAATTAAATATTTTAATTAATTTCTTACAATAATCTTGAGCACAATTTTAACTCTGAATCTTAAAATTGAAAAATGAGAAATGTATTGTATCATCCAATATTAAAATGTTGCTCACTCTGGTTTATAATAACCCACATGGCCAACATGGCACCACAGAGCAAGAGCATAAAGGGCATGATGAAAGTCAGTCAATTCACACTAAGAAGGCATAATAGACTGATATAAAAAAAATAAAGCTTCTACCAAAAATATTTTAGGCAATTCTTAAGAATTATCTACTCAAAGAACCTATCCCAGGTTAACCAAAACTCACAACTGCTGGGTTGTATAACATAGCAGCACATGTGTTCCTCAAGGCAGCGGATGCTGCTTGGGATTAGTATTATATTTGTTGTAGACAGCTGATTTATATACTAAATACCAAGAAAGTTCTGATCAACGTCCGATTTGCACGACCGTCCTATTTCAAGTTCGTAAAGATCTCAAAATGTATGAGGCCAGCTGCTGAAATATATTTGGTGTGGTGCAGGAAAATAAACTACAATTGAGAATGCTTAGTTTTTAAAAGCTGAATTGAAACGATTATAGCCATGTACTTAAAATTACAAAAAGCTTAAAATAATTTGCGAAGATGCCGAAATTGAGGAAAATTGCCATATTCATCAACTCGTTGGATTCTACTTACGAAGGCACCTTCTAGAATTTTGTCTGTGCAAGGTGCCTAAGCGAAGTAGTGTTTTGTACTCTTTTTGAAATTAGAAAATTTGTTTAATTTTTTTGCTACCTGCTTATACCTGATTATAATCGGCAACTTATTTGAAATATCGTTTTATTATCAACAAATTTTGGAACTAAACAGATCTCTATCGCTCATTATAATGTTGAATTAAACTGCCATCCTATGTCATACGTCGCAATCACCAAATCATTAAATTCTAACATAAAATTACAATTATGTTCAGTTAAATCATAAAATGATACTTTTATCGTGATAATATAAGTGAAATCGATTAAATTAATTCATTATCGGATATTTATATACTCTTGGCTGGTTAGAAATCCGAAATTCGGGTACTTCGATTCCATTAACTAACGTTTCTGAAATCTGAATATAAAACAATTTTTTTTTATAATGTTGGTAAAAGGGAAACTTTTGTTTGATGGTTCAACCTTTAGCAAAATTATAGATCTTGGAGATATTTTGACATTGTACTTTATTTTGTTTGATTCAGAATCAAATGACCGTTTATGTGAATGCATTTTTGTAATTCGTATTATAACGAACATTTAAATAAATTAGTGTTAACAAAAACATATTATGGTTTAATATATTAAGTTATTGATAATTTGACGTACCTGATTTATGCATTTCACATACAATAATTTACACCTCGCCAGCCGATTTATTGAATCAAGTTTGATTAAGCAAATAATTTCGGTATTTGGGAGAGGACCTAAACTACTATACCGATTATTTAAGGTATTAGAATAATTCAAATTCAAAATATATATTTTTTTCAGGTTAACGAATATATTTAGGTAATCGACTGATTTTGTGAGCGCCTTGAAACTGCACTAGCCGGAATTTATTACAATTTATTATACCACGCCCCAATTTTATTACACTTGCCGTTTGCGGGAAAAGGATGGGAGGTAGGTGTAACTTCTATTTGAACCTGCATCACTGGCAAAAAACTATAGCTCTATGGTCAACAAATCAACTTAACAGAATTCACAAAATATTTCCATTCGAATTTATAGTTAAACGGTGTTCATATTTTAAAACCAAAACTCCCATTTGCATCAATTACGGCATCAAAATTAATTCAGAATATCACTTATCTCTTATCCATTACCATTACATGTATGGAAAAGTATGGACATTTTTCATGACTTTTGGACTTGTTGCTGCGGAGTTATTGCACGAATTGCAACTCGATTATTAATTGTAAAATTAAAATCAATTACAACGTAATGTTTTGCCGAGTTATACAGACATCCAACAAATTAAGATTATTCAATGCTGGCCATAAAAAGTCATGGCCATATTTGTGGGTATAGAAATTTTTTATGAGTATCACTCCAGATATACCACTAAACCCAATGTTATTTGAAAACAATGGATCTGTTATTCGTTGTGCAATAATTCAACAAGCATCGGTCAGCTTAAAACCTAAAATTATTTCAGAAAACACGGATTTTTATAAAATTTGAACCTGTAATTATGATAAATCTGAACAGATTAATGAATTGTGACAGCTCTTTATATTTAAATGCATGGGAATTGGAAAACCGCATATACATATTTCTTCAATTAAAATTACAAGCTGTAATAAATCAATCTAAACAATTTATTACTCACGATCACGATTACTCTGTGTAGTAACATATATTCTATATAAATAGAAACACACAAACGGATAGAATGGTTAGTAATGGTAACACATTTAAGATTCTATAATATGGCCTTGAACCCCTATGCATATATAAGTCTACAAGTAGCTATATAAATTGCAAAGAAATTCAATAAATTCGCAAGGTTGTTAATGAAACGCAATTTTCAAGATCTGATTCTGATGTATGACCTGATTACCTTATTAAGATCGAATGTAGGTATATACATATAGATAACATTTTTCTTCATATTAAAGAACCATTCAACATTTATGTAGGTATAATTAAATGTAGATTATGTATACAGATCTCGCTTTTATTTCATTCAATCCATGTTCATGTCATCTATTCTGCACCAATTGAATTGCATCTTATAGATTTCATCTGCGTCGTAATAAATCATTATTTATTACCTATATAAAAAGTCGTATACCGCAAGAAAGTCATGTGAAATAACAACATTTTATTACGAATAACGCCATATATTCATCGTATTATAACCATGAATAATTATATTACAACAACAATGGTATATTCTGTGTAATACATATATTCAAATCAGGTTATTAGACGCAGATTCAAAAGGCCATCACTAAGAAATTGTAATTGTGTATGGCCAGCACGTACATAATAGTTACAGACACACATAAAATACAATGAATATAAAGAAAATTAAAAGTGTTATTCCTCTTACTTCAGCATTTGGTCTAGAATGCATAATCCACGGCTATATACTCACACATTATGTACTCGAACAATACATAAAAATAAGAAAACTTAGTATTCTATTCTAAATGTTAAGTCAATGAATATTAATTATTTACAATTGACTTTCAAGAGAGGTCGTCGAATATATGAAGAAAAAAACAATAAATACCCGCGTATACAGTCCATTTCGGATTGATTAACTTGAATTTGTTATGCACTCTAAAAACAAAATAATTTATGTCGTTAAGACAATTTAACACATCGGCTTGTAAATTATAAACTCATTTTATAGATCGACTTAAGTTAAGTCTCATACGAGTACATTTTATTATGTATGTACATATACATATATTATATGCTATGCCATTCGACATTATACAAAACTTAATGCTTTGACATTAAAACAAAAAAAAATTTAAATTTAAATTCAATAATTATTTTATAAGACTTTATACAATATGTTGTCGTTGCGCTCTCGAAAAGGTAACATTCTTTTGCAAATAGATAAAAATAAAACTTGTTTGTATTCATACAATACATATCGTTTGATTACATAAATAATTGTAATTTTGGGGTGGAGTTGAGAGACAGTATAAATTTATAACATCTTTGAGGAAATTGGTATTCTATAAATGGAAAGGTTAACTTCGAGGCGCATACAGGAACACTTGTATTTGCTTAAACAGATTATGTATATTTGTATCAATTCTGCAAACAATTCCGGAATAAGTATTTCCATTCGGAAGGAAAATCTAAGCATCACAATTTTGTCCGATCCAAGAAGTGTAATTGTATTATGAAGAAGATTGAGGGAAAATATGCTCCACTGTTTCTTTTAAACTCGATGGACTGGTCCAAAATGGGTCCATCTTTAAAGCACAACTTTTCAATTTGTACTTCGCTTCACTCAGGTCATGTTGAAGAATATTATTACTACTATTGAAATTAGTTGGAAACCATGATGATTTGCTACTCAATGCCACAAAGGCCGCCCATGGTGCAATTCCCAGATTCAAGCTGGACAACTGTTCACGAAATGAAGACCTCGCGTTTAACATCCTGAGCTAAACCCATACAATGTATAGATGATCTTTAAAAAGGCCATGCCCCGTAAGAGGCAACTTAACTGGTACTCTTTTAAAGATTAAGCATATTTAATTAATTAACCTCAAATTGTGGCTTCTTAATGAAGTACTTCGGCTTACGGTAGCTAGAAGTAGCAAGCCACTGTAGCTTTAAGTCTTCCAAATCGAAGTTCTTTATAGTTTTTTTTACCGTAGTTAAAAGATAAAGAAGCCATTGGTTCCGGACCAATTTGATTTAATTGGGAACCGGCATTGTCACAATGAGCCAGTATCGACATGACCGTAATTTTATTGTTGGAACAAGAATGGTTCATGAAATGTTGCAAGCCTGGCCAAGTCATTTACTATCTCTACACAGAGAAATATTTTTGTCTAAAACAGGAAAATTGAGAGCCTCAATAACACTGCATGAAAAAAGTGCAATGCGAATCGATACTACTGAACAATCTCAGATCACATCAAGGGTTTAATATCTTAATTTCAAAATCTGCGCTGAAGTTAGAGTGAGAGCCATCTGAAGAGAAGACTCCTCTAACTTATTGAGAAAATCCTGCGAAATCCATAAATCTCAGGAAAATCCACCGAAAATAATTTGAAGAAGTTGAATTCGAGTATAGTGATCTGTTATTAACCTATCGATTTCTGGCAAACATGAAGAATAACTATTAAGAATTTGTCTATGCCCCACGATATAGAATCGAGAACATTACACGCTCTTGTATATTGCCAAAATATGTTAGTCGAATTTTGATATTTCAAGGTAGGTGAAGAGTGTTCCTTCGCCTATAGTAAAGAAAATTAAATCAGTTTTAAACGGATTGACGTGCAGACCTTTCTCAATGTACCATGTTTCTTAAGACAAGATCGTCTGCGTAGCTCTGAGGACAGCCTTTGGCAAACTTCACAGGAACTAACACTTTATCTAGCTGCGCCTCTGAAATGCAATACTTGGGCGCGAATTCCATCCATAACACAATAGTGTCAATATTAAAATTGGTTGAAACGAAACATGTTGAAGGATAAACAAATTAGAATTGACGGTAATTTAAATCTTTCACAAATGCTAGAACCTCCTATAAAATAAAAAATATAATCTCGCTTCGGTATACATACTACCAACGATGTAAGAACTTGCCACAATCTAGAGAGTTAAAAATTAATAAAAAAAACTCAAAGGTACTACTTACTGCTACAAATAATTCCTGTCCTGATTTGAGAATAGTTTTGCCGTCCAAATTTCCGATAGAAGCGAGCTTCATGTTAGTTAAATTAGATAATCAGATGGTTGGCTCATTCCAATAACCAATATGCCCAATCACCACCTTATTAGCAAACGTTCATATTTTCAGACTAAATTTTATATTTGTTTTCCAGATTTACATTTTGATCATTTTGGGTTATACAAATTTCAAAAGATTCGACCACGGGGTCAATGGCTCCCACATACATTAAAATTAAAAATTTTCTAAAATCTGTATATTTCTCTCGGATCATATACATACGCCAGAAAGCTATTTGGTGGTGTACCATATGTGCGCCCATACTCTGTGTCGTAATTCTGCTAGTGTACATTTTTTTGGAACTGTGCAGGCGTCCTGCATTATCGAACCACAATTATTATGATTTGTATGGATATTTAACCTTCAATAACCTTCAGAGCGAAATTATTTAACTATATACTACAGGCCAAAAGGTTTTGGTCGATAGATTTTTCAATTAAAATTAAGGTAATGCAATTGTTTTTTTTATGAATATTAATTAAAAACAGAAAATTGGAGGCACCTCGGAGATTGTCGGATGATGAACGAAAGGGAAAAATAAATTATGTGCCTCAAAGACCAAGTGCTAAATGGCAGTACTGCCTGGAAGAAACCACTGCTTTTGAAGACAAACCACTAGAAACGACTCAACTAGGCAAAGTGCCACGAAATTCTTTGGTTCGACGAATCAAAGCTCGAAATTTGGGATCAAAACGAAGAGTTTTGGTCGACGACGTCCGGGCGAAAAATGCTTCCGACCTGTGTCATTCAAGGATTTATTTATCAGTACGATAATGATTCAAAATACTCGTCTAATGTGTTTAAGGCAGGTCAATAGCAATAAATTCATCAGCAAAAGCTAAATTTATTTATTGGTTTAAACGTCACACTCGTCTGATCTCAACCCGATCGAGCTGTTGTATGATCAGTTAGATCGGGATCTTCGAGCTATGTGTAACATAAACTAAGAAATGAATGGAACAACATATCTTCTGAAAAATTAAATAAATTATTATAGAGAGAGTGCCAAGACTCTGTCGCACAGTTATTCAAGTAAAGGCAGGCCATATTGATGAGCGCTCAATTTAATCCTTTTGTTAATTTTTTTTTATTGGCTTCGTATATAATACGAGCTAGAAATAAATTTCTGATAAAACATAAAAAACACTGTTTTAGTTATAAAAATAACATCGACCAAAAACGTTTGGCCTGGAGTGTATATATTATATAGTTTACATGATTGTGGGAGATAGTCAAGATTCAAGACGTATCGTAAATCATATTGCAACATGGGGCCAAGAACGAACCGATGATTTATGGAGCAATCGATACTAGTTCAAACCTAAGACTGTCTTTAACGAAAATTTCCCTAAATGTATATAATAGAATCAGGTGAGACATTTATTACAATTTGGACAGTTTTTATGCTTCTCGGTTCAAAAAATGTCCTTGAGAGGTGAAAGTACATAAGAGAAATATTTAGGTCCAACAGATTCAATTTGATTTTTTTTTTTTAAATACCAATGATTCTGTCATTTTCTAGCCAGTCCGATCCTTTCAGTTGCGGCTAAGCTAAATGAGTTTATATATACGCCACAGAAGAAGCTAAATTGCCATAATGTTGTTTTATTTGAACGAAAAAATTATGCCATTCAAAGTTAAAGTCGTTTGGGACAATTTTTCTATGTTGGTATTGTGTGGGACCTAAATCTTTCTGTACTGTATCGTAACCGGCACGTGAATTGCCACGAATCCCAGATAGCTCTATTATACATTTGTATTGACTGCAATACATTATAGTTTATGCATTCTTGTTTCCATGTATACGTATATACAGATTTTTAATTTCAATAAATTCTATTATAAATTGTGTCAATAATTTGAAGAAATTCACTTTCACTCAAATAGCATATAACATCGAAATGCTTATAAGTTCAGTAACAAATCTAAAATGTTCGTATATACATATATTAACTTTCTTACATATTAGACGCCAGCAGCGCGAATTTATTATTTGGTGCACATACTTTATATATCGTATAATTATACATAATCACAACATTATCTAATAAAATATAATTATATTTGATTAGCACTGAAAAGTCGAGTGCGATGGTAATGGTATTGAACTCCGAAATGATCGCGGCAAATAAAATTGTATTCGATATTTTCCCAAAAATCTTTAAGACCGTGGGAAAAAACTACAAAAACGTATATGTAAATATTTCGAAATGTGATTTATGATAATCCAAATGGGTAGAAAGCTCTGATTAATTGTTGAACTTTTACTCAACTGGTAATTAAAATGTAATCTTTTATTGTTAAGTATAGGCGATATTATTTCAAAAAAAGTGTCAATTTTAAGATATTGAAAAGTATAATATGTACTCATATTAAACTAAAAGTAGTTTAATTATAATATGAGCGCTCGGCCGTTGTTAAATTACAATAAAATTGAAAAAAAAAATCCAGTGTAAGTGAAAGTGATGATTTAATTTAATTTATTTTTTATAATTTATTTGAATATGTTTTTTTTATGATTGGTGGATTTGGATGCGAGAAGAACGCAAAGCAAGCGCTAAAACTGCAATAATTATTCGTGTTATGTTAATTAATAATAATTTAAAATTTCGTTTTTGTTTATTTTTTTTTTTTGATGGTCATTACCATGGAAAGTGATTTTATAATTTTTTAACATACATACATATATGTATATGAATTTATTATGCGATATAGTTGAATGCTTTATTAATATTATAAAATAAATTTATATTTTATAGTTTGCGTGTATATATAAGGCGCCATGTGCGCGTTTCGTCAAATATTGGTTGCAGGTTCTCTATACATCCTATTAAATGCCGAGTTATACAATTTCCTCAATCAAAAATTTCACTAATCACAATAATAATAAACAACGCAGCATCATTAATAAACAAGAGACACTACTATGTAAACTCTAAAAAATATTTATTTATTGTTAATTAAGAGAAGAATTTTCTGGCTATATATGCAACATGAAACTCAATCTATAAAACAAATCAAGATGTACCGATATAAAAAAACAATAATTAATAATTATTTATATATAATATTTAGTGTTTATTGATTAGAAAGGCATTCAAACGACATTTTCCAAACGATCAAAAATGCCGTTGTAATTACATAAACCGAATGGATAAATTTCCTGATTGGGAATTTTACTCTAAAATCGAAAGAAATTTTATTAAACATCATAATTTCTATAGTTATCGTGTTTTCCATATACAGTATAGTCTAAAATATTTACTAAATACATATATCAAAATTATGCTTCAAATCGGTCAAATGCTGCAATAAAATAACCGTCATATTTATAAATGATTGACAAATAACAATGAACGTGCCTAAAAGTTATGTAACACAAAAAATATGTAGATGTCAAACGAGACTTATTAAATTATTGAAGGTTTGATCATTCATTTAAAAATGAATCATCGTCAGCAGCAATATCGTCAATAGAATTTGTAAGGTTTATTTAAATTGGTAACAGACCTGAATACGTTAAGGTTAAATTTTGTATTATTCAAAACTACTCAATTTTTTATGAAAGTCAAACGTGTGAACCCCATAATTATGGATTTTTTTAAAAAACTATTAACTGAATAGAGATGCTATAGAACACTTTAACAGTTTAAGAGTTTTATTTAGAGTTAGGTTTGCCAGTTGTACTTATTTTGGAAGTACAATACTTATTTTCAATTTCCGAATTTGTAATGTACTTAGTTTTAGAAAATATGAGTTGATACTCATAATGTTCTTTCTGATCAAAATATATAAACCTAAAACCTATTTAATTGTGCTTGGTTTGTGAATAATTATTTCATAATTTCGTGGCCAATTTATTTCGGTATTAATTCTTCTATTTGAACAAAAAACAATTAATCGCAGAATCGGACAATGGCAGAAAATAAGGGCTGCTCTACTGACTTCGAGGACGAATATAATACCTAAGAAGAAATTTAAAATATCCGGGTTAGCAAAAATAAAACGAAAAAGGACAGTGATTGGAGATAAGTATATCCGTAGGTTATTGCTGGAAAAAATAACTTTGCGACGTGCTGTATTATATTGTTGCATTGAACGTGTTGGACTTTCCAATATAAAAAATTAAGTGAAAATTGACAAACGTATACGAAATCTTTAGCGATCGTTCACTATCAATTCCTCCCAAGATAAAAACGACCGTAACAGAAGCTATATTCGTTTATTTATCTTACGGTGCAACATGCACATATAGCTTCAATTTCGCGAACTGCAACAATTTGTTATTTTCAACTTTATTTGGAAATTCAAAAATTGCGGCAGAATTTATCTGTGTATAACCTTTCCTTTACAATCACACCGGACGCGTCTTTAATATTTAAGTTTTATGAATTAACTTGTATGTTTAAATTAATATATTAAATGGATTTAAAAAAAGTGAAATATACAATTTAAAAAATAATATTATGGCCGATCACTTTTTCAAATGTTGATAAAATCACAACACCCTCTTCAGTGCATATATAACTACCGTCGTTATCTAACTAGGAAACTTCGAATGTAAAGATCTTTCAATCCCACAACTGATCTCAGGTTTAAAAGCTGAACAAAAATCGTTATTTTATTTGAATTGATCACGATGTTTAATATAAATAAATATTTCAAAAAACCCAATACTGTGGCCAATTCACCGGTCAGAAGTGAGGAATAAATGCTCGCAGTTTACGCGCTGTATGTCGAAGCACATGTTGTAGAGATCTCGTGCTTTAATTTCAGGTAGCAAATAGTCTGTTATCAGGTGCAATAACCGGTACCATTCTCGTTCCGATCGATGATTAGACGCAATGCCAAGCTCAGTCTTTCCATGATAAAATGGCAAACAATTCTGAATAAAAAATATCATAACAGTATGACACTACTATACTCATGCGTCATCTACCAAAAAGAAACAAGTGAAAAAATCACCTCCAGATGAACTTCGAATGTAAAGATGTCGTATCGACATACAGTCGAACTTGGATATCAAAAATAACGGGATATAACGAAAATCTTGATTCTTGAGATATATAAAGGGTTTTCCAATAAAAGGTTTCATTTTGATATTTAAAAAAACGAGTATTTTTTAAGAGAAATCAATGAATGTTTATTTCATTGTAAAGAGGAAGGTATGCCATTATCATTTAAAAACGATATCAGCCAAATGGCTGTCACGGCTACGCTTGCATTACCTCTTCGAGAAATAACACGGTAAGGTAACTTTTCTTGCAAAATTGCGACTGTTTCGTTGCTTGTGTGGCACGTAGCACCGTCATGCTGAAAATAAACGTCATCCACATCAATATCTTCCAATTCCGGCCATAAAAAATCATTAATCATAGCTCGGTAGCGCAATCCACTCACCGCAACAATTGCACCAGCCTTATTTTCGAAGAAGTAAAGTCCAATCACACCGCCAGCCCAAAAACCGCACCAAACAGTGGCACGTTGAGGATGGAGAGGCTTTTCAACAATCATTCTTGGATTTTCTGAGCTCCGAGGTGAAAATGGGCCTCATCACTGAAGATGATTTTTCGATGAAAATCCGGATTATTTTGATGCAATTGAAGGACCCAATCAGCGAAAATACGACGTTTATGGTGATCGGACCGACATGAGTTCTTGTGTGAACTGATCTTTAAAAGCCTTAAGACTAAGTCTTTATATGCAAAATACGGTGTAATGTCGTTTGTGGAATGCCTAATTCCAAAGATCGACGAGGAATCGAGAAACCTGGGTTTTCTTCAACACTATACGGGCTACAGCAGCAATATTCTCAGTTATTCTTGAGCGATGCACACGGTTTCTTTTCTTCCCATCACTAACTTGTCCCAACAGCTCAAATATTTCCACCAGTTTCACTATTGCCAGCCGAGAAGGTGACGACGACCAAAAAGTGCAAAGTTTACCAATTTCAATGCGCTGTTGAAGCGTGTATCGTTCCATTTTTAGTAATGGCGTAGTTTTTACTTGTCAAATGTTAAAAGATAACAGCTTCAAAATTGACAGCTGTCCAAATAGCAGGCTATTCAAAATGAAACCTCTTATTGGAAAACCCTATACTTATATAGAAGTCTCGAGCCCAGAGAACTAAAAATGTAGGTAAAATTATATCTTTTAGCAAACCTCGTTATTACAACTTTGAAATCCGACAATTTTACTTTATTCTTAATTCTACTTCTTGATAACGAACGTCGAAATCAAAACCCGCAGTTTGAGAGAGAGAAAGTGTGTTTTCAAAGCAAAATTCGAATTAATAATAATAATACAGTCTTTAATGGCCATTACTGGCCCCTTACTGCGTCAACAATATGACTCCAACGGTTTCGATCCTGGGCTAATTCGAATTACAGCAGAATAGAAATCTATTATAAAGCAGCAACATTCGTCTCATACCTCCTTAGTAATTAACGGAACTATTTTTAATTTTTGATAATAATGAGCTTTTGATTTATGGAGATCTCGATATAGGGAACTCTTGATGTAACGTTTCTTCCATATAACGAACAAACTTGTTGGTCCCTTGAGATTCATCATAGAAAGGTTCGACTGTAGTTACACACAATCTTAATTAATTCGTTAAAGGACTGTAAAAGTTACAGTTCTATTGAAAATAGTTTGAACTTTAGACAGTGACTAAAAAAGTTGATAAGCCACTGTGAATTTTGTAAATTTTATAGTTTGGTAATGACTATTTTCCAGTGATGAGGTTTAATTATATCTTAAAATTATATCTAACCCAAATTGTAATCAACGCCTTTGACTATATTTTTTATAGCTTATATAAATGAGAATATTGGTCTTATTAACTTCTATTACTATGTTCTATAAATATTTATAATTCTAACAATAAAATAACCAGCTTTACGTGCTCAATATAATAAGAAATCAATTTTATACGGTATTATAAAAATAAATAAAAAATAAATTATAAAAATAACACGAACAAATTAAAAGTACATATTCTCAAAACCTCTTTGACCATATCAAATCCAAGACAATAATAATTAGCATATAACAAAATTAAGTTAAACAAATCGATTAATGATATATACAACCGTTTTATTGATCGTTCTGCTGAATCAAAGACGGAAATTGACATGATTATCATTTTTATTAATTTGTTTGAGAATTCAATAGTTATTTTTACTATGCATGAACTACTCATATTATACATATGTGAATGTGTATGTGCGAATGTGAAGGTAATCAAGTGCTTATCTAAAAACAATTACACTGATCGATCAAACTTAGCAAATTTTATGTATGATCTAGATAAAATTTACATAAGAACAAGGTAACATAACATATACACTGTAGATACATAACGAATTATATTGTAAAGTGATATTAGCTCACACCGATATTCTCTATAAGATTGCTATACTCGCATATGTGAACATAATTGCATAATATTTGTATATAACACGAGAGGAAAAATCTCAATTAACATTATCGCACCCAACCAGCATCATCGAGAAAAAAAAAACTTTCAAAAACTTGGCGATCCATTCAAAGAAATAATTTTTCAAATATAATTACATTAAATTGTTAGTTATTCGTTTTTGAATCAAGTAGCTCTTTGTGGAAATCTCATACCTACATCTATATAACATAGCGCAGGTACACACAAAACCAATTTCACATTACAAAAATTTCACTTTTCTTTTCGAAAGAAAAAAAAATTAAAAGCAAAACATCTTTCTTATTTATATACGTATGTATGTATGTACATATATACGAGCATATTAGAAATTTTATCTATTTATTAATTTGTATCTCTTCTGTATAAAACTTAAACTTAAATTTGTCGACTTTCAAAGAATTTAATTTTATTCAACTTACCGACACTTAAAACTAACGAAATAATTAATATTTGTATCATTTTTAAACCACTAATAGTTAACAATTAATTTTAATATTCAGTTTATTTTGTAAAATATTTACAAATTTTCCACTTCACTTGTAATTTTACATATATTTGGTATCAGGGCGTTTTTCTAACAACTAACAATAATAATTTTAACTTTTTCGTTTCTTTAACGTTTTATTTAATGCAACTTGATGTTTTCCATTCAAAGTATAAATATTAACTGCCCTGATGGTTTCAATATAATTTAAAGACATAAACATGTTTTCATTTATTATATTTTTAACTCACATAAGATTGGTTTTGGGTGGTAGAAGTGGCAAAAGTAAAAAAAAAAAAAAATACATAACAAACTATAAGTGTACCTCTATGTATATATATAGTATATCTATGTATAGCTTTTTCATTTAACTTTATAATTTCTAGTTTTTAATGTAATAAAAATAAATATTTTATTTAAATATTTATTCTAGAATATGTTAAATTTGCATAATGAGAGGAATTATTCTCTTGTACAAATGAATCGGCGAATGGGGATCGTCTGTTGAATGTATAAAAGTTAATCAATATAGATGTTCAATTGTTGAATTTTTTTCGTTAGACCGAAGTTTCAAACCAATTGAACAAAACTGATGAGTTATGTTGTATACATTACATATCAGTTTAACTTTAAATTAGTCCATAACTATCCGAATTTTTATTATTTCAAACTCAAAAGAAATTTTCAAATTTTTCAACTAATTAAATATAAATCATTAAGACTTAACCTATGTTTAGTTCTTAACATTATTATTATAAAGTTGAGCGCTGACGGATGAGTACCAGAGATGGTTCCTTACATTTGAGAGATGAATAATGTGGGTGATTTAAGACCCAAAACGCGAAAGAATTAACTATATGGTACACCGAAAGGCATATTTTTAGAGTATAAGAGACAAAACCCAAATGAGCTTAAAATAGTTCATCACAGAACACAGTAATGCTGAACCGTGGCGCTTTATCTATAAGTTTAGCACAGGTAAATTGAAAACAAATGAGGTACTAAGTACCCTGGTGAGCGGTAGTGGACAAACAACAATTTATTAGGAGGACACCACAAAATGCTTGCTTAATACTAACCGACGACTTATTTGAAAAATTAATTGCCGTCAGATTAATGGACAAATTCCAAAAAAGTGAAACCTATAGTGACAATCAATTTGACTTTAGAGAAAATAGGTCTCCAGAGGACGCAATGATCAATACGGTCAAAGAGTCGGACCAAAAGTACAATTTTGCAGTTTTCCTAGACGCAGTTTTCCTGTGGTGGCCCAAAATAATGTTGGAGCTAAGGAGATTCATTTGCCCATGCAATCTCTATAACATCACTAACAATTATTTTTCTGAAAGAAAAGCCATTGTTATTTCAAGTCATGGCACACTTTAAAAAATTGTCAATAAAGGACCATTCTTGGTCCACACCTTTGGAATATTGTCTTCAACGGAGGCATGAACCAAGAAGTCCCAGAAATAGCATTCGCGGACGATAAGGTAATGCTTTTTGCTGGGAATTCAAGACCAAGTATTCCACAGGATGGTAGACTGGTGCAAAAGTTACAAAATTGAGCTATCTTCTACAAAGACAGTTATGATCCAACTTAAAGGTTCACTGTACGTAGAAGGCCAACATCGATTTCCATAAATAGACAAAGAATTAAGATGGTGAAAACTGTTAAATGGCTGGGAGTTGACTTCGAGGAAAGACTTAGAGTAACTTCACATATCAAAAGAATCGCGGGAAATAGTAAGAAGATTTTCGCTGTGCTGCAACGGACTCAAGCAACGTATTTTGTGAACAATATATGAGGGCCTTGTGGTCTCTTCATTGACATAGCATTGGCAGATAGAAGGAGCTGTCACCATCGGCGTACACTAGTTAGTAGCCAAAGAAGTGTTTTGCGCGGAATTACCAAGGCATACAGAACAGTGTCAACGGATGCCGTTCCTGTTTTGACCGGCATGCTTCCTATTGATATACTCTTAAATGAGAAAATTGCTCGCTCAAGAGGAAAACGAGAAAAGCGGGTATATCAATATGGCAAGAAAGAATTATATGTACTGACTAATTCTAGCGGAGTCAAGCACCTGTGAATGTGGACAGGGCGAGGATACCATAGAACTCATCCTCTCTGACTATGATCTAGCTCAAGAACCTAGAAATCAACTTATTATAAAGTTAAGAGTTGAGTGGCCTGCAAGTAAACTTACTTTAATGCTGCCAAACAACCTCAGCACTTTCAAGAAATTTTGTGATATCGTCTTGAGCGGTAGATAGAAGTAAGTACCAGAATACAAGATTTTTATCTTAAGAAACAATTTTAAAAGTTAGTAATAATAGTAGACGAGTATGGGTCACCTTGTTGGCAGGGACGGAAACAGGGTAACCTGACTAAGCATACCGAAATAGTAATAATATTTAAACAATTTAAAGTCAGCGTTGGATATGTTAAAGGCTCAACCAGCTGGGAGCATGTTCTTCGCATCAAAGTGACATCGGAAATAAAATGAAATGGAATGAAATGATACATACCGAGCTCTGTACAATGTCGAGATCAGAGATCTGATGACGATTCCCGATATTGTACATGAAGAAGGATCTCTCAGCGAGTACGCTGGCTCGGTAACGTTCTACGTGCTAGTCCGGAACGAATTGTGCAGCGATCTTTGAAAGGGGAGCCACCATATGGTTGGCGCAGGCAACAATGGATCCACGGTGTAGGGAACGATTTGGTGCCTTCAGGTTGTCTAAGACAGTATGGAGACCAAGCACATGATTGAAACCGTTGGAGCCGCATTGTTGACTCAGTAAGGGGCCAGTAATGACCTTTATATATTTTTTTATATTATTTTATTTAAATATACGAAAATCAATATATGATTCATAACAATTATATATAAAATTTAAAAAAAACATATTAGTAATTAATAACAAAAAGCTTGTAAAGCTGGAACTAAAATGCAAAATGTGTACACCCTAATACATAGATAAAAAAATATTATTTTTATTTAAAAATTCGTTTTAAATGATACTTTAACTTGTCCTTAGAAAATCCGAAGCCAAAAGCATTGCTTATTTCGTTCAACTGTTATCTCTCCGGGCTATGTATAACAAATACATTAAAATATAAATTTCATGCTTTCCCTTCGTTTTTGTTAGCTCAGCTTCTAGCTCAACTCCAAACATTGGTGGAGATATTTTATCGCAAATTATGATGTTAATTATAATTTTTACTCTTAAGCTCTTGTTGGTCAGTTCTTCATCAATTTCAGCAGTTGGCACAGTGGATTGGTTTCTTTTTATCACAACCGTGATTTCTGTGGTGCTCTTCAACTTGAATGTATAATAGATTTTATTATTTATTTCTAAAACTTCTAATATTTTGTTAAAGGCATCAATGGTTTTGGCTTGTATCCTAGCACACCTACCATTTGTTGACATGGTGCCTCGCTTAAGTTTTTCTTTAGATCGCCTTCCTTGTCCTCTTGATCATTATTATGTTCACACAGCGGTGCGAAACGATTTGGATTTATTATTCCTGTTGCATTTACTTTTACTGGCTTTTTAGCCTAGCAGCTAATAGAATTTGGATTTCGTTTTCTTTGTGATGTAACGCTTAACCCTGTTTGCACTCAAATTTCACTATTGCTCTGCAAGGTACATTAACGTTTGCATACTGTCTATATTGCTGTTATCTGCAATATTGATTAGATCACGTTTCACAGAATTTTTATTTATCGTTTTATTCATGTTAATTTTATCGAAATTTCATGCATTAGAATATTTTTTTAATTCGCATTTGGTGTCTTCTTTCCTTGTCCAGAGGTTGTTTGGATTGGAGAATTTGCACCATCGACTAAATTCACATTATTGATGATACTGCATTTTTAGTTTTACCAGAGGTCGTTGGCCTTATCAGGTTCACATTTGTGTCTACTCTATATTGGCTTAAGTATGACGTTGATTGTGATCGACGGCAAACACTGCATTATAACACTCCACTTTTTGACAATTTTATTTTATAATATAATTGGAAATTTTATGATAATTACATTTCGGAGTTACTGTTAAAATGGAAGCAATTAAAATGCTAGACAGGTTTCAATTCAGCCCAGTTCGTTAGCTAAAAGAAATAATTTATCATAATCTCTCATTATTCACTGGACATCCTGGACAAAAGTGAAACCATCTTTCTTCGGTTGATAAGTTAATTTTGTATATTAATGGAAATTTATCGTTTTATTTTGAGCAGTCAAGCAACTTTTATTTTATGATTCTAAATTATCTTTCAATACATAAAAAACAAACTCACCACACTGGAAACTACTTTAATCGACACAAGTTTCGTACGATCAAGTTCGCATCAAGACAACCATATATAGCGAATTATATACACATAAATGTATATGTATATGCACAACACATCAAATTACTTCTTGAAGTCCAAGGTAGTTCGCATATTGCAATTAAATTTTATCAAAATTATTTTCATTTATAAATTTGATTACACACAGACAAAAAAATATTAAAAATGAACATACTATGGTTCAATAAAAGTACATACAAGGTTGGTAGATTTCTTGAAATCGATTAACATAACAAAAAACTAGTAGAATGTTATTTCTTTGTATGTATATATATATATATATGTACAACCTGTTCCCATGCGAATATGCATGCCATCATTTATACAAAATCGTATTGTCACATTAAAATCGGCCTAAATCTTGTAATGATTCATGAGAAAAATGCCATTCTAAATATATGCGAATGGAAGAAACAATTGTCCACCCACCCACTTTTCTTAAATAATAAATTTCGAAAAAGTATTAGCACAATACAAAAATGAAAAATGTTATCAAGGAAATATATGCATACATATTATATATACCAACTTAGATATCAGGTTTTTAAGATCTTTTTCACAAGACTCATAATATATAAAGTTAAATTAATTTTAAATTTAATTGTTACCCAAAAGTACACCGCTCAATTCGTTTTACTATCGCGTTTGTTGGCTATGCACCTACTTTATGAGATACGAATAAAACTTGAAAACTATAAAATACTTTGTTGTATTTTCCTCATCAAACGTCCTCCACTTTAAAATCATGTTTAAGCTTACTTAATTGTTATTAAGTATTTTACATTAGAATGCACGTCAACATAAACTAATTATACATTTTACAAAGTGTTATGTAAATTGTACACCTTAATTTTGGTGTACGAGCTTTCGTTTATTCCTAAATGATTAAGACAAATTAATTGCACACATTTATGCATATATGTATTTATAATCTTTTGAGATTAAGATTACAAAATTGTTATTTTCCATTAGGAAAGTCTTTGTTATAATTTTTTTCCCAGTAATTTTAAAATCGTGTGGCGTTATATTTATGTCACACTTCAAAAACAAAGAGCAACACACATTACATTCAATTACAAAGCGTACGATTTTAAAATTAAAAAATTTTTCCTTGGATCTTTATCGATAGTATATAAAAATTAAACGCAAGAATTGAATTCAATTGTATATAGATTTGGGAATTTAAAAATTTTCTTATCCAAGACCATCATTTATAATTTTTAAATAATTATAATTTTCTGTCTTAATAGCAATACTAATTAAGAATTATTAATTTAGTTCAAGTATGAATAGTTCTTACGCTTCTACGAAGAATATTTTTAAAATTCTACAGAGCAAATAATCCAGTGATTAAAGCTATGATGTTTATATCGGGAGGTACTCGGGTTGGATGCCCAATAGAGGCAGGATACAAAAGGGATTCTTCATCCTTGCTCCGGATGATCCTCTATTGTAAGTGCAGAATCAATGGGCCGAACTATAGAAGAATAGTTAATTAAATCGAACCTGTAAGGGACACAAATAAGCAACCTGCGAAAGACTCGGAGAGCCTTTAACCACAGTATACAAGTAGATAACTAAAATCAAATAAACAAACAAACCATTCCAATTTATAAAAGAGAATTCAATCGACAACATTGAATTTATTTATAGAACGTTCAATGCTTTGTCAATTTGAAAATATTGCAAAATTCCGTAAAACTTATGATTAAGACGTGTTTGATCTCGTGGCATGAAAATAAAAAATAAACATTCCTGAAAATTCTCAATTTTTAATTACGATTAAGTGTGATGACGATTACCTACCATTAAAATTGGAAATCAATTCTAAATTTTAAAATTTAAAACTAAAATTTTTAAATCTCTTAATTAATTTTTAAAATTTGAATATTAAACGCTCATGAAAACCTATTTATGGCAGAAAATATTTTGGATTATTTTTCTAATTTCAAATTTTCAACCGAAATTAAGATTAAGAATTTCGTGATATTATTACTCGAATTATGCCGAGCAAATAGCACTTTGCTTACCGCTGTGACGTTTGGATCGGGAGATACCAAAGGTTCGAAACCCAATTCCAAAATAATCTTTGGTGAAATTTGTTAGACAGCTCATTCAAATGATGATACAAATTCGAAACTAAACTTACTGATTTTGTTTTATTTTATAACCTTCTAATCCGTGTATTAACAATCTGGCGAAATTGGTTTAGATCCTGACTCCTACACACAGTATATTGATGTAGTCATAAACGATCGAAAGATGTCAAGTCGTCATACCTTTGACTTTGTCTTCGTCAACAATAATGTTCGCTCTCGTAAAAGTTTAATATTTGCTCAAAAATTGGAGCTTTGAAAAATTGCACCTTCAATAATTAATTCTGGTTTACCAGCAAACTAACTGAATATCGATGAGTTGAAGTCAGTGACGAAATAACTCGTGTGAAATATAGTTTTAGCAAAATAGAATGATAAAATAAATGAATTTAAAATTGTTAACATTATAATCTAGCAAATCTTTAAAACAAAACTGCAATATGCTTTCTAAAACACGTTTAAATAGAGATCGAGTATACGTATTTCCTACATGCAACATCTGAATTTCGTAATTTGCATTTTTCTAGAAAAATTTAATCTATAGACCTTTGATTATTCTCGTTATTATAATCCTTATTACTTACTTACCTTTCCTAACAATTAATGCTGTACCGAATATGCTGCGGAATAAACAGAAACTATTTTTACATCTATTGTTAGAAAGTCTTATTTCAATTTCCCCAATATAAGTTTTTGTGGTCTCGTCCAAAATTTCAATTTCACTGCATAAATTAAAATAAAATAATAATTAAACTTTTTATATTGTTTTAAATAATTTTTATTTGAAGATGATGAAAATTATTTATTTCAAATTTTATTAACAAAGAAGGAAAAAAACGTCATTTATTTAGTGTTTTGTAAAAGTATAGTTCCAGAGATTTTTTTTATCTAGATAGTCATCATATACATAAAACGTGTGAAATATTGTTTAATAATATTATTTCAAAGTTATTTCACTTGATTAATAATTTTTTTTTACATGTAATATTTAACTATTTTACTTACTTTACGATTTATTTTAGATAAAAGTGTGTTTTATATATAGAGGAGGAGGCTATAATAAAGATACTTAAAAAGAAGAAATGTAAAAAAACAATAGAATAAAGAAACCAAAATGTAAGAAAAATGATTAAAATTCTCTGCGATGATATTTATCTGGATCAAAGTACGAGGTAACAACGACACGATCACTAAATTTACGTCCTGTCAATGCTTGTTGTGCCTTTTGACAGTCGACAATGGAATTAAATTCAACAAAGACTTTACCACATCCGGGGACATCAACACCTTCGATTGGCCGCGGTATTTCTACACTACGCACAACACCATATTTGTTACACTCCTCTTTAATATCCTCGAGAATGTCTTCGTATTCTTCTTCGTCGCGTAATTCGTCGGGCGTGACCATGTTGAGTAGACACAGAACTTCGGTTGGAGGACCTGAAGCACCTACTAATGATAAACCAGGTACTTGAATTTGTACCGGTGCAATTTGTCCAACCGTTGTATTTTTGGCGCCAACACTAGCACGCTGAACAATTAATTTTTTGTCACCCAGTTGCATACCATTTAATCCAGCAATAGCCTAATAAAATAAACTTAAATAAATACCTATAATTCAATTATTAAACTGTAATATTCTTACTTGATCTGTAATACTAAAGTCAATGTATTCGGCAAATGCGTAACCTTTACTCAAACCGGTGGCTGCATCTTTGACTAGATTAAATGCTCTTAATTGGCCAAAGGATAAGAGCAATTCTTTTACCTGGAAAATATTGAAAATAATTCTTAAAACTCTTACGTAGTTGCTGGTTATTAAGTATTTTATAATTATGATCGATCTTTGTTTAAATTTTACTCATCATGAATATTTGATGATGAAATACAATGGAATTATAAAGCAACCGGTTTTTTTTAGACACATTGGTGTTAATTATTATTAATCTTAAGGAATTGGGTTATGTTTTATAATTAAAGTTTAATTGTCTAGATATTATCCTAGTCAAATATATGCTAATTCAATTCAAATGTAAATTATATAAAAACCAAACTTGAATATGGAGTTATTTTACTCAAATCTCCATATTAATTATAGTAAAATTCACATTTGGTCTTTTGAATTCAATAAAATTTATTCTATGCGATTATAAATTTTATTACAATTTAAATATAATTGTTCTTTTCAATTCTACCTAAAAATATTTCCAATCAAATCACGTTCAGGAATAAATGAAATTAGAACTTTATTAAAACAAAAGTTCTCCTCATTCTGTTCAAATTTAATTCTGATAATTTAATTTAATTCAAATTTAGTTTTGAAAAGAAATTATGAAGAATGAATGTGGTTTAATTAAATCGAATTTGAGCTTTCCAATACCAATTAAAATTATGGAATTCATGAAAGCAAAAATTCAATAATCGATTTATCAAAACCAAGAGTTTTGATTTTGAATTAATTACATAAAATTGACTCTTAATAAGAAACGGTTAAGAAACACTGGTATAATGACTTGAAATTGTAAATTCTGTCTATAACTAAAATACATTTTAATGAATTATATAATTATTTATCCGACAAAAACTAGTAAATCCATTGTATTTTTTAAACAAACATTTATCAAAATAATATCTAACTAATGAAATCAAAAAAAAACATCTTGCCGTTCGTAAATTTAAAAAAAATATGATCTACTTACCATATTTTAATTTATCTAAACATTCTCAAAATTCTAAGAAAACCCTAACCTTGTATCTCGAAAAAAACCCTAATGACAAAATTATGTTGTTCAACAAAAAAAATTCAACAATCGAATCCCTTCCCTCAACACTAAACCAGAGCTAAATTGCACTGTGAAATAATTAGTATATTAAAAACATCCTGTATAAAAAAATTATCGCCACTTTCCTTATTTTCGCTAGAACAATTTTCAAATTTAACTTGCCTTGTTTCCACATTTTAATTTTATAACGTTTTCGGTTTTATGATTGGATCAAATTCTTTTTCTTTTCTAAAGTGTCTATATATTATATTAAAATAAAGAGCCACACGGATCTAATTCTAAATTAAAAAAATGAAATTTGTCTTTTGTTTGTGCTGAAAATAGATTTTTTTTTTAAAGCCTGAAAAAAATCGACCTGGAAAATAAAAATCACAACCAACAACAAATAACCAAAAACAAACTGTTGTAGAGTGATATTTAACAACAAACCCAATTACATATTTTGGTTTTATGATATTTTCGATAAATTTCTGAAATCGCGCAGTGTTTTAAATGTGATTTTTAATTTTTTTTTGTTTAGCTAAATAAATAAAATAAAGTAAATTTGCTGTAAAAAAAAAGTAAAATGATCCTGAAAAATATTTTATGAATATTGATCCCGAAAATAAATAAAAAAAAAAGTTACAAACTTTAGACGAGTGATTTTCTGAAAGAAAAAAATGTTTTACACACAAAAAGTAGTTGATTTGTAGTAGTGTGTGGTGGCCGTAAAATAGTAGCGAGTTACTGAAAATGCTGGAAAAAAGTGAATTTTGTTTTTTCACATTTGGAAACTTGGCGAAAGTATTTTAATTTTCCCCTTGGTATAGATTTATTTTTCTTAATGGTGAGAACCGTTTCAAAGAACCTAAATAATTTTTGATATATCCTCTCTTTTTTGGCCTAAATACACTATAAAAAACAAAACCTAAAATACAAGTAGGAAAATAGGAAAAATTACCTGATCTTCGTTTAGGTAATTTGGTAGACCACCTATGAAGATTTTGTGAGGAGAATCTGGTACAACTGTGCTTATCACGCCAACTGAAAATATTAAAAAAAAACAACATATTTTTTTGAAAAGCTTTACATAATTTGTTATAATAAACTACCTGGAGCAACCATTGCGGCTGTATCAGTCATACCGGGCATGGGCTGATAATCATGAGGTCGTCGTATTTTTAAACTCTGCCCTTTAAAATTGATTCCATCGAATGCCATTGCTTGGGTTGTTTCATCAATCGATCGGAATTCCAAAAAAGCAAAATTTTTATCCAAATTTATTTGACACGCTAGTACTGGATTTCCAGCCGCTTGAGCCAACCCAGATAAATGCATTTGCTGATTGAAAAATTCCATCATTTCTTCTTCTGTAACGCCGAATGGAATATTTCCTACATATAAACGACGTGCTTGTCGTGTAATTGTTGAACCAACAACTGGAACTGCAGCTTGGGGTGTATCCGCAACAATGTTAGCTGGAATTTGTCCAGCGGCCTGCATGGCTTTATATTGTAGAGGAGTAATATGTTCAAAACCGGGTGGTGGTACATCCCAGTAAAGAGATGGCTTCCTACGGCGTGATCGTTGATTTTTTCTTGGAGAACGAGATCGTGAACGTCTTCTTGGAGGAGCAGCTCCGCCACCACCGCCTCCTCCTCCACCACCGCCTCCACCACCACCTCCGCCGCCTCCACCACCACCTCCACCCGCTCCACCACCGCCTTCACCTTTTGATCGGGACCTAGTACGTCGCCGCCTATTATTATTTTCTCTTGATCGAGATCTATGTCTGCGATCTCGATCATTATTATTATTATTATTGTTACCACCACCGCCACCTCCACCACCACCACCGCCTCCGCCACCACCTCGATCACCACGATCTGGTCCACCACGGTCGATTCGTCCTCCATCCCTTTCTGAAATTTAACAATTGTTTGTTAATTTAAAGAGCATCATTTATACATTACATTAGTAGTCGAGTTACACACACTGTTCGACAAATAAATCGTTTAACAATTGTTTCTACGGTAATTTTGTATTTTAACTTGCGATCGAACGCGAGAAAAGTTATAAAATGAACGGTGCAATAAGGATCATTGCTGGTTGTTTGGCACGCGATGCGTAGTGTCGAAAAGAACCGCCAGTATACCATCGAACCGCTTGCTTGTTTTTCTAGTCATCAGGTTGGACAACGGATATCCAATTCTTATTGACAGATGGTTGGTCTGCGATCGCCGAAAGGATGTGAACGTTAATGAATGGCGGACCCGAAGACAAGTATACGCCGTGCGTCATATTTCCAAGGATCCAGCCTTAATAAATACCTAAAACGTATTTACATAAAAATACTTTTAGCGATTTCGTTCTTTAATTATCGGTTTCACATCTATAGTTTGATCTAACAAAAGTATGAATTTTATTGCAAGCCGAAATTTAATTTCAAAGATGAGAATTAGACTATCATTTTTAACCACACAACACTAGTGACTAGTCACTAGATGATGACAAGTCCATTTTTTAATGTCAGATAAAATACATCTACCTTATGTAGGTACTAGAAGCAAATGCTGTATAAATTACAATGTATACACATTCGGAACGGAAAGACCAACATCCTCTGGATGAACCAGCCGTCTCGTGAATAATCTGCATCAACAGAAAGGACAAAATTTTTAGAGCTAAACCAGCCCAAGTTGTGGCAGACACAGAAACACTAAGCTGCTTCGAAACATCTAAATCAGTAATCTTTACGAGTTAGTAACAACTGATACACCCGGGTCAAGACTAATTCGATATTGAGACTCCAGCTTTCGAAACTATAACCCTACTTTTCTCATCTCAACCTTTATTTATTTACACACCAAAAAATAATACATCAATTACAATAATTTATATAAAACAATCGTAGTCTATAAATATAACACGAAACTATTTAGTAAATCAGATTACAAATAAAAAAAAATCAATTAAAAGCATCGTCGCGGCTTCCTTATCTTATGTGCGATTCTGTATGCGGAACCAAACTTATAAATCGCGTCTAATAAAAATCATATTTTAATCACAATTTACTTACCTTCTGCACCCATTTCCGATTAAGCCAAATTAAAATATTAACAAATTATATAAAATTGATTGAATTATTTATAAATATTAAAATTATTTAGTATATTTTTGCGTTTTAATAGACCAACGCTTTCACACTTCACCGAAACGACAGAAATAAAATATACAAGAAAAACAAATGGCGAATCGAAATTATGAGCAAAATATTTTGTGTAGTTCTAATTTGATGGTAATGCAGTTTTTGAAATGTCAAATATTTATATAAATGCAATTTTAGGTTATGGAATATTAAATAAAATAAATCACAAAAGTTTTAGTGCCTAGTTTTAATTTATTTCTTCTAAACTGTTGTAGTTTATATATTATATATTATGTACATTATGATTTTTTTTAAATATGTATCGAAATATAATGATTTACTGTTTACGATGGGCGTTTGGTTGAGGACATCTGAAATTAGACATTTCGATCTCAGCTTCGAAGTAACTAGTTTTGTTGTATTGAAAATATTCAGGAACTTTATAATCTCCGGTGGCAGATGCACCTGGCCCAACTGGACCAGTTGACGGCTTAACAATTTTTGCACTTAATCCGGGAACATCTCCAGTAACACTTGGTGGTGGTGGTACTGGTTTTAAAGGCGCTGCTCCACTGGATTTCCCAGATCCTTGTTGCGTAAAATTCCGAACATGTCGTGGATTTAAGACAGCACGACATAGATATAATATATGCGATCTCATTTTATTCGTTTAATTATTTAGAATTCACAAACTTTATAAATATTCTACCGAATGAAAAATATCTACGTAACAGCCGTGATTTTAGACTGTTAAATTAATGCCCAAAAAGTTGAATAACTTTATCTTGTATTAATGCCTAAATCTTAAAAATAAATAAAAATAAACAAAGTTTCTATCAAAACACGACCAAAGTAAATTTTATATCTTACAAAATGCTTATCTCTAAAATTATTTGATTGTATAGTCTCACATTCTATTGTATGTTACAATAGAAAAATTGAAGAAATTAAAATTCATAATTTATACTCTTGTGCTTAGCGCTATCGCGCCGAATAATCGAAATTTATAAATAAACTCTGAAGTCATTCGACAAAGTGAATTGAATAGTGAGACATATTAGTTACGTTACAAAGGACTGGTGAAAAATGATGAGTGATTTTGATGTGGTTGTCGTAGGATCATGTAACATTGATATGATTTCGTAATGATTCCGAGGTTAACAAATTTATGATATCCAATTCAATGAGTAAATACAATTTTAGATATGTTCCACGATTGCCTAAAGTCGGGGAGACAATTCATGGCACACGATTCGAAACAGGTTTCGGGGGGAAAGGGGCCAATCAAGCAGTAGCGGCCGCAAGACTAGGAAGTAGGACGGCGCTTATTAGCAAGGTGAGTACTGCGTATCATATAGAATAACATAATTCAATGTTTCATCCTTATTTTAGGTTGGCGCAGATTCTTGGGGCTCCAGATATATCAGCCAGTTAAAAGAGGAAGGTGTAAGCACTGCACATATTGATATAATCAAAGGTGAAACCACTGGTATTGCACAAATCAATGTCTCATACTCAGGCGATAATCAAATTGTCATTGTGACCGCGGCCAATAATCATCTAAGCCCGGAAGATGTTGAGAAAGCTGGCCCATTATTTGATGACAGTAAAGTACTATTATGTCAACTCGAAACACCAATAGCTGCTACTATTGCGGCACTGCGAAATTTTAGCGGCATTTCGATATTAAATGCAGCTCCAGGACTTTCTCACATTCCCAGCGAATTGCTAACCTTACCAAAAATTGTGTGCGTGAATGAAACTGAGGCCAGTGAGATTACCGGAATTAAAGTTACTACACTAGATGATGTTAAAGTTGTGATCGAGAAATTCCTTGAAATGGGATGCAACACTATTATTGTAACACTGGGCGAACAAGGCGCGGCATTTGCGTCGAAATCAAATTCAAAACCATCATTGGTACAGTCCCCTAAAGTCGATGTGGTTGTGGATACAACCGGGGCTGGTGATGAATTTCTAGGTGCGTTTGGTCACATATGCGCGCACTGTCCAGATCTCCCGCTTTACAAAAAAATTGGTGCATCATGCGAATTAGCAGCAATTTCTGTACAGTATCCAGGATCACAAAAAAGTTTTCCAACTGATCGAGATTATGATTTTACCGCAATTGCAGCAAAGCACTATGAATGCTCCCCATTATAGTAGAAATAAACTAATAATTTGGCCTCGCGTAGTATTTATTTTTTAATGTACTCTTGAGATTGTAAATAAAATTAAATTTTTTTCGTGAATTTTAAATCGACGCTTTATCAATTAACCTACAATATTTCATCACGATATGTAGTTTTCAATAAATCTAGTACTACAATTTTCTTCAAATTTATAATTTATCGGTTTATTAAAATGTTAAAATATTTATATGCAATTATTAATAATAAAACTAATTAATTTGATCACGTTTCCTTAAACCATTAATTTATTTTCTAAAACATTTAATACCGACCATCTTTATGGTTATTATTATAATAAGAATTATGATTATCATTCATCGGATTCCAGTATGACGCCGACATCTCAGGCGGACTCATTTGGAATAATTTAAGAAGTGGATGTGAATTACTACTTTCGTGATTAGATGTGCCACTCATTTTTGTTGGTTCAGAAACTTGTTTTACAATTGTAATGGGTGGCAAGAGAGATGGTTTACCAACTGGAATCGGATATGGTCGATCAACCGGAAATGGAACAGGCACCTATGGGGAGAACGTTAAATTATATACATTTAATCATTATTTATCTAATATTATATAACTTACATTAACAGGAACGGGTATTGCGGTCGGCAATGCTGGAGGAAATGCGAATGGGAACGGACCTGGATATGGCGGTGGATAAGCTGGAGGATATGGATAGGCTGGTGGAATACCAAACTTTGCTGATAAAAATTTTCCAATTAATGTTCCCACCAAACCTCCAAATCCAGGTGGTGGTCCATATGCTGGTGGTGGATATGCTGGTGGTGGGTATGCTGGATATGCCGGATTTGGGAATGCTGGATTTGGGTATCCTGGATAGGGATAACCTGGATAGGCTGGTGCACCCCAACCAAATAATGCTTTTTTAAAAAATTTTGGATGAACATGTGATGGCAATATGATTAATAAGTATCCATACAAATATTGAATTATAAATAATTTCATTTTATTTAATTCAATTTTCACCACGCACTGTAAGGTTTTGAACTGTAATGAGCTTAGGTTTGTCCAAACCTTCGTGTTTTATACAAAATATATTGATAATCTTATTTAATTTATGTAATCCCCAGTGCATGCGTCGGGTAAAAATGGTTTGTTCTTTTAATTGCAGTTTTTTGTACCGACCTAAAGTGCATTATCATCCCAAGATCATTACCATTTTTTACCAGTCTTCTAATTATGCAATTGGTGCAAGATGTGGTGAATTCACTTTCATAAAAAGACAATTCTTTTACCTATTGCATTTTTTTGTTTTGTGCAATTTAACATTGTCGCGTGCACCTTTCTAGAAATTACACATAGTTGTGGGAGATTACTTTTCCGTCTTCCGCATTATAAATTAATACACTTGATTGGCTGATATTTCCGTCATTACTTACTTAGCGAGCTCAAGATGAAAGTTCAGCCGTATCGAAAGAACAAAGAAATTGTATTAATGATTAACGTAACGCTAATAGTTATATTTGGGAAAAAATCACTTAAATGTTGATGAAATAAAGATACCAGCAACAATTTAGATTAAACCATTTTTTTTATTAATTCCAATACAACATTAATAAATAATAGATAAACATATAAACCATAGTCATTCTTAGAAAAATTAAAAAAAATTTAACTTTAGATAATTGCACTTACGGGATGATTAATGAAATTCACAAAACAAAATAAAATGAATTACTTGAGTACAAACATCTTAAAATTCTAATCAACAGTCTCCTCTTCTTCTAGTTTAGCCGCTTGCTGAAATACATCCTGTTCTTGTCGATTGGGATCATTTAATGCTTCCAATTCACGTGTTTTCTCAATTAACCGATATTTCTCCGCAACTTTCAAACAATCTTGTGCCACTGTTCGCGCTTGTGCTCGACTATCATCAGGTAATTGTGAAAGTCCCATTAGCAATTCCATTACATCGGTACCAAATATTTTCTCAGCATTCTCTTTATTACTGTTGATCACATTTAGAATGACAACAACGCCTCGATGTTGTACTTTCGGACTTGGATTTGCGATTAGAGTGTGCAATATGTTAAGCCACGATTTTGGATCGAAAAATTTACGACAACATATTTCACTTACTGAAGTAAGTATTGCTAGAGCTCCAGATGCCGCAATCGCTGTATCCTCATCTTCTTCTTCACAAAGTAGAGCAAGAAATTTAACGCGGTCATTATCACCCTCGTGCATTTTAACAATATCTTCCGATAAGACTAAATTACAAATAGCTTGCGTTGCGGCACGACGTAACATTACATGCTCTTCCATTAGATGCATCTCGATCTTGGATAAACCTTGCTCTCGTATGATACGTTGGCGCACGCTCTCGTTCATTGCAGCTAAATTACAGAGTGCCATTAAGGCTTCAAAATTTTCCAAAGAGTTACAATCGGGATGAAGTTGATTGATTAGTGGTCGAACAACTTCTAAATGACGCTGACCAGGAAACGCTACTTCAGGATTAATTGTGATTCCAATACGAGATAGGGCTTGAGCTGCTTGTCTTTTACCATTCTTTGTTCCTTCTAACGATAAAGGTAGTAAAGCTTTAGCACCGCCTTGTTGTACTACTGTACCACGAAGTTCTTGTTCGCTACACAACGCATTAAATACTCGAGCGATCAGTTCACGAGAATTGTGACTTTCGGTTTTAGACAGCGCAACCAGAGCACTGGTAATGCCCTCTTGCCCTAAAATTATAATTCGCTGGCCTATAAAATCCGGATCGTCAAATTCGTGCTCCTCTGGAATATGATGTTTCGCAAATTTGGCTAGTTCAACCATTTCAGGAAGAAGCTCCTGCTTCTCATATGCGTTACATAAATTCACAAAGGTTGTGATTACACCATAAATTACCGACTGATCTTCGGTTTTAGCTAGAGCGATGAGAGCCTGAATGGCTGGGCGATCTTCAGTTAATCGCTCCTTAACTTCTGCGTCAAGAGTTAGATAAGCCAAGCCTTCAGCTGCCCATTTACGAATGTCTTTATCCTTTCCGGGTTTAATCAAAAATTTGCGACAAGCTTCTGCTAACTTTTTGGTCGATCCATCAGCAAATGGACGAATTGAAGCATCTGTACCTCCAGAACTGCCCAGTTTACATAAGCCAACCAAAGCACGTACTCTAATTCCATCATCTTTTGATTGGTACAATTTTTTCAGGATGTTAACACCATTGTTAATTATAGATTTCGCTTTATCTTGCTTCGATGAGGCGGCAATAATACATTCGCATGCTACTTTTTGTTGTAGGATATCTTCGGTCGTAGCCATAACTAGGATCATTTGTAAGATCCCTTCTCTAGCAATAATCGAGTTTCCCACGTCTAATGGACCCAAGAGTAATGATGTTATGGCAACTGTGACGCGAACTTTAGACTCGATATCAGGAGCTAACAATTTATCCTTGACATATTCATCGATTTGTGACATGAACTTTTCTCTCGCCAGATCATAGTACATGTTCTCGTAAATTCTGGCCAAGCATACCGATGCAATTGTACGTGACGATGGTGATATATTGATGGCGCTCTCGTATTTGTATTCTTCGAGTTCACTGCATACGTCCATGAGGCGAATTAAACCACGAATTTCAACCAATCGTTCAGCCCAACTTAGTGTACTGTAATGAACATTTCGTGTAATTAGCTCCATTACCGTGTCGCGCGCCTTTCCACTAATCACTGGATTATTTATCGAATATACTAAACACGTAAGAATTGTGTCGATTTCTTTCTTATTTTCTTCGATTAATTTTGGATCTGGTTTACTTTCTTCCTTGTTTTTCAGTCCCGAGAATACGTTCAGCACAGTTTGCAGACAATGTTGCGATGAACTAATCCGTTCATCATCGTCAGTATCGATAATTTGTAAGAAAAACGGAATTCCAAGATCCGCAATAATCGCTTTGGTGCGAGGTACGGAATTGTTACAAATTTCACCGATGGTCCGCACTCCATTCACTAAAATTTCGTTCGAAATATTTTTCTCGATTTTAAATATTTTGGCAATTTTTTGATGAACATTTTCTTTAAATAATAGCTCAGCACCAACTGTTTCACGAGCGAGTACGAGTAAATTTGATGTAGCCGTCGTACGTTTTTCTGTGGTTTCCTGCATGTTGAACGCAATATCGCACATTTGTGTCACTTTATTTGAGGTTTGGGCATTTTTACGAGACCGTTCTTGAACAATATTATGTAATCTCTCTAAGACAGGCTGAATTGATTTATTGTTTGGATCTGAATTCCAAACATCACGTGCGTCACGGTATGCTTCTTCATAACGTTCCAGTGCCTCGAGTGCTTGCGCTCTCCGGAATAATGATTTAGGATCATGTGGCGTAATTTCCAAAGCCGCTGTACAGTCTTTATTCGCCTTATCGTATTTTTTTAGTTTAATATAAGCTGCGGCACGATTTTTATAGAACACTGGAAGCTCCTTATGTTTTTCGCCATTTTTGATAGCTTGCGTGTAATGCTCGATCGCCTTAAGCCAATCACTTTTATTAAACGCCGCGTTTCCATCTTCTTTATACTTTATAGGATCAACTAACACTTCTTTTATTTCCATATTATAATTTAATTTAATTAACTAAGAGTTTCGGTATCGCTCACTTTTTAAAAAAAATAAGATTCTGATGAAATTGGCACAATGTTCTTTTTATAACACTTACTTTAAAACTAAAATAACTTCGAGAAAATTCTCGTGGATTGAATTTAAAAGATGAAGAAAAACTATTTATTTTTAGAAAAGAAAATTTTCGTCTTAGAAAAATTTTCTGTCAGGTTTTTCGTGAAAATTCTTTAACTTTTTTGGAAATAAAACAAAAAATTTGTGATGACAAATACGAAAGGCGAGATATAAATAAACGTGAAGTTTGTAGCGATATATCAGTTTGAATATTGGATGTGTTCGAAATATGTACCAATTTATAAATAAACCCATCGAACCGTTGAACTAAGAAACGATAATATTTGGTCGTCAATGTTATATTTGCTCTGTAAAATCGTGTATGTTAATGCAGGAAACCTTGTTTTAAATTATTGGTAATATTATATGTAATATAATGTTAACATTTAATAATATTATCATAATAGACAGATTATGAATGAACTTTAAAATATGTAAAATTTATTTAGCTCTTTCTATTTATTTGTTTACGTTTCGAACCTATGTGAGTTAAGAGTTAACATGGTGCATCCAGCACTTTGAAGCCTCATTAAAAAAGTATACTTAGCATATGCAAAATGTCTGACTATAAAATTGTAGATAACAACATCACAGATTTTGTGTCTTAATTAAATAAATATTTTTCACTAATTTTACATTTGTAAACGACAAAATGTTAATCAAATAATGTAAATACGTATAAAAATAATTTAATAATCTTGAATTATTTATCCACAAAATACTATATGTATTTGGCAAACGATTAATTGAGCTGTCAATTTATTATCGATTTTGACTAATAATCGTAGACACAAAAGCAAACTAATAAGTGCATTTTTTTTAAATGGATTTGATGTTATATTTAATCAGATCAGGAAGCTTTGTATGCGCATTTGTCCTGTAACAGTTATAGACATACAATTTTTTAAAGTATGTTGGCTAAAAATGTGCACTAGCTTTGTCTTCAATTTGCGCTAATTTTGGGAATAAACACCAACTACATAATAGTACCTATTATTTTGCAGAAATATAGAATATTTCGCACACATACTGTATTCAATATAATAGGCAAAAGAAGTGTATGCAATTATTTCCCAAGAATCCAAGGTAGCACGTGTGTGTAAATTATAAATATTTTATATTGTATTTTATATTCTTCCTGAGAATTTCCTCGAGTTTTCGTTAAATTTTATAAATTCTATTTGTTCTGTCGCTCACACCAAGCGATTTTTGTTAGCTCGCTCATTTCGAATGTGAAACAGATGCAGTGTATTATGAGTAATAAGGGACACGAAGAGCAAAAATTATTAATTCCTCTTATTTTTCTCAGAACGAAAACTGAAAATCCTGACTGAGAATTGTGGATATTCAGGAATGAAGTGTGGAAATTGAATAATTTTTCTTCTTCAAATGAACGAAAACATATCGTTATTTGTACTCAGGTATTGAAAAAGAGTCTTTGGGCTTAATTTATAAGTTATTTCAAATCTAAGACCAAAAAACGCAAACAAAAAAAGTAGTTTTCATATGATATGTATGGAGCGATTTTTGTTTGTTATTACCCGACCTCTACTAATGCTATAACGCATTAAATCGGCCAGTAACACATAGGCCTTGATAAAACCTATCTCACCCTAAATCGAGAAGTGCTCGCTGGACATCAAATTTTTTATTTGTCACATTTGTTTCAATTCAATTTTATAAGCACGAGATCGCTTGCCTGTCTCGAATATTCTTACAAATAAATTGAGTGTTTTAAATTAAAATAAAAGAAAATTAATTAAAATGGCTTCAATTAGTTTATTAAATCCGAAAGCTGAATTTGCTCGTGCCGCTCAAGCCCTTGCTATCAATATATCGGCCGCGAAAGGTTTACAAGATGTAATGAAAACAAATCTTGGTCCAAAGGGAACAATGAAAATGTAAGTTGTGATGTCTCATGCAAAATGGTTCACACATGTCCGGTATTTTTGATTTTTTGGTTGTAAATTTGACTAGAGTGTGTTAAAATTGTTACGAAACGATTAAAAATATTGTAAACCATTGATTTAATTATATATTGGTTTAAGATTAACTAAAATTTATTCATAAAAATATTGTAATGCAAACCTAACCTAACATTTTTTTGTTGTATATTTAAGGTTGGTCTCCGGTGCAGGTGAGATTAAAATAACCAAAGATGGTAATGTATTATTACATGAGATGCAAATTCAAAATCCAACTGCTTCGTTGATTGCACGCGCTTCAACCGCTCAAGATGATATGACTGGGGATGGAACAACATCAACTGTTTTAATTATTGGCGAACTCTTGAAGCAAGCTGATATTTTTTTGGCTGAAGGATTACATCCACGTATTATAACCGAGGGTTATGATCAAGCTCGTGGCAAAGCTTTAGAGATTTTGGAAAGCATGAAACATCCAATTTCTGCGAAGAAAGAAGAATTAGTCAACGTAGCACGCACAGCTCTCCGAACTAAAGTGCATGCTGATTTGACCACTATTTTAACTGAGGTGTGCACCGAAGCCATTCTAGCAATTCATCACGATGGAAAACAAGTTGATCTTCATATGGTTGAATTGATGGAGATGCAACATAAAACGGAGGTTGATACGCAATTAATTAAGGGTATTGTAATGGATCATGGCTCCCGTCATCCCGATATGCCAAAGCGCGTTGAAAATGCATACATTTTAACATGTAACGTGTCTTTGGAATACGAAAAGAGTGAAGTGAATTCGGGATTCTTCTATAAAACAGCTGAGGAACGTGAAAAATTTGTGCTTGCCGAACGTGAATTCATCGAGAAACGAGTCGCCAAAATTATTGAGATCAAGAAAAAATTGTGCGATGGCACCAACAAATCATTCGTTGTTATTAATCAAAAAGGTATTGACCCAATGTCATTGGACATGTTAGCCAAGGAAGGTATTATGGCTTTACGCCGGGCTAAGCGCCGTAATATGGAACGTCTTGCATTAGCGTGCGGTGGTATTGCAATGAATTCGTTCGACGAATTAGACGAAACTCATTTGGGTTATGCCGGTCTCGTATACGAGCATGTTCTCGGCGAAAATAAATTTACATTTGTGGAGGAATGTAAAAATCCCCAATCCGTTACTATTTTGATTAAGGCACCAAATAAGCATACTCTTGTTCAAATTAAGGATGCCATTCGTGATGGTTTAAGAGCCATAAATAATGCGATTGAAGATAAATGTTTAATTCCGGGCGGTGGCGCTTTTGAAATCCGAGCATACAATCAACTTATGAAGTACAAGGACACCGTTAAGGGAAAAATTCGTCTAGGAATTCAAGCATATGCCGAGGCACTTCTTGTCATTCCAAAAGTATTAGCTGTTAACTCGGGATACGATGCTCAAGACACTATTGTTAAATTGCAAGAAGAGGATCGTCTCAATCCCGATCCCGTTGGTTTAGATTTATCAACCGGCGAACCGATGAAACCAATTGATTTAGGTGTTTTCGACAATTATATCGTTAAAAAGCAGATAATTAATTCATGTTCCGTAATAGCTAGTAATTTATTGCTTGTGGATGAAATTATGCGTGCTGGAATGACGTCACTGAAAGGATAGATCTAAAACAAAGTGTGTTACCCATTGTGGTATTACAGTCTTAAGATTCAGCATTAATTTCACATTTATATTACTTATCACTAATTTTTGTTTTTATTTTAATTTAATAACACGATTTAATAATTGTACTCACACTAAAGAACGCTAAAATATTTCTTTAATGTAGAAGGGACGCTTATGTACAGGCGGTCAAATAAAAATATCAATTTGCTTAAAATTAATTGTTTAATTTGAATTTAGAAATTACATAGTTTGAAATGGTGTATAATGTATGTATTTATAATTGTGCGGTGTACACCTACAATAATTTTTTCGATTTTGATTTAGTACTTTTTCTTATTGAAATTTTACGAAATATTGGAATTGTAAGGTTTACTTTTTTTTTTTTAAATGTTAATGAATTTTATAGTTATTGTGCAAAATTGTATCACATAAGATGACATAAAATGTTAAGATGAGAGGTAGAATTAGTCCAACTTTCTATTAATATGCAAGGCGAATTTTAATAAATAATAAATTAGTTACGTGCAAGACCATCAAAGCTCTACATTAGTTCACACTCACATCGCATTTTCTGTAACTGTAAGTAAGTTTGCAGTGTTCAACGCGTTATATCTTTAAGCTCCCTCGAGACATTAGTTTCCGTTTTCTGATTTTCCAATGCTCTCTAATTTCTTTAAGCAATCTAGTTACTGTGAAGCAGCAACAAACATATAGAATGGTAATAAAATAATAAGTAATAACTGATAATTTTTCTGTAATTAGTTCATACAACAAAGTTAGATCGAACTGCGTTGTGTGAACTGAAAACCAAATAAGTATGTTATAAGAAGATCACTAACTAACCAGTAAAGTTTCGGAATACTCATGGCCAATAACAGTTACGGCATTGCACAGAAATCGAAAACAAAGATGAAAATAGAATATTTGGTGACCATTTCAAGCTACATAATATGTATATTTTTCTATTTATCTATTTGTTTTTTTAGTATCTAACGTCTTTATGTTCGATGGAACTACATTTCGTAAGAATTAAGAACACTTAGTTCTCGAATTTATTATCAGTTTGCAAAAAGGTTTATCTAAATACATATTTTAATAATGTTGATAAAGAACGTCTATTTCTCGCTAATAATTTGTGAATTAAATACATGGTGCTATTCAGTTTCTTACAAAATTCCATCCATTTCTGAGAAGATTTAGGAATTTTTAAGATGTCCATTGTTTTTGGTTGAGTGTTACCATGATTACAAGAAGTTCTCAATATTATTTTTTTATCCGTATTCGTTGTTCCTATTTATAAAGAGAAAGTACGATCATTGAATCAAAATAGAAACTTCTGAGGATCTGGATGTCTTCCAAAACTACGAGGGGCGATACAACTGACTGATCTTCTAGTCAAATTACGTTAGCAGCACTAAATTAACTAGATTTACAAGTATTCGTAAGAACCAAGAACTCTACAAACATACATATATCTATTTTAGGTGTCGAGGGCGTTGTTATACATTTGTTCTCACTTAAAATTAATTAAACAACGAGCTCTAAGCTGGGAGTTTATTGAACCTACGTGACGAATGGTGATAAACTGACATATTATGAAAGTAAAAAAATAAACTCAAAATCACACCTCTAAAGTGTGCAAAATAGCATCAGCAAAGTAAAAATTACCCTACAGGCACACCAATTTTAGTGTTGTTAATAAAATGATAAATTTTATGTCGTAACTCAAATGAAATCAAAACATATAATTGTCGTGTAAAACATCATCAAAAATTTCACCAATAGGAATTAAATGTTTATTTATTTTTACTTTTTATTAAAGAGTACTTTTATATACATTTTAAATAAATACATATTATTAAAATTTACACATCCCATAACAACAAATTAATTAAAATATATTAAGCAAAATTATCCAAATAAATTAATTTGGCTTGCGCTGGTTATTTTATGCTTTATTGTTCGATCGTGATTTTAAGCTTAATTATGAAACTTAAGTAAGAATTTATATTTTAACATTTCTTTTGAATTTGCAATTTTATTTCGGTTGTTTTAATTAATTTTTTACAACTATGCGATTTTCAATCTTTTAGTATGATGTGGTGCTATAAAATCATCATCATCGTATAAAAATAAAGTATGAATGCACAAGAGTGTTAATTGAGTTACTTAAGATTTATGGATTATCTTTAAATAAGCTGTTTTATTGATCGTAAAAAATTTCTATATTAATTTGAAAGGTTAAAGGTAAAAAGTTAAATTTGAATGTCAGATGTGGGGTTCGAACCCACGCTCCCAATTGGGAACCAGAGCTTAAATCTGGCGCCTTAGACCGCTCGGCCAATCTGACTTATATATATTCAATAACAAATTATTCACATTTATTTCATTTTACACAAAATCAATTACTTTTTCTGTCTAGGCTTATAATTAATATTAATTTATTTCTAAGTCCAAATACCATTCTTAAATGGTTGATTATATACTTTAGAATAATTTACATTATTTCCGACTGGTAATATAGAAGTGAATGAGAGATGAACCTCCACAGGGGATGATCATCCTCACTCACATAATATATAGGTATAAAGATGATTGTATGGTTTTATGTGCATATGAATAGAAAGTAAAAAAAAAATATTCAATTTTTACGCATTGTGTGCGCGGGAGTCGTAATCAGATTTAAGATAATTTAATATTTAGAAATTTATAAAAATCATTGTATTTAATTTAAAAATAAATTAATGGATTTGTACATTTCAAAATGCATGCGGTATTTTCTATCTGCCCATAAAATATGTATATGTTAGTATGTACTATTTAACCATAATTAAATCGACGAAAATAAAAGCGCGTGGTGCAATTTTATATTTAATGGCCTCAATTACAATTTCTTTCTTATATGGTAATTATTCCCATACAATGAAAGAAAAATCTATCATATTATCTATCTCGTCAACCAAAACATGATTAATAATATTAGGTAACATATATCTAATTTGTCTACTCATATACTTTTAAGTCTATATATAAATATTATAACTAAATGGTCGACTAAATTTTGATTTTCTGTTGGGTACGCAAATTATACATCCAATTTTCGATTCTTGACAATACCTCGTTAATATAATATGATGCCGCGCTAATTATATATAATTTGTATATATCGTTTTATCTTTTTGGACCATATAGTTTTCTTGTAATATTTTATAACAATAAATCTACTACTAACTATTTAATTAAATAAAATGAAATGTCAATAAATTTGTATTTTGTGTCACCAAACGTATAATTTACGTAATATAGCGGCCCGTACATTGTACAATATATACATATGTATATAATATATGATGACGGTTTTGTAATCAATATATACGCATATATGATATATTCATGTATAAAACCTTCAACGAATAGAAATTTTTATCATCCTCATTATATTTAGTAAAATTAACGAAAGAAAGGTTGAAATTTTACCTTATGCTCAATTTAAAAAATTAATTATATATATATATATATATATATATATATATATATATATATATATATATATATATATATATATATATATATATATATATATATATATATATATATATATATGAAACTGTTTCAGTCAAACGATCAAAGACCTCCGTGGTTTTTTAAGTCGATTGGAACCGTTACTTATTTTAGATTTAAATTTAAAATTATTTTCTTGTCTGAGTGCTTTAAATTAAAGTCCAACTAATATAGAAAAAATATATAGCAAGTTTAGGTTAAGTTAAGTGCAATCATAGCTTATGGTTCAAATTTTGACGTTATTGCCAAATTAATTAAAATGGGATCCCCCCTTTATGTCGCCCAAAAAAAAATTTTCAAAAAAAAAAATTAAAAATCTTTCAAAAATGAAAAAATAATTATTTTGGGTACCATACAAAACTTGGAATTACTTGGTAATTCAAGAATTTGTGTGGTATAAATCCGACACCTGAATACATAACCACAGATTTTGAAAAGGCGAGTTTGAGTGCTGCAAACATTTTCTTCTCAACCACTAACTACAAAGGCTGTTTTTTTCAGTTCGGCTAAATAATATGGCTATAATCAAAAAGGTATTGACCCAATGTTATTGGACATGTTAGCCAAGGAAGGTATTATGGCTTTACGTCGGGCTAAGCGCCGTCATATGGAACTTCGTAAATTTTCTTCTCAAAGAAATACCATACATACCCCACCAACTTCAAAGGCTGTTTTTTCACTTCGGCAAAATAATATGGCGATAAATACAGGCAGAAGGATTGGCCGCAGAATATGGTAAAGAAGAAGGATTTAGTATTCAATTGCGACTGCTGAAATGTTTAGCATACCTGAGTGAAGACGAAATCCCGGTATACTCGTATTACGAGGAATTAAAAAAACCATTGTCATAAAATACGCACTAATAAAAAACAACCATAAGAAAATTTTGTTCTGTATTGAATAATTTTCGTCTATACTCGATCTTAAAAATAATAATAATAAAACAAGTGTTTAAAGACCATTACTGGTCCCTTACTGTGTCAATAATCTGGCGCCAACAGTTTCGATCCTGGTCTTCATATTGTCTTAGACAGCCTGAAGAATCCAAATCGTTCTTTACACCGTGGAGCCATCGTCGCCTGCAACGACCTCTGCGCCTACCATATGGTGGCTGTCCTTTTAGAGATCGCAGCACAGTTCGTTTCGAATCAGCACGCAGAACGTGACCGAGCTAGCGTATACTCGCTGGAATCCTATTTGATGCACAATATCGGGGATCTTCAGTAGATCTCTGATCTCGATATATTGTACAAATAGCTCGGTATTAACTTTATTTTTCGATGTTCACGACAAAACACTGTTTTTTCAAGTTCTCTCAGAACTTCAAGTCCTATATAGAACATCGGGAATAATACTGGGGAATTGATAAATTTTTGGGGATTGAAATATTTAATTTAACCAATATATTTTATTTAAGTTCTATTTGTTTTGAATAATTTCCACTTCTAACAATATTTTTTGACATTTATTCTCAAATAATACAGGTATTAGCTAAATACAATAAAAAATATTTGTTTAAAATATATCTTTTTAAAATTTTCCGGTTTTTCGAGTTCGTGTACTATAATTTTATCGAGAATTTGAAAAAAAAACATTGTTTTATCCAAAACATTAAAAAATAAAGTTAAATTTAATTTTATGTTGATAATATTAAATTAAAATATGTAGTTTAACATTAAATGTATCATATTTACTGATAAAAAATTAAATTCATTTAGATATTACTGAAAAAACGAGACAATTCTTATCCAGATCTATATTCGAACTCAACAGTTTTTGAATAAAAAACCACGATTATAGTCACTTTGCCATCAATGTACTGTACTGGTCAACAAATCTTAAACTTTAAAGCAAGATTTATAAACGACTTCAAAGCTCTATATTAAATTGACATTGAATTCTGCGTTTTGTATGCTAAACTAAACTCTGATTTCAATATCCAACAAAACTTTAGCGTGCAACAAAAATATGACTTCAATATGTTGCTTGTGGCGCTTTAAACGAGAAACATACGTTTATAAAAACTTAACAATTTATTACAAAATGTAAATTAAACCAATCAAAATTAAAAAATAACCCTTAGATAACAATAAAAATCTTTTCTATATTTTTAAATAAAATTTTCATTTGAAAGCATCTTGAATGGCATATCGTCTCTATTATAAAAAGAGCATGCCTCCTTCCTATTTTTATTGCAAACTTCGACAATAAAACATCAATTTGCTTATATAATGAATTGACTTCTTTCTTGGCATCTCCTTTTGATGTAATTGGGTGTACTGGTAATCGAAAAAAGTGTATCTATAACAAGAATTAGAACAAATAAGAATTGAACAATTAACAAGAAAGCAAGATACAATAAATGCTTGATTAATATAATTTTATATTACATAGATACATAAAAATTTTTGTCAGTGAGTGAAAGTGATGTCAAGAAAGAATGGGCGATATCTGGACAAGCTGATCAATAAAATGGTTACAAAAATTCTTACCATTTTTTCTTTATACACTTTTTCGCACAGTTCATGTCCAAGCTCATCCAATTTCCCTTTGTGTCTATCTCTGTTATTGCAACAAATGACAATACGGCTAACGGTTTCTTATACAAAATTCGGTTATCATTATTTTTTCACTTGTTCTGTCGTCACTTCAATGGGTTTATCTAATGGGCAATCATACGGTGTCTGGTAACTTGCTAGGTTTCATAAGTTCAAGTTATCGCAATCCGGAAATTGAAATGATGTCAATGGCTTCAATGTCAATATCACATTTCTGATGATCGCTTTCTTTTGTATCAGAAGTAGTGTAATTTAGTCGAAGACCTTGACAGCTTTAATAGTTTCAGAAAAAGAGGAAAAAACATTGAAGCCAGCCATTTCTCGGTATACCATGGTTTGTTAAATACGAATTGCTTTTCGCTGTTGGACAGAAACATACGTTGGTATTTTCCGTAAACCACGCATTTCGGAAATAACTTCAATTAACCTTAAAACATTATTTAAATTAGCGAAATATTCATTTTATTATTTTTGACTCTTCTACATAGCGTTTAAAATAAAATAGTATACACACCTGTGCCTACTAGCTAATGTTCGTACGGAACCTAAACTGCAGCGCACTAAACACTTGCGTATTATTATTTATTTGGCTTTTATATTCATCAAATTACTGACTTTAAAGTTAAACTTCTATATCCGCAGCGTTTACACTCATTGAATGAGGAGTGTGTAAATCAATATTGATAATTGTATATAAATCAGTATGAACGTATAAACCAATAGACGTATAAATCAGTTTTCTGTAATTAACTTTAAGGTTCGTCAGGTGACCAACGTTAATATTAAGTAAACTAACGTTTACGGTTGTCGAATAAACGATGCCACCGCAGCAGATTCTCGATTTATTGAAAGAACAAACGCAATATAATTCGTTTAACAAAGATTGCCGTCTTGATGTCCGTGTACAGTTCTTAGAAATGTTTATAAATATGGGTCGTTTTATTATTGCATGGAAATGTAAATGTCTTTGCTTAGTAGATGTTCTGATAGTAAACAAACGCTATAATGTTATAGCGGAATGGATGCATGTTATTGCATTAATTATTGCATATTAACGTCAATAGAAATGTTACTGTCATAAATTTATGAGAAAAATCACTCAGCCATAGTATATGGATAGCTATAGTTTGTTTGTTTTATGCGTTCAATAATTATATCGGAGAATATCTTAAACTTTATAAAACTCTTAATTATGAAATTACTGTTGTCTTTCGTATATAGTAGTTCATTTAATTCCGCAATATCAGTTCGTGCTCTGTCTGCCTTCATATGCGCAGTACGAATAGCAATTTCTCAAGTAAGTGAGTGATTTCTCTTCCGTCAGCAAATGCTCATAAAATTATACATTTTTGGAAACTATAATGTTTTTAAAATCTAATTGGTTTTGAGTCTTCTACTTCGATTCTGAGGTAATAAATATTGAACAGGATGCATTTAAGATTTGAAATAAAAAACCATTACAATCGCAAATCTTACCTAATTGAATTAAAGTGAATCCATTGCTATTAGCACCAAAAAATTAATAAGTAATCGATATATTATATTATATATACACACACGGAAATCCGTTTAATCTCAAAACCTTTGATTTGAACTGCGAGCTAACAAAATCCTTGAGTATCTATAAATTTCAATCGGATAAGTAAAACAAAAATTCTTAATAATCGATAAACTATAGTGATTTTCTTCCTATACAAACCAAATAATTAGCAAAAAATTAAATTGAGCGCAGGTAAGGTCAAATGTTATATATTATGATGAAGATGTAAATTATTTTAAAATCAATTTAAATATTGAATATAATACATAATTGTAAGTCGAATCAATACCAAACATGTTAATAGTACCCAAAAGAATTCCACTGATCAGATATATAAGAATAAAATATTTACTGTATACAGATCTGTACATATACAGAAAATAAATCGTTTGCAACTAATTAAGTATAACAAACGACCTTCATGATGTGATCTTAAAAATAATCGGTATGTCAGTTATATATTTGGTGGTTGAATTGAAAGGTGAATTAATGCATATATACTTGTATATACGTCTAAGAATCTAACTGATCTTGTTTTATATTTTTCTATTATAACAAAATTGAATGATCGATCAGACATTAATTGATTATGAACATAATTGTGAGAATTTATGGTATTTAGATTGCGGGATTGATTATTGTCTATCTATACCATATTGTATGTATGTGCTGTGTGGTTTTACAAGAAGAGATATAAATCTTATTAGCGTGCGGTTATTTGTTTAACTCAACTTGATTCATTGCAATGATTTCATTGTCTTCATAGAATTGAACAGGATCTGTGGGAGGTTCGTAAACATAATCGCATAAAATAAACAAACAAAAAATGTTTACAACTGATCAAGTTTTAATGTGTGCGCGGCCGCGGGAATGTTTTGGTATTTTACAATTTCAAATGATTAATTTTATTGTTTTTTATTTTTCGTAAACATATTTAGAAAACTATTTACGAGAATAATGTTAGTCATTTATTATAGACAAAATACATAAACTACGATAATCGATATACAATAACAGTCACTGAGAGACATGATTTTCCTGCAAGATATACAAAAAGTCAATTGAAATTGAAATGGGAGAAAGTAAAATACTCGTAATTTTACAATCGAAGACAAAATAAATACAAAAAAAAAACTCATTTTCATTTTCTATTTCAATTTCAATTCATAAATTTATAATAAAATATCGAGATCAATTGAATACGATATTATGATGATGAAAATCATATACATATATATTCATATACCGAGATTTGCTATTCAAGTATAGGACTGTCATCATATAGTTTGTCATCTCATGTCAGCAATTTTATTTTTATATATTCGAGTATAATAAATTTGATAAATCTAATATAATGAAAGTACATTTACCGCACATTCTAAATAACGTGCGAAGATATTGTGGTAAAACCACTTTAACAATTACTTACGATAATAAGCACCTGGGTGATGCGTGGTAATTAAGCATTGAACCGAACGAGCTAAATTAGGCGGAAAGTTTTTGACCAGTCGAGTATTTATTATGTTATATGCTATTATATGGTTATCTAAATAAATCGTATATATGAATGTACATTGTACATGTATGCAATATATTATCAAGCACCCTGCAACTCATTAATTAATTAAAAGTATATATTAAGTACAATTAAATGATTGTACACGGTGTATAATTCATATGCAAATAAGATGCGATGAAGAAAAAACTTTCTTTCAATTTTTCTTTATATATATAGGTATATAGGTATATATATATATATACATATGTATATACTTAGTTAAGATAGAAGAAAGAAAAATTAAATCGTATAATGTGTATACATTTTACACTCAATTTCGTTTAACTGTTTGTACGCGTACTCGTACATATGTTGTTTATTCATTTGTAATTTTAATTTCTGCGATCATGCATGCAACCGCGCATGTACTATACAGTTGATTTAAGTGGTGTTATAGTTCCTTTGATCAATAATGTAAATAGATATGATAAGAATGAAGTTCTAAATAACTAATATTTATGTATACTATACGAGTATATGCCTGACTACTTAACTATATATACAGAATACACATAACGCACCATCACTTTATTGATTTACGTATGTTATTATAGAAACTAATTCATTGGTCATAATTTGAATTCACTAGTTCAAGAACTAGTACTTTAGAACGTCAGTTCTAACAAAAGCTACAAAAAGCCCAGTTATAGTTGAATACTATTTAACCTTATCGTCTGCACTAGCCCACACTGTGGAAAATAGTTAATTTTTTATTTTTATTAAAACGGTTGGAACCTAGAGAGGTTCGAGACACAATGCCACAATGGGCCCATGGTGCAAACCTTGAGGATCTATCCTAACTCGCATAAGCGCACTGCAGCCTTAGCAAACTGTAAAAGTTTGAACCAAGAGATGGATAATAACTGATCTACGTTCAAAGATCCGTACCGAGAACATTTGGGATCTAGCTTCGACAAAGGCCGAACAGCTGCAAAGGTAGTGTCGACAATCGTCCACTTCCTCCAGACCATCGTCACAAAGATCATCCTGAGCTAGTCCCAACCTTGAAACGTCCATGGCCCGTAATAAGTGCAACCAGAATTCTGAGTTGGCTCTTTTTTAAAGATAACACATATTTAGTGACCCTCTCGTTGGGTTCGATGATGAACCGTTTTGCCTTTTGACAGCTAGAACACCACTTCTGCGCCAGTTCAAGTAAAGCGAACTTTTTAATAGCATTCTTACCACCGTTGAAGGAAAGAGAAATTGCTGGCTCGGGACCACAAAATTTACTGATCCAGCTTTCGCTAAAAAGTCAGCAACCTCAAGACCCTTACTCTCGAATTAGAACAAAGGGGATTAATGAAGTGTTTGCACTTTTTGATCAGTTTCGATGTAGTCAAAGGGTTTTGAAGGGTATTGAGCACGGCTTTACTATCCGAGCAGATAATAATATTCTTGCCTAAATCACTAAACTTAAAAGCTTCAATTGCACTATGGGTAAGTGCAATTAATTCAGCTTGAAAAACCGTGCAGTGTTTGCCCAGACTACTCGAGAATCTGAGCCCATACTTTGGACAAAAGAAACCAAACCCTGCACTGACTTCTGAACGAGAGCCACCCGCAAAAAAAAACGATCGACTCAGACAATTGTCTATAGAAATACTGAGAGAACCACAGTTCTCTCTAGGGGAAAACGACGGAGAATGTGAAGTTAAATTCGGGCAATAGCTTGTCATTCACCATTTCAATCTCCGAAATATGTGACTTAAACTTATTAAGAATCTGTCTATGCCCTGTTCCATGCCCCAATCGAAACGCACCAGAGCACGCCATACCAAGAATGTAAGACTGCAACTCGGGCAAGCATAGAATAGAGTCCATAGCAAGTAGAGGAGTAGACGACATAGCCCTACAGGCTGTCATCTGCAGTCCATCCAGCCAGTAAGGGTAAAACCAGTGATTTGTAGATGAATAACATCATTTTGGGGGTCAGACCCCAGGAGTTTCCTTAGGCCCTTCTGCATTGCCAAAATATAGCAATGGCCTTTTGTAGCTTATAATCAAGGTGAAATTTCCAGGAGAGTTTACTATCTAGAATAACGCCTAGAGGTTTCAAGTGCTCTGTCTTTGTAATTGCTCTATAGAGTGGGAACAGACATATTAGCACTGTCTCTATACGTCTGGAAAACACAACCAGATCAGTTTTCGAGGGATTGACGTGCAACCCCTTTTCAACACACCAAGTGGAAGCACTATATTAAGGGCGTTCTGCATCAGATCAGATAAGACGTTCAGGTATTTCCCACAAACTGTCAAAACGAGATCATCCGCGTAGCTTTATACGATGAACCCAGATCGCTGCAATTTAACAAGTAATTCATCGATAACCATCAGCCACAGCAAGGGTGAGAGTATTCCTTCTTGCGGAGAGCCTTTGGCTACTTTGACCGACACTGATGAGCCATCTAACTCAGTCTCAATGATACGGGACTTGAGCATTGAGTCGATGATTCTAACAATGGTTTATCAATATTCCAGCCAACAGCCAAAGTTGGAATTGAGTCATATATTGGAAAAATATTAACTAACTAAACGCTGTAAAATTCGATCGCCAGGGCTTACGGAACAGCTAAATCCACAAAAATGTGACATTATCAGTCGTCAATTAAATAATAAAAAATTTACTTAAAAACAGTCTGATATTATGTAAATAAAATTATTTGATAAATTTTTCTCGACACTTGGGTGAATTTATTAATCACACTGTCATTATTGTTATGTGCTTTGACTATACCGTTTAAACTGTTTAGTCAAAGGTTATGTCCATTTCTCTCTGTCTCTTTAATAAAGCTAAACCAGCTAATCGGCCTTGGCTAATTGTATTTCTTAAATATGTTTTTAATTTTAACATAAACTAACTATTCGATTAGCTATATTGATAAAAGGGGTCTTTCAAAGTAAATAACACATCCTCGTGGTTGGAAAATACAATTGAGGTATTTTAATAGATTATTTTAATTGGCCGATCTCTAAATATAATTGGTATTAGAAATACATCGATTCGAATGATGCTGATGTAATTAATTTTAAGTTATTTATTGTAGTTTGAGAATATAATCATTGTTAGGGGATGGGAGCATAGTGTAACGAAAGGTAACAAAACCAATTACTAAAATTTAAAAAGTGGAATAGATCGTTTTTGATTCTAACAGACATTGATTTATTACTATTATAGCGCTAACTAGCGAATCAGTAATAACTTTAAGTACTCTGCAAAAAAAAATTGCATTATTTACCAAAATAATCGAAAAGCTTAATTTACGGTATACCATCGAGTTTTACCATTTTGAAAATCAATGATGATGAAATGTCGGATGTTGAACTATAGGTTTCTCAACAGCATTATGGGAGATCCTATTTTCAGTTGTATTTGGTAACGTGGACATTCTGTGAAAGTGCTTTTGTTGGGATGTTGGGATTGTCATTAAAGTTACATTTGAGAATATAATACGTTTTATTAAACGTTTATTCTACATATATCGATTAATTATCAAACAACTTCTATTCGTTTAAAATATATGAAAACCAATGAAAATCTCGAATGATGCTTTTATACCATGCGATTTGCAATGTATGTGTTGTTGTGTTGTTTCTTTACAAAAAGACACAAGTATCTCAACTCTCAGCACGAAAATAATAGAAAATGAAGTATAAACTGAAAAATCATCCCCAAACTTTTATATCTGAAAAATTCTGATAATTGCAAACTATTTCAAATCTTCCTAATTTATTTTTATTATCCAATGATTCAATATAACCTCTAATGCTAATATAGAGATCAAGCTATATATACATTAATTCCGAACAGACTACATATATAGGCAGACAACGATAATTGAATAGACCAATTGCAGTATAACGATTGAGCTATTCAAAAGAGCTCAATTGCCCATCATTATGCTTTAATTCACAGGGATTCATGAGTAAAGGGCATATGGAACAGACATGATCGATCCATCACAATCGAATAATTACCACCTCTATGTTCATGTGTGATCGCGAGAAACGTAATTAACGTACTAGTTCCATACAGTGGTTGGGTTCGAATAACGCTCATTTGCCTATACGTCGAACTTGCCTATAACGAACTTCAAGGGACCAAAAATTTTGTTCGTTATAAGGAGGAATCGTTATAAAAGGAGTTGGTTATATCGAGATCTTAAAATCGGAAGTTCATTATATCCAAAAATTAAAACTAAATCCGTTAAGTACTTTAAAATAGGAGAAAAATGTCGTGTGTATGGATTATTACATTATGGTACTTTTCATGTTTTATGTACATATTAGGTTACTTTTTTGCTGTGATTGGCATTTTGCTTTGTTAATATAATTTTTACTTCTCGAACTACTGTTTTTGATTTCGACGTTCGCTATAAAGAAGTAAAATTTAGAATAATGTAAGATTGCCGGATTTTAAAGACGTTCGTTATACGTAATAACGAAGTTCGCTAAAAATAGATCAATTTCAATACATCATTTCACTCAACAAGACTTTCGTTATATCCCGATTTTTTATATCCAAGTTCGACTGTAATGGTTTCTTAATTGATAATATCCCGGCATATGGAACAAACATGATATAAGTCCCTCACCATCGAATAATTAACTCCTTTGTCGGTATGCGATGGCGAGAAAGATCATTTAAAGAATTAAGCCCATACAATGTTAAAACTATTGAAAAATGTATTTGACTTTAATTTTAGTGAATTTATAAACTAATATAGAGCTTTTTTAGATAGCTCAAACACTGTCTGAATTAGTTTTCTAAATCATATTTCTCGCCATCGGGCATGAACATAGGGGTTCGATGATGAGAAATCTATATCATGTTTGTTCCTATATCTATCAATCCCTGTGAATTAAGAACCAATTATAGGCAAATGAGCGTTTTTCGAAAGCTCAAACACTGTATGGCAATAGTTCTTTAAATAATCTTTCTTGCCAACGTAAGGACACACCTACGGGTGGTAATTACTCCATATGCCACTATATTCGCATGTACATTATGTAATTATTCGATGGAGAGAGACCAATTATGTATGTTCCATTTGCATATATATACATACGTTTTCGCATTGCAAGTGTTCCAGACATATTTATGTAAATAAGTAATATAGTTTAAAACTGATTTATATACATAATTATATTTATACATATTATATTTTTAAGTATCTCTGTTTTTATTTTTAATCTACTTTTTTATTCTATAGCATAATTTTTATTTAGCTAGGAAACAAACTAATTTTTGAAAAGTCTTTTTTCCGGATACATTTTTGGGCTAACTTCACCGTTTTTGTTGTGCATTATGATAAAAATGTTGAATGCAATATTTCCCTAAATTTCAATGAGTTTTGTATTTTTGATTATCTGGCCTATCAATAAACTATTTAATTTAATTTTAAATTTAACCATATTTTATTATAATGCGGTCAATTGCCATTTCAATACAACTAAATATGATTTTTTGAAGTTTACACTCACTACAAATATATTGCATGAAAATCGTATAGTATTAAAACCTCCTTAAGCCGATTATACCACACAATTTTTTAACTTTATTAGTATGATATTTAAATAAATATATATATATATGTACATATGAACTTACATTATTTAAGTAATTATTTAACATTTAATTTTAAAAATTATACAAACAATTTAAGAAATCAACTAATATTTACTTTTGACACAATATACGACAGAATCAAACAAACGAAAGTTCAAAGTTACAGCAAATCTATTTGCCAAGTCTGCTAATTATAGAAGGTATGATGTACGCGTATAATAAAGAAATAATTATTATCACAATTTTAAATTTATTTATTTATTTTTCTCCCCCGAATATATGTAAATGAAAATGCAATTCACAAAATTTTCATTAATTTTGTACATTTAACGAAAGTGAAATTTAATTAATTAAGAATTAACACGTACCTATAACATGTTGAATTTCTTCATATATAAATTATAAATAAAAGAATAATTTCTGAAGTGGGAGATTAGTCATATTTGTATATATACAATTAAGTAATTGACCTTAATAAGGTCTTGGAAAAGGTTAGAAATTATATTGTATTTCTAATACAAAATTTTCAATTGAAAGTTTTAATTTCAATTTAATTTAATATAATAATACAAAAAAAAAATTGTTTTAATTTAATTAATGAATTTAATTGTTTTTTGTTTCTTCTTCTTTCTATAATGAAAGTTTTCGGAATTGCATGCAAGATTAATAATCTCATTAGTTCATTACAAACATTTACGAGTATAATATACAAAATGTAATTGAAATCAAAATATAATTAAAGACGAGCAGGATTTTTAGATATGTAGGTAATCAGTGGGGTAAGTGATACATGCTTGTGATTTATAGTTTTACAGCAGGGCGATGAACAAATACATGATAAAAATAAAAATAAATCACAATAAATAAGTTGAATTTCATGTTAAAACAATCTACATCATCTAGAAATTATATTCCTCATATCGAGCTAAGAATTAATTTCGTATATTAAGAATTATAAAATTATATGACCCTTTCTCCACGGCGTATATCTATTACAATAATAACGGATTCTTATTGTTATGTAGATTTTTAAATATATACCTATAAGTATTTACATATTGATTGAAAACCTCTTCACCTTAACATTAAAATTATTTAAACGAATATGATAACACTTCACGTTTAGTAACAATAATATAAAATTATTTTGAAAGTCATCATCGTGTCGAATAATAAACCGCCTCCAAAAATATCTCATTATAGAATTCCAAAAAGTTCTATCGATCAAATCCAAATAAAAAAATATAATTTGTTCAATTGAGTTTAATTGATATAGTGTTTAAGTGTTCTGTCGCAAAATTCGTGATGAGAATTTATAATTCGTATTTAATGTATTTAAATTTGAACTGTCCTTAAATTTTTTTTTAGTAGTATATACATACGTAGTAGGAAGTCTGGCTTAATGTGTTAATTTAAATATTTGTTGGCGAACTGGTAATTAGTAATCATAAGCCGTTTAATATATTATATTTGTATATAGTTGGCCATCAAAACGCGGCACAATATGGTTATGGATTTTCCTTATACATATATATGTATACAACATATAAAAACTATTGACGTGCGCAAGATCATTGCCTGGTAATTTAATGTTCTTTATTTTTAGAGTTCAGGGTCTCAATTATAACCATACGAAATTAAATTTAATGTGAAATAAAAATTTTCTATCTAACATTGACCTTAAAATTGTTCATGTACGAGTACATGAAACATTAAACCTATATATACTTATATACACAACAAAAAAAAATCCAAATATTTGTTAAGAAGACAGCGCGAGAAAAAAAAATTTGTAGTCATATGATCATTTCCGGTGTCACTAAATTCAAAAATTTAATCACCATGTTACGTTCAAGACTTTTAATTTGTTTTAAAATCAAATTAAGGTGTGCTACGTCTTATTTTATATATACACCAAATATATTATTTGTATGTATTAATTTAATTGAAAATTGGAAATTTTTCTTAATATTAATGTCCATATACGTTGAAAGAAATTATGTCTGTCCTACTATACACATATACATATACATATAAAAATTAATGAAATTATTAATTTAACATTGAGAGAGAGGGATCAATTAAAAATTATGAAATTTCCGGATTTATACAACATAAATGAATGTACATATACATAGGTATAGCTCTCATTTTCTTTATTTTCCTTTTTTGGGTGGTACCGATATGAGTATGATCGATTATTTTGTTAAAGAACCTTTCTTTCTTTTGGATAGAAAGTTCTTTTTTGATCTCGTGAATTATGATTTTACGTTTATTTGTGCTATAATCATATAATGAAATCGATGTAGAATGTATTTTTTTAAATGACAAGATGAATACGCAATTTATTAAAATTAATAAATTGAAAGGAGATTGTTAATTTGCGTTTATATATGCCCTTTCTGTGATGACAAGCTAAATTTATTGTTTTTGCGGTGGCAGCAAGTGTGGAGGCGATATTTTAATCAGATATATATTTGTAATAATGACAGATTGACAGTCGTTTATATAGAATGAAGTGAATGTTTTAATTGTTAATCTAATTGACAAGTGTATTACTGAATATTTTTAGTTTCACTTAAATACCAAATATTTTTGGTGCAATATTTTTGATGCGTGATTCGACTGAATAGCAACGGAGTGAAGGAAATACATGATCCGCTTGTAGAGTTTTCAGCTTCTGTTCGGACTCCAGATCAATGAGTCCAAAACGAAATACATGATCTCTGGTTATGGGGACAATGGCACACCAAATTTTAGTAGTGACCATACTATACGTTTGAAGGAGTGAGGAGGTTCAAATATTTGGTCTTATCACTCACGATAACATGAGGTGTGAATGAGGATATTAAAGTGCGGCTAGCAGTTGGCAGCCGTGCTTTGTATCCACTAAGGCCATTGCTAAAATCTAAACACCTATCAAGTACCGTAAAGCAGAAGCTATACAAAGCGTTGATTGGCCCGTTGTTATGTTTGGATGTGAAAGTTGAGCGCTGACTGATGAGTACGACAGATGGCTCCTTACATTTGAGAGAAGAGTCATGCGTGTGATTTACCGTACAAAACGCGAAATAGATGGCACATTCCGAGCTCTGTACAATATCAAGATCAGAGATCTGATGAAAATCCCCAATATTGTACATGAAATAAGATCTCAACGAGTACGCTGGCTCGGTCACGTTCTGCGTGCTGATTCGGAACGAATTGTGCAGCGATCTCTGAAAGAAGAACCACCGTATGGTAGGCGCAGAGGTCTTGGATTCTTTTTACGATGAAAAAATATAATTTTGCTTTTCTTGATATTTAAGAGTATATAATGAGTTCTGGTCATACCACTCGTTTATTCTGTTGAGGTCATCTCGCAGTTTGGCAGCATCACACATTTCTTCAACCGTATGATACATTTTTACGTTATCAGCAAATATGAGAACATTTGAGTTTTTTTATGATCTGGGTTATCTGATCAATGAAAACAATAAAGATCCAGGGTTCAATATGTGATTCTTGGGGAACACCAGATGTCAATTTGATAACGTTGTATTTCTTATTGTCAATTATTACATATTGCAGACGGTTGGTTAAATACGACTTAAACCATTTAATGTAATCGAATGAAAATCCGAATGCATATAGACTTTGAAGTGCTTTATGATGACATATAGAATCAAATGCCTTACTAAAGTCCGTATATGCCACGTCCACTTGATGATGTTTTTCAATCTCATTTATTACTTTGCTGGTGAATTCAACCAGGTTAGTAGATGTTGATCTGCCAGGCATAAACCCGTGCTGGTTGACAGATTTATGACTTATTAGTGTGGATTTAAAAGCATTGCAAACTACTAGTTCAAATAATTTCGGGATTGATGATGGATGATGTGAAAATTCCTCTGTAACATGAAACGTCATCACGTTTTTCGGATTTAAAGATAGATCTTAGAGACTTTCCATATTTTCCTGAAACGCAGCAGTGGTTAAGGACTGATTGAACATTTTGCACAACGGATTTACCAAAATACTTGCAAACGTTTTTAATGTAGATGTGGATATATCGTCAGGCCCACATCCGTCTCCAAAGCACTTCAAGGGCATCCCTCGATTTCACGTTTAGATCTGAAGTATTTCCAGAACTGTTTTGAATAATTTTTTCTTAGACGCCATCAAAATAGGCCTTGTACTTAAATTTGAAATAAACATCAATTTCCTCGCTGTGTTGATCGCTTGTCTGCCTCCAGACTTGATTTCATCATTTTAGTATATGTGCCTTACACTTACGTTTTTTTAGATTTATAAGCCGGTCAACGAATCGAGGAGGATGAGCGCTTGGTGCTTTGTTATAAATTGGTACATGGAATTCAAAGCTTTGGTGTATATGATGTCATAAAATTAGTCGACGTTTTCATTCACATCCGTTGCATTTAGAATTTCATCCCAATTCCCGGTTCTCAATAAACTTGCAGACTAGTGTGATTTGTCTTCTTAAAGTTATATTTGATTTGTTGGAGGTGTTTTGATTTAGGCGTACAGACGCTAGTCTCAAATACAATATCCAAAGATTTGTGGTTGACATCATTTACTTGGCATTTTTATAACACAATCCATCAAAGTGTGGTGAACTTGGAGGAATAGTTAAAGTAATCAATCATTCTCATCATTAAAGTCTTGCATCAAAATTGTCGAAGCTATGTAGAGGAGACGAAATTACTTCATCCAACGCCAGTTGCTGCAACGTACGTGTGGCCAATAATATAGGGCCTTTTAGTTTCAAAGGTTATTGTGCACATTTTGGAACATTTTACATTGACGGATTATCTCTCCACCAGGTTCGTTTTAAATCTTGCTAAACCTCACCAGTTAAAATTTGCCTATACAATACCCGCTGTGAAAGCAACGATGTGTTGCCTGAATCTCAGAATTATAGATAATAGGTTTTGTGATCTTTATGAATAGGCAATTAATTAATGATATTTTTGAAGGAGATTTAGCCGAACTGTTAAAGACAACTTTTGACTGAGTGGTACTACTGTACTATTTTTCCGTAACATAATGGTGTATTCATCCGAGCAAGGTATTGATCCATCAAGTTTCGGTATTGTTTATGAATATCTTGAAAGTCCAAAATGATTTATATCGTCATACACTAGAAGAGAAACCGAGTAACGACCTGAACTGTTTTAAGTTTTAATATAAGGTTTCAATAGGGACAGTAATACACTACCCGTAAATAATTGGTTATCAATTTCTGCACCAAGTAAAATATCAATTCTATCTGTGGATAAATATGGATCGGCCAGTTCAATTTCAGCTGGAATAATAACTTTAAGTTTGGATTAACTGGACTGGCATGTAAGTAGTTTGTAACCTTGTGAGTTATATAAAATTCTAAAGTGGCCGAAAATTTGATGTTCTAGAAGGGAAAGTTAAAGAAACCTTTGTTTTAATTGAGTTTCTGCCAATATTGTTTTATTTGTTGACTGTTTCTGATGAGTTTCAATAAATTTTCTAAATTTTTAGTCACGATATTCAAATGTTAGCCGCTATCCAATAACGCTCTACATATTAGCTGATTATTGGATTCAGAAGTGGCGTTGACTATAATGTGGTGCCAATTAAAATCTGTTGTGTTTCTTCAGAACAAGATGAACGATGAACCTCGAAATAATTTGAATATATTCGATCATTTTATTCGAATTATATTTTAAGGAGAAGTTGTATGAAAATAAAGCAGAGTGTATCAGCTTCAGAGAGCGCATATGTCATTTGTTACAACTGCTAACGTTGTGTTTGAAAATTAAACAATTTTTCGCAAATGATTGTTCCGAATAAACTGAAACTATATAACAGCGCTTCCAGCTATTCGAAATTAACGAAGTAAATTTGCTGTTATAGACTTATTTTATCTTTTGATATCAATTGACTGTAGAATGAAAATGTAGTTGTACCTTTAACTGCTTAGAGTACGATCATGATTTTTGAGAAGAATTTGAATTTGTAATGACTTCGAAAAATAATTGTTTTCATGATACTTATATACATATACTAATAATTATAATTGTACACATTATTTATATTTATACATATTAATTAGATATAATCTTAATAAGATTAAAATTGAATCACAATAAATAAAATTGCTATGCGGAAGAGCTATTACGTGATTAAGGATGGTTTCAGAAATTTTTTTAGATTTTTTCTATGTGGAGGATCTGGGATATAGTCGCTTGAACTCAGAAACTATTCGCTTTTAAGTTTACCATGTGATTCAAGAAGGATTCATGTATCTTCCATACATTTTGTATAAGAAATTCTGTATTTTGCAGCGGTTTTAGATTTATACCTTTATTTACGCCCGTTTTTTTACAATATTCATCTGTATATTATAAGTAGCTGTTCCTCAACCCTCAACAATTTTCGTAAACTATTTTACATTAATATATTCCTGATGAAGAAATATCAAATACAATTTTCAAAATTCATAATAACATAATCATTATTTATTCAAGTTCATCTAAACTTCTAGATAACTCAAAATAAACTACATAAAGTACATTAATATTAAAAATTAAACCAAAAATGGCACCAAATTAAAAGGTTCCATATGCAACGATTTCTCGTAATAAATAAAAATGCCCCTATATATGGGATATATATAATAGCAGCAGCCGAGTCACCTTGTAGCGAAATGAGAAAAAGGAATATTATAGAAATTTATTCTAACAGGCTGATATAGCAATAGAAAAAGCTTAATTGAATAAACGAATTCTGAAAATACATGAAACCTTCTTGAGTCACATGGTAAACTCCGCTTATCCGGCCAGCGAATAGTTTCTGAGTTCAAGCGACTATATCTCAGATCCACCACATACAAAAAATCTAAAAGAAATTCTGAAGATATACATGAAAACTTCTTAAGTCACATGGTAAACTCCGCTTATCCGACGAACAATAAGTTTCATGAACATCAAAAATTTCGGGACGGACAGTTAAATGTGCAAAATATTGAGCATTAAAATTATATATTTAGTGTCATGACAGTAATATTTTTTGGGGCTGAGAGTAAATTATAGTATAATAATGTTAACTATAGATTATTTTAAAATGACCAATTTTCGAGAGTATACTTATCACACACATTTTGAAATTTCATATGTGTTTATGTTATATTAGTGACCATTTATCTAATTTTATTTTGAATTTTGAGTTTTTATCCAAAATGTATTTACTATCAGTCAACATTTAAAACCTTATACAAAATATCATGCAAGTAAAAATTTTATAATACCATATGCAATTTTTAATGTTTTCGGGGATAGAATTTTGAGCTATCTTCACAGTAGCCGTTTGGAGGTGAAATTAATTAAAAATACTTTAAATCCGGATAATCGTTTCGTCTCCAAATTCACCATACATTGTTGAAAACCAAATACATAATATTAATATACATATAGTCCTATTCAGATCTTAAAAAAATTTTTTTTTTAATTGTTCTGCGCAGTTTTCAGTGATGTAGAAAAAAAAATTATAAAAATTTGATGGGTCGCATTTATCGTAGGTAGTAAACATAAATAAAATAATAAATAACCAATAAAAAGAATTATATTTCAGTTTTAATCCACAAAACATTCAAAATGATTATGTATTTATGTTATTACAATCATATTTCAAGTGAAAATTAATAGGTGAAAAAAAAAATTGCATGCCTTTTGGAAACAATGTCAAAATTTAATTTTGGTACGGACTAGGGAAAATAAATGACCAAATGACATTCATATCGAACAAAACCACAACAACATAAAAAGCAAAATCAGTTTTCAATTTAATTTCTTAGTTTATCGAATTAAATATTAATTTTAAAAGTGTCAGTGATTATAAGTTAAATTATAAAAACATTTTGTGATTAAAAACGATCCATTTTAATACTAATACAACATAAAAATGTAAACTACATGAATTATTGTACTTAATACATCACTGTGTATCAGCCATATTTTTTCTGCGCGATAACTGTCAGAATTCCAGCGAGATTTGAATACTACTATAGTTGTTTTATTAATATTGTTGACAACCAAATACATAATATTAATATAGTTTGACAATACCCCAATCGCAAAAACAGCGGCAAGGATTGAACTATAAGTATGCCCCATCTTGTCAATGAAACCATAAAGTGAGAGTGTGGAGAATTTTCTACTGGCGTTTTTACATTATATATTTCTTTTATGTGAGCCTTTAAGTGAGAACCGTATTGTTATCAATCGGACCAAATGCCTTACCAGGCCAAATGTAGGATTTCAAATAAATAAATTTGACAATTGCGTCTATATTATTTTTCCTGTGTATATAAGATGTTAACCATTCATTCTCTGCTCCACTGCTTTATAGACATAGAAATAATGCTTTGTTCGATTTGCGTGCTGTTCGCTGATGGTTCGAAAGTAATATGAGTTCCTTAGTTTGATTTTCTAGTTTCTTGATCTCATGTAGCTTATATCCAACAGTATAATCTATGCTCCATCTGCCAGACAAATAATATTCGTTTAACGTAATAAGTTACTTTGGCTGGCTAAAAGCCTATATGTTGAACATTTGAATTTATTAATTGATATCAAATTTAACTTTAACTTTTAAGTTAATATTGGCCTTAAAATCGTGTATAGTGCATAACGAGAAAATAGCTTATATGATAGTACAGGCTTCGGGTTTTATCTAGAACCGTTCATCTTGAGATATTGTTTGGAATTAAATTTGATCAGTTTCGATTTTGTTTAATTCCGGAAATTGGAGAATTCTTACTAAATTAATTTCGTTTACTTTACAAAGGGGCGAACAAGGGAATTGTCTGTAAAGCATAGTATATACGAGCAATATTTATAGCAATTTAATTTTGTCACTTACTATAGTGACCTTTCTTTATACATTTCCTTAGACCAAAATTAAATATTTATTAAATTCTTGTCCAATATTATATCATTAAATATATGAAAATAATTTATATTTACCAATATTTATGTTATGTTTTCCTTGAATCGTCGAAGACCGGTAAGCAGGAAAATCATATTCTGTGTCGTATATATGTATGACCACTATATTTACGCCAATATAACAATAAATAAAAATAATTAACTTACCTTGTAAAATTTTTAAAATTAATATTTAATATTTATAATGATAAATAATAATAAATATTTAAATTAAAAGCATTAATATTTTAATTCTCATGGACATTCTCCCAAAGTCTTTTACATTGTAAATGTGACTATTATGTACTCGTATATATTAGTCTAATAATTGCAGTACTGTTGACACCCGGAAATTTGTATACGCAATTTTTTTATTGTACCCAACCACAATCCCAAACAAGAATCTCGAGTTGCAAACAAACCATAAATTATAATTATCGCATATATGTTTGTAATTGCAAACGATCATTTAAATTACTTATTTTTCGAAAGTGTGTATACATATTTTATGCCACACATAAATATACATAATTTCTAAACACCTTTCCACATCAAAAATCGATAAGAATTTATAGTAAATATGATTGAGTAAATAAGATTAACTATGTAGTGTATATATGTTTCATACACGAATTAGAAAGATTTATGAACCGTCTCCGGATATACCGCAATATATAATTACATATTCGAATGACAATAAACAAAACAAAAATTCGTAATTTAAATTAATGGATTGTTTGTACTCTATGTCTATTCCATAAATACTGTATGTACATATATATGTATATATACGATCGTCTTAACGCAAGGCGGGTGATCTTTTGCACGAGATAAAATAGAAAGGAGAAAAATATATATTGAGATATAATTCCTTTCTACATAATATATGTATATTTTTAATTTAACCAACAATTTAAAAAAAAAGGTAACTCAATCATCATTTCTTATAACTGCGTGCGCGGTGTACTCGTATATTACTTTCATTCTTGGTTTGTTTCTTATTTTTGAATGATTTATTTGGCTTGGTTAGAGGTTATATTTATTTGGTATGATCGTCAATTATTTCAATTAAGAGAGCAGAACCAATTTTTTTTGTGTATATGAAATTGAGTCGATTGTAAAATATCTCAAGATCAAGCCAACTAAGCAATCGATCTCCTATTATATTATATATATGTATATATATATATATATATATATATATATATATATATATATATACACTATTTAAGCATTATGAGAAAGTGATCTTGAATTTTATACGCCACGATCGAACTGTGTAATCGATCGTGTTCAAATGTTTTAATTGAAAATGAAATGAAAATTGAAAGTTGATGTACGCGATCACGGTATACATTCAATGGAGTTTTTGTAGACCGTGGTTCTTATCCACGTTGTTGCCGCAACACAATATATACAATTTGTTTTTTTTATAGAGCACACATGATAATTTTAGGCTTAAATCTCAAGTAAAAGTGTGGGTGTTCAATAATTTGTTGGTCAAAAATCATTTTGTGGTATACAAAATTTCAATTTGGCTCCATTTCACAATAAAAATTTAATGGAATAAGATGGTGTTTTACTATTTTGGTCATTTATGTAGGGTGGCTGATCTAACCTAGTGCTATACGATTATAATCAACTTTCATATACATATTAAATAGATATGTATACATTCTATGTATATACAATCTGATGACACAATTATGATTCATAACATTTGACATGTCATATTACATGAGTTGCGCACTTAAAAAAATTTCTTTTTTTTTCGATCGACCTCAAGCGAGTACACATGATCAATAAACAATATCTTAAATCATTTTGTTAACAATAACAAAACACAGTTTCATATGGAAAAATAATAAGAAAAAATCTATATAAAAGATAAAAACAAAAGAAAGTTTGATTTCTTTCATATATAAGAATTTCCTTTCATTTGATTTTCGTTTTCTTATAAAAATATTCTTAGCGCTTATTGTAAGCTAACAAAATCATTTGTTTATACATATTTAAAGAGATTAATCAACGAACACGGTTTATATACATACATATATGTGCAACACGTGCTATTCATTTATCAATTTTTGGTTCGCGTTTTGTTTTAGTTTCTTAATGCTTAACTTTTTTTTTAAACAAAACAAAATACAGCTTAAGCCGTTCGAAGAACAATTTTTTTTTTATCGGAAAGCAAAAATATAAATATATAGAAATAAGTGGATCTTTTGGATGCTGGTTATATTGATGGTTTTTTGTCGTTTTGCGCAAAACACATAAAACGTTAGAAAGTTGTTTGGATATCGACGACCAGATTTGTAATGATGAGTCGCAATAGATGAACTGTGTAATTGTAAAAATTGAATGTTGATTTAAGAGAGAGTAACTTCAGTAACTTGTTTTTTTTTTAATGTTTTTTATTGACCGTGTGAATCTTGAGAAGCTACAATTATATTTTAATATCATATAGGTGCGACTTAACAGTATTTATAGTAGCTGACTCTATATAAGATTGCGACACTAAAGGTTGTAAAATAAGATAGCTTCCACTGAATTTCATTGGACATCGTAGTAGTGTATCAGTGGCGGATTAAGGTCAGGTGGGGCTCCCGGGTGCAGATGAAAATATTAGGCCTCTCAACAAGATAAAAGTAATAAATAACACAAAATCCAGAGGGTACAAAAAAAATTCCGTAATCCCGTGGAATTCAATTTTATTTGAGGTGTTCTTGACATTTGCCTCAAAGGAACAGTAAACATTTTATACAATTAATAAAACACGAGTAATAGTTTTCTTAAAGAACACTTTACTTTACATTGATTAACCTATTTTCTATTCTTTCATGTCACATGGAGCTGTGCAATGCCCAGGTGGTATACTGTACTTGTGTGAATGGGATGAATGGGTTGAATGAGTGTTAGTGTGAATGTGGGTATTGCACCGTGGGCCCATTAGTGGCATTTAAAACCTATTTTAATTTAAATTTTGCAAATAAACATCAAGTGGCTAGTCTTATAACTAGAAATTCAAATCGCTTTACTAAAGCTCGCTTTGCTCTTAAATCTCGTTTGACTTTACATTATACATGTAATTGTTGTAATTGTTTTTAAATGTGTGAAAGAAGGCTTTTCTTGAATGGAATGTTTTCTGATAGGATTGATTTGGTTTGACGACGGATGGCAAGAAACACGTCATATTAATTTTAAACCATTAAATTAACATTTTTACTGAAAATTAATTTTTTTACTCAAATTTAAAGATTTTTTTTTAACATATGGTCAGGGATGGGCGAGGTAAATTACGCCATGTCACGTCGACACGTGAACTATAACGTAGATTACTTGGCTGTCTTTTTTGTCAACGTCGACAGTTAAAATAATGTCAACAACCTACGATATTTTAGTGATTTGAAATCGAATGCGCCTGTTCGCGGGAGTATTTTGTAAAAGCGTTCATCTAGAGGTGATTCTTCTTTTTGACAAATGACGCATGAATAGTTTCAAACTGTCATCTTGTTTTTATTTATTCAGTATTGTTTGCCATTTCATCATGGAAAGACTGAGCCGGGCATAGCGTCCACAAATTGTTCAGCTTTATTACGAAAATCAGCGTTTTGTGATGAATGTGTTTCGTGCGCTTAGACCACGTTACGGTTGATATAATCGGCCTGTCGATACCACTATTTGGAATACCATCGAAAAGTTTGAATCCTAGTTTACAGTATTGGATGATACGGGACTAAAATAGACGGTTTAGTGTGGTTTATGTGCCTGTGAAATTATTCGTCCATAATTCTTCAAAAAAAGAAGACGGCCGGAACGTACCTGTGAATACCTGGCTCGTATTGCGTGAAATTAAAGCCCGATCTCGACGACATTTGGTTCCAAGAAATCTTTTGGTCATTTGGTTCCAATCAATTTGCAATATAGCGTGCGAAGCAATGTACTTATTGAAAAATGATGTTGGCGATCAATTAATTTCACGGTTCGGATCGTTGAATTGGCTATTTAGATCGTGTGATACCTCTAGACTCTAGAATAAACCATTACACGTGTCATTCGCCAGATACCATTCGATATTCTCAAACGCGTCATCAAAATTTGGACTTTGAGCAAGGAACATCGCAGTTGCGGCCATCATTTGAAAGACGTAATGTTTAAAAAATAAATGACAAGATATGTTCTTTCGAATGACAATAAAGTTTCGATATGATTAAATTGAATTTTTTGAGTTTTTTTAATTTTTGTTGAAGTTATCTACGGTTTGTCGACACGTCAATGTAGAAAATAATCGATGACGAATAAACGTCCATCTCTGCTTATGGTGAAAAATTCTCCAACTCACAAATTCAATATGGGGCCGGAAATCATATCAAAATTGTATGTTTTTTCTATTTTGCTTGTTTAGTACTTGGACTAAAGAAAATTTTTATGGAAGACAATTTTTTGTTGTTGTTGTTATCGTAGCCCAAGGTACAGGGTGTCTATAAATATTTTACAAATACACGGGCATGGCAATGTATTACTGAAACGAAATATATTATATCTATTCTATCCTCTCGGATCTTAGTAAAATCGAGATCCGGGACTTTAAACGCTTCTTGGTAAGCTCAGGATGGTTTTGCGAGTGAAGAGGAGGAAACTCGAATGTGGTACAGCTACGGACCAATTTTGTGTCTATGATAGTCCTTTAGGACAGCCACCCTTACCTAACCTAACCTAACCTATCTATTCTACCAATTACAAAAATAAAAAAATCTTGTTAACGACCTCATTTTTAAGATAATAAGTATAAGAAACGTCAAATTTGTATGATTTTTTTCATCTTTCGACTTTAGATCATATTTTACCCATTTTATCAGACAAAATAAAATGAAAATTGATTTCCACGAAAAGAAAATTTAATTCTGAGTACGAACTTGAAAGTTTCATTGAATAATTTTTTTGTTAGAATTTAATCCACGTAGGTTAAATAAAATACCAGTAATTGGAAACACCCTGTATAAAAAGAGTGACCCGATCGTAATTAAATAAATTTTCCAAGAAACCAAAAAATACAGGGGATCAGATTTTTTGCTATATGTAAGAATATTAAATTAAAAGTTTAAGGATGTTATGATTACTTAGCACACTTTTACCTAACTCGTTTTTTAGGTATCATAATTATCCGATAATTACTTTTTATTTGGCAGCCATAAATACATTACCATGTCCGCGTTTTTATCAAATATTTGATACCCTGTATCTTGGGCTCCGACAACAAATAAGAAATTGTGTATAATAATAAAAAGTTGTTAAAGGCCATTATTGGCCCCTTACTATGTCAATAATTCTTCTCTCAAATGTAAGGAGCCATCTTTGTCGTACTCATTCATCAGCAACGGGCATAGTCAACGCTTTGTAAAGCTTCAGCTTCGCGGCTTGATATGTGTGTAGATTTTAGGTAAAAAAGCACGACTGCCTGCTGTCAGCCGCTCTGTAATATCCACACCCACACTGTTATCGTGAGTGATAAGAGAGCCCAAATATTTGATCCTCCTCACTGCTTCAAACGTGCAATGGCCACTACTAAAATCTGGTGTGCCATTGTCCCTATAACCAGGGATCATGTTTTTCGTTTAGGACTCATTGATCTGGAGTCCAACAGAAGCTGAAAACTCTACAAGCGGATCAAGTATTTCTATTCAGTCCAATCACGCATATATCTTCTGAATATGCAAGCACCTGTTTGGACTGGCGAGAAACAATGTTGCGGTGAGGTGTTTCAGTTTTACGAAAGATGTACCCTTTTATATTTGTATACATTGTTATCTCCAATACGAAGTGGATACAAAACCCACTAGCAAACCACCCTTCAGGAATAGGAGGAAAACTGACTGGGATTGTTTCAGAACCATTCTGGGTAACTTATTACCGGTATCGGTTCCAAAACCTCCTGCATCTACACAGGAGCTTGATGCTCTAGAAGCCAAGCTATCTGATGCTTTTAACAAGGCCATGTTAGGTGCATGTCCTATCAGTAGACCCTTGGGTAAATCTCGGCCACCCTGGTGGTCGAAGGAACTCCAAGGTACTCGTATGAAATGCAGGACACTGTTCAAGAAAGCGAAGAACACAAATGCTGCTGCAGACTGGGACTGTTACAAGGAAGTCCTCAAAACCTATAAGTACGAGCTGAGAGCAGCCAAAACGAGGGCTTGGAAACTCTACTGTGGCAATATACAGGAGTCCTCGGAGGCGGCCAGGCTACGCAAAGTACTTTGTTCTAGTCCTTCCATCCCGAGTTATCTACAACGACCGGATGGTTCATGGACTACATGTAGTGAGGAATCCCTGGAGCTATTACTAGAAACGCACTTCCCGGAGTGCTCGGTACTAGCTCCGGAGGGACCCATGATAAATAGGGGTGTAAACTCCGTAAGCCATATAGTAAGGAGTATAGGAATATCCTATGGGCAATAAACAGCTTTAAGCCATACAAGTCGGCAGGGCCTGATGGCATTATCCCTGCGGATATCCAGCGAACTATTGACTTAACCCTGCCCTGGCTGGAAGTTATCTTCAAAGGCAGCCTGGAACTCTGTCACATTCCTAGGAAGTGGACTGAAATAAAAGTAATATTTATACCTAAGGCGGGAAAAAGCTCTCACTGCTATCCCAAAGACTTTAGGCCTATAAGCTTATCTTATTTTCTGTTGAAAACACTGGAAAGACTAATAGAGGGTCACATTAGAGGCTCAATCAAGCCGGGCGAGCTGTCGGAATCTCAACACGCATACCGTAAGGGACGATCGGTGGAAACAGCTCTCCACTCCCTTATTGCCCCGATTGAGAAATCACTTGAATATAAAGAATATTCAATGGTAACCTTCTTGGATATAGAGGGGGCCTTTAGCAACGTCAGACCGGGGGCAATCACTGGGGCCCTTGCGTGTCTGGGGGTAGACGGGTCACTCAGAGGCTGGATAGATCATATGCTTAGAGGCAGGATCGTGACAGCTTATCTGGGTGGGACGTCTGCCGCCAGATACGTGAGCAGAGGGACACCTCAAGGTGGGGTTTTATCCCCCCTTCTTTGGAACTTGGTCATAAATGACCTGTTACTAAACCTGGAAGGGCAAGGCTTCAAGGTGGTTGCTTACGCGGATGACGTTGCTATTGCGGTCTTCGGTAAATATCCTAGTACGCTGAGTGAGCGCATGCAGTGCGCGCTTGGCTACCTCTCTGAGTGGGCACGCGGCTGCGGACTGAACGCAAACCCACAGAAAACAGAGCTGGTCCTCTTTACCAGGAAGCACAAGCTTCCTCAGTGTGACCCGCCAACATTAAATGGTACTCACTTGATCTTTACGGATAGAGCAAAATACCTCGGACTTCTTTTGGATAGCAAGCTAAGCTGGAAACCAAACATCGTAGAGAGAGTAAAGAAAGCTACTATAGCGCTCTACTCCTGCAAAAATGCCATTGGAAAGAGATGGGGTATGGAGCCCCACATAATACACTGGCTCTACGTTTCAGTGGTCAAACCTATACTGCTGTATGGGGTAAGGGGTTGTCGTCTGGTGGCCAGCGTTAAAAATTATGGCCAACCTTAAACTATTGATGAAAGTCCAAAGAACGGCCTGCTTGTGTATAAGTGGGGCTCTCAGGAGCACACCTACTCAAGCTCTGGAGATTCTCTTTCATCTTACTCCATTGGATATTGCGGCCGAGCAGCTTGCATCTTGCACAGCCATTCGGCTCAAATCCATATCTATGTGGACCTGTAACAATGCAGGGCACTCGTCTATCCTATGCAACAGGGGTATTCCAGAAGCTACCGACTACGCTATTCCCTTGCCATCTGCTGAGTTGAGATTCCAAACTGAGTTTCCCACCAGAGAGGACTGGGTGAACGAAACGGTTATGGACAATGAGGCGCTAAGCTTCTTCACGGATGGCTCAAAAAGGGATAGAGGGGTTGGCTGCGGGGTATTCTGTGAGGCACTAGGGGTTAACCTCTCTTTTCGTCTTCACGACTTTTGCAGCGTTTTTCAAGCTGAACTGATCGCGATAATGGAAGTCATGGACTGGTTGAAGTATAATGTAATATCTACGAGGGATATTCGCATTTTTACGGACAGCATGGCTGCTATTAAAACGCTACAATCATACTCCCTGACGTCGAAAGTAGCCCAGAACTGTCTGGCATCTTTAAATGAGATGGCTGATCAGTTCAACATTCGCTTGACGTGGGTGCCAGGGCATTTCAATATCGCAGGGAATGTAAAGGCAGATGAGTTGGCCCGCAAGGGTACAGCACGCCTAATAACCCAAAGCAGGCGGGATATAAAAATACCGCTTGCTTCATGTAAACTGTTGCTTCTGGAAGAAGCTATAAAAGAAACGAACGTCAGATGGTCTAACGCCAGTTCGTGTGTAATAACCAGTCAGATCTGGCCTGGTCTTGACCGGTCTAGATCAGACTGATATCGCTTCGACGACACCATATTGGTATGGTCGTGGGAGCTATAACGGGACATTGTCTCATTGGGATACATGCGAGCAGACTGAGTGTCCCAGCCCACGATTTCTGCCGCAGCTGTGGTGATGAGGAGGAGGAGGAAAATGTGCTCCATCTGCTCTGCACCTGTCCTGGTCTAGCGTACAGCAGAACAAAATTTATTGGGACTTCCCCTTTGAACGACCTCACGGATCTTAGTAAGATCGGGATCCGGGACTTTAAACGCTTCTTAGTAAGCTCACGATGGTTCAGCGAGTGAAGAGGAGAAAACTCGAATGTGGTACAGCTACGGACCAATTTTGTGTCTATGCTAGTCCTTTAGGACGGCCACCCTTACCTAACCTAACCTAACCTAACCCGATAAAAATGGTTTACAATTTGTTTTCTGTGTAGACAACGCCATTATACATTTTATACTAACTATTTCGTTACCCAAATTTATAGCTGACTTTCACGATAAATTGAAAAATGCCAGCTTTACTCAAATATGGACCCTTCTATATACGTTTAAAGGTTCGGTGGGGATTTTAATTATTTTAAATCTAATCCCACTTAAAATATTACTTGATACGGAGCAGGGAAGATCTTTATTAGTATCTTAATCTTTAAATTGATTCGCTTACACGATAAATTATAAGTGCCAGGATGATTGTAAGGGGGATGTATCTTGTGTATAAATATACAGTTTCCAGATTATTGAAATTAGTTAATTACGAACTATGGAGACCTTTGATTACACATATAACGCAGCATGACTATAATTAACAAGACTATAGAGTATCATTAAATTTAAAATACACACCTTTACTTTAATGTTCAAATATCGAATGCGTATATCACATCATATTCAGAAGGTTTAAGTTGGTTTCATATATTAAATGATATAGTTGAATGAGGGATGTTTATACATGACACTATACTTAGGTTACACAATAGTTATGTACAATTCAATAACAAAATAGCATTCCATAATTAGTTTATATGATCGGCTTGCTCATCTAACGACGACCTACATCAAGACGATATTTCAAAAATGTTGTTCATGTTCTTTAGATGATCATCTTGATGTAGATCGTTATAGGAGCAAGCCATACCTTGAGGGTTAAATAGCTTGGAAGTTTCTGATAACATGCCTCGTTTGGTGTACGTTGGATTATCCTTCGGGGATACTCTAGAAAGTAAAGAAATCAGCTTATGTGCTCCTATAATTACCTAGAACTTTGCAATATTGGGATTTTCGGTCATTTTGAATTAGTTTACTGCCTTCGGTTAATGTTTCGTCGTTTGGTAGACAATTGGATATCCACTTTCGGTGATTGAAGCCGTCCGCCTTCATTACTATTAATATTAGACAGGTCATAACGTTTCGATGAAAGTAGAAGCGCAGAAGTATTAGTTGAAGAGTTTGCTAGATTGATGGCCCAACAAGCAAATTTTTATTTAGAGACCTTCCTCATTTCGCATCAAAACAACTTAAACCCTGTTTGTGGTGCTTGTTTCTTGCAGACTGCGCATGATGTGGTAAATAAAAAGATCTCATGGAACATCTATTTCGGTATCGGGTATACGTTCCATGTGGCTCAATTTTAGGTATTCTCCAATAAACATATTATATTTCATTTTTAGGTCGGAATATCTTACAATGTCTACTTTCTACTGATTGTAGTCTTGTAACAGCTTATGTCTTGGATACTCCGAGTGGTGGTGCTTTGGGGTTAATTCTAAAAAAATGATTCTCACAATAAAGTTCTTCTGCGGGGTTTCGTATTTCGGTGTTTTAATATCTTCCATTTTCCAGAATTTTTTTAGAGCTTGGCTATGTTGATAGAGGTACACAGGCTTGTGGTTTTTGATGGTGATTTGTCACATAATGTTTCCGATTTTATCTAACGAAAAATGATTTCTTGGTCTATCAGATTGGATTTGAAATGGAGTCAATATAAATTACGTTTTTTAGTTGTTTTCTTGAAATGCTTATCTTTTTTAGTCTGGCTTGAGGTAGCGTGTGAGTTAAATGGTAAGCATATATAACGGTTAACATAGTACTCATATAAATTGTCGACTGTATCCCATAAAGGGCAATGTTTGATGACTATCCTATGTTTGAATGTTGGTAGATCGTGTTCGTTGTTTTCTAGGTTGTATATGGTTTTCTATTCGCTAACGAATCTATTGGTGGGCTCGAAAATAGCCAGTTGTCGCAAAGGTGCACTAGCCCCTTCTCTTAACGCATGTTTAAGATACTGGAAGTTTTGTATGTCGTTAGGCACAAGATTATCATGCACGGTTCAAATAAACATATCATGAAATGATTGCCATTTTTTATTGATTGCCATCAAATGTTGGTAGGCTTAGGCGGGATAATTATATATCACAACATGATTAGTCCAACGTTCCGTTATTAAAGGTCGTCGAAGTATCGTGATTGCTTCTGTTGGATGTCATGTATGCAAGAATTTAATTTAGAAATGGCAATGTGGTAAATCCATTTCTTGCAAAAAATCTGTTCTCGGCATTTGAAAATGATTTATTTTATTACTAAGTCTATGTAGAGATCGAAACGAAACCGCTAACTATAAATATCATTTATCTTAAAAATCTGGGATCGTTCAATTAGTAAGGGTTATATCACTGTACAATGACACAATGAAAATCAGTTTTAACAGCTTTTGTAAAAGCACATTTTGATTTACCACATCAGAAGCTTTCGTCAAATCAAGAAAAATGAAAGCGATCGGATTTCATTGTTCCATGGCCTTTATACAAGAAGTTAGTGAATTCCAACAAAGCATTTACATAGTAATTTAAATTATATTCCTCATATTGGGTCTAAAGCCAAGAACCTTACAAGAAGTAATAATATTATAATTAAAATTACGATTTGGGTTGGATTTGAGCAAGTATTTTTTGGATGAAAATTAGGTTTGAAATCTCTAAATAAAGTTCTTAATGTTGTAAAAAAATTTAAACGGTTCCAGGCGAACTCGTAAAAAATATAAATATAGTTATTCTAATTTTCAATATATTTCTTTTATAGGACACTATAAATGAATGTCCCCGCCTCGTCTAGTAATCAGATTCGGGACAATATATAAACTACAAAAACTTGTGGTAAAATAACTAAATGGACAAACATGTGGTGGATGAGGCTTAGCGGATCATAATCCGCATCCATGTAAATTTAACAAATTTAAAATTCCATTGAAGACCTGTAGTTATTAATAGCCTGCAGACTTCTTTCGAGAACACAGTTAAATATCTGGAGATAATATTAGATACCAGGCTTACGTGAAGAAAGCATGTAAAAACAAGAGTGATGAACTCAATATTAAAATGAGGAACATGTTCTGGCTATTGGGGGAAAATTCTAAACAAATTGTTATTGTAACAGCGTCATTTAATGCTGCTAGTCCTGTATTTAAATCCAGAGGCAAGCAAAAAGTACATGAAACTGCCGACCTACCGGAAGGCTTGTAGGTAAATCTTGTGTTAATAGAGCCAAAAGTACAAGAGAAGCTCGGGATTAGGACTCCTCTAAGAAAGACCTGAAATTATATAAAACGAAAGTAACGAAGGCACAGTGGAGGTCTTGGAGACACTTCTGTTATAAAATTCTCCGAGACCTCATGCCTTAGGAAGATACTCCCTACTAATCCAACCAGTTCCACTTAGAAATCTTTGAAGCTTCTCATCAAACCCCATTTTCCAGGAAGCTCTGACGACTAGACAGAGACTAGTACTCGTTGACCCACACATTCATTGAAAACAGAAATATCTTAACTAAAAATTTCAAAGGGTGCTTAAAATTGGTTTGTATTCCGAAGAAGTGGACAGAGGACAAGGTGTTCTTTATTCCGAAAGCGGGAAAAAACTCACATGGCTACTCAATGGACTTAAGACCTAGAATTTCTGTTGAAAACCATGGAAAGGCTGGTAGACGTTGATATACGATTATAAATAAGGCTAGTGACTGAGCATAATCTCAACATGCGTATTGCGAATGGAGACAGCTCTGCATGGCGTGTACGATTGAGACATCAATATTCTCGTGAGAGTTGCAATTCTGGAGGGATTGTAATCAGATTTGGTACCCTGGAGAGATATCCATATAGCTTCTTCAAGCATAATAAAAATAATTTGAAGATGTGTACAAGTTTTTATAAATATCAAAATATGATCCCAAATATCAAACTTTCTATCATGTATAGATACTAAACATATTGCAAATTACGATTCACCAAAAAACTTTTATAGGCAAAAATCTCCTCATCAAAAATATTGACAACAAACGTACCATATCCAATTTATTTTGAATTTTGATGTTTCGGATTATTAACCGCGTACGTAATCACGTAACGTGTATATGTATAAACGAAAAGTTAATTTATTTTTGCCGCTACTTCAATGTGCACAATTATTTAAAATTAATTTATTGCCATTTAATGAAAAGATTGAAAAATATTTTGATCACTGGCATGAAATTCTTGAAGGATGAAGAAATATAGTCTTATATATACGCGCAACGTATATACATATATATAAAAGAGATCGTGCGTCCGATGAGTTTTTACCTTTTTATAGTAGTTGTTATAAAAACAAATCGACATGAATCGAATTTCTTTTTACAAATGTCATGAACTTTAATTATTATTACTATTTTATATATGTATATGGATATAGTTTTGTAATTTTATTACTTGTATATATATTTAAGTTGCGGTGCGCAGTTATGAAATGCAATGAAGATTTATTATCGATATTTTATATATGTATGTACACCGCTTTTATGTACTCTTATGTACCACTCTTCGAAATAGAATTAGATCAAACAATGAGAATATATTATGTATGTATATATGTATGTATGTATAGTAAGAAAAATCAGGAAATTAAAATTACAATGAAAAATAAAAAAATTCTAACATTATATTCCATTTAGCAGATCACTGACCGCACACGCCTTCAAAAATGTTAACCTGTTTACGATACAAACTATTTTTTTTTTCAATATAAAAATTGTTCATATTTATTGTTGTTATTTTCTTTCTTAATTTCTCACTTCTTCATCTATATATACTATGAAGAAATTTATTTGTTTATTTAATTTTCTTCTTTCGATCGAACCAACCCGACCGACCCTACATATACATGTATAGAGAGATTAAAAAAAAATAAAATCACTTATCATCAACATCACGATCATATACAGTATTATCATCATTATCTGGAGGGCTATTAAACGTATTTTATGCGGTTATAAAGGGTTTTCCAATAGGAATGATATGATTTTTAAGTGACGTTTCGGCCATTTGTAATATGTCATGATCTGTGAGATGTGCGCAAGAACAACATATGTTGGAACAACTTGAAAACGATAACGATTTTTTTAAGAAAATCATCTTCTCCGATGAGGCTCACTTTCATCTGAGTGGTGCGGTAAATAAACAAAACTGTCGATTCTGGTGCGAAGAAAATCCACAAATTATTCATGAAAAACCATTACATTCACCTAAATTGACAGTTTGGTGTGGTTTTTGGTCTGGAGGAATCATCGGTCCGTATTTTTTTCGAAAAGAAGCTTTTTATGGCCGAAATTGGAAGAAGTTGATCTTGACAACATTTGGTTCCAACAAGACGGGGCTACGTGCCACACAATAAGTGCAACAATTGAATTATTGCGAGAAAAGTTTGGAGATTTGATTATTTCAAGAAATTGTGATATTGAATGGCCTGCAAGAAGTTGTGATTTAACACCATTAGACTATTTCTTGTGGGGTTATTTGAAGTCATTGGTCTTTAGCAATAAACCAAACTCTCTTTATTCATGACATACGACTTGATTTAGTGGAAAAAGTGCTCGAAAATTGGGTTCATCGAATTCGTTCCTGCAGAAGAAGTCGTAGAGGACATTTGAATGTCGTTTTATTCAGAACTTAATTGTATCGATTGTACTTAATTGTATTGATTGTGTGTGTTTTTTTAAAGAAATCATATCTGCACTCTTATTGGAAAACCCTTTATGTATATATGTGCATACAATTGTGTATGAATAAACTCGGAAATTTCTAAGATTCTTTGAATCAATGCGCGAAATACATTATAATTATGAACCATTAGCTAAGACCATAAATAGATTTACATAATCTACTCTGTCACTTATTAATCCACGGAAATCGTGTGAATTTTCAACACCGGGATATGATGCACTTCTACGAAATATAACCGCGCATCTGGATAATATTTATACAAGCAATAATATTATTTGTTGATTTAATATGGTTTGGGTTTCCAATTCATTGCGTCTTGTAATTTCTTTTCTACTGCTGATTGTATGTGTGTTAAACATTCCACTTCATGTTATTTCATTTCATTAAAGTAAATAATTTTTTTTTGTTATTGATTTTCTTGGTTGCTTTCTTCCAGTTGTTAAATACTATATATATATATATATATATATATATATATATATATATATATATATATATATATATATATATATATATATATATATATATATATATACATATACATAATAGTAATAATAATAATCGATAAGAATATAAAGATGAAGAAGAAGGAAAGAAAAATCAAACAAAGCTCAATAAGATTAAGAAGAATAAGAAGTCGCAAGCAAAAAATTAAAGCGGAAAAGAAATAGAAGGAAGAAATTTCTTCTGCGCAAAAAAAAAAAAAATTAACGAACAACTTTCTTTCTTTACCTAGCTTCGGGGTAACAAGAGAATATTTTTAATTCCTTTTACTCATTTTTTTGTTAGCAGATTCTTTGTTATGTTTCTTATAGTTTGATAAGAATATGATTCTCAGACTTTCTGTCTGTGTCGTGTATATATAATATACTTATATGAATGAATTCTCTCGTACGTGATACATTTCTAGGTTTCCGCACGTTTCTAGATTTTTATCAAGTGCAGTAAAGAGGTTTAAAGTTAAAAACAAATTAATATTGACTTTAGACCGGTGGGAAGTTAGCACGAAAAGTTAGTACGAAAATGACATTGGGAGTTCTAGGGGTTTGTATCATGGATATTTTGTTTGTTGTACCAAAACAATGAATTGTGTATTAGATAACAATTAACATATCATGAAATTAAATAAAAATTACATTTAACTTTAAAATAATTCTTGATATTTTAAATTTAAATAAAAATAAAAATATTGTAAAAATCAGTATAATATGATTTATCAAATGAAATTCAAATTGAAAAATTACTATGGGATTTATTCAATAGAACAAAAGGCTCAATTCGGGTTAATTTTTAGTAGGTCAAGTCTAGTTTATGTTCCAGGTTGAAATACAACCCTATGACGTTTTCCATGCCTGTGATCAGAAGTTTTCTATGGCGCATTTTCGAGTACGGAATTATTCAAATTTACATTAAATTGAAAACCATGCGATTTATACAATAGCTTAATTTAACTTCATTTTTATTTGGTCAATTATAGGTTTGTTTCCAGGTTAAAATACAACCATATGTCGTTTTCCATGCCAGGATTTATACAATAGCTCAATTCGGCTTAATCATTAATTGGTCAAGTTTAGTTTTGTTTCCAGGTTGAAGAACAACCTGAAAATATTATTTCATTTATTATAATTCATAAATAATAATTAAATAAAAAAAAATTTCGATAGCAAATTTTAGTCAATTTTCTACACACTCCCATAGTAAAACACACGAAAAATAGTCTTGTGTAAGTACAAGACAATTTTTCGTGTGTTTTACTATGCGACTGCTTCAAAAGTATGACTAGAATTGGTACTGGAAATATTATTTCATTGTTTATAATTCATAAATAATAATAAACTAAAGAAAATTCCTCGATACCAAATTTTAGTCAATATTTCTACACACTCCCATAGTAAAACACACGCAAAATATTCTTGTGTAAGTACAAGACAATTTTTCGTGAGTTTTACTATGCCATTGCTTCAAAAGTTTGACTAGAATTGGTACTGGAAATATTATTTCATTTATTAAAATTCATAAAAAAAAGACGGAAACAAAATAATTTATTGGTTTCATTTGAACTTTTGATTAAATCCATCGCGCATTTGCTCATTTCCTGTGCAGGAAAGAGTTGACAGCCCATTCACTTCTTCTTAAATCACAAAGTAAATTCAATTTCAGAGTTCTGGGCAATCACAGTGGTCAGGCCCTTTCTATTCGGAAATTATTTTCCTTTGGTTGTCTCTTTGTCGACTATAGTATCTGTTTCTAGTATTAAGAAGCATGCTGATTCTAATGTCTTACCCTTTATCACCAGTTTTAGTGTTGTGCCTTGAATCAATCGTGTATTGTTCAACTTTTAACGGTGTAGCTCTAGATCTGCTTTACATTACGTTTATTTGTTTATATTTACCAAAGAGTGTTTGTCAACAATTTTTTCAGTGACAGCCGATTTGACAGCTGACCTAGTTGATCTTTAGTTAGTTTTGTTTGTTATATCATAATGAATAGACTAACACCAGAGCAACGTTTGCTAATTGTTCAAATTTACTTTGATGAAACTCACGCGCGACGTCCATTTTATGTTTGACATAATCGTCCATCAGAGCAGTTAATCCGATTAAATGTGACTCGCTTTCGCACCACGTTTACTCTAAATGATAGCACAAGTCCCGTAAGCCCCATACGTCGCGGACCGAGCAGGCGGTAGCACCTGTAGTGTGTTGTATTGATTTGAACCCTCTTCAATACTATACGTACTACATCTGCCACCGAAATACAGCTGCCACATGATCCAAATGAATCGATTCGTCATCTTGCACTACAATTAGGACTTGATGGACGATTGAAAATAATCCTCCATAAAGATTGGATCTAATCTAATCGATTGGAAATAATCGGATTCCAATATTGAAATCGATGCGAACTTTCCATACAAAATTTTCTTCAATAATGAAACTCATTTTTGATTGAATGGCTATGTCAACAAGATAAAAGAACAGAAGCAATTATCGGGCCATATGTATTCAAAAATGATGCTGGTGAAAACGTTACAGTCAACGGAGACCGGTTTGGAGACATGATTACTAATATTTTTGTGCCTCAATTGAATGGTATTCCACATATATAAAGACCACAAGGTTACGAGCCATACAGCGCACGATACAATTACAATACAGCGCACAGCAAATATCTGGCTACGTAAATGGTAAGTCAAATACAGGATCTGATAGGTACTGCGCCGATTTTTAGCAACAATAGCCTTACCCTATGTCCTATCATAACATTAAGAAACTGGCATAGTTGCTTCTTCTCTGCAGAATATAGTCCTGTAAGCGGTGAATTTTAGGTTACGTTAAAAAATATTTAGAAAATGTACAGTAGTATAGCTTTCCAATGGAAATATTAAAAAAACCTTTACCCGAATTGAATCACCTCCATTTATATACATTACAAAATAATACAAAAAAAAACCTTCAATATCGAACTGAATCACTTTGCAATCTGCAAATATTTAAATTCATATATTTATCAATCATTACCTCAGAATTCTATTGTCCACCATAATTCACACGAATCCGGTAATTTTTTTGTTATATTTTCGCGTTTCTTTTCAACTTTCTTTCAAGTGGATTATAGTAATCGCAGCTCGTAATGATTACAAAATCACGGTTTTAAAATGTGTACACATGTATATTCAGTTTTCATAATGACTCGTGTTAATTGAATTGTCGTCAACGGATCTTGAAATTAAATATAAACTTATGTACGCATATATACATAAATGTATAATATAATGAAACCTCAAAATAGTTAAGTTGTATGTTAAAATTAAAGAAAGTGAAATTTTGATTGACTCGTGCATTTATTCCAGCTAAAATTTCGTGTCATAAATATATTTCCTGCCCGTGATATAAGAGGACAAACTACATATGAGCCTACTCATATATGTATCTAATTGAATTCGAAATCGATTTACAATAAATAAAAATTCTTTTGTCGGCGATTTCATGTACAAAAACAATTTGATCACCATCATCATCATGCGCAAATCATCGACTCGATGAAGAACAAACTTTAAGAATGAAAACAAGGAAACAAGATTTTTCTTTAAGATTTAAGAATTTTAAAAAACTTTAATTTTTTTTTATTTTATTTATAAAGGAAAATACTAATAAATAAATTGAACTAATTTAAGTTTTTAACATTGAATTTCCGAAAGATTTTAGCTATTGATATAAACGAAATATTTCTTATATATTATAGTATATGTATATTGCAAATAGTATTTTGTGCTCTCTAGACGTTAATACAACACAAAAACTAAAAATACGAAAAAATGCTAAGTGGTTTTTTGTACTGTTAGAAAATTATTTGATCGGTAAATTCTTCTTTGGGATGTTCTTGTATACACATATAATATGTAATATGTATATTCGTGTAAATAAGATTAACAAAAGGAACGATTTTTTTTTAAACAAAACTTACATGATTATTATAAATAAAATACAAAATCATTAAATTTCATCGCTTCCAGAATTATTCCCGCGCGCATTTAATTTATAAATAATTTACCCGGAAATTATTAAATTTCCATCCATAATTTTTATATTTTTTGTTTTTTTTTATATACTGGTTGACCACACGCAATCCTTTATGCCTATATATACATATATAACCGCCTCTTATTAACCATTTCAAAATCATATTCCGCGTGTCTTATATATACATATATACATATAATAATAACCAACACACCATAACCATCACATTGATTAAATGTCTGGATCACACATCGCCATTACGATTTAACTTCTTATAAATAAAAATTTAATTTGTAATTCGAGTCTGAAATAATTCGATTTGGTTTTGTATTTTCAATAAATGCTTGATGTTTCGTTTTAATTTTTTTTTTTTTGTTCGTCTTAAGAACGTTAATTCTATTATAGATATTTTTTGATATATTTGATGCTTCATTAAGAAAATCTAAACAACAATTCTTTGTTATTCTTATATAAGATGTTAGTTATGGTTGTATTGTTTACGTTTGTTTTTTATTTGCACAAGGTATACAATAGTATTTAAAACTGTTATGAAAATTTCCCAAATTTGTATCGATATTTTAGAAAAGTGGTAACAAGCCTTGATTCATGTTGTATATAACTGTTGGAAAAAAAACGTCGACGTTATGTCTTCTAACAACAGTATAATTTACAGTATTCAGCTCCTTACTTAATGTATTGAATTTGGGAAGTTATTTTAGTGCTGGAAAATCATATGAAGTTAAACATTTAACGTTAAAAACATTTCTAAAATGTCTTTTACCTATTCACATTCTTAAATATTGTGGTAATCTATAGTGTCTTGAAGCTGCACCAGCCTAATCAGCACGGCACAACGAAATCTAGCCCATAATTTATTACAATTTTTTTTACAATTTATTACACCAGGGTCTCTATTCCTGAATACGAAAATGAATTAGTATTTCTGAATACGAATTCGTATAAAAATTGTACGAATTCGTACCATTGGTATATTTTTGAATACAAATTCGAATAATTTTAATACGAATTCGTGTCTACTTGATACTTTACGAAATTTCCCTTATTCCTCAATACGAATTCGAGCCGATTTTATTCGATTATGAACGGAGTTCTGGGTTCCTATTCATGAATACGATACGTATCGTTGCTCGATACGAAAATACTGTTACGATCGTGGCGACATCTCTGTTTGAGTAGCGACACTATCGTTATGTAAAACTGTTATAAAGTAGAGAAAATAGATAGATGTGTCTAGACTAATCTAAACTAATCGAATATTGTAGAGATTTCTAGAATGGTTAGAATATTTGGTATAAATACGCGACAAATATTTGGAAGTAAATCAGTTGTTTTAACCGTGAGAGTGCTAATAGTAATTAAAACGAAAAATTGAAGTGTTTATAAAGTAAAATAAAGTGTTATTAAAGTGTAATATAGTGTTGTTAAAGTGTAGTAAAATAATTATTGTGAAGTTAAATAATTAAGTTAAATAAGTGAAATAATTAAATTAGTGTTTAGTGTAAATAATCGGAATAAATTAATTTAGTGTGATCTAGAATTTACATTGTTTGTTTTCCTCACAATCCAGTGATCGAACCTTGAATTTGACAAGATGAAAACGTAACAATTGGTGACAGCGATGGGATTGTGAATTAAAAGATGATTCTAGACGAATTGAAGATTTCCGATTTAAAGGAAGAGTTGGAGCGACTTGGTTTGTCAACGGTCGGTCAGAAAAATGTATTGAGGCAACGATTACTTCAAGCATTGGAGATGGAGGGTAATGATCCGGCTAGTTATAAGTTTGATGAATCGAGATTTTCCGACCACGCAGAAGGGGACGAAGAAAATGGAGAAAGTAAAGAGGCGGTAGTGGAGGTTGCATCGCTACCTTCTGGAAATTTCGATATGGCACAGTTAATGGCAGCTATGATGAAAATAAAACATTTCAATTTGAAAATGGAACAGCCAATAGAAAAGTCAGTTGAACAGTCCAGTAGCCAATTAAATCAGGAAATGAAAGAAATTAAACGGTCAAATCAGCGCATGGAGCAGTCAGTGGGCGAGATCAATAACAAAATGGACGAGAAATTCAATGAAATGTATATCAATTTACATGAAGAAGTAGAGCAAATTGAACAAAAATTACAGAAGGACATCCAAGGGTTAGAAGAGAAAGTTCTAGGCTTCGAGAAGAAACTTCTATATATCGAGGTTAACGGAACAGCATCGCCAGTATCTCAGCCAATTCAAGCAATGAAATTTAAGCCGCCGATATTTGATGGCACAACATCGTTTGCGGTTTTCAAATTTCAAATTGAGACAACGGTTAATCAAAATGGATGGAATGACGCAAATCGGGGAACAGTATTAATAGTGGCTCTAAAAGGAGAAGCGGCTGAAACACTGCAGACTATTCCGCAGTGTGATCGTAGTAATTACAACGAAATAATGAAGGCGCTGGATCGAAAGTATGGAAGTGACCATATGCGAGAGATGTATCGTATGGAGCTGAAGAGCCGATGTCAAAAGATCGGAGAGACTCTTCAAGAATATTCCGCCGAAGTCGAGCGGCTAGTGCATTTGGCACATGTTAATACATCTCCCGATTACATGGAGTGGATTAAGATGGATGCATTCATCGATAAAATACGGGATCCGGAAACACGTAGAGCAGTGATGTTATCACCTAAGGCGACTTTTGCCGAGACCATCGCGTGTGCTTTAATAAATGAGAGTGCGCAGGCTATCATAAAACCGTCACTTATGGTACGACGCGATCTCCTATGCAACGACGAGTATTAAGTAGAGAGCGGACGTTGGTCGAGGAACATGGCCAAGAACGAAAGGAGTCGTTAAACTACAGCGAGTCAGCCTAAAGGGGCAGAAGCTGACTCCCACAACCAATTGCTCCATAACCTCCACCCCTATTTTGAGATTGGGACGAGTCGGTGACAGCTTAACAATTAAAGGAAGTGTTGATGGGAAAGCTGTTTTATTACCCTGGATACAGGAGCGGAGCCCACGTTTGTCCGTTAGGATCTAGTAAAGGGAAGAGTAATACCAGCCAATGGGTTGAAATTACGTACAGCCACAAGAGAGAGCGCAGACGTAAAGGGCAGGAAGCTTGTGAGAATTAAGATAGGCAATGCTCACTTCCAACACAAAATGCTGGTCGCAAAAATAGTGGATGAAGTCATCTTGGGGATGGACTTCATGAGGGCGAATGGCTTCGTGGTGGATTTTGGAAGAGGAGTATTGGATTGTGATAATTTCAAGTTACCATTGCGAGTGGATGATGTGGAAACAACTACTAGGCGGGTTATAATAGAACATCGGGAAAAGCTGCCTCCGAATTCGGAAATAATTGTGTGGGGGAGATTGGAGGGAGGTTCTGGGTCACCCAGGTTGTGGGTTGTAGAAGCCAGTGAATAGAAAAGCGAAACGAAAGGAATTATGATAGGGAGGACGTTACTGAAATTAGATAACGAATGTAGGGTACCGATTAGGACCCTAAATCTCTCGGAAAAGACAAAAACAATTAAGAAAGGAACTGTTATTGGTAAATGTGAAGAGGTGTCATCAATTATGAAATGCGAACAGAAGAATCCGATTAGAAACACCGATACGCAAGGACAAAAGCAAATAGTAGAACACCTCATGCAGAAATGGACTGGGGATCTTACCATGAACCAGAAAAATTCAGCACGACAACTGTTCGAACAGTATAAGTCGATATTTTGCAGTTCAATCGACGGTTAAAAAGTGTTGGGTTCGGGAGAACAATCCGGTTATCCCTCTTGATTAGGAGGAATTGGGTATTTTTTTGCTTGAACTTAGTCGTCGAGTTCTTGACTCGGCGAAATCGTAAGGGTTTGTACTGCAGATGCTTGGGTGCTATCTTTCGTGTCTTCGACGAGACCTACAAGTAGTTTTGTGAGGTAATCTCCAAAATGAACGAAGTTTGGAGTGGTTCTCAACTATAGGATGGCGACCCCCCCAAAACCATTTCTTTTACTAACATGGATTCCTGGTTCACCTGAGGATCCATGTGTAGTAACCACCAACATAAAGCTGATGAATCCAGCTATTACAATTGACGGATGGAACGTAGTCCGGGATGTTTTCCGGGTTGACCAGAAATCCTTCGAGAGTATAACTGGTTCCGACTTGTTGCTGCAGTACATTCTGGAGAGAATCTCTTTCAAAATTATCTCTGGTCCGTAGACAACTTTTATTCTCCTTTTTGCCCGACTTTACAATGTCGTTCATGATTAGAATAAAACAGATAAACTTGCAACACAGTAAGTCTGCTTCATTTGAATTGAGGAAGTTGCTTTCTGTAATGCAAACTGATACTTGTCTAATCCAGGAACCATATCTTCTTGATAATGTTGTCTCTGGATTGAACTTATTTAATGGCAGAATCTTCTGTAAGAATTCTATCAATAAAACTCGAGGGCGCATTTTTATTGGCAATAATATTAATGCAGTTCTTATTGACGAATGTAGCTTGGCCAATGTTACGGCTGTGCTTATTACTCTGGTATCAGGCTAGCTCCTGCACTAAACTGCGTGCGGGTGACGGATGACATCCTCATCTCTGATCACAGGTGTATCTCGTATAATATTAACCTTAAACGATCGCCTCTTAAACCTTACCGCAATCGGAAATTAACCGATTTGGGTCATGATCTAGGTTATTTACTGGCGCCACCGAAGGTTATTCGGTCGAGGAAGGACATTGTAGATCAAGCATCGTCACTTGCATTGGCAATTACGATAGCCTTCGAAAACTCGTGTCCTCTTATCACTAATCAAAAGATTCGGACTGTATTTTCCTTTGCATCTTATAAGGCTGGCGGCCCTGATGATAATTTTCCTGCTGAACTACAGCAGGGTTTTCTTCTAATTCATGATCATCTCCACCTTTTCAAACGTGTATTGCTTTTAGCACTGTTCTAAATTCTTGAAGGTGTGTTGGGAAGGGTCTTCACGTCAACCCTTCTAAAACTGATTTAATTGCCTTTACAAGGAAAAGGAATACTCTTGAACTATTTGTTCCCTGGAAGAATCACCTGGACTACAAGCTTCAAAAAGCAACTGCCATATCTTAGCAATGTAGAATAGCTTTTGGGAAATCCTAGGGTTTAAGCCGTATAGGAGGTTTTTTTCATTTATAAATCACTGGTCCTACCACTACTATTGTACGCTTCTATTATGTGGTGGCCAGTGGTTGGCTTCTGTAGCCAAGCTTATAGGTCTACAAAATCTTGCTTGCAGAGCCATAACTCGGGCTATGTTCTCGACTCTAATTCTTGCTATGGAATCCATACTTTCCTTGTCTTAATTACGCACTTTTATTTTAGGCACAGCCTGCTTATCGTCTGAGGTGCATTAGGGCATGGAATGTTTTCGGTTCTATCGTGGGACATCGACAAATTTTTAAAAAATTATTCTTCATGTTTACCAGAAATCGATATGGCTAATGACAGACTACTACCCGACTCCCATTTTTCAAATTTTTTCTCAGTGGCTTATCCTTCGAGAGATTTGTGGAGTTCGCAGGATTTTCTTAACAAATTAGTGAGTCCATAGTGTTTATCGAGGCTTTGAATTTTGCTGTTAAAAACAAAAATATTCTACTGTATACAGATAGAAAAGCTGTTCTTAACTCTTTAAGAAATCCCTTAACTGTTTCGAAACTCGTCGAGGAAAGCTGGTTCCCAATTAACTTTAATTGGTCCTGAACCAGCGGTTCCTGTATCTTTCAACTACGGGAAGAAAGTTACAAACGACTACGCTTTAAAAGACCTAAGCTTTCAGTGAGAGAGTTGCTTGAGAGTTTAAGTTGTCGTGAGGCGAAGTACATCATTAAGGAGCCCAATTTGAGGTCAATGAAGTATGCTTTATCTTTAAAAAAAGAACCAGTTAAGAATCTTGGTAGCGATTCTTACGAGACATGGCCGTTTTAAAGATCATCTACATCGTTTGTGTTTAGCTCATAATGTAGATAAGAATTGAAGATGAAAGATTGAAGATGAGAACTGCATTCACAGTTGTCCCGCTTTCAGTTCTATACGAACTCCGGTATTCAACTTTAGGTCTTTAAATTTAGATCAGTTATCCTCTCTGCCTTTGTCTAAAATTGTTCAGTTTTCGAAGGCAGCCGTGCGCGTTTGCGAATTAGGATAGAATCCTGGGTTTACACCATGGGTCTTTGTGGTATTGAATGCGGAGTTCTTGTGGGTTCCACCCAATTTTAATAATAATAGGGGTGTTAAATATATTTTGACTTAGCTGGCGAATAATCTCTTGGGAAACACAAAAAAATAACGTAAAATGGGGTAAGATTGGGTTCAATTGAAATTGAACGGCATAAAATATAAAATATCTCTACATTAATTATTATGTAGGCACTTCTTAACGATTCTATAAATAAGTTACCTAGTTATATATTTATATTCCAACATGCACGTGGTAATAAAATAAACCGAACATATATACATTCATTTCTATTTGTCTACTAAATAAACATTTCGCGCCACCCATATTATACCAAGATGAAGCAGAAATAATCTTATATGTACCATAAACACATAAAACACTCAAAACGATAACCCCCGCACATATTTTATTTGCGTAATAAAAAACGCGAGCAACTTTAAAATAAAAAAAAATGCATCTATACGAAACCTGAGAGGCTGGTAATACACTTACAGAAACAGATCAAATTAACAAATAAATTTTCAATTTTTTTTTCCAATTTCTTGACGGCAAGCTTACTTCAACTTTTATTGTTCGTTCGTTTAATTTCTTGTAATTTTATGATTATTTCCTTATCCAATACGCTTATATATACATATGTATGTACATTATATTCATATATAATACTACCTGTGGTCAGTAAGATTATTCATTGAAGATAATTAAATGAAACAAGAAAACATGCAATTTATAATATTTATAGAGTTTTTATTTATTTGTGTTCTGTGTAATGTCTAAAACAAAGTGCTAATGTTATTATTTATTTTATGAAATGAAATGAAGAATAAAATTCTATGTTTATTCGTTTTTAACATGAAATGCAACGATGATGATGATGGTGATGATGGTCATTCAATAAAACTTAAGAGTTGATTTGATGGGCATATATATACTCGTATGTATGGATGTGCGAGTATCTGTAATTAAAATTTGATCTGTTATCGCATCGAGTATATTGAAGTGCGCGCACACAAAGCAAAATTATAATTCACAAAAAAAAAACAACAACTCTAAGTTCAATGAATAAGAAAGTATGTAGATATATACCAAGATATTGGAAATTTTCTCTAGACGTCATGGAACCATCAATTTGTATGTAATTTTGACGAAATCATTTCATCTGTGTTTGTGTATAGTAAAATTTGATTCATCTCTGAAAATTAATTGAATACACATCCCATTCATAACCAAAACCGTAATCAAAAAATCTCTTTGCGTATGCACGAATATACAAACATATAGAGATGAATGTCTTTCGTTATACAAGATGATAAAAAAGTAAAATAATGTTACAAGAAATAATAAAAATAATTATATTGCTTGAATACAAATAATCTCAACTAAACAATCGATTATTATTAACCCGATGTTACCCCGCGGTCATGTTTATTTATTTGTTGTTATCGATTAAATTTTTTTTTTTACTTTTTTTGTAGAATATGAATTTGCCAATGGATTTTTCGTTTTTGTACGATAAATTCTGGTTGAGTCACTGGTGTTGGATATTTATATATACGAACAAAGTAACTATCTTATATATGTGAATATATAAATATTAGTGTTATTTAACGGTTTTGAGATGATGTGCGGTGTCATTATTTTTAAATGTTGTGTGAGGTGATTAGCCGATGAAGGTATCACGTCGATTTTCGCTGCGGTTGAATCGATATTAGCTTGCAAGCTATATGTTACGTTTTTTCACAGATCACAAAAACCAAACATAAACTAATAAGTATAACTTTATTATTGCAATTACAAATTGTGTTTAAACGATGTGTATCGTACCTTTATCCAATTTCAACTGTATGGCGTTGATCATTATTTATTGTTTTCGATGATGTTGGATATTCATCTTCTATGTATATGTAAATGAATTACTACAATCATTACACTATATACTAACATCACATTTTGTAGACGAGGATATTCATCGAGCTATAGAAACTTTTGGTGAGTACTATATTATGTGTATCGTCAAAATATAATGACAGACAAAATATATGATATGAAATTGAATATCACAGTGCACATGTTCAAACCTGTGATTGAACATGTTGCGGGGCCAACAGATTCAGCGACCTTGGACATGGATGAGGTCGTTGTGGGTGTGACATGTCTTCGAGTGGTGGTTGTTGTCTTTTCCTTTGTCGACATAGATACACCACAGCAAGGATTATTCCGATCACTACAAGTGAATAAATTGATATATGTAATGGTGAAGATAATGTTCATTGCTGAATGATTCAGTAGATTCCGATAAAGCCTTTTCATCTGATTTCTGCAGGGTAATCGCCTTCACTGATGCCGTAAATGACGAGCTGATCTTGTATTTTCTTCAATGGCTGTTAGATCAAACTCTTTGTGTTTTAAGATGCATCTTGGATCTAGCGTTAGGATTCCTAACTGCTTTAATGCCATCGTCGTGACTTCATGATCACATATTAAGTCAAACGTTTTTGGTTTGGTGACTGTGAAGATCCATTGGTTCGTACTTAGTTGAAACCGGTAGTCTTTTTTATTTATTGTAACTGCGTCGTACAGCTTTCAGGATTCTGGTTGTTGTGTTTTAATAGATTGATTTCACATGATCGTACTTTTGATTGCGTGTTGTAGATCGGTGAAATGTTACACAAATATCCATCTGGTTTTATCTGCACACATTGGATAGAATCACCCCTTTAGCGGACGGCTTGGTTGGTGACTATCAAGGAAGATTTCGTTCAAATTGACCAGTCACTGATCAGGTCGTTTCGCTGCGGATGATTCTGTCTAAATATTACGAGACTTCCATCTCTGTACATCTGGTGTTCCTTGATCAATCGAGAAAGTTTATGGAATACCTAGCGATGCCAACAAAATTTGTGCTATTGTGTAAAATGACCGTGACGTAGTCTCAATGCTGTATCAAAGTTGAGAATAGGCTATCGAGATTGGTTGCAGTCACCTCGGGTATTCGGATATTGTTCTTTATTCTCATATTGGAGTTAGTCTATCGTAAAAGTGAAACACCTCAGCGCAACATCATATATCGCCAGTCGAATCAGATGCTTGCATATCCAGATGATATTTGCGTAACTGGACTGGATAGAGTTTTGTATAGAGTTTTCTGCTTCTGTTTTACTCCAGATCTGTAGAAATAGATGGTAACCGGATTGTTGACTCAGCAAGGGGCCAGTAATGGCATTTATAACTGTTTGTTATTATTATTATTATAGTCACTTCATTCAAATCAGGAAAAAATTTAAAATAAATTACATATAGTGTTAAAGTTAGAGGCCAGACGGCCCATAGTGCAAGTTCCAATTGCTGATTCAATTATTTGGTTTATAAATAAAAAAAAAATATAAAATTAAATCACGATTTTATTAATGTATTGTTACGAATTTCGGGCCCTTCAGGATTCGTAATGGATTTGGCAATAAAACACTCGAACAATTTATTAACACTGGTATAATTTATTCGAGAATAAATTAACACCACTTTTAGCTTCTTACAATCTCACTGGTTCACTTTAGAGCTCTTTATTATTTCACTAGTTCACTAGTTCACTGCTTCACTTGATTTCACTTGTTCAGTGATCACTGGTTGCATAATCGGATAGAATAAACCAACTGCTAATTTATAATAAGCATTTTTATTGCCCAGGAGATGCCTATACTGGTGGTACTCATGCACATACATATTTGAATAGTTAAGACCGATCAAGCGGGCTAAATTCTAATGAGCTTGACTATTTTTTATACAGAATTTAAGAGTTACGTCATTACGATTCTAGGGATTCCCACGATTATTCGTCTATATTTTCGAATAAATTGGTAGAATCTTTGTGGGCAAGGAAGGATCTTTCAGATCCATATGGTTCCATTCACGAATATTCATCTTTAGGTTTGGTCAATTTTGATGGATTTTACTAGTTTTACAGAATTCAATCGAATATACCTCATAACCTCAAATGCATATATAATGACATATATCAAGCAATCACAAATGTTAACAGAGAGAATGTATTGTGTTTTAGAAAACCGACGGATGGTAGAAGCCAAAAACGGAGCGAACGGAACGGATACATTCTGTTTGGGCCTTAAATTCTATATCCTGTTTAATAAAAACATTGTAAAGTTCATTTGAATTCAATCCTCATTAAGTTATTCAAATAAATCTCTTGAATCGGCGACATAATTTACAAACCTCCTCAAATTTTTATTTTCGTATATAAATAAAATTCCAATTGGAAACATAACCAAAACCGTGTAATTTTTTCTTATTTTTTTTTAGTAGTAACTTCACTGTCACCTCTTAACGACATTTTTATTATGTACTGTGAAATTCGCTTAAATTTTTCCATGACCCCTAAAGCAACTTCAAGAACCTAAAATCTGGATTACTTTTATTTTATTTGTATTTCTGTCAAACTTTAAAAATAAAATGTTATTGGAATAAAATGTAACGAGACTATTATTGTTCAACTATAAAACCCTACTACGATTTTTTTTTATCGTGGTAAGTACACACACACTTTGAAAATCAAAAATTTCTGTTTTAAATTATCAGTACGCCACACGATACATGGTTTAGAAAAATCGATTTCGATAAACGATAAATCGTTTTTGATTTGATCGTAAACGATTTTTTTTTATACATCTGGAATCACAAAAAACCTTTGTTCTCCAGTCATATAAGAAGTTAAGCTATTCATGCGACAGATACTCAATTTATCTGTGGCTTCGTTCAATTTTAAATGTTTCTGAACAATCGGAGATTATCAAGTGCCTCGAAGCTGCACCAGTTAAATCAGCCCGCCACAATGAAACCTATCCCATAATGTATTACAATTATATTACATTTGCTGTTCGCGAGAAAAGCGTGGGTGGTGTAACTTCAAATTGAACCTACACGGCCACTTTGTAACTTTTGATGTAATTGTGATATCAAGATAAAACTTGGGTCAGAATTTATTACAAATTATTACATTATTAAAAATAAAATGTAAATATTTTATAAAAATGCATACGTCAAAATTCATACCAAAAGATTAATCTCCATAGAGGTATAACCATTCAAAATAAAATTTCCCAATGAATACATGGATCGCATTCAGGGTCCCCATTCCTGAATACGAGACGTATCATTGTACGATAATGCGAAAAAGACGGATGTGTCCTAAAATTGCCCTAACTGAGAATGTATTAGTAAAATTTAAAAATCTCTCGTTATTATGAATTTTTTCACAAACTATTTTTAATTTTGCAATAAGAATAATTGAAAATTTAATATTGCCGTACGTCTACACATAAAAAATTGAGTAAAAATTCAAAACCTTAAAGTTATGGGACACAGGATAAGCGTGCATTTTACAACCCAGTACTTTAGCACAAATCCAAAATTCAAAAAAAAGTCGCCCTGCTGAACCAAGAATCGTACCTGATTAGAGATATTCGAAAAAAATCTCTCTTTCTCGTACATTTTTGGGTAGTTGAGGACCATATCTAACTAAAAAATATTAAAGCTTTCTTTTCAATTTTGTACTAACAAACAACGTGGTAAAACACCCCTGTACTAAGATACTTATCTTCTAGATTTAAGAAAGCTTTAATATTTTTTAGTTAGATATAGTTCTCAGCTACTCAAAAATGTATATACACCCTTGTCCGAAGTCACTTAGCTACTAGATAGAGGATTGTTATTATTAATCGGAACATTAAGGTTTCCGTTCATTTACTTTAAACAAGTTCATGCTTATTTCATGCTTAAAATTTTGCATTAGGTTCTTTTTGAATTGGATGAACTTTGTTGTAGAATATTATTTTATTTAGATTTCTTGTCTTTGAGCATTGGTAATTTTTCTACGTTTGCTAATAAGCCAAATAGCTTTTGAAAATTGATCGTTTTATCCGAATTTTAGGACAAACTTCACACTTCTAAACAGACCTGTGAAATTTGTCCTAAATTTGTCCTAAGTGTTGTTTTTTTAATTTAGGCCAAATTTTGGACAAATTTCACGTGAATCGTAACTGCTGTACGAAACGAAATACGAAACACGATCAATTGGTAATTTTGAATTCGATTGAATCAAATATTTTTAGACTGTCATGCATTCTTTGGGAAATTTATTTTGAATGGTTATACCTATTTGAATTTTAAACTTGGGCTGTATGTTTTTGACGTTTAAATATAAAAACATGTTTTATTTTTTCTGTTTGTGTCATAAACCCAAGAATTGTCTGCACCTATAAAAACATATTACCGACTATTAAGATTTCTTCTTTTATGTCTCTCTAAAACGTTTATTATGGATCATTTGGGAGAGGTTTTTTAAAGGGAGGTTTTTTTAAACTATAGGCTCAAACAGAAGTTGATACCACCAAGGCGCTCTTTTCTGTTGAAGTTGTAATGCGGTCCTAAAAAATTAAATTTAAAAAGAATTCGTATTAGTATTGTTCGAATTCGTATTCAAAAATATCAATGGTGCAAATTCGTATAATTTTTATACGAATTCGTATTTAGGAATAGGAGCCCTTAATACAAATTAATTTATTACAGTGCTGGGATGTTCTATCATCACTTCTATTCGCTTCGATAGACATTTGTGTCTCTTTTTTCACGAACAAAATTGTGCTCCATTACGTTTTTTGAATTACGTTTTGTCTATTGCGATCTCAGCCTGTTAGAATAAATTTGCAAACTATCTCTATTTCCTCTTTTCACTTGCCATCGAAAATAAAAATATTGGTGATATATTATCGAATGAATTTATAGAAATAGAATCGAGTAGGCTATGATCACAATATAAATTGCGAAATAGAATACAATTTTGTTCGTAAAAAAAGAGACACAAATGTCTATCGAAGCGAATCGAAGTGATGATAGAATATCCCAGCACAGAGCTCTCACAATGAAACAAAAAATTAAACTGAACCCAACTTCATCATTATTAAGAATTGATTACAAAAATTGTGACATTTAATTTTCTAACTACATATTTCTAATATAGTTAATAAGATTTTAAAAAAAATTAATTTTATAATAAAAAATTGTAGTACAATTAAATATAATAGTGTACAGTGTTTTAAATTATAAACAGAAATCGCTATAAACACTAATATGAGTGGAAGACGTAGAAATATTGATCTGGCACTTCTTTTTTTAATTGGTTTAACTTACATGAAGCTAAATAAACCTCAACGAAGATTTTGTGTTCATCCACTTTGTCAACGAAGATCAAAATTTGGGTCATATAATACCCTCATTGCAGAGCTCTATAAATATCCAAGTAAATTTAAAAATTACTGTAGGTTGTCAATTGCAGAATATATAGAGCTTTTGGAGCGTATTTCACTACTATTAAAGAATAATAGCATAAGAGAAAGTTTACCACCAGGGCTCAGAGTAATGTTGACACTGAGGTAAATTTTAAGAAACTGCTTCTGTAATAATCAGTTAATAATTTTGAATTACATTGTTTTCAGATACCTTGCAGCTGGCAACTCAATGATGAGCATGACATACGAATACCGATTTGGCTCATCGACGGTGTCATTAATTATACACGAGGTATGCGAAGCAATTTGGTAAGCGTGAAAATTATGCTACTTGAAACCGCGAAGTAATGCTGAATGGGGCAAAATTGCTGACGATTTCTACACGAAGGTGAACTTCCAAAATTATTTGGGATGTTTACATGGAAAACATGTTGTAATACAATGTCCCAATAAATCAGAAACATTGTAACCGGAGTGAAGTTTCTAACAAAATATAAAACTTAACAAAAAATATATCTGTATTAGTAACACTCAAAATACAATTCTTATTGGAAAAAATGAGTGATTTTTATATTGTATATTGGAAATATAAAAATTTGTAGACATGATGTTTTATAAAATTTAATTAATTATTAAAAGCAAACAATAATAATTATTTAAACAAAAACGGAGGATTTGAGATGAGTTTACCAGTATTTTTTCACTTATAGTATGAGTTATTTCTAAAAATTAGTTATCATTTACATTAATTAAGAAGGCACTCTCGGAGATTCGGGCAAGACCTTCTCTAGGGGGGTTTTAGGGGGGCCCTAAGGGGGATGCCCTAGCGAGGGCCCTAAGGGGGATGCCCTAGGGGAGGCCTCTATTGAAGGTCTTGCCTAAATCTTGCCCAAACCTCCGAGAGTGCCTTGTTAATTAGTGTAAATGATAACTAATTTTTAGAAATAATTCAAACTATATGTAAAAAAATAACTCATCTCAAATCCTCTGTTTGGAAAAATCTTCTTCTATGAAATGTTCCCTAACGATAGGTCTATTAGACCCATGTATATATCGGAATTTTACCCAAATCTGCGAGAGTGTATTGTTATTGGATTTGTTAACATCTATAAAGTTGCTCACAAAAAATAATAAATTTTCGTATTCGATGCCAGTTAGTGAAAATGTTTTCGTTTCGTTTTTTCGTTTTTTTTATAATAAGTATTGCCATAATTATGTAAAAAATCACTTTATGAAATAATTTTCTTTCTTGAAATTTTCATTTTAACATGGCGGATTTTACCAATACATATTCATTTCAATTGGATTCCAATGGGATTTTCGTTCCGTAATTTTTTCCTAATTGGAACCGTATACGTATACGTGTTATTTTTTGTTAGAAACTTCACAGGCTCAACATTGTATTACAATTACAAAAAACATTTAGTATCGTGTTAATGTGTTTATTTATCGATTTATTTGTGTGGATGTTGGAGCGTATGGTTCGAATTACGACGGCGGTAAATTTTGCCAATCAGCTTTTTGGGAATTTTTTTTTAAAAAATAAATTAAATTTTCCAAGTGATCAACCCTTTCCTAAAAGCAGAGATGGCAAGAAATTTCCGTTCTTTTTTATTGGAGATGCTGCATTCCAATTGCAAAGGAGTATGCTAAATCCTTATGGTGGCACGGACATATCTACTGACAAGAAGATTTTCAATTACCGCTAAGCCAGAGAAAGAAACTGCATCGAAAAGGCTTTTGAAGTTTTAGTTTCATGCTTTAATATTTTGTTTTCCAAAATAAGGGCATCTCCGAAAACAGTAGATAGCATAATAAAAGCCACCGCAATATTACACATCTTTATCATAGAGAAACGGCAGAAAACAACACTAACAATTAGATAAATGTACCGGGCTGCAAAGAAAGAATTCAATAAGATTTGGAGCAAGAAGTTCAACACGCGGAAAATTTGGCTGAATGATGATATTCTTAACTGGCAAGTAAACAGCGTAAATATTGGAAGAGCCAACATTTAAATTTTATTAACCGAGCACTCTTCGTACAGGACGGTCGTAAATTTTAATATTGTGCCGAGCCTCTTTTTTTTCGAAGACTCCGCCCACAACGGCCCACGTTCGGATATTTTTCTACTTCCAAATTTCTTTTTCTAATTATATCAATTGCTTCTACCAGTTTACTTTCTAACACATTTTGATGTTTTTTATTTATGGTTCTGCTTGAAGGCTCAGCATTGTGGGATGGTCCACGTTCAGGTGATCGGTTCCTTCTGATTGGCGATCCTCCTTTTTCCATATTCATCAGGACATGTTCAAACAACTCTTCATCACTGTTCATCATTTCTTCGTCCGCTAATTTGTAGTGTGAGAGCTATATCCCATACGTCGTACGTCATTGAATTTTCTTTGCCGCTTCCTTCAAATTCAATGGATTTTGGCGGACTAACATTGCCGAAAGTTCTGAAAAATGTAACAAAAGGCATACTTAATGGTTTTTTGCGTGTTATTGACCCACTGGGAATACTTTTCTCCGTTTGAACAGCTTTGCCAAACGCGTTCCTTAATTGAGATCATTTGGCTTTGCACTCTTCCGCCGGCAGCTTTAAAGTTAGGCTAATATTTGCCCACGCGTTTGCTACGCCGATTTTATTTTTAAATAATTTACACTTTTTATCGTACACAAATATGTACGCTTTAACACGTTCTATTAACTTAGCCTCCATAATAAATGTTAATAGTTTTTAATTAAAAATTAATGTTTACTGTGTTATGCTGACATTTATCGAAAAATAATTTTTGACACCTATTTTAAATGTTGCGAACTTCATTCGTTTGTTAACTTTTTTTAAAAGATTTTCACCAACATAAAATTACAAACTTGTAAGTAAAAAGTAAATAGTTTTCCATTGTGAGAGCACTGTTAAATGAAACCTGCTTTGCTTTGTTGACACACCATTTGAAATGTTTTGAATTTTGACATCTATTTTGCTGTCAAATTCGCAGAAAATATTGAGTAATTTTAGTGTTACAAAATGAATATTTAGTTCCAGTCGCGTCCGCATAATCGACTTCAAAAATACCATTTTTGTTGTGACATGACGTAACTAGCGTCACGTTGTGTGAAGTCATACAGCTACGGAAATTGGGTTGATAATGTAGCCAACATGATATTGATGATTTGACATCGGTCGGACGTACAATTGTTAAAATAAAAATGTATTCGTCCTTGCACCATTATAAGTTCGCGCATATGGCCGCACACTCAATAAATTTATTGTAGAACTGTGATTTAGTAGAAAAAAAAATGTGCTGAACTATCCACCACTCGATGCCGTATATAATCATGAATATATATGCAGCAGCATAAAATAAAATAATAAAATTCATGTCCAGACGTTTTGTTTTATTATTTATTTTATTTCAATTCACATAAGATAAACGACCGAATGAAACATCTTAAATCAATACACATACGTATTATGTACACGATATACATATAAACATATATTTAAAAGGAAGAATTTATATAAATTCCACAGAGATTAGAATTAAGAATTGAATTATTATATATTTACCTTTGTACATATAAAATTTTAATTGAATTAAAGTATGTACAAGAATAAATAAAATAACAACAAAGAAAATTTATATCCTTGAGACGGGAAACATTTATATGTATATATACTCATACATATAAGAAATTCATCAATTATTCAAAAAAAGGAACATGGCTACATATGTACATAAAAAGTGTTTGATCTTCATTTTTATGCGCGCATTTTCTTCTCCTCACCTTGATCTGCGATGATCATGATCGTCGTTGTCGTCAAAAAAACATGCATGTCGCTGATCTGATCTTATGTTACATATCATTACTATATTATACTATTATCATTCTCATTCCAACTATTATTATTATTACCACTATATATAGTTTTGTTGTTTATATGAATATAAATTTACATTAATTGAAGGAATATCTCGGTTGATAGAACATCGTCATCTTTATAGTATAACGAATCCGGCAACAATAAAATTGTAATAATTTCTTATTCAACAGAAAAGCACTATAAAAACATCAATTATATATAAAGCGTTTCAAGTTCACAATCCAATGTCCTCCCTATAAATTGGCAAATTTCCCAGATTCAACAAAAATAAATATACAACAAAAACTTTTCAATTCAAGCTACTTTGGTTCGGTGAGCATTAACCGCATTTATTATTCGCATAAGTTTTTATACTGTTTACTACATTTGCCAATGCACCGCGAGCATGATTTACCCTGTCGAAAAACAGATTGGCCTATGATATTATTCCACGAATAATTACAAACAATAGACAAATAATTAAAACGACCGTCTTGATATTGGCATATACCACATCCAATTTGTCGCACCCTTTCGTTTACCAAGATCGTAAAATGTCCAAACACTTTGGAACCCTTTGCAGGGAACTTGGCAATTACGCTTGCCGGACATTTTTTGTATTCGTTGAACCAACTTTCCGTACTGGCAACTATTTTTTTATTTATGTAGCTTGGTGTTATTTTTCCTGTTGTTCCTCGGGCCGCCAAATTTTGTCCCGAACTTCGAAATTCATTAGTATTGTGACAATCATGCCGAAATGAGCATCGCTTGCAGTTTAGTGTAGCAAGTTTGGATAGTTCATTGTTCCAACGCTAAATATTGGTGCGGAATTAAACAAATATACAATTAAGTCTTTGAATGTCCATATATTGTGCATAAACTTACGACTTGTGCCATAGAGGAAGCCTGCTTAAATTTAGAATATTTTCCACCAGCAATTTCATTTCGTAATTTATTGTGGGTAGTGAGGAACAAATTTTTGATTATTTGTGTTATTGGAATAACTTTCGGTTTAACGCAAATTGAAGCGAATGACTGCGTACATGTGAATTGAACCAAAATTAAAATTTGCCATTATCGATCATGTTAATTTATACTTACACCATTATTACGACAGCCGATGTGTTTGACACCTTTCGAACAAAGTTTTGGGTTACAGTAATCGGTTGATGCACTGATATACGCGAATAATGTCAGGAAGACAAGTAGTATTAACTTCATTTTGTAGAATCTAATGATCTTATTCCGCACTTGAAGTGGCATTTTATAACAGAAATTTTGATCGGTCGGCATGAGTTTAATCACGAAATGTTAACATACGCGGCACGACCTAATAATAAAATGACAATGTATGTTATAAAAAAATTGAACGTGTCGGCATTATATACGAGTAACACGGTATTAGCTATTGAGAATTTAATTTCGCATCTTTATCTCTTTGTGGGTTATAATGTGCCCTTGGAAAACCATCTACGCTTAAATATTGGGTAAAACTATTTGAAATTGCAATTATATTAGTAATGTAAGCTGGGACGTTAGGTAGACTACCTAGAAATCGATGAATGAGTCGTTGAAACGTCGCTGGGGCATTCTTCACCCCAATGCAGCAATTTTTTGAATAGGTATAGAAACCAAATGGCGTAATGACCGCGGTTTTATTACCTAACTTCGATATTCTTATGTATATCATAATCACCACAATCTGGTCGAAACTCCATTATTGAATGCGTGCGTTTTTGGAATTGAGTTGTGTACTTCATCATGGAATTCAAATCCAATTGGAATCGAAATGTCACATTGAGTACAGGATGCACGATTCGCTTTCTGACATGAACCATTCGCCGTCTACCTTAACATCAACACGCATTTCGGTGAACAGCATGAAGTTTTCTTTTAAAATTTAAACCAATGAAATACGAGCGACACATGCTCGTGGCGCCGCGGTATCTTTATATATAGAAGACAGATTCCGTTATCTGAAAGGGCGATGCTTAAAATAGGCCTGTCCCGGGATTTAATCTCAATTGAATATTTGCCCAAACTATTGAAATTAATACTGAACGAGATAGTTGGGGTGGGCTTACACTTTGTGCTTTGTGATTTATTTAACTTAAAACAGTTTTCTATGGTGTAACTCATATGGTCTTGCAATAATTGCACCAATTATGAGGTTCACCACTTTCGCTTCGTTAAGAAGCAGTTCCGTAAAACATATACCAAGTTGCATTTCTTCCACCTCACTTTATGTTTTGCAAACAATATGTAATGGTGCAAACCCATGATTCTATCTCATTCTATCCATGGTGCAAATCCATGATTCTATCCCAATTCGTAAACGCGCACTGCTGCCTACTCAAATTGAATAAGTTTAGACCAAGCCAGAGAGAACAGCTGATCTAAATTTGAAGACCTAAAATTGAATACCTAAAGGCGAATAGAACTGAACATCTACTCACGAAGTGAAGGCAGTCATCATCCTCCTCAAGGCAGTCCTAACAAATAACATCTTGAGCTTACCACATACGATGTAGATGATCTTAAAAATGGCCATATCCCGTAAGGATCGCCACCAACATTCTTAAGTAGTTCTTTTTTAAAGATAAAGCATACTTCATTGACCTCAAATTGCGCTCCTTAATGACGTACTACGCCTTACGACAGCTAAAATTCTCAAGCGACTTAAACCTTAGATCTTTCAAAGCGTAGTCCTTTATAGCTTTCTAACCGTAGATGAAGGATAAAGGAACCGCTGGTTCAGGTCCAAATAAAGTTAATTGGGGACTTTGGTTAAAAAATCCGCGATCTCATTGCCCACATGATCGTACATTTATTGTTACGAATAAAGAAGGTTTATTAAACAGTCAAGGGATTTCTTAAAGAGTTTAGTACAGCTTTACTATCTGTACACAGTAGAATACTTTTGTTTTTAACAGCAAAATTCAGTGCTTCAATAACACTACGTGTCAGCGCTATGACTTCCGTCTCAAAAACAATACAATGCGAACCGAGACAACCGAAAAGACTCAGATCAATCCAAGGATAGTAGGTTCCAAAACCCGTACTGAGGTTATAACGAGATCCATTAGAAACCAGACGAAGGACATATCTAATTTGTTGAGAAAATCATTCGAACTCCACCAATCTCTCGAAGGGTAAATCAACGAGAAAAAAATTGAGAAATAGAATTTGGAAATGTCCCACGATAGAACCGAAAACTTCCATGCCCCAATGCATCTCAGGCGTTATGCTGCAGAACAGGGTGTGCTTAATATAAAGGTGAGCAACTGAGGCAAGGAAATAATGAATTCCATAGCAAGAAGTGGAGTGGAGGACCCAGGAAAGTTTACTATCCAAGACAACACCAAGGTGCTGGACGTGGTTACATTTAGTGATCGTTCTCCCAAAAAGCGGGGACCAGATAGTTCAAGAGTATACCTCTTCCTTGTAAAGACAATTAAATCAGTTTTAGAAAGATTGACGTGCAGACCATATTCGACACACCATGCCTCTACAATAGATAAGGCATGCTGAGTGAAGTCGGATACAACAATGTGATGTTTGTCTGAGACTGTCAAAACAAGATCATCAGCTTAACTCTTTGGTAACCGACTTTGGTAACCTTAACAGAAACTAACAACACATCCAGCTGCGCCTCCACAGTTTGAGACTTGAGCATGGATTCAATACAAAAGATAATGATGTGTTCAATAGGAAAATTTATGCAGGCAGAAGTGATCGTAGCATACGAAGTGATCTCGAAAGCTCCCGCATTATCCAGGAAAGTAGCCACAAGAAACTAGTTATTATTAAGAGATTTTTCAATCCTGGTGACAAGTTCATGTAGGGCGGTTTCACAGGACTTACCTATTCTGTAAGCATGGTGCATGTTACTGAATTTTGAGATGATTAGAAAATGGTCTCTAATGAATCTATCGACGATTCTTTCCATGGAGCTTTACGGAAAGTTGAGGACGGGCTAATAAGCTGACTTAGAATGACTTAGGATCCGTATAATTGGACTTACCAGCTTTCGGGATAAAAACAACCCTACTCCTGCTCCAAGATTTTGGAACAGTGCCAAAAACAATGCACGCTTGAAAAAGGTGGAGCAAATGAACCTTAATTAGAGGAAAGCCCTGATGTAAGTCAGAGTCAGGGAAATGGAATGAGTTTTGGATTAAATTGATATTTTATTAAATTCTTCTTACGTTTCAAGACCCCAATCGCCTTCAAAGAAATTTAATCAACTATATATGAATGTCACCGATCAACACCAACTTATAAAATCAAACCATTTGTGGTGCTATCTTACAACAAGTAGATGCATTATAACAAACAATTAATATAAAAATAAAAACTTACTCATCGATGGTGATGTTACATAATCGACATGCGATACGTCAACACCGGTGAGTTTGAATACAAAATGGAAATATAAGAATTTTCACTCAAGCATAATTTTATTTTGGGCCATAGAGTTCGGCATTTTCTGGCCAGATTATAGTACCACTATTTTAAATATTTGATAAATTGGGTTATATTAGGTTAGGGTGGCCGTCCTAATGGACTGGCAGAGACACAAATTGGTCCGTAGTTATACCACATTTGAGTTTCCACATCCTTACTCGTCAACCCATCCTGAGCCCTGATGTAGTGCTCCCATAAAGATGGAGATCTGTTTCCTCCTCCTCCTCGTTACCGCAGCTCGGGCAGAAATCATAGGCGGGGACGACTGATATGTCGACTGAATGTCCCATTATAGCTCCCACGACCATACCATTATTGTGCCGTCGAATCGATATCAGCTAGCCGGATCTGGGACCTGATATTCAATAATATTCGATAAAATTTCCAAAAATGATTAAATTAAGAAGAATTTGAGATTATGTGATGTTTTATCAACAGTTTTGCTGCTGTCTGAACAAAAAATGGCAAACTCTATGGGCTGGAAGAAAATCATCCGGCAACAATAAAATTGCAATGTCCCCCCTATAAATTGGCTAATTTCCCAGATTCAATAAAAATAAATATACAACAAAAACTTTCCAATTCAAGCTACTTTGGTTCGGTGAGCATTAACCGCATTTATTATTCGCATAAGTTTTTATACTGTTTACTACAATTCTTATTACACTGCGCGCACGGTTCACCCTGTCGAAAAACAAATTCACCTGCGATATTATCCGACGAATAATTACAAACAATAGACAAAAAATTAAAACCACCGATGACTCGATATTGGCATATACCACATCCAATTTGTGTCACCCTTTCGTTTACCAAGATCGTAAAATGGCCAAACACTTTGGAACCCTTTGCAGGGAACTTAGCAATTACTCTTGCCGGACATTTTTTGTATTCGTTGAACCAACCTTTTATACTGGCAATTATTTGTTTAATAATGTACTTTTTTGTTATTTTTGCTGTTGTTCCTCGGGCCGCCAAATTTTGTCCCGAATTTAGAAATTCATCAGTATTGTGACAATCATGCCGAAATAAGCATCGCTTGCAGTTTAGTGTGGCAAGTTCGGATAGTTCATTATTCCAACGCTAAATTTTGGTGCGGAATTAAAAAAAATATACAATCAAGTCTTTGAATGTCCATATATTGTGAATAAACTTACGACTTGTGCCATAGAGGAAGCCTTCTTAAATTTAGAATATTTTCCACCAGCAATATCATTTCGGAATTTATTGTGGGTAGTGAGGAACAAATTTATAATATCTTCTGTTATTGGAATATCTTCCGGCTTAACACATTTTGAAGCGAATGACTGCGTACATGTAAATTGAACCAAAATTAAAATTTGCCATTATCGATCAAAATTTATACTTACACCATTATTACGACAGCCGATGTGTGTGACACCTTTAGAACAAAGTTTTGGGTTACAGTAATCGGTTGATGCACTGATATACGCGAATAATGTCAGGAAGACAAGTAGTATTAACTTCATTTTGTAGAATTTAATGAATGTACTCCGGACTTGAAGTGGCATTTTATAACAGAAATTTTGATCGGTCGGCATGAGTTTAATCACGAAATATTAACACACGCGGCACGACCTAATATTAAAATGACAATGTATATTATAAACAAATTGAACGTGTCGGCATTATAAAAAACGCTATTGGCTATTAAAAATTTAATTTCGCATCTTTATGTTCTAAACTTATTTGAAATCGCAATTATATTATCAATATACGCTATGTTCAATGTTTACCTCGAAATCGATGAATGAGTCATTGAAATGTCGCTGGGGCATTTTTCAGCCCAACGCAGCAATCGTTTGGCGTATAATGACCGCGGTTTTATCACCATCTTTGCTGCACATCTTAACCTGCCAGTAACCGGAACGTATATCAATTGTGGCATATTTCAGCTTCGATAGATTTGCTTAGGTATACCATAACTACAGGCGCTGCCCAAGGCGACTCAGATTTGGTATACTGGCACGATATGTGAAACTGGTTCATGTTCGATGTATTCAGTAGGGTCTCTCGGTGCGTAAAAATCATTGGAGAACGTTGATAATCAATTTTCCTCTTTTCATCCATTCATCTGCGGTCGGAGCTTCATTATTGAATGCGTGTTTTTGGAATCGTGGCTAAACGTCATCGGCACACTTTCAAACCCACATGACCCATCCGCCGTAGATTAACATCAACACGCATTTCGATGTACAGCATGCAATTTTCTTTTAGAATTTAAACCAATAAAATACTAGCGACGCAAGCTCGTGACGCCGGTATCGACGATGTTTAAAATAGATCTGTCCCGGGATATAAAGTCGATTGAACATTTGTGTAAACTATTGAAATTAATACTGAACTTGAAGAGGTATAGTTGGGGTGAGTTTACACTTTCGACTATTTCTTCGCACATATATGGATGTACAACACCCATAGCACCTTGTTTCGAATGACGACGGTTTTTTCTATGTGTTTTGTGATTTATTTAACTTAAAACAGTTTTCTTTGGTGTGACACATGGCATTGCAATAATTGAACCGAGTATTAGGTACGTCACTTTCCTTTATTCGTTAAGAAACAGTTCCATTTCTAATAATTTGTCATAATTTTCAAAGTAAGTTCGTTTGACTCGTTGTTGAATTTGAAAAAATTTGAGTAATGGAATCTGCCGTTAATCATATCTGCCGTTAATCATATCGATTTCTGGTAAAAATGAAGAATAATTTAAAAAAAAATAGTCCCGCGATAGAACCGAATACATTCCATGCCCCAATACATCTCAGGCGATACCCTGCAGGACAGGCTGTTCCTAAAATAAAGGTGCGGAACTTTGGTAACTTTAACAGAAACTACCACCCCACCCAGCTCAGCTTCCACAGTGCGAAACTTGAGCATGGATTCAATCCATAAGATAATAGTGCGATCAATATCAAAATTGGTACAGGCAGAAGTGATCGTAGCAAACGAAGTACTATCAAAAATAGCCATATCCAGGAAAGTACCCTCCCGCAATATCCAGGAAAGTGCTCACGAAAACTCCTTCTTATTAAGAAATTTTTCAATCCTGGTTACAAGTTCATGTAGGGCGGTTTCACAGGACTTATCGAGCTATAAGCATGTTGCATGTTACTGATGATAAGAAAATGGTCTCTAATGAGTCTATCGACGATTGATTCCAGAGCTTTAAGGAAAGTTGAGGACAGGCTAATGGGCCGAAATTACTTAGGGTCCGTATAATTGCACTTACCAGCTTCCGGAGTAAAAACAACTCTACTCCTGCTCCAAGCTTTTGAAACAGTGGTAAAGGCATGCACGCTTGAAAAAGGTGGAGCAAATGATCCTGAATTAGAGGAAAACTCTGCTGTAAATCAGCAGGAAAAATACCATCAGGGCCGCCAGCCTTATAAGAAGCAAACGGTTATAGGCTCCAGCGATTCACGATCACGATTGATCAGCTTGTGAGCAAAATGACACAACCGGGAAAACGAACAGAAAGAAGCAGCTCAACAATTTCCTTTTTGAAAGAGGTAAGCTGTCCGTCCTGGAACACGAAGAGAAATTATATTGTTCTTAGCCAAAACTCTTTATTGAGCCCAACGACCGCAGATAGGGTGTTGATATGCTCGCAGAAGTTCAAAAAAACCACAAAGAGCGATTTCATGGGGCACGCTGGCTGTTTCTTTGTAGATGTCCATCCATATTTGCAATAAAAATAGCTTCATTCGATTTGCCGTCGTACCGGCATGATCATTTTGCAAAACTTCCATAGTCGTGTTGGGTCATTATATATATGACCCACTAGTTCTTGTACAGTCCCCATAGTTTTGATAATACCCAAGAACAGTTGAATTGATCGTCCTCAAAATTAACATCGTGAATTGTTTGAAAATGGGAAAAGTTCGAAATCCATAAAATCAGAGATCAGCGAGAAATTTGAGTGGGGATTTGGTTCAACATTTAATTAAAGCTTTTAAACATCTGAAGATCCCATATCTAAATTCAGAGAATTACCATTTACTATGGTTCAAAAAAATGTTGAAAATCTAGAGAGTAAATAAAAATTGGAACCCAGGAAAATGGAATGAGTTTTGGATTAAATTCTCTTGCGTGATCTCGAAATTGAGAAAACTTTTTATAAATTTCGGTAATTTTCCGAATTTGGCTATACTTTGGAGACTTCAAAATTTGGGGAAAATAAAATTTGCAGTTAATGAAAACCATTACATCACACACCTCCAAGTGAAACACCATAACGTGTTTTGATGACGAAACCGAACTGACGTTATCAGTGGAGCATATGATTTCAGGCTATCAATTGAAACTGAAACGGTTTTTTATTATTACCTTTCCTTGGAAAGAACAAAATATTTTGAAAAGTTACGTTCTTGTATATGAGGACCTTTATATATACATATATAGTTAAGAGGTGGACCTGTCCGAACTTTATAAACTCATTCAGCAAAGACAGAATCGAATTTATGTGACTAATTTCCAATAGATATAGCGAGGATTTCGATCGTGCATTCTATTTTCTCTTTCCTTTAAAGATGATTTTGGGAGGCGTTGAATGAAGAAATCGTTGAATGCGAAACGGAGTTAGATAGTACAATTGAACATGCCGAATGGCGTTGTGAATATTTCGGGATTCTGGAGTTGTAAAACTGGGAGTGTACGAACTCTGCGCATTCAAACTGCTGGAAATTTAATTTCGTGGCTTATAGATGATCATTCGCCTGAACTTACCAATTATATTGGTCGTGTGGTTGGAAAAAATATAGCCTGTGATGGCATATAAGCATTCATAGTTTTATCTTAGGCCAGTTACAAGGCCAGTTTAAAGCTCTTCTGGATATTTGTTATGCGCAAACGATAAAACTACCAAAAATTTTCAATTTTATATATATGTATATCAATTTGGAAGTTCATGAATTTCTCAAACTATATGAATATCACAGATCAACACCAATTTATAACATCAAATCATTTGTGGTGCCATCTTACAACGAGTAGACGCATTATAAAAAACAATGAGTTTTTTTTGAAACAAATTTCCACTCGATCATAATTTTATTTTAGTTTATAGAGTTGAGCATTTTCTGCCCAGATTACAGCTGCACTATTTTAAATATTTGATAATCAATAAGTTAGGTTATATTTATTAGGTTAGAGTGGCCGTCCCAATTGGATTAACATAGGCACACATTGGTCCGTAGATACACATTTCAGTTTCCTCATCCTCACTCGTCGAACCATCCTGAGCCCTGATGGAGTGTTCTCATAAAGACCTCCCGTTATAGCTCCCACGGTCATACCAATATGGTGCCGTCGAAACGATATCAGCTAGCCGGATCTGGACCTTGATATACAATAATACGAGTATTAGAGATAAAATTACCAAAAATGATTAAATTTAAATGAATTTGAGATTCGGCGATTTTTTAGCAAAATTTTTGCTGTTGTCTGAACAGAAAATGGAAAACTCTATATAGCTACAGTTATTTATTATTTATACAAATATACATAAATAAAAAGTTGGAATAGTTTTTTTTAGAAGAAATGACTGTGTGAAGTTTATACTTAAACTTTACTGTAAGTATAAATTTTAAACAAAATTAGTAGAAACTTCATATACAAAATGACAAAAACCATAAATGACTTAAAAATAACATTCATTTTTTAATCGCATTTATTGTCCGGCCGCAAATCGCACAAATATCCATACTGTTTGCTACATTTCGCTCTACACCACGAGCACGGCTTACCGTGTTCATAAACATATTCCCCCACGACATTATTATTCGAATAGTTGCAAACAATAGACAAACGATTTTTTGAACCCGTTTGATATTGACACAAAGCACAACCGATACGTCGCACCCTTTCGTTTATCATGACCGTAAATCGGCGAAACGCACCGGAACCTTTTGAAGGGAACTTAGCAATTACGCTTTTCGGACATTTTTTGTATTCGTTAAACCAATTTTGCATGGCTTCCGTGATTTTTTGATTTATGTAGTTTTGTGTTATTTTTGATGCGGTTGTTGCGGCCGCCAAATTTTGTCCGGAACGTGGATATTCATCAGTATTGTGACAATCATCCTTAATTGTGGCGCATCGCTTGCAATTTAGTGTGGCGAGTTTGGATAGTTCATCGCTCCAATGCTATATACATATGTAAACGCATAAAATTATAAAATATAGAGGAATTTATTAATTTTATTGAATGCTTAAACTTACGACTTGTGCCATAAACGAAGCCTTTTTAAATTTAGAATACTTTCCACCAGCTATTTCATTTCGCAATTTATTGTGGCCATTGAGAAATAAATTTTTAATATTTTGTGTTATTGGAATAAGTTCCGGCTTAACACATCCTGAAGCGAATGCCTGTACATAAATTTTACCGAAATTATAATTTTATATATTTGAATCTCATACATTTATATTAGTACTTACACCTTTATTACGACAACCGATGTGTTTGACACCTTTAGGACAAAGTTTTTGGTTACAGTAATTCGTCGCACTGATATACGTGAATAATGCCGCGTATACTATCAGTATTAGCTTCATTGCGTACAATGTTATTAACTAACCACGTCAAGTGGAATTTTATAACTGAAATGTTAATCGGTCGGCATGAGTTTAGTCACGAACAGTTTACAAACGCGGCACGACTTAGTTTATTATCATCATGTATATAGGTAGTTTTACACGATGCCATTCGATTTTACGAGAACGGATGGTAACATAATTTATTTAATCAGGTTGAAGCAAAATTTTGCGAACTCTAATTGTACAAAAGTCAAAAAGGTGTTCCCGTTTGTTAAAGCGTTTGACCATCTTGTTTACAGGCTCATTATCACCATAATTTGTTCTGTGGATATCCAGATGTAGCAGTTCGTGACCTCGTATGTTTCTTTATGTATCTTTAATTTAATATAGATTCCAGTATGGATATGGTGATCGATAGAAGTGTGTGAACTTATCCCAGGATTCAAGAGTTCGTAGGAAGTGATGTATCATCTGCCAAATCGTTGCATCTAGTTGGTATCGGACTAACTTTAGCGATAGATCTTTTCAGAGTACCGTTTTGAGTTTTTATCGTAACGACTCTAGTTAATTGATCGTGTCCTGGATGCGTTTCTATCACTCTTCCCATTATCCACTTAGTGGGTGGTATTTTTTCATCCCTTATGAGAACTAACTGGTTCTTTTGTATATTTGGTTGTTGGCTTGTCCATTTCGCACGATGCTGTAGATTCTGTAAATAATTTTTACTCCATATTTTACAAAATTCATTGTGCATCCTTTCGACTAGCTGCCACCTAGCTAAGAGTTGTGGTTTTAATTGAAGTGTCTAGGCGTCAAGTGGAGCAAACATAGAGTTTCCTATTAAAAAATGCCCTGATGTCAGACATTCAAGCCCGCTCGAGTCAGTGGTCTAGAGTTTAACGATGCCTCGATTTGATTTAGTAGCGTAGTCAATTCTTCGAATGTTATTAATGCGGATGAGATGGTTTTCTTCATATGTTGTTTTACTAACTTCACTCTAGCTTCCCATAAGCCCCCAAAATGGGGAGACCCTGGTGGGATGAATTGCCACTGTATCCGTTGACTTGACAACATGTTTGAAATATTGTTCGACTGCTTATAAATGGACGGCAGATATTTATTCGCAGCAACAAAATTTGTCGCATTATCGCTATATAGGTTTGCAACATTTCCTCTTCGTGCTATGAAGCGTTTGAGAGCAACGAGAAATCCTTCACATCTTAGGTCACTAACTAGTTCGATATGCATCGCCTTTGTTGTTAAGCAGATGAAAATAGCGATGTAACCCTTTTGGCTTTTAGATCTTCTGCCTTTGGATATTCGAACATTTATGGGACCGGCATAGTCTACCCCCGTATAAGTAAATGCTCTTGATGGTGTCACCCTTGCGGATGGCAGGCTTCCCATTAGTTGAATTGCTCGTATGACTCGTTCTGCAGGCAGGTTTCCCATAACATACTCGATACTCCTTGGCTTGGTTCTGAAACACCTAATGCAATTATTAACTGAGCGACGAGCTACCATTTTCCCATCAAATGGCCAGAATCGTTGTCTAGTAATGGCCAACAGTGCTTGTGGTGCAGCGTGTAGATGTTTCACATGTAAATAAAACATTAGCATATTAGTAAAAGGAGTAGACTTGGGTAAGGGGAGTTGATGTTTTGAATCGAAAGGAAGAAGGGAATTGTGGATGCGACCTCCTACATGTAGGAGACCTTGGATGTCCAGGAACGGACTTAGAGAACGCAGACGACTTGTTCGGTAAACTTCTTGGTTTTTCCGCGGGTCCACAATTTTACGTCCAAAGTGAAGAGTTTGGATATTCTTCACGGGAGCTAGCAAGGCGCTATTCAATCCATCCGATGTTAGTGGTCCCTCATTTTTGATAGTCTTGTTTGTTTCACATACGAGAAGGACCATCTTTTGGTTGCGACGCTCTCTACTGATGATATCGGCGGGATTTTCGGCTGTTGGTACATGATTCCATTGGCTCCCGATAGTTAGATCTTGTATTTTGGCAATCCGGTTCGCAACGAAGGTGTTCCATGTGTGTGATGGTGCGGACAGCCAAGACAATACTATCGTTAAGTCTGCCCAATATAATACATTTTTTGGTTTACATGGAATAATCCTACGTTCTTCGTTCGTGTATGGGTTCGTTGGAGAGTCGTGTTTTTCCAGTTCGCAGAATTGTTCAAATTGCTGCTCCAACGAAGGGTTGTGAACTGTAGAGACCATATTGCAATGACAGCTTGTTTGCGGCAACATGATTCCACCAGTAACGATCCAAGCGAAAGCTGTATTTTGCAGTACTGGCATACTATCGGCTCCGATTAACATGTTTATTGGTTATGGACAATAGAAATTAGGATCCGCTAGTTCTATATTGTGTGGAAGAGGCCAACTGTTGATATCAATAAGACTGCTTGGTTGATATCCAGTTATTCTAGGCGATATGTATGCCTCAATTTTAGTGGAGAATTGGCTGAGGCGAGATGTAAGTGCAAGAATCGTCCGTTCTTTGACATTTACTTCACAGTGGCCAATTCCTGCAACAGGGTTAAGGATACTAAAGCACTTAACTCCAAATTTGTGGGTCAACCTTTTCGTTATATGAAGTGTAATTGTGACCCAGAATCTAGAAGGGCTCTGCATGCAACGGGTAAACCGTACTTGTCTAGTACGTGTATTACGGCAGTAGCCAATATGACTTGACATTGTGATTTGATGTGGGTGCTTGATTCGGTTTGAATAGAGTATGTAGTGCTTGATGAAACGAGAGATGAGGTTGGATTCACAGCGGTGGTTGATAAAATGAGAGATGAAGTTGGATCCGCAATGTTGCCTGAAGAAACAAGAGATGACGTAGAAGCTCTCTGATTAGTAAGTTTTTATTTGTAATTAGGCATGCTAGGTAGATTGGTTGGCTGGTGAGTTTGCTCTTTCAATAAACTAATTCCTTCCAATGTGTGAGATCGTTTGTCTAAAAAGACCAAAAGTTCATCTAACCTGGCTAATCTATTGTGTGGACATTCATCCAATCAGATGTCGATTCAAGAAAGCACTCTAGATTTCCGGATGAATTAATTTAGGAATTGTATTATTCTAAATTGCGATGATTGTTCACAAATATTTTATAGTCACACGATATTCGCCAGTAGTAAATAAATCACGTCGGGGTCACCAAATTATGTTCAAATAGACATAATACTCCGCGTACGGGTTGAATAAAAGTTAATTTTTGGCCAATTGGCTTGTAATTTTATAATTTTATTTTATTTATTTTCTTGATGATGCACCATCAACCTCTTGTACATACAGCTCTTGTTGCGATCAAATTTAATACAAAAAATATCATTATTCTTTGAAGGAGATAGATCCGCTATATACTATAATATACTATGCTTATTTACCTATTAATTCGGTAGATATATTACGTTATTTTTAGTTTGTATTGGTGTGACTAATAAGAGAATTTGCATATGCTATGTACATCAAGTATTGCAATTAAATTAGGTATATAAGTCAAGCAACAATTGGTTAAATAAAATTTTTTTTTTTTCAATTTTATTTAAATATTTTAAATAAGCAATTATTACAATCTAGTCACCTGGACTAATGAGCAATTTTATTCTAACTTAATTTACTATGTTGTATTAATCTATGGCTTCTTCCCACTGGTGTTCCATAGTGTCTGATAAATTGAATTAAACCACATCGTTATTGTGGATTTTACATCAGCATTACGCTGTTTACACTAGCAATTACACCAGCTCAAAAGGTTTAGTTCGTTTGAGCCTGCGTACAATATCTGTGTTGTTTAACAGCTTAGTTGCCTCAGTGTTAACATGTTGTTCGAGCCTTTGCCTATGTCTCACTGCATTTTTTTGGATTTATTTTGAAACAGTGTCCACTTTAAGGTCCCTATGGAGGTCTCTGTTTCTAACATACCATGGTGCATCAACGATGTTCCTTAATACTTTGTTTTGAAATCTTTGGTTGATTTCCACGTTGCTCTGTTTGGTACAACCCCAAAATTGGATACCATAAGCCCAAACCGGTTTTAATATTTGTTTATATAATACAAGTTTGTTGTATGTTGATAGAGCGGAGCTCCTTCCTATCAGCCAATACATCTTTCTATATTTAAGCCCCAGTTCTTCACTTTTCTTTTTGACGTGTGCTTTCCATCGTAGTTTTGCATCTAGTGTCATGCCAAGATACTTAGCCGTGTTGGCATACGGTATTATTTCTTGATTAATTGTAACCGGAATATGTTCGAGTCGTTTGTTTGAAAAATTGATGTGAACTGATTTAGTTTCGTTAAGTTTAGTTCGCCATCTTTTGGTCCAGTTATGTATTTGAATAATAGCTAACTGTAAACTATGAGTTGATTCTTCGTTGCTATCTCCAACAGCTAAAATTGCCGTGTCATCAGCACATGTCGCCACAGTGTTGTTTTCTAATACAGGGAGATCATTAGTGTACAATAGGTATTGGACAGGACCTAATACACTGCCCTGCGGTACTCCTGCCTTGATTTCTTTCAATTCAGAATAGGAATCGTCTAATTTTACTCTAAAGATTTTACTCTATCTTTCAAATATGATTCTAATATTGTAGTGAATTGCATTGGTAGTACAGTTCTTAACTTATAGTTAAGTCCTTCGTGCCAAACTTTATCAAAGGCCGGTGGAACGTCTAAGAATATCGTTGAGCAGACTTTTTTCTCCTCTAATGCTCTTTCAATAATATTAGTTATTCTGTGTACTTGATCTAATGTTCAGTGTTGGTTGCGAAAACCGAACTGATGATTTGGAATCAGGCTTTTCCTCTCAATTATCGGATTTAGTCTTTTTACTAATAACTTCTCAAAGAGTTTAGACATAACTGGTAATAGTGATATTGGCCTGTATGATCCAGTTTTGTGTGGTGGTTTCCCAGGTTTAGGAATCATAATTACTTCTGCAATTTTCCAAAGGCTGGGTACATATTTCAACCGAAAGGCGGCATTTATAATATTGGTGAGCTTTAATAATGCTTTCCTTGGTAGTTCTTTTAAAATTTCTGCTGTGATAAGGTCATAACCCGGCGCTTTTGTCGGATTCATGTTTGTTTTTATCTCATACATGACTTCTTTTGGTGTTGCTCGTAGGATTTCTTCACTTTCCTGTACAACCTCTCCAGTTATTATTTCGGCTTCCAATGATTGGTCATCATGTGGTTCAAATATTTTTTCCAGGTATTCAGCAAAATTTCGTACTTTATCTTCGTTATTTCTGGCCCATTTGTTATCTTCTGTTCTGATTGGAGGAATCTGCATTATTGGCCTTTTAATTCTTCTGGTTGCTCTCCAGAGAGAATAATCAGTACTAGTATCATTAGATAATTTTCTGAGGTAGTTACTGATAGATTCGTCTTTTAAATCTTTGATTTCCCTTTTAAGTAGCTGAGTCAGATTGTTTAGCTTAGTTTTATCTTGAGGGGCTCTAGTTTGTTGCCATATTCTCCTTGCCTTTCTTTTTTCTGCCAAAAGCTCTCTAATTTCTCTAGGGTAGTTGTTTCCCTTAATTTTCTTTTTAACTTCAGGAGTGTTTTCCCAAGCTGACTGCTGTATGTCACATATGAACTTGTGAACTTCTTTTTCTAATTGCTCCTCACTCCTTAGCGGAACCATTAAGTTAATTTTTCTTTCTAAAGACAGTCTAAAGTATTCCCAATTTGTGTGTTTATTTACTAAACTAGGATAGCTTTTTTTTTGAATGATCCTTTCACTTAATGTCAAAAGTATTGGGGAGTGATCAGAGCTTAAGTCAAGACTTTCATCTATATGTATATAATTTACATATATATTTTTCACTATAAAGAAACCAATCAGATCTGGTATTTTATTTGGATCAGTTGGCCAGTAGGTCGGTTTACCATTTGATAAGGCTTCACAACCGTATTTTATGATAGCATTGAGGAGTTCTTTCCCTTTGGTTGTTGTTAGTCTAGAACCCTAGTGAGTATTTTTTGCATTAAAATCTCCTCCAATTACATATCTTTTCCGTAGTTTACTGAAAAATTCAAGATAATCTTTTTCTTTTAGAGAGTATTTCGGTGGGCAGTAAATTCCAATAACACTAATAGAGTTATTTTTGATCTTGATATTAACAGCTGTTGCTTGTATTTGTTCTGTTTCATATTTTAATTCCTCGAAGTGATTAATACTATTTCTAATTATAACAGCACTACCTCCCTTGGCAGTATTTCCCGGGTGAATAGTGTGATATGTTTTATAATTTCTAAATTTGATAATTGATTTCCTAGTGAAGTGAGTTTCAGAGATGAGACAGACATCGATTTTCTCTGCGTCCAGAACCATTTGCAATTCCTGTTTGTGTTGCTGGAGTCCATTGGCATTCCAGCATAAAATTCTTAAGTCGTTAGACATGGTTTTGTTTATGGATGGCTCCCTTGGTACTGTATTCTAGTTTCTGTAATCGCTGATCAAAAGTATTAAGTTTGCTTAATATCAGCTTAAGCGTTTGATTTATGTCGTCTGTTTGAGCAGTTTTTTGTTTGTTTTCGTTACTCATCATTACTTGAGCGTAAGTTTTTTTGCCCACTTCTGCTTGAGACGCTATCGGCGCTTTACGCCTTAACTCTCCTTTAAATGATTCAGGCCTGTTTATTCCAACAGTTTGCTTCTTTATTACATTTGTATTTTTAGCATGTATGTTTTTATTTTTGATGTTTTGCAATTCAATAGCAACACTGCATCCTCTGTAGTTAGCTGGATGATTTTCTCCACAATGTACGCATCTAGGCTGTACATCTGTGGGTTTGACACAATCTCTAGTATGGTGTTTACCTGTACATTTGACACACCTGGGTTCTTTGTTACAGTATTTTTGAGTGTGTCCATATGCTTGACATTTTTTACATTGTGGTATAAGCCTAGATCTTCTTAGCGGCTCAATATTGACTTTGAATCCCAAGATGTACTTGAGTTGATGTATTTTTTCAATATCATCATCTGCGCTGAATGTCAGCATATACATATTCCGAGGCTCCTTACTTCTTCGTTTTAGCTTAATTGATGCTTCAGTTGCATTAAAACCTTTTCCTTTCAGGTCCTCAATTATTTTTTCTGGTTTACATGTAGAGTGCAGATTTTTAACCATTACCCTAATTGGTCTGATTTGTTTGTTTTCAAACGTATGCCAGGAATGTCCCCCTTCGCTTAATATTTTTGTCATTTCTCTGTAGGTTTCACCATCTGCTAAGTTTATTTTGATGTTGTTTCCACTCATCAATTTTGTATTAAACTTATCTGTTTTAATTATTGTTTTAATTTTCTCATAGAGTAGATCATAGTTTTTAACTCCATCTATAACTATTGGGGGTGGTGGAGGTAATTTTTTTGGATTGTTTTGGATTATTTTAGGAATTGTCTCTTTTAGTTGAGGAGGAGTAGGTGTATCATTCCTTCTCCTTTTTTTTCTCTGACTTTTGACTCTAATCCACTCAGTTTCGTGAGCTAATTCTTCTTCATCCGTATGGTATTCTTGTTCCATTACTTTTTGGGTAGGAGGAGAATCAACGTTTTCCTTTGCTTTAAGAGCTTTAACTTCGTTTTCAAGAATCCTTATATGTTCCTGCATCCAAGCAATTGTATCATTTAATTGCTTATTTAAATTATTAGATTCATCCAATGCAGCCATTGGCCTTACGCAATTCCTGATATAGCATTTCTTCTTTTTTAGAACAATTGTTGTCCTCTGGAAAAGCATTTCTCGGTAACTCCACAAGTTCTGTAGGTATTATTTTCGTGGTGAACATGCTACAGGCTCTCGTAGGAGACCTCGGTAGAACCTGACTCTTTTGGAAAGGATCGATATTATCCATTTCTGCTTCACTCATTCGTATATTACAATTCCTCAACGTATCTTGGGATTTTTTCTGATTAGAGCGCCATTGGAAAGAAAATGGCTCCTCGTCGTCACTCATTTTACCGACCGGATTTGATGTTCCCCATCGACCCAATAATTTTGGCCGGGAGTGTATATAAAATTTAAAAAAAAAAAAAAAAAAAAAAAAAAAAAATAGCTAACACTGTACTTTTAGTTTTTTTTCACTTTGTTCAATATGTACATAGGTATGTACATAAAATAATTAAAAAGAAACTACACTCACTGCACTTTTTGATTATTTTTATTTTATCGCTTACTTCACCGATTCCACGTCCAAACCCCACAACGATTTGAAAGAGAATCAGAAAGGTTAAATAAAATGAATTAAAATAAATTACAGGTGGGAGGGATTAATATATTACACATATGTAATTAATAAACTTAATTTAGGGTTAATGCACCCAAAAAAAAACGTTTTCATATGCATTGGAAATTTTTTTATAAAAAATTTGCTGAAAGCAAAAATATTAAATATTAAATTTTGTTTTTATTTGGTAATAATAAAAAATGTATGTACTCATATCAATTGTCATTTTTCATAAAAAGAATAACGTGAAATTAGAGCACTACGCGCACGCTTATTGCAATTAATGCAATATGTATTAAAAAAAAAATGTATGTCAAATATGGTAATGGGATAGTAATGGGATAGAGGAACTCATCCCGTTACAGCGTGGGGAAAATCCAATCCCTGAGATAAAAGAGATCTCATTTTCTCTTGATATGAGGAAAAAGAAAGAGTGTCAGGTGATTGAATTGCCCAACGTGGCGGACGACCCACACCTGAGCAGTCTCAAAGCCGGGCTAAATACTGATTACTACCGCGCCGAGATTTTTGCCTTAATTCCATTTTTAGAGCAAACATTGAATTTATATTTTTGTTTTTGTTTTGGTTTCTCTTAAGATTATAATTTATAACTAATAAACTTTCTTTACATGAGTGTTTTTTACTCTAAATTTTCAAAACTATAAAGTGAAAAAAAATAACAATTTTCAATACTAAACTAAATGAAGGTGCGGTTGGAGCTGACTTGTACACATGATTTATGGTATGGTATCTGACTTTAATGTGTGATCATCAGATTTGTTTGTTTCATTGCATCTGCTTCGCTGCTTCCATTGGAATTTTTATCACCTGACTGATGAAGCCGAGAATGATAACGATGATTTTAATAGCGGTTGTTCTTGGTCTTGGGATTTTTGGCTTTACATATGGTTTTCTTGGCGATTTAACTGATTTTGACTCTTTCGTTTTGATTATGTTGCTTGTCTATAATTTTTAATTGAACTGGCTGCTTCTGCTTGTATGATAAATCAACTGCCTAGTTGTCTTGTATCCTTTCAATGGCATCATTGGATAAATTTAGATTTTTACATTCTCCTCATCTTCACTTTCATTGTTGAATTCATCTTCAAATTGATCATGTTTGTCTACGATCATTTTTATATATTGTAACTATTATGTTTATCATTGGTAATAAAACATGTATTTATTTGGTATAATTACACTTTAACTCTCACATCAACAATAATAATAAGTTAAAGTGTGAACAATGGACATCGTAATCTCGAATGAACAGTCTCGAATATGCTAATCACAATTCCATAACATACCATACTGTAGTATATGATCGATGAAACTGCTGTTTATGTATTGGTTTGAATTATACAGTGTAATGTATTGATTTACAGTAATCGTCTTCGTTTTCTTTGCATTTAACCCTACTGTTGGAGTTATCAAATGCTTTGCTATTGCTGAAATCATTTGATCCGTTTCCGTAACGTATTTTCTTTGTTAACTATTTAATACTGCGTCTCTTAAGGTGACAATAGACTTTCGGCCGAAACGCTCATGGAACGCTGGATTGCTTTTCTAGAATTTAATTTAGTATTATCCCGAATTTCTTCTGGTTCACCATCTGGTCCGTTATCTCCAATCGTCATCAGATTCAGCGACTACTCGTTGCCGTCTCTTCTTCGTTTTCCTTTTCTTCAACTTCATCTTCATCAACATCTCCCCCGTCTATCTGATCTTCATCATCATCCCCTTCATCATCATCAGTTTCCTCTTCATCACTTTCCTCTTCATCCTAATTTTTCATCTCTTATCCGTATTATCTATATAAACCCGATGATTCAGGTTTTTCATCTTGTTCATGTTTGCGTTGACTCCTAGCCCCATGAAGAAACTACACGGTGCTTCCCATATGATTAGTATACTAGGATTTAACTGTACTATATATAAACTAACATTTATTACTATTATTAATTCTTGTTCTTATTACTAATATTTTTTTTTTATTTTATTTTAGAAAATTACATTTGTTTAGTATTAATTTTTTTATAATTTTATAATTTCTAATCTACTTTACTTTTAAAATTTTGACTTGAGTACGTATTTTAATTGTTCTATCATTATTGTTAGTTTAAGAAAATTATTTTTATTAATCATCTAACATTACGTTTGTCTGCATACATGCTTATGATAAACATGCATTCACTATTTAAATGTAGGTATATTTAATTCATAATTTAATAATTTTGTCAAATTTTGGAAAAACAATTTATAATTTACAAAGAGTAAATGAAATTAATTTATGTAGAAAAAAGAATTTTTATTTTTTTAATTTTTTTAACGATCTTAAAAAACAAAAAAAAAACAAATTAGAACTTAATTTGATTAAGTTAAAACGGTAAAAAATAAAATTTGGGAATAATTTTAATTTTTTATTTTTATTTTTTTAATAATTTAACTCTTGCTCCTCCTTTGTCTCGCACACGTCATTGCACCCTGCATCTCAACTATAAAATTCTTTAATTAAAATAATATTTATTGTGTTTTTAATTTTTATTTTATATATTTTTATTTATTTATTATTGTAAAATTTAAAACAATTTTCCCCTCTCGTTGCTCTCCACTGGTCCACAAAGGATAAAGACTATCCCGCGGTTGGGATCAAATAAGGATCGGAAAAAGGTATTTTTGGGAAACCGAAATAGTAATGAAATTTTATTCATTGACCTGATCTCGCAATGAGCATTCAAAACCTACTACCAGTAAGTGAGCCTCATTGCTACAGTTGAAACAACACTGTTGTTTTTGGTTGTTGGGTTTGTTGGGTTTCAAATGGAATAAAACTGCGTGAGTCAAAGTCAAATAAAATGTATGATTTTTTTTGCACGAGTAATTTTTTTTTCGGAGGAGATAGATAATTTCAGTTCGTGTTTTGTTTTGGATGAAAGATAAACAAAAAACAAAAAAAAAATCATCAAGTGATATGATAAAAAAAAAATATATATTTAATAATTAAATGGTGATCTGATCATAAAATATTTTAAAGAAAAAAAATATATAAAAATAATGTAGTCTTAAACAATTTAAAGATAAAAAAAATAATATTTTTAAGTTTTTATTAGAGAAACCATATCTCTGTACCTAAGAAAAAAGTTTTTTTGTGGTTGAATTTAAAAAAAAAAAATTTTTTTAAACATGTGATGAATATATAAAAAAAAAATTAAATTGAAAAAATATTAATGGTGGTTCGTAGAAATTACTAAAAAAAAAAAAAAACTATAATACCAAAAATCATTATTAAATTTTTTATAAAAAAAAATAAAAATAAAAATAAAACTTTAATAAAAATAATTTTGTATTCAAATAAATAAATGAATTAAATTAATTAATTAATTAAAAATTAAGTTATGTTATATAAACTTTTTATAATACATATGTATATATATTATATAAAAAAAAATTTTTTTGAAATAAAAACAAAATAAAAATTAACAATTTGTGAAATTATATATATAAATTAAATAACAAGGAAAAACCGAGTTTATTTTGTTTGTTCTGTGGAGTTACTGGAGTTACTGGAATGGAGTTACAACAATTATATTTGGAGTTACAACAATTATATTTTTCTTTATTTTTGGAGTGGAGCTTGGATTGAGGTGTGGGGGACATTTAAAAAGAAAAAAAAGGATTTTTTTTGATTATTTTATTATTTCTTTATTATTATTTTTTTTGTTATTATGTTATTATTTTATTTATATGACATTTTTTTTATTCTTTGAATCTTATTTCTATATATATATATCATTAATTTTTTTTAAATTTTTTTTTGGTAAATGAAAACATACATAGTTTTTTTTTGTTCAGAATCGTTTTGAAGTCAATTTACTTTTTTTTTGGAAAATGAGTGGCTAAGGGTGGTTTCTTGTGGATTGGTGACGATGCGTGATCTGGTTTGGTGAGATGAGGAAGGGGAAACTTGTAGATTTTTTTTTGTTTTTTTTAATGTTGTGTATAGACCGGTGTACTATTTTTGTACCCCGATAATCCCTCCACCAGACTGAGCTGGGCAATAGAGGACCGGTCTATATCAAATTTATGTACCCGTTTTCGTCATTAAACGGAACGGTTACACAGTGTCAATCTTTCTAAAATTTCATTAATGGTTTTAATGGTCATGAATGACACCCTTGTCCTTGTTTCCACAACTCCGGATTCAAATTCCTTTCAGGAAGACACGGGTTGTGCAAGTAACAAGTTGTACGCTATCCATGAAAACACTATTTAATTCATATGTCCTCCTGACAAAAAAAAAAAATTGTTCCTTCTACCATTAACGCTATAGCACGCCGGCTCTTCGTATTTCTTTAAGTTGTTGATGCTTTCAGTAACTAACTGATGAGCCAAGCTCACAGTCATGCCCATCCACTAAACAGAACGAACGCTTGCTCATTAGTTACCTATTTACACCCTGGATGTTACTAAAACTACTGGTGGACTGGCAAACCCATCCCTAAGGATGACAATTAAAAAAAATGAATGACGTGGAAAAAACGCAAACTTAATTAAAGCCTTTTAAGAAATTCAATAACAAATTTGTTTGATTGACCAGCTGGCACTTACTTGTGTCAGCCTAAGTCAACAGATTTCAGAGGAAATTTCGATTTTGAATTTCGACCTATAGGATACGGAATGATGGTCAGATTGCCTGAGAATGTGCAGCCCTTTATACCCCCGAACGCTTTTTCGGCAAGAAAGGGATAGTGCACATTACATCTGGGATCTCATCATTCACCCTTGCTAGAATCGAACGGCAAGACCGACGGTTATACTAGTGCGAAAACCGTACACCAACTATTTGGGGATAAGAACTATGAAATGTTTCTTTTCATTGAATTTTCTTAATTTCAAAACATGATAGTAAAATTTTAAACTAAGCCAGCTTCTATGTGCTGACCGTAAATCACCTTACTATTATGGTTCAGCTGAACTGTTCCATTCCGCTTTCCTTGGGTAGGAAAAAAATCTTATAAAATATGTAATAATTTTAGCTTAAGATTTGAATACTTCTTGTTAGTTTCTTTTGTAGAAAGATTCAAGAATAAAGCCATTGGCAGCATTTAAAATAAAAAAACATATTATGTAAACTGCACGGAAATAGCGTTTTAACACAAAGTTATGAAAACATTTTGGAAATAAATTGTTAAATTGTTCATATTATTTGGTGGTTTAAAAATTTAATTTCTCTCTCAGACAGCCTAACACAAATGAGGTTATTATAAGATTCTGTCAAGAGTTTTTAATTTAATTTGAATGCATAACCGAGTTCTTTACAAATATAGACGTATATACAGGCACATGCAGCGTGAAATTTTATACCAGTAAACTCGTATACATATAGTTTGTTATCAATCTATATAGTTTCCCACATACAAACACAAATTTATATTTTTATATCTGTCTTCCTTGACTATTAAAAAATAAATAAAAATAAAATCGATGTTATGAAATTCTCACGAAAAAGACAAGAACACTGCAACGAACTATGAAAAACGCCGTTAAAATTACATTTCTTAAGAAAACTACTTTAATCAGAGAGAAACGAAAATAATTTTCTTCCAATTCTGTATAATATGTATCAATAAACACATCTATATCGGAATTTATTATGTATATACACTTATAATATTGAAACATTACTGTTAATATTATTTTTTATTATTACTTTACTATATATAATGTACATTACATTTATTATTATTATTTTTATTACGAAATTCTTAATACATCGACCTATCCTCCCTTTTTGTATTTTAATTTCTTTTAACCCATTAAAAATGTTTTTTTTTCTTTTCTTTTCTTATACTAGATATTTCTTCCTCATCATCGCGCATCTTAAGCATCATTAATGTACAGTGCTGCAACAACAGCATCGTCTGTTAATATATGTAATATGGGGATTTCATTATAAAAAAAAAACCTATTCGAATTTAATATCTTTATCTATTAAATTATATTACAAATGTCTTAAGACGAATGTATATCATATAAAAAAAAATAATATTTTCATGCAATAAACAGTAGTAATGAACCGACAATCGTAAAAATTGTTTGCTAAGCAATTATGGAGAAGGATTATAAAAAAAAAATCGTATCATTTTGTGCACTTTTATGAGATATTTATTGTTAAAAGGTCTTATGTGATATATCGAAGGTTGCCCAGATATGTACACGAATCATAAAGGAGGTTGCTGTAACATATGAAAATATTTAATGCATATACTCATTTTTCTCACTCCATTTTCGATAGAAAGCTGAAAAATCGCATGTTACGCGTAGTTTGAGTGAAAACATTTTTGATTTTGAGTGCACTTTTGGTTTCATTTGATCAGAAAACCACTTAATTAGTATTGTATATAAATAAATAATTATCGGTTAATACGAATTTTTCGTTAAAGTGTATTACGAGACCCGGCCAAAGCCATTCGAGAAAACCAATAAATATCGTATATAACGTAGTTTGAGTTCGGAATAAAAATTGCAAATTGTTGAATTTTTTTTATCAAAATAATGGTTCTGTTCGTTAAATTTATCGTGCACTTCGTCCATTTTATGGCGTACATAATCGTCCTTCAGAGCGGCTAATCCGAATAACAATAAATCGTTTTCGGACCATGTTTACTCTTAATGATAATGTGCATCCCGTGAGATGCCGAACAGATGCGCACTGAAGAAGCTGTAGCCACTGTAAGATGATCCAGATCAATCAATTCGCCGCCGTTCTCAGCAACAGGGGTTGTGTCCTTCCACTTTATGAAGGATTTTACGAAAGGATCTTGGCTTAAAAGCTTTCAAAATTCAACTTGTGCAGGAATTAAAGCCAAACGACCATCGTAAGCGGCACCAGTTCGGCGAATGGGTTGAAGCACAAATTGGTATTGATGTTGAATTTCCATTCAAAATTTTCAATGGTGAGCGGTATAGGGACATAATTAGAAATTTTTTCGTACCTCGATTAGCTGGCATTAATCTGGCTGACATGTGGTTCCAACAGGACGAAGTCACATACCACACAGCGCGCGCTACAATTTATTTATTCAATAAAACTTTTGATGAAAGAATAATTTTGGATTATTTTCCTTGGGGTTATGTAAAGTCACTTGTCTTCGTCGATAAACCAGAGACAATTGAACACCTGGAAATCAACATTCGAAGAGTTATTGGTGAATAATAAACAATAAAGCTCGTTTTATTATTGTTTTATTATGATTTAAACTTGTGTAACTCTATAAAAAACACCCTTTACGTTGATGGGACAAAATTGTGATCTTGAGTGAAATTTTGTTGGTCACAAATTCGTCTAATTAGTACTACAACCAATTTTTAAGCTGAATATTAAAATAATTATAATTATCGGTTACTACGAATTTTACGTAAAAGCGTATTCCGAAACACGGCCAAAGCCATCTGAGAAAACCAATAAATATCGTATATAACGTAGGTTGAGTGGTATAAAAGTAGAGATATAATTTAAAGAAATCGACTTGGAAATACATACAAGATTTCAAAGATGATTTGGCCAATCTATTAATAGGATTTTATTTTTATTAATATTATTAATATTATTTTATTAACCTACTGAGGTTCCGCACTCAATGCCACAATGAGCCCACGGTGCAAACCAAGAGGATCTATCCTAATTCGCAGGAGCGTACTGCAATCTTAGCAAACTCTAAAAGTTTAAACCAAGGAATAGATACTAACTGATCTACATTCAAAGATCCGGAAGAGAACACTTGGGATCTAGCTCCGACAAAGGCGTGACAGCTGCAAAGCTAGTGTATGCAGTCGTTCAATTCTTCTAGGCAGTCGTCACAAAGAGTATACTGTGCTAGTCCCATGCGTTGGAGAAGAACCTTGAAACGTCCGGGGTCGGTGATAAGTGCGACCAAATTTCTGAGTTGTTTTTTTTTTGGGGATTAGTGAACCTCAGGTTGGGTTGAATGATGAAATATGCGCCTTTCGACAGCTAGGAGTAGAACGCCACTTCAGTCCCAGCTGAAATAGAGTGAACTTCTTAATAGCGTCTTTACCACCGTTGAAGGATAAAGGAATTGCTGGTTCGGGGCCAACAAAATTACTACGCGAACCAGGCAACCACATGATCCTTACTGTCGTGTTAGAGCAAAGGAGATAAATGTAGTGCTTGCAATCTTTGACTAGTTTAGACATAGTCAAAGGATTAACGAGAGTATTAAGCACGGCGTTACTATCTGTGCAGATAATAATATCCCTCCCTAAAACGCTAAACTTCAACGCCTCAATCGGACAATGGGTAAGTGCAATTAATTCAGCTTGAAAAACCGTGCAGTGTTTGCCCAGACTACCAAAAAATCTTAGCTCATATTTAGGACATAAAATTAGGACTTCTGAACAAGAGCCATCTGCAAAAAAAACTATCGACTCAGACAACTGTCTATAGAAGTCCTGAGATAGCCACCATTCTCTCGAAGGGAAAACTACGGAGAATGAGTTGCTGAAGTTAAATTCAGGCAATAGCCTGTCATTCACCATTTCCAGCTCCAGAATAAGTGACGTGTACTTATTGAGAATCTGTCTATGCCCCGTACAAGTCCCGAACATTCCATGCCCCAATGTACTTTAGTACGCTGTACTCAGAATGTGGGACTGCAATTCGGGCATATGCCGAATAGACTCCATAGCAAGAAGTGGAGCAGATTATATAACCCCGGTTAAAGCCCTACAGGCTGTCCTCTACAATCCATCCAGCCTTGCTACTGAAGACGTCAGTTCCACAACCGGCCACCAAACAACTGAAGCATACGACAGTAGGGGTAAAACCAGTGATTTATAGATGAAAGACATCATTTTGGAGGTCAGACCCCAGGAATTGCCACAGGCCCTTCTGCATTGCCAAAAAATAGCAATGGCCTTTGCAGCTTATAATCAAGGTGAAACTTCCAGGGGAGTTTACCATCTAGAATAACACCTAGGTGTTTAACTTGCTCTGTCATTGTAATCGCTCTACCAAAGAGTGTGGGAACAGACAGATTAGCATTGTCTCTGCGCCTCGTAAAGACAACCAGATCAGTCTTTGAGGGATTGACGTACAACCCCTTTTCAAGACACCAAGGTTCTACCATATTAAGGGCTCAGATAAGTCGTTCAGGTATTTACCATAAACTATTAAAACAAGATCATCCGCGTAGCTTTGCACGACAAACCCAGATCGGTGCAATTTATCAAGTAGTTCATCGATAACCATGAGCCACAGCAAGGGCGAGAGAACCCCTCCTTGCGAGCAGCCCTTAGCTACTTTGACGGACACTGTTGAGCCATCCAGCTCCATCTCAATTATACGAGACTTAAGCATGGAATCGATGAATTCAACAATGGTTTGATCAATATTAAAATTGGTACAAACACTTGTGATCGTGGAACACGAAGTGCTATCAAAAGCTCCTTCAATGTCCAGGAAGGTACCTACTAGAAACTCTTTGTACATAGTTAAGTGATCTTTCGATCCTAGTTGCGAGTTCATGTAGAGCAGTTTCGCAGGACTTGCCAGCTCTGTAAGCATGTTGCATGTTACTGAGAGGGGAGATAGTTAAATAATTATCTCTAATAAATCTGTCGATGACCCTATCTAAAGCTTTTAGAAAAGTGGAGGTCAGACCAATGGGCCTAAAAGCCTTTGGGTCAGTGTAATCCGACTTGCCAGTTTTAGGTATGAATACTACTCGTCTGCTGCTCCAGGCACGCGGTACAGTGCTAAAAGTAACGCAGGCCTGCAACAGATTGAGTAGGTAAGTGCTGATGTGTAGAAAACCATGCTGTATAATTCAGCAGGAAAAACGCCGTCCGGACCACTCGATTTGAAAGGTGCTAACGAGAAAACACTCCAGCGTAAGACATCAGTGGTGATCAGCCTACGGGCCAAGTTCCAGTCCGGCGTATCGATAGAAATGTCAGTTGGCTCTGAGGCAACCACATCCGAATCAACAATGTCACAGCCAGGAAAGTGGACAGATAATAGTAGTTCACCGACTTCTCGCCTGCACGAGGTTAGTTTACCGGAGGGTAGACGAAGATTATCGAGTCTACACGTATCATTCTTAGCCAGAGTTTTGTTAAGTCTGGTGACGACAGATAAGCTATACATTTCTTCACAGAAGTTTCTCCACGCAGTCCGATGCTTTATAATAGGTTGTTCCATAAATCTTGATACAGTTCGGTTTGTATAAATAATGTGTTCATTTTGTTTTATATGCATCTTAAGCTTTTTTTATAAGCGTTTTGAGGTAATAATAATCGATTCCAATCCGAAATGAGAGGTTTGGCTTTATTTTTAATTTTACTCACACTCTTTCTTAACTGTTTAAGTTCAGAACTCCAGAAGGGTTTGTTACGCTTCTTCTGGTTGTTAATAAGAGGGCATGATTTTTCAAAAGCAGTCGAAATCGCTTTCGTTAGTGCAGTTGCTTGCAAATCAAGATCTGCGATTGACCTAATCTGGTTAGGCAGATCTAGTAGTGAAACGAGCTCAAAGGAGAAAGTATCCCAATTCGTAAGTTTCCTATTGCGATATGGTTTAATCGGTGGTCTTTTACTGTTAATATGACATAGAGCACAAACTAATATCAATCACTTCTTTGCGAACCAAGTTGACAAACGTTGGCTCACACCCAACATTGAGAACCTCTAACTCAGCAGAGTAAATGTAATTGAACAGTGAGGATCCTCTATTATTAGTATTAGAACTTCATCAAATGATGAGCGTTAGCATCACAACCAACCACTTGAGGTAGTTTGTTGACACCACATTATAAGATTCACCATTTTCTCTGAAGGAGGGGGTGAGGTTGCATTATAGAGTATAGATATGCTGATGCAATGACAAGTTTGAAACGTGAGTCAGCATACACGAGAGTGATCAGCACTGCCGTAAGATCATCAGTGCTATACATTCATTAATTAGAGCGGCATCAATAGCATTAGAAATATAAAGGCACGCTCTAGTTTTAAGGGCAGTGGTCTTCTGAAAGCTCCTGTCAAGCTTTGAGTTCAAATCAGAACCAGCACCATCAATAAGATACGGTTCCTGGATTAGACTAAAATCTGTGTGCGATAAAGCAAGTTTCCCTCAACTCATAGAAAGCTGACTTGCTATGTTGCAAGTTGATCTGTTTTAATTCAAGCATGGACGTCATCATGAAGACCAGCCATAAACAATTAATAGGATTGTTCTCCTCGTAATTTGTGGAATGGTTTTTAAGATCCAGAAATCGATGAAAAACAGCCTCCTATACCCGGAACATGAATTGAGATGTTTTCGGTGATGTACGGTCAGTCAATATGGCCAAGAAGAACGTTTTCAATAAAGGCAGGGCATTAATAGATAAAAGAGAATTTTTTTTGGAAACTTTAAATTCTTTTGTTATGAATTGAATAGTAGGGACTCCAGATAGTTGCTCAATACTCTACTTGAGTTCTTACGTAGGCGAAATACAGCTTCAATAATGTTGATTTGTCATGGAATTCACTAGTCCATCGTTTGATAAACCCAGGCATTACCTATATGCCTGATAAACGTCATATTTTGAATGAATGTGACACCCAGATCTATAGTTTATAGGATTTTTCTTTCTGTGAAACGACATAAGCTTGCATTTTTTGTTATTTAAATGCAATGAGTTGCGGTCACACCACTCAGTAAGATCATTTATATCTTCTTGCAATCTGTCAGTATCGTTTCTTTCTTTAATCGTATGAAAAATTTTAATATCGTTTGCAAAAATGAGCACGTTAGAATTTTTTATTACCCCTCTACCTCGGTCGATGAAAACAAGAAATATCCAGGGTCCAATATGTGATCCTTGAGGAACAACCGAGATAACTCTGATAACTTTGGAATTCTTATTTCCAATTAACACATATTGAGTGCGGTTTGTTAAATACGAGCTGAACAGCTTTACAAATTTGAAAGAAATTCCAAATGCGTGAAGACTATCAAGTTTCTTACGATGACAAATAGAATCAAATGCTTTGATAAAGTCCGTGTAAATTACATCCATCTGATAATGCTTTTCAATTTCGTTAATCGTTTTACTATAGTAAATTCCACTAAATTTGTGGATGTTGATCTGTCTGGTATGAATCCATGCCTGTTTGTCAGATATATGACGTAAACCAATGTAATTTTAGAGGTGTTATGCAAACAACCAGCTTAAACATTTTTAGAATGGATGGTATCGTACAGTCGATGAAATCCCTCTGTAATATAAAATGTCATCTCTTTTACCCGATTTACGAGATTGGTGTGATTTTTGATATTTTCCATTTATCTGTAAACAGCCGGTTAATAACGACAAATTGAAGAAATTCCGCAATGAATGCACCAGCTATTTCTTGGGCATTAGAGTTGTGGGTGTTATTTTAAAACATATTGCGGTTGGGTACCCCTCAATTTTTCATTTAGTTGACAGTGCTGCTCAACAGACTTTAGGTATAGTAAAAGTCAGACCCAAGAATGATTGGTTTGATAAAGAGTGTCGTCTTGCAGTTGAGCAACAAAATATAGCCCAGCAAAAACGTCTCACAATCGCTAGGAAAAACAAGGCTGCTCTTGCAAGAAGGGCAGCTAAGCGGATTTGTAGACGGAAGAAGCGGGAATGGTGGAAGGTCGAGGTTCTGAAAGTACAACAACTGAGAAAAGAGCGCAGTTCACTGGGTGAGTATATTAAAGTGCGGCTGGCAGCTGGCAGCTGGCAGCCGTGCTTTGTATCCTCTAAGGCTTCTGCTAAAATCTGAACACCTATCAATTGCCTCGAAGCTGAAACTTTACAAAGCGTTGATCAAGCCCGTTGTTATGTTTGGATGTGAAAGTTGGGCGCTGACGGATGAGTGCAATAAATGGTTCCTTAGATCCCAGCGAGTACGCTGGCTCGGTCACGTTCTGCGTGCTGATCCGGAACGAATTGTGCACCAACTATTTGGCTAAGACAATCTGACGAGGCCAAGCCGTTCTCTACATCGTAAAGCTGTCGTCGCCTGCAACGACCTCTGCGCCAACGTTACGGTGGCTCACCTTTCAGAGATCGTTGCAAGGAGGGCCACTCTGAGGGCCGATCTCTGGAAGAAGAGCCACCATATGGTAGGGCAGAGGTCGTTGCAGGCGACGATGGCCCAACGGTGTATAGAATGACTTGCCTTCTTCATATTGTCTAGGACAGCATGTAGACCATATTCAGGATCGAAACCGTTGGAGCCAGATTGTTGACGCAGTAAGGGGCCAGTATTGGCCTTTAAAACTGTTTATTAATATTATTAGTACTTGAGCAACCTGGCTTGCAATTAAAAATATTATAAAATTTCTGTTTTGAGAAAGAGCAGTTCCACCTAAATATATTTCGAGAACTTTAATCAAATGAAACCTGAAGTGTAAAACTCAATGTCAATGAGCTTTAAAATTATAGCTTTTGAGTTTTTATTTATTTATTTGAGGGTAAACAATTTGTATGTGCGTAGACTTCCATTTAAATCAAAGAACGCAGTTGTACGATTCTCACATTTTCTGGGAAAAAAAGTTGTCTTATACATTTATAAAAAATATCTGCATAATAAATTCACTCACAAACCGGTTACAAAACCATCTGGTGCCTTGTCAGTCATGTCAATCAACCATAAACAAAAAAAAAAAAACTTAAAACGATTCCCATTTCAATAATTCATCTTATCTGCATTAATTATCTTTCGCTTTTGTACAATTCATACAAAATAATAATTCATCAACACAACCGATCATCTTCTTGTATATTATTATGTTTCATTAACATACATATATATGGATATATAGAAGACATAAGATTACAAAAAAAAAAAAAATTTAATTCCGCCAAAATAAAAAATTCTGCAATAAATTAATTTTAAGGTCACACACTACTCACATACATATGCATCTCATTAACACATCATAATAATCGTATATAAACGTACGTAATTAAACTTTCTACTTCTTAAATCGCGCATCAACAAAAGGTATTATAATATTGGCGTATATAAGAGTAATGTTGACAATAAAATTACGCAATAAAGTTACCGAGTATGACATTTTAATATGACAGATTGGTATACAATAAACAACAGAAACTACTTTCAGATTATTATGAAGTAAGGTTTGTGTATATTGTGTGTCCGCATGTATACAAAAAACCATAACAAATAAAAATCGCGTAAACTTTATAATTCCATATCGCGTATATGTACAGATATATGAGTTCAAGTGTAACAAGTGTTGAAATGTTAAAACATTTGCTAATTTTCCATGTCAATACAGTGGTGCCTGAACATATGTATGTATGTTACACCGTATATACATAAAATCCAAATCAGGTTCTGTCCATTAGTGCCTGCGCAAAAAATAATCCTATCACTGTTTGGTTCTTTAATATAAATGCGCTCGTAGTTTAAGAAACGGCCACCAGCCGGTTAAGATCGCATTAAAATTTAATTAATTTGTTGTTCTGTTCAATAAGACAATATTAACAGATCGGTGTATAAACAAAATTACTTGTATTCATATATGTAATTAATAATAGATGATCTTGTCCTCATGTCTTCAAGATGGTATATAATGGGGAAGATGATTTTAACTAATGGATGCGCGCACGTGAAAGGAGGAAGTTTATTTTATATAAATGTGCACTTGTTGTTTAGCAAGAAACACGACTTAAACAAATAACATTTTTTATTTGCGCACATTGGCATATATGAACATAATTGTTAACTAATATTTGTAATAAATATTAATCGTTTGTTTTGATATGACGATCTAGGCCTTGACCATTTCAATAATTCAATATTATATTGAAGATTTTTATGTAAGTTTTCAAGATTTTTTTGCTAAATGCGCGGTGTTTTTATATAATCGAAAATTGATTTATTGGCTAATTAAATTAGGTTTTGGCTAAAGACGATATTTTTGGCGACAAATTAAAGGTGGGCGATATAAATTATTGGTAGTATTGGTCCATCAATCAAGTGAATTGAAATAGTTCGCTGACCATATATCGAATTTGTCCTTATAGCTACCCTTACATGGTTGGCCAAATAATTGTTGTCATATGCGGAGTTTTACAATAAATTTTGCAAACCTAGAAAAAAAAAGTTGTTAAAATGAGGTCGAAAATATTTGACTACCATATAGCTCTACAAATATTCGAAAAAATAACATTTTTGGGGAATCGCATTTAAAACAAAAATGACTCTAATTCAAATAAATATAATAATAATCAGTTTTTAAAGGCCATAACTGGCCCTTTACTAAGTCAACTATTTGGCTCCAACGGTTTCGATTCTGAGCATGGTCTTCATACTGTCTAAGACAATCTGAAGAGGCCAAGTCGTTCTCTACATCGTGAAGCTATCGTCGCCTGCAACGACCTCCTTTCAGAGATCGTTGCACAATTCGTTCCGGATCAGCACGCAGAATGTGACCGAGCCAGCGTACTATCAGATTGGATTTTAGCAGAAGCCTTAGAGGATACAAGGAACGACTGCCAGTTATACCAGCCGCACCTTAATATCCTCACCCACACTGTTATCGTGAGTGATGAAAGAGCCCAATTATTTGAACCTACTCACTCCCTAAAACGTGTAGCGGCAACTACTAAAATATGGTGCGCCATTGCCCCTATAACCAGAGATCATGTATATCATTGATATATAAAGTAATCAATAATGGCCCGAGCACAGAACTTTGGAATGATATTGTTGTTGTAGTTTTATTGCCAGACGGTCGTGGTCAATAGTATCGAAAGCTTTACAGAAGTCTAAAAGGCATAATAGTACACATTTATTCGCGTTAAGTTCTCTAAGAATATCGTCTGAGATTTTCAGAACAGCACTACGGGTACTGTGAAATTGCCTATAAGCTGATTGGTGTTTAGCGATGAGATTATGTTTTTCAATAAATGTAGTTATTTGAACTTGTAAATTTTTTTCAAAGACTTTCGATAGAGCGGGAAGGATACTTATCGGCCGATAATCTGACATGGTTTTAGGATGATTAACTTTGTTTAGTGGAATGATGATTTTCGAGTTTCAATAATTGGTAAAAGAATCGAAATAAATCTGAGTGGAATTTCAACAAATCCTATTGCATTTGATGTGACAGAACCATAAAAGAAATTGAAAAGGGCGGAAAGAAGGTCTAAATGGCCAACACAATTAAAAGAAAATTCGTGCTACATTAGTCGTTACTGGATAAGCAGTTTGTTTGTTTGACTTCGGAACCGAGAGAACATTATCGTGAGAAAAGTGAATATTCAAATTATTTGCTGTAAAATCGTACTATCTGATTTACGTTTACCGAGCTCCAAGTTTTTGATTTTCTTCCAAAATTTCTTGCTAGGTCCTGATCAACCTAGCAAGAAATTTTGGAAGAAAATCAAAAACTTGGAGCTCGGTAAACGTAAATCAGATAGTACGATTAAGATGATTTTGCAAAAAGCAACTTTTTGATTTTTTGATCGAACTAGTTACATGATTTCTTTGCCTTTGATATGAAGTTCAATTAATCGCGCTACGGGTTCTTTTCCACAATTCAGAAGCAAAGTTTCTCAGTTCGATCTGCGATACAATATTGTTGGTTAACCAGCATGGCCGATTCTTATAGATTTTACAGGTTTTGATGGGCACAAAATTCTGATAAACGTCCCTGACTAATTCGTTGAACATCAATAACTGATCTTGTGGGTCACTTCTGTTATAAATACATTGCCAAGGCAAGGAAGAAGCATAATTATACATGTCAGAATAATTTATATTATTAAAGTCTCTAAAATTAAATGTATCAGTCTTAAAAATCTTAGGATTGGGAACATCGTAGGAAAAATAGATAAAATCGTGATCGGTAAATCCCACGGATAATTGATTTAAAAATTTAAGTTTATTATGATTAGTTATGATATGATCGAGCAGAGATGGATAAAAAAGAGCTGGGAAATGTGTTGGCTCACATGTATTAACAATGTCAAGGGAAAGACTGTTAATCATGTCCCGTATTTAGCCACTTTTGTATTAGTTTTAAGCAAATGTCACAATACGAACTCATAAAATTCAAAAGTAGCTTATACAAGTCGGTAATACCTTTCGCTCTAGGTGGCCTTACACAACGCACAGCAACATTTTTAGATTATGAATATTTAACTCCAGTAACAGAACCTCGAAATTAACTGTATTTATACAGGGGGTTACATTCGATTCCAAGATTCGCTTTTTAATATAGACACAAACACCGCCCCCTATATTCCGCGACCGGTCATTACGATAACATCAAAAATCATTAATTGCTATTAAGCTGTTTGATACATCATTCCTAATCCTACTTTCAGTCAGACAGATCAGGTCTATAGACACCCCTTCCAACAATAAATTAAGCTCATCAACTTTATTCCTGACGCCATTGATGTTGAGCAAGCAAAAATGCAGTCCGCTTTTATTGTTCAATGATGCCTTTAAAACAATATTATTATAATTCAATGGTGAGTTCTGGTTTGTGGATTTATGCCCAAGAAAACCACCGAAGTCAGTTTAGTTATTGACCATATGTGATATAAATGAAACAGTATGTCTAAAAAAAATTGGTGAGTGGCTGCAATAAAGCCCATCTTCATGGAAAGAGACCACTGGAAGTGTTAGAATTATCGTACATACATAGCTCTGCACTGCACACTATTCAAGTTAATGTCCTACATAATATTGGATTTCGTCCGAAACGATTAGTCACTTATCAAGTTTTTTCAAGTAGAATGACAGTGACGCAGTCTCAATGCAGTGCTAAGGTTGATAAAAAATAATCGAAGATTTTTGTGGTTAAATCGGGTGTTTAGCAAGGACATTTTGAAAAATAAATGTATTTTTTAACAAATATTAATTGATTTGTTAATTTAACAATTGGATTTTAAATGGGCACATATGCTTAAACTAGAATTAACAAATCATATGTTAAATTAACTAAGCAAATAAGTTTAAAATTTCACAATTTTAAAAGTAAACCAATATTAGTAAAACTAAAATTATTTTGGCATAAATTATCGGACTCATAAGTTTTTATTTTTTATTTATTTTTTTTTTATTTATTTATATTACGACTGAGTCTTGTACCCATTTAGTAATTTACATTGCATAATACAGTATTTTGAATAGTCGGCGTAATCAAGTGATTATCCCCAGTTTAGTGTAACTCCTCCCTCAGATTTTTCGCCACAGTAAGTCTACTGACCTCCTGGTCGCGATAAGTCCAGTGGTTTGGTTCTTTGCAGTCTTCTTGTTAGAGATGTAGTCAGCATACCGCGTATGTCCAGATTTTGATGCTGGTGCAGACGTTGTAGGTGTTTTGTTGCATGATGCTTAATTTCATCCGCGACAAGCTCAATCTTGAGATCTCGATGGAGGTTGTCGTTTCGAATGTATCACGGTGCATTAACAATACATCGTAGGATTTTATTTTGAACTGTTTGTATGATTTTGATATTTGTCTTCTTGGCACATCCCCAGAGTTGGCTACCATATGTCCATACAGGCTTCAGAATTTGTTTGTATAACAGCAGTTTGTTATGGATCACTAGTTCAGATTGTCTCCCTAGGAGCCAATGCATTTTTCTAAATTTTATGTTTAGTTCTTCTCTCTTCTTTTTTATGTGTTCCTTCCATCTAAGCTTAGCATCTAAAGTCATACCAAGATATTTGACAGTGTTTGCATGGGGTACTACTATTGAGTTTATCATATTATTGGTATATGGTTAACTTTTTGATTTGTAAAGTTCACTTGGATTGATTTTGCTTCATTTAATTTAATTCGCCATTTGTTTGTCCAATTACATATCAGGTTAGTAGCCCTCTGTAATTTACTAGTGCAGTCATTGATGTTCTTTGCTGTTGCAAGTATTGCCATGTCATCGGCATAAGTCGCCATTGTTTCTTCAGTAATTGGTATATCTCTAGTATATAGGAGATATAGGATTGGCCCAAGAACACTCCCTGGTGGTACTCCGGCTGTTATTTTTGATAAAGTTTCAATTCTAGCCCCTGGTGCCACACATTGTCAAATGCTTGCGCTACAACAAGGAATATAGTTGAGCATATTTGTTTGCTTTCTAGTGATTTCTCGATTACATCAGTAATTCGATGTACATGTTCTATCGTAGAATGTTTTTCCCTAAATCCAAACTGATGTGAAGGGATAAGATTCCTTTCTTCGATAATTGGTTTTAGTCTTTTAAGAAGAACTTTTTCAAATAGTTTCGATAATGTTGGTAGCAGAGAAATTGGCCTATATGAAGCTTTATCATGCGGAGGTTTGTTCGGTTTAAGTATCATAATTACTTCTGCAACTTTCCATTGCCTTGGTACATATCTTAGTCGAAATGCTGCATTAATTATATGCACTAGTTTCCTCAACGCTTTCTCCGGTAACAGTTTTATTATCTAACCTGTTATAAGATCATATCCTGGAGCCTTATACGCATTCAGATTATTCTTGATTTTCCATTTTAGTTCTTTCAATGTTACAGGTGTAATATTTACTTCATCCTGTTTATTTATTGGTGTAATATTTTCCTCTTCCGTTTGTTTTGGATAAGGTTGGAATGTTTCTTCAAGGTGATTTGCAAACAAATCTGCTTTTTGTTTAGCATTTCGAGCCCAATTTTCATTATTTTTAATTGGAGGAAACTGAAGTTTAGGTCTTTTAATATTCTTAGTTGCTTTCCATAATGAATAATCAGTATATTTTTGCCCAGTTAGAGTGCTGAGGTATTTATTAACTGATTGATTTTTAATATCTTTTATAAGGTATTTTAATTTGTTACACAAATGATTAAATACTCTTTTATTTTCAGCATTTCGATGTTTTTGCCAATTCTTCCGTGCTTTTCTGTTATTTTTAAGAAGTTCTCTCACTTCCTCTGGATAGCTAGCATTGCGCTTCATTTCCTGCCTATTATTTGGAGTGCTTTCCCACGCAGCATATTGTAAATTATGGATGAGCTTATCTAATTCGTCTTCTATTTGGACTGGTCCCTGAATTGGGTTCTGCAGACTAATTCTTTCTGTTAACTGTGTTTGGAAGAGATCCCAATTGGTTTTGAAGCTCGTTAATTTCGGGTTGCTCTCTTTCAAAATAATTGTTTGGCTAAGTATCATAATAAGTGAAATAAAAACATATTGTGTTAATTTAACAAATCTGATGAAGTAAAATTTAAAAAAAAATTAAAATACTCTGTTTAATTTTTAAATTTATTTTGGTTTTAATTATTTATAATAAATATACATTATCAATGGTATATTATATACATTATCAATGGTATAATTGTATAAATATACATTATCAATGGTATATTTGTTAAAGATGGTGAATTTGAGTAGCAATCCTAATTTAATATACAATTTATTTAACAGCACTCGTTGGTAGACTAACTAGCATGCTTTCGTATTCTAGGGTATCGGGCTCATTTTTCCGGTGGGACCAAAATCATGTTTTGGTGTTTTTAATGTGTAACAATGTATGTGAATGTGGGTTAAAGCGGTGGGCCTTTATGGCCGTGAAATTCTGAAATTTTGATGTCCTCACACTTTTTTCTTGAGTGTATGCAAAAGTGCATAAGTGCGCTATATGGTTAATTAAATGTATTTTGGATTTCCGTACAACTAATTGATTTTAATTGATTTTAATTTATATTTTTTCAATAATAATAAAATATTATATTGAATTGAGCATTTTTTTTGGGATCGTTTTTAGAAGTATTATAGAAAGTATCGTTTGAGGATTAAGCATCTGAACCAATAAACGTCTGGTCCAAATTATGTATCAATATTTTATTTTATTTTAGACATCTTTCTTATATTATAAATATATCTATCTATATATATATATATATATATATATATATATATATATATATATATATATATATATATATATATATATATATATATATATATATATATTATATATTGAATATACTTATGTATAAAATATGGATACAAATAAATGATGTAAAATGTAATTTGACTTATCTTTCTGTTATATTAACTTAGCTGATAAGTAAAATAATATCTCTATAAGTAAAATTCACTTAGCAGCTAAGTAAAAAAATCATTTTTACATTAAATTGAATTAGCAGATAAGTTAAAATAACAAATTATTTATGAAACAGTACAAATGATCGGAATAATGATCAGCGATGGTGAAATTTCACCAAAATGTGTTTAATCCTTGTGAAGTGTAGTTGTGTTTCTGAAAAATTGTAATATTATGAATAATATTCAAAAATTATATAATATATTTATAATTAAGTTTAATAGTGAATTGTATCATCAAATAAAAGGTTAGTGTATTTTATTGTTGTACGGAAGATGATTTATTTCAAAATGAAATAAACTGTCTTACTATTGTGTAATAATGTAAACCGCGTGTTCAATAATAATGTTTTCTAGTTGTAAAATAATTTTATAAAGTTAAATACTGTTTCTGTATGTAGTTATAGTTTTCAATTGATTAACTAAGTAATGCGTGATTAAATTTAGGCTTCCACATAAAAACAAATTTAAAATTTCGAATAATTAAAAAAAATTGTTTAATTATTTAATTATTTAATTAAATACAATTATGTGCAAATGTTATTTTATTTAAATGTCCTAGAGCAAATTATTTAAGTCACAGTTCCGCGATGTAATTTGGTAATTTTTCCTTATATTTTTTTATGCTTGTACTTATCTGAAAGCCTAAATTTCATCACCCTTAATATACTTCAACATATTATTAATATATTTTATTAATAACGCAATATTTTGACAGATTATATTACGACGTATGAAGTTATTTTAAATTTGTCTAAAGAGGATATTAACAATTTATTCCCGCTAACACACCAATTTGGACCTTCTATTTTTTTCCAATATTATATTCACAAATTTAAAAAAAAACACGGCATGCACGAATTTCTAAGTTTTACCTATATATTTAATAATATTAATAATTATTATAATACAACTATTCGAGCACTCATTTTATAGCAGAAGGAGAACCGCCATACATTATATTATAAACAACCAATGGATAAAAAAAATTACCATCTAAAGAAGCGTTTACCATCTCGGCACAACCTACACTATTAAGCCAACTGTCCAACAGTAGAAAATAAAAATCTTTCTTATTTGATATATTGCTAAATTTATAATTATTTTGGAAATATTAGCCGTGTTTCTTGACGTATGATCTGATCCGGATCAGATCATATCTGCTTCCCTTTCATTTGTATAGCCGCGTTTCATGAAATCAACACAAAAATTGTATTATTTTTTGTTTTTTGGTTATTATTTTGATCCTAGTAGCATTTTGGTTCAAAATTTTTATACAAAAACAAAAAATAGTACAATTTTTGTGTTGATTTCATGAAACGCGGCTATACAAATGAAAGGGAAGCAGATATGATCTGATCAGGATCACATCATACGTCAAGAAACACGGCTATTGTTTAAGTTTCTTTTATTTCATAGTCTATCCAAAATATACTTGATGGCAATTATAGCGGAAAACTTATCAAACAATTTTTCATGCAAAATAATTTTATTAATAATAGTCATAGAGAAGATTTGTGTACGATTATAGCAGAACTTTATTTAATTATTAATAATATGAAACCAACTACCCACGAGATAAAAGCTATCCCAGAAGATATAGTTACATACTTTAAAGGAGAAAGTTAAGTAAGTTTAATGATCATATAGTGGGTTAATTTTATTATTAAATTAAATTGAATACTTTCGGAACACCAATTTTTTACACAGGGGTCATAAGTCACCACTTGGCATATTATACACACAAATTTAAATACAAACTCTGAAAATTAACAAAATTTTTAAATACAAATTCAATGCCAATATAAAAATCACAACCTGCTGCAATAGGTATATAATATTTAAATAATCTGTTATAAAATTTAATTAAAAAGTATAAATTTTGTTTTTAAGAAAAAGCTACTGAATATTCTAAATAAAGACGGAATTACGAAATTTGCGGAGTCCCAAATCACTTATATTTGAAAAATGGAATAAAACTTCAAATAATCGTACAACTGAAATACTTAAAAATGAGGATGCTAATCTATTTTAATACTTAGAAGAGTTTATACTTTGAAGAATGGCCACTTTGTCCATTTATATATATATATATATATATATATATATATATATATATATATATATATATAATATATATATATATATATATATATATATATATATATATATATATATATATATATATATAAATATATATTTAATTCTACTATTGAAAGTTTTGTTAATTTCACTATATTGCTATGAGTATTTACTTCGAAACTAACTTAATTCTAGTATAGAGGGTTGTGTTAATTTTAATACAGAGCTATGCACTTTGCTATAAAGTTAATTTTACTTTAAAATCCATTGTTAGTCTGACTACGGTAATATCCTATTTTAGCTTTGAAATGTAGACAATTTTACAATACAGTTTGGCAATTTAACTATGAGGTATAGTTGGTTTTACTACATTTACATGGTAAATTTACCTCGTATCTAGTAAAACATAATCCAAAATTTTGCTTTGCGCTTTCCTATTTCAACATTTGATTTAGATAATTTTACTTATCTCTTTAGTAAATTCGAAAAAATTATTTAATTTTAGTTTAACTTATCCGAATGTTACTTTTACTATTAGAAAATTGTACTATTAACAAAGCGACAAGTAAGTTGAGTTTGAACTATTTTTTTTGTTAAATTGAATGTGCTTTTACGTTAATAGCAGCGTATCATTTCTCTGCGTGCAGTAATCGCCTTTAAAGACTGGAATATAATAATAATAAAAATATTTCACTTCAAACATCTTATAAGAATCGTGTTTACAGTGTACATATATATACTTATACATTCCGCCGTAATTTAATAGTGCAAAAGTCCAGACACAATGGGTTTGGAACCGCATAATACTTTCGGGTAAATATTTCCAAAGCAGATAAAGCTAAAGTAAGAATTTTATATAAGCCATATCAAATTAGTCCGAAGGCTCATGAACTTCAGTTACTCTTCGATTGTTGCGTAAACCTTGTATAAATTATTTTAAGGTTAATCGGCCCACACATAGAATTATCTTAATACATATACATATATGCTCGATCTGTATTAAATTGAGAATGGCTCAACCACAAAATTATCTTACAGACATTTTATGTAGCTGCCGCACGCGCGCAGTAATAGTGTAATGAATATATGAAAAACTCGTCTGCATTTTCAATATAACGTGTGTCTGCAAGCGTGATAAAAATCTCGATTTGTTTAATTTTTTTTTCTTCTTAAATTTAAGTTTTATTATCTTTAAGAGTTACATATAAACAAATCCATTTCACTTTTTAATATTGGACTAAAGTGAATTAAAATTGCACTACATATGTTGCATATAAAACAAACTATTTATTCATAAATAAAAAAAAACACTTTCTTGACAGGTTCAAGTTTATATCTATATATACAGATATGCATATATCTACTTGCCACTGTACATCAAGTTTTATTAAGATGCGTTATTAAGATGCGTAAAATTAAAACATACTTTTTTCGTAATTTCGAGGCGCAGACATGTCACTTTTAAAGTGATTTATGTTGCATCACTATATTGTGTGTGTGTGTGGAAAGTTTTATAAACGGTTGACCCATATATTTGTTTAAACGCATGGAGGTAATGAACATTATTTTTTGGTTATTAAATCTTATTGTTAAGTGAAAAGTTGTAATGTTTGGTACATTCTATAATGACCTTACTGACATTTGTGTATATATATATCGTATATATGTGTACATCTATTTGTAATTAGATGTCAAACTATAATATTTTTCTGTATGATTGATTATTAACTTGCGAGCGGTGCTTTAAGCATAAAAATTTATAATTGAATTATTTCATATGAGGCATATTCATATATACGTAGAGTTAAGTGAGGTTAAACCTTTGAGTGTTTTTAAATAACTATAAACAAACGCCAATTAGAGAGACTTCAGAATATAAAAATATTCACATCAAATTCATAATCCATATAATCTGCTAACAGGTGTTATTTCTAATAAGCTTATAAATCTCTGTTCTGTAATAAAAATATAAAATTCTCATGCTTTATTTGGAGAAGTACACGGCAAAATTTTGTTTGAAGAACCACACAATATCGAAATCACATACAAGAATCTTAATACCTCCGCACCAAAATAGATGACTCTTCAAAAAAAAAATATTTGTATACATAAAAATACTTCAAAGCTGCTTCTTCATTTAATGACCGCCGCGCTTCGCATAAATAGCCTCACAAGGTATACAGAAAAAAAAAATCAAAAGTGTTAAATCGTTTCGCTTCTAAATACGTACAAAAAACGTTGTCGTACCATCGCCAATTTCTAATCAATTCGTATCAAGTAGACTTGAACACAAAAAGAAACAAACTTAATTCCATTAATTCCGTCTTTGTGTACATTACTGGTGTATATATGTACGTATATGCGGTGCGGTGTACGATGCAATGGGATGGGAATTCATCCATAAATTAATGCTCAATGAAACAGTGAGTGATCATATACCTATATATCTCATATATAATTTAAGATATATCGAAGTTGAAATTCAGTCTACTGGAAATTAATAATTAAAACAAATAAGTTTTTGATTTTGTCTTGGATTGAAATTCGTGGTAAAAATTGAAAGTTAATTGAACTTAATGGTTTTATATATTTGAATGCGTTAAGTGTTTTTATTTATGGTCTGTGCTGTAACTTTATATATAAAGTGCTCTACGGGTTGAAATGGAAATTTTTGATGAATATAATATTTTTTATAAATAATTTTTAATTTGAGACATTATACATTATGCATTATAAGCGGTTTGTTGAGCTGGACAAACATATTAAGAGCACTCATATATATGGAAAACATATTTTGGGTGTTTCTACTTAGGTAAACACAATGTAGGTGAAATATGAATATATATACAGTAATCTATATATATACAGTGGCCCCTGTGGTCGGGGGCACTCACATATCTCGTAAATCTAAATTGCACGAACATGTTTCCCAAGAATATCATTACAGTATCCTTTGCTTGTCGTAGGAGGCGACTAAACGGTTGGATCGCTGGGTTGACGACCCGCATCCGTAAAAAAATCAAGTGTTTATAAAGTCAACAAAAAGAAAAATGGATACCGCCAAAACAACATCGGACCCCCGCTCAAGTACCCGGACACGAGATTTAGGATTGGCACTGGAACGTGCAGTCACTTGTCAAACCAGGGGCGTTGGAGGGCCTAATCACGTGCATGAAGGCGTATCGGCTGGAACTCGTTGCTCTTCAAGAAACTCGCTTCCCTAAAAGTGGAGACCATGTGTCTAAGGGCTATACGTTGCTCTACAGTGGAGATGACCTCGGAAATCTTGGATCTGGATTTCTTCTTGGGCCGCAGGTAAAGAACGCTGTTTTGAATTTCTAAGCAGTCAATAACCGATTGTGTAAGCTTCGCTTGCGCATGAAGTTAGCCAACCTGTCAATAATTTGTGTACATGCGCCCACAGAAGTCAACCAGCAACAAGATAAAGACTCATTTTACAATGACTTGGACGATCTGATGGGATCTATACCCGAACACGATGGTAGAATGGTAATTGGGGACTTTAATGCTAGAGCTGGCAGAATTCAGAACGCACTTGTGTGAAAACATAGGTCCATACTCCCGACACGAAACTGCGACCGATAATGGTGAGAGAATGATGTAATTTGCGGTTGCTCATGATCTTAGAGCCCATTCTTCCCTCACAAACACATACATCTAGAGACATGGACACATCCTCGCGGAACTTCCCGCAGCCAAGTTGACCATGTGTTAGTTTCTAAAGGACGGGCTCAGGTTATGCAGAATGTGAGAACTTATCGGTCAGCAACCAAATACGTAGGCAGCGATCATCATTTGGTCGCTGCAAAGCTAGGAAGGTTTCATACAAGTCTGGGAACACAGCGAAACGCATGGTACGTTTCGACTGTGAAGGTCTGATAAATGAAGATCAAAAGAAACGATATCAGGATCTTGTCAGCGACAACGTTAATGAAGCTAATTACCAGTCTGACTGCGTGAACTTTGTCTGGGAGGTACTGAAAACCTCGGTTGTCAGTGCTGCTCAACAGACTTTAGGTATAGCGAAAGTCAGACCCAAGAATGATTGGTTTGATGACGAGTGTCGTCTTGCAGTTGAGCAACAAAATATAGCCCATAGTGAAGTGCAACAACGTCTCACAATCGCGAGGAAAATCAAGGCTGCTCTTCCAAGAAGGGCAGCTAAGCCGATTTGTAGACTAGGTTCTGAAAGTACAACAACTCAGCAATGAGCGCAGTTCGCGTAATTTCTTTAAAATAATTACTGGACTGCACCAGACTTGCAGGCCTATACGTCATCCGCCATTCGGGACCGGGATGGAAACCTCTGTGTCAACATCGACGCAGTACTTGACGCATGGAGTGGACACTTTACTGACCTGCTTGATGTCCATCAAGTGTCACATACTGTTGATTAGCCACCTCTAATACAGAACGCGGAGATTTGCACTGAGGAGCCATCTCATGAGGAATTCACTAAAGCCATGCAGAGATTGAAACGAAACCGCTTACCTGGAGTGGAATGCATTAATTCGGAGCTCTTGATTTTCGGAGGGGATACTTTGTGGAACTGTCTTTACGACCTTATTCGATTAGTATGGCGAACCGAAGTTATGCCTGACGAATGGAAAGTGGCCGCGATATGCCCCATCTACAAGAAGAGAGACCGCTTGAAGTGTGAGAATTATCGCGGTATAGCTCTTGTTTGCACAGCATACAAGTTACTGTCATACATTGTATTGGATAGAAACACTCCTCTAGCGGAGGGCTTGGTTGGTGACTATCAAGGAGGATTTTGTTCGAATCGATCAGTCACCGATCAGGTCTTTTCCCTGCGGATGATTCTATCTAAATATTATGAGACATCCTTCCCCGTACAACATGTGTTCCTGGATTTCCGGCAGGCCTATGACTCGATCAAGCGAGAGAGTTTATGGTCTGCCCTGGAATACCTAGGAATGCCAACAACACTGGTACGACTATGTAGGATGACAGTGACGCAGTCTCAATGCTGTGTTAAAGTTGAGAACAGGCAATCGACAATTTTTGCAGTTAACTCGGGTAAATACTCCAACGGTCGAATTTTCCGAAGAAAAGCTTCAGCGGCAATATCTCGATGGAGCTGAAAATATTAATCGAATGTGCACAATGTACCTCAGTAATACCAGTAATCCAATCAAATTTAATTTAGTATATTTAACAAGCAGTTTAATTTGGCATTTTATAAACCAAAGGATTATCAGTGTAATTGGTGTGTAGCCTATAAGTTTAAGCAGATATCAATGCCTGCGAGAAGGAGTGCTGATCGAAATAGTTCCGTTGATACGTTAGTATAGTGCTATATGATCTACAAAATGTGCTTTACAAAATGTTTAATATTTTAACCAAAACATTTTGGTGGTGAATGTGGCCCTGATGGCATATCTGCTTCGGTATTAAAAGATGATCTACCTTTATAATAACAGAATTGAGAGACTATGTATATAGTTTTGGGGAAAGTAATATAGGAAATTGACATAAATTACCGATTTAATTCCATCAGATATCTGATTAATCTGGTTATTTAAAAGTTTACTGACACATAGATGCGAACAAAACGATTTATTTATATACAAGCTTGAATGGCACAGCTGCTTTTTGTTTAATTTTTAAATTTATTTCACCGTCCGAAATGTCATCGGATCAAATTAACCTACCAAACAAGTATATTAGCTTGATTTAGAATAATGCTCTCAAAGTTTTGGTATCTAAAAGGTCAAGGAATCCTATATAGAATTATGCTGTTTCATTACTTTCCGATTTACCAGTTATAAGAAGCTGCATATCCATATTTATTTTTTATACTTCTAGAAACCAGCCAGACCAGTTTTGATGAAATTTATTACAGATATCAAATTAAACTGGTCGTTTACCGCATCCCAAAAAATACACATTTCAATAAATCACAATTTTAACGAATAGAACAATGCTTTCACATTTCGGAGGTGAGCTAGTGGCTCATGCCTAATAATATTAGTTCACAAAGTCACGGATCGATTTGAAGAAAAGGACATGATCAAACTACAAACCGAAAGGCGAGAATAATAAACAATTCGTCTGTATACATTTCACCTTTCGATCTGTAGTTTGATCATGTCATCTTCTTCCAATCTATCCGTTGGACGTGGAAGTAGTGGTTGTGGCTGTTACAGTTCTTCGGGTGGTTGTTGTTAGATTATTAGATTATCTCGGGTGGGGTATAATAATTAGAATGAGAAAAAGCTAACTTTGGTGTTTTTGAGTAGTTAAGTTATTCTGATTTAATGAATTTATTTTCGTTATTTATTTATTGTCGCTAATGTAGACAACTGCTAGAGTGGTTTTGTCAATTAGTTCTAATCTAAAGGGTGACCAAGTTTCTTTAGGAACAATGCGTTATTGGTGACATTTTTATAGAATGTCCATCAATGCATTTAAATAATAAAAATTTGATTTGGCCAGCAATTTGCAGTTGTGCAGCCAGGTTTTTGTTACATTTTTCATAACGACGTATTTTGCGATCCGAACCGTGAAATTAATTGCTCACTTACATGATTTTTCAATAAGTACATTGATTCGCCATACTTCTAGTATGGTAAGATTTTTGCTGTGATTGTTATTGGGGAAAGCCATCCAAAGGGATCAAAGAACTTGAAGGAGTCGGATAACAGTTGGCTGTTTGTGTGATAGTTGTAATGTTTCTATGTTGAATTTAAAAAGGTCCTTTTATGGATCGTATAGAATTCCTAATGTTTTAATGTAGTTATTTAACCTTTTGATTTGAACGTCACCTGTGCCGTGTAGTTCTCTGGGAATATGAATCAATACTTCCCTTGAGTTAGAGAACCATTTTTATCAAGGAACTAATTAAAACTTTGTTGGGCTTTCCAAAAGCCTTTTATGTGACCTGATTATAGAATATTCAAATTGAGATATGTGCACAGTTGGCCAATTCTGGCCTATTCTATATAGTCATAGTATATGTATATATAAAACCTATTGTATTTCTTAGAGAATTTCTATATGCACAAATTTTTTATCTAAAGGCACAAATTGGCACATTCATATATCCATATTACTATATTTGTGATAAATAAATAAATAAATATGGTTTGATCTCAACTGAATACTAAATTTGTGAAAGTGGTTGAGCGATAACACAGAAAGGTTAAAAAATCATCTAAAATAATGCCATCTCATCAATTTCCGATTTATAACTGATATTAAAACTTGCATATCCTGCTGGCATATACAGTTTGATCACTCAAAAATAAGACTTACCACACAGGTTATGTTAAAATGTATTATAGATGGTCGCAAATAAACTGGTCCAGTCGTTCACCAAACAATTTTAACATCCTATATAAGACAATGTCACCTTCAAATATTAAAATCTAATTTATTTTATGATTCCGGTTAATTTTTCACGCCTCTATCCAATATACACCGCATATATAACCAAATTTTCAGCAGATAATTAACATAAATATCTACACAGATTACCGAACCAGTATATAAAGGGTGTCCCAAAATTAACGCAAGATTTAATTCCTCCTGTAATGCACGGGTGGTTGTGGGCGTGTTCACATAGACTTTTGACTTCAAATGACCCCATAAAAAGAAATCTAATGGTGTTAAATCACAAGATTTAGAAAAGTATGGTCGAAAGATGCCTCCAGCCCAAAATCCGCCCCAGACAGTGACACGCTGTGGATGCATTTGTTTTTCGACAATCACATTTGGGTTTTGGGGTACGGACCCCAAATGCGGTAATTTTGGCGATTAACAAAGCCATCAAGATGAAAATGTGCTTAATCGCTTAAGATGATTTTGCTCGAAAAATCACCATCCACTTGTTGATGCTCAATAATCATTCAACAAACTCTCTCCGCTGTGCATGCGGTCATTAGGCTTCAGTTGTTGTGTTAATTGAATTTTGTAAGCATGAGCTTCTGGGAAGTTCCTAGATTTTCACCGCAGTGTGTTTATCGTCTCCAACTGATCCAGTCTCCATGAATTTTACAATTAATCTCTTAACAGTTAACGAAGTTAAAACATTATTTCGATATATTTTGTTGAAATTTTCGAACTGCGGCTGCCAAACTTTCATTATTTTTAAGATATTCTTCAATAATAAAAATACGTTGTTGTATCGTGTAACGTCACAATTTTACTAACCCTAACCTTTGAGCTGTCAATTTTATTTCTAACACTTTACTGCCAAATGGCGGCAAATTCAAATCTTGCGTTCATTTTGGGACACCCTTTATTTTATGTAAATCACAATAAATTTATCATCGTCGTCTTGTCAATTTTATAGTACAGGTGTTAGAATTACCATCCGGATCACGAAATCTGCACCAATTATTGTCTTACATTGTTTTTTCTTTAGAAATTTTGCTCTCGTAATAGTACATTGTTATCTGGATGCCGTCCAGTAAACGTGACACTTTAACATTTGTATATATACAAAAACAATAACGCAGGGACAAAAACATTTGTTTTGAATAAATATGCGATCGTGTTTAGGCAAAATGAATTTTAAAAACCAAAATTAAAAACTTAAGATTAAATTCGTGGAATAACGCCGCACCGCGCATACAGTGCGCCCAGTTTTATAAAATATTTGCTTATAATACGGCGCGCACACAGTCAATGTGATAAATTCTAATTTAAAAACGTGATTTGAAATATATATTTGGTTTTTTTTTTTTTGAACAAAACTATATATATTCATACGAAATCTAATAAATTATTGATAAAAAAAACGAAAAATACAAGTTTGGACTTAATATTAAAAAAAACTAATAACAATTTTACGGATGCACACGGCAACTCGAAAAAAAAACTATCAAATAAAATAAATGAAGCACATAAGCCTGAAGGTTATAAGTAAAATTTTAAAGTAATTGACTTAAAAATAAAAATCACTATTGCGCCACTCGGTGCAGGTTGGTGCGCGCTTACATAAATTTATACCCAAGCGCACCTCGTACATGACAGACAATTAACCTAATTTTAATTAACTCTATATATGTGTACTTACTCTGCAGCTTTGGTTATTTTGTATATAAGTATGGTAGTATATAGAGAAAATGAACTTGAATTAAGAAAATCAAGACTGGAAAAACTGGACCGCATCACACACATCATTATCGCATTACCATGTACGTATGTGGATGGAAAATATTTCGAAATACTTTCGATTTTGGATTTGGAGGTGAGAGACGATGAATTTATTATACATAAACTGGTGTAAATGAAATATAGTTCAACTTTATCGAGTTAATATATGCGATCGTGTGTTATATCTACATATATGTATGTATGTATAGAGTGAAATACCATAACAAGGTTTTTGATGATTTGTATGCGATCATTAAATTATATATAGAGAGTTGAGATAAGAATATATTATACTTTGTATACGAATATTATTATGGATACATTTTATTCGATCAGACTGTTTAATATTCCGCCCAGCAAACAATATAAATGTCATTGAATTCACTGCGGGATATTCATGATATTCAGTATCAACAGGATTAACCACACAATTTTAGTGATCTGTTCGCTACACCAAAAATTAGTCCTAACCTTAACCATCTCAAAGCATTTCTCAAAGTTGTTGGCCCTACAAGTTTTTAGGAGATACTATAGTGTAGTACAATATTTCTTAGACATTTATTTTATACCATGCCCTAAGGTCTAAGCTATGCGAAAAATATTTCAATTTTGGAAAAAGTAGGGGATTAGGGGGCTTTTGGGTAAGTCTCGGCCATCCTAGGTAGTCGAGGGAACCCCTCACAAGTCCTCAAAATTTACAAGTACGAGCTAAGAACAGACAAAACTAGGGTCAGAATGCTCCATTGTGATAATATATAAAAGTCCTTGGAGGCGGCCAGACAACGCAAAGTACTTTATTCTAGTCCCTCCATCCCGAGTTATTTCCAACGACGCCATGGTTCATGGACAACGTGTAGTGGGGAATGCATGGAACTACAATTAGAATTATTATAGGAGCTGATGGGATTATCCCTGCGGATATCCAGTAAACTATTGACTTAACCCTACCCTGAGTGGAAGTCATCTTCAAAGGCAGCTTAGAACTTTGACAACTACATAAATGGAGTGAAGTAAATGTAATACAGATTTATACCTTAGGCGGGAGAAGCTCTCATTGCTATTCCAAAGACATTAGGCCTATAAGCTTATCCTCTTTTCTATTAAAATCACTATAAAGACAAATAGAGGTTTACATCAGAGGCTCAATCAAGCCGGGTGACCTGTCGGGATCAATACGCGTATTATAAAGGATCAATAAACCTAAAAATGCAAGGCGTCAGGGTGGTTACCTACGCGGACAATGTTGCTTCTGCGGTCTTCGCTAAATATCCTTGTACGCTGAGTGAGCGCATGCAGTGCGGGCTACATCGGGCTACTTATACAAAGCAAACAAACTGGAAACCAAACATTTTAGAAACCGTAAAGAAAGCTATACTGTAGCGATTTACTCCTGTAAAAATGTCATTGGATAGAGATGGGGTATGGAGCCCCACATTGTACACTGTCTCTACATCTCAGTGGTCAAACCTATACTATTGTCTGGGGTTGTCGTTTGGTGGCCAGCATTAAAAATTATGGCTAACCTGAAACTATTGATGAAAGTCCAAAGAACCGCCTGCTTGGGTATAAGTGGGGACTTCAGTAGCACACCCACCAAAGCTTGGTAAACGAGACTGTTATTTACAATCAGGTGCTTAGCCTCTTTACAGATAGCTCAAAAAGGGATAGAGAGGGTTGGCTGCGGGGTATTCTGTGAGGCACTAGAGGCCAACCTCTTTTTTCACCTTCCCGACTTTTGCAGTGTTTTTCAAGCTGAACTTATCGCGATAATGGAAGTCATGGACTGGTTGAAATATAATGTAATATCTACGAGGATATTCGCAATTATACGGACAGCCAGGCTGCTATTAAAACGCTAGAGTCACACTTACAAACGTCGAAGGTAGCCCAGAACTATGACTTATGTATCTTTAAATGAGATGGCCGATCAGGTGAACATCCGCTTGACGTGGATGCCAAGGAACTTCAATATCTTAGGGAATGTAAAGAGAGATGAGCTGGCCCGCAAGAGCACAACACCCCTTATCTCACAAAGCAGGTTGGATATAAAGATACCGGTTGCTTCCTGTAAAATACTGTTTCAGGAAGAACACATAAAAGAAACGAACGAAAGATGGTCTAAGGCTATAGACTTGACCGGTCCAACTCCGACCAACTGGGAGCTATAACGGGACATTGCCTCATTGTGATACAAGCGAGCAAACTGGATGTCCCCGTCCATGATTTCTGCCGTAGCTGTGATGTTGAGGAACTCCCCATATGAACCACCTGATGAATCTTAGTATGATCGATGTTTAGGGCCTTCAACGCTCCTTGGTAATCTCAGGATGGTTCAACTAGTAAGGAGGAACAAATTTAAACGTGGTACAGCTACGGGTTCAATTTGACACCCTAACCTATCCTATTAAAATTTGTGGCAACAAACGAAATTCATAAACCCGTTAAACAATTTATATGAACAAATTGCCAACTGGAAATGAAAATTAAGTTATAATCACCATAACGGCAATGATATGCGTTTACAGATACAAATACTTTATCCTGTATAAAAAACTTGATATAAAAACATTAGAAGAAGCGATAAGATCTACCACGGCTCTGAAAGCCAATTTTGACGTCCAGCTTTAGACGATTATACAAAATTAGAGCAATTTGAAGTAATTTAGTATTCAAAACCAGAACTATTGATTGTCCGAAAAAGCAGTAAGTATGTCACAATTTAACGATTCTTCAGTTAAAAATCGGATTAACATGAGTACTAAATATAAATTTTCCCGAAAAGTTTTCCCGAAAATTTCTTTCGCCGAGAAAAAGCCTAAGGCTGGCTGCTCTTTCATTTAGTTCGGTATTGTAGTTGGTGGACGTATTTGGAGGACCACCGTTTTCTAAAGTCCTGAATCATTCTCTCGATTACATGCCATCTCGTTTTTAACGATATGCGGTCAATTTCTGCGGCTGACAGCCCTTTGAGAGAATCTCCTATCAAGAAGTGCCCCGGCGTTAGTATACTGACTGTTTTGCAGCATTACTTGTCAGCGGCGTTAACGGGCGAGAATTAAGACATGCTTCTATTTGGGTAGTCACGGTACATTAGGTCCTCGAAAGTTAGGGTTGTTTCGCCTTTGATCCGGTTGAGATGAAGATTTAATCCCTGCCTCCCATATTCCACAGAAATGAGGTGTAAAAGGTGTCATGAAGTGCCAATTGGTTCCACTATCATGGTGGTAATGTCGTCAGTGCGTTGCTTTGATCCTTCTACATTACGTTGTTTGCTCCTGCGAAATACGTTCCATTATCAGAGTTAATGTCGGTGCATAACCCTTTCTTGGATATAAATCTTTTGTAAGCGGCAATGAATGATTTTGGTGTTAAATCGCTTTTTATTTCAATATGGATGGCCTTCGTTACCATATGCATATAAACAGAGCAATGTATCTCTTATATGTCTTGTGACCCTTGCCTTTGGCTGATCTTAATTGGATGGGCTCCGCAGAGTCGATTTCCGTTTTGGTAACCGGTATTCGCTGCATTACTCTATAGCTGATGGTATAGGTTTCCCATTAGATGTTTAGATGACTGTTGTTTATGGCGAAAGCAAATAATACATTTTTGAATTATCTGTCTTACAGCTCGTTTACCATCAATGATCCAGAATTTGTTTCTTAATGTTGCTAATGTCAATTGTGTGTATCCGTGTAATGTATACCAATATGAGCTGAGCATCTTCTATTATTCTTTTTGTAACTATCGCTCAGGATTATTGTGTTTTTGCTGGAACTTGGGATTTGGATTTAGTGATAGAATTTTGCTGTTCTTGCTGATCCTTACGGCTTGATCAGGTTGAGACGGTTTATTTCCTTGTAGAAATTTTATCTTTATATACGACCTTGAGAATTACCAGTTACTCGAGCAGTTGTTAATGAACCTTTTGCAATATGCGACTGTACGTTTGAATTTTTTGTAGTTGGAGCATCGTACAAATAATGGAACAGCGTGATCTTCCGTAGTTATTGTCATAATTTTAATCGGTTTTTCTTCTAACTCATCTGGTTTGTGCATGTTACTTCGCATAATAGGGTTGGTTGCCCTCCACTTTTTTAGATTTTGCCGAAGAAAATCTGAACCTTGCCACCACAATTCGTTTTTTATGAGTGCTAACAGTGTTGCATACCACGTAAAGCTATATCCACTGGATTATCGCATGACTTGACGTGGTGCCATGTTGCTGCTGGTAGCATAGTTTTTAATGCCGAAATTCTATTTACCATACAAAAGTTTTAAATCTGTTTAGTTCCCCTGTGATACAACATAGTGAAATGGTCGAACCTGATCACAAATATATTCTGAGGTTGTTTATTTTCAAGCTTCATTGTGTGTGTTTAAGTAATTTTGCCAATAGAAGAGTGTCATTTAGCTCCAATCGAGGAATGGATAGCTACATTTTGGATGAAGCAACCCTTGTCTTCGACATTAATAATTGAGTTATTATTATCCCTTGCTTATTTGCTGTCTGGGAGGCACCGAAAACATCGGTTGTCGGTGCTGCTCAACAGACTTTAGGTATAGCCCATAGTGAAGTGCAACTACGTCTCACAATGGGGAGGACCATACTTTCAAGCCTGCGTACTTTCAACTGCTATTTGGGACCGGGATGGAAACCTCTGTGTCAATATCGACGCAGTACTTGACGAATGGAATGGACACTTTACCGACCTGCTTGGTGTTCATCATGCGTCACATACTTTAGTTCAGTCATCTGAAATATAGACTGCGTAGAGTTGCATTGAGGATCAATCCTATGAGGAATTCTCTAGGGCCATGCATATAGACTTAAACGAAACCTCTCACTTGGAGTGGACTGCATTAATTCGGATCTCTTGATATTCGGAGGGGATATTTTGTGGAACTGTTTTTTCGACCTTATTCGATTAGTATGGCGAACCGAAGTTATAACTGACGAATGGAAAGTGGCCGCGATATGCCCCATCTTCAAGAAGGGAGACCGCTTGAAGTGTGAGAATTATCGCGGTATAGCTCTCCTTTGCACAGCATACAAGTGACTGTCCTACATTATATTGGATAGAATCACCTCTCTAGCGGAGGGCTTGGTTGGTGACTATCAAGGAGGATTTCGTCCGAATCGATCAGTCATTGATCAGGTCTTTTCACTGCGGATGATGCTATCTAAAGACATCCATCTCCGTACATCAGATGTTCCTTGGTGAGTTTGTGGTCTGCCCTGGAATACCTAGGAATGCCAAAAAAATTGGTACGATTGTGACGCAGTCTCAATGTAGTGTTAGAGGTGAGGACAGGCTGTCGACAATTTTTGTAGTTAACTCGGGTGTTCGGCAGGGAGATGCTCTGTCCCCGCTACTCTTTAATCTCATGTTGGAATATATCTTTCGTAAAACTGAAACACCTCAGCGCAACATCTTATATCGCCAGTCCAATCAGGTGCTTGCATATGCAGATGACGATTGGCCTGAATAGCAACGAAGTGAAAGATATACTTGATCCGCTTGTAGAGTTTTCAGCTTCTGTTGGACTACAGATCAATGAGTTCAGAACAAAATACATGATTTCAGGTTATAGGGACAACGGCACACCATATTTTAGCAGTGGCCACTACAGGCTTGAGGGAGTGAGGAGGTTCAAATATTAGGGTTCTCTTATCACTCACGTTAACAGTGTCGGTGAGGATATTAAAGTGCGGCTGGCAGCAGGCAGTCGATCTTACACTTATCAAGTGCCGTGAAGCTGAAGCTTTACAAAGCATTGATCAGGCCCGTTGTTATGTTTGGATGCGAAAGTTGGGCGCTGACGGATGAGTACGAGAGACGGCTCCTTACATTTGAGGGAAGAATCATGCGGATGATTTACGGCCCAAAACGCGAAATAGATGGTACATACCGAGCTCTGTGCAATGTCGAGATCAGAGATCTGATGAAGATCCCCGATATTGTTCATGAAATAAGGTCGCAGCGTGTACGCTGGCTCGGTCACGTGCTCGGTTCTGCGTGCTGATCCGGAACGAATTGTGCTGCGATCTCTGAAAGGAGAGCCACCGCATATGGTAGGCGCAGAGGTCGTTGCAGGCGACGATGGCAATAATCTAATTCAGCTATTCTGTCTCTTTCTAATTTCATATAGCTCTCTCACACTGAAGCTTGTTTTCAATAGGCCACAGATGAAATATTGACAATTCCAATTGGACTTGAATTCGTATTTATGAAATTTTTTTGTTTTCTTGCTAGAAACTTCACAGCCTTATTAACAAGTCTTCTTGAATGGTATTTAAGTCATAGAATTTTGAACTGGATAATTTTTTAGATGTTTTTTTGAAATCTAATTGTAGGAGTTGTTTCATCAACTTTGTAACCATTTTTGAGGGATAAACTAACCTACACTCGTGTCTTGCCTAAATTTTATCTCTATGTATGCATAGCTGCTGTTATATGGATTGAGCAACTAACGCATGATTTGTATCTATATAATATGCAAAACCTTCATTTATCGGCGCCTTTCGTGTTATAGATAATATAATTAAAACAAACTGTAATTACACACATATTATGAACGTATGTATATACATATATCTTATTAAATAAACCGCATATGGTAGGTACTTTTGATTTTGTACAAAAGGCAATTCAACATGCCAAACACCAAACAAAGAACTTTTAATCTTACCAAAAATGGGCATATGAAAACGTATATTTGTATATACATATACAGCCGACTTTAAAGCGCCCAAAGTCCTATGAACTTACCTCATTAATCATAAAACTGAATGACAGAATTATATGGTCGAAGGTACACCCAAAAAACCACCAAAAAAATAAATTCCATCGTAATCATTTGTTGCTTTATTTTTATTGCACTAATGGCGATCAGTATTTAAGTTTTTTCGTTGAGTTGCTTCTATATAAAATTATAACTTAATTTAATTTATACATAAATTTCTTAATTAATAATTTAATTTAATTAATAATTATGACTTGTTTTAAAAACAAAAACTATATTTTTTTTTTATTTAATAATTAAAATAATAGAAAATATTTCAAAAAATATATTAAATATTATTTAAGACATTATGCATGTGATTGATTAGATATATTCATTGACAGTCAATGTGTTTCGAAATAATTTCATTCCAATCTATTAATCTACTTAATTATTTTATTTTTATTTTAATGAGATATTAAATTATTTTTATATAAAACAATAAAATATTATACAACTTGGACGGTTGCAAATGCGCTAAATGTGACTTTCTTCGGAAATTCGGGACCGGCCGATCCACGCGTTTTTATAACCGGTTTCAATGGTTGCCGCGGTTTTGATGACATCAAACCAGCTGATGCAGCTAACTCGCGCAATTTATGTGATATACCGGTACCCGTTGTATTTGGTTTATGCATGGGCTGGTATTGGGCCTGGTGTTGTTGTTGCTGCTGCTGCTGTTGTTGTTGTTGTTGCTGCAGTTGGGACTGATGCTGCTGTTGTAACTGATGTGGTGTTAATATTGCCATTGGTGTTATATATCTGTAGCGAAGAAAAAAACATTATTTTTATGATTTATTGCATTCAATTGCTATTTCGTCTTAAATTTTATAATATAGTTTGGGCTAAGAACGGCGAAACAGACGCAAAACAACAACACGATGAAATCTTAATTCCAATTTCTTAAAAAAAAAAAAAATTAAATAATCTCAAGTTCAAGGTTTTCGGTTTGTTTTCTTTCAAAGACTTACAAAAACAAAATATTTTTTTTTACGTTTGATTTAATGAATGATCTGTAGATTTTACGTAGAAATTTTGTGTTGTTATGATTGTTTAAGACTCGAGTCTCGAGAGTCTTCTAAATTGCGCGGCGCGCACTATACAAACACGTATATATGTATATTAAAAGACGTAGTTTAGAAATTTGTTTTGGATTGAATGATGTCAAGAAAATGTGCGTCGAAATCTTTCTTATAGCTTATAAGGTTTGTATGTGTATATGTATGTACATATACATGTATACACTCTATACAGTATAGAATATTCGGTAGGTCGTTTTAAAGTCAATTTGACAATGAGAGAATTTAAGAATTTGCGTAGGGTGTTCATCGATAATGGTTGTTTGGTCAAGGTAACATAAAAAAAGAACAACAAAATATTTGTGTTTTTATTTTTAAGCATGTTAGGAGATAATTTTATGGAACTTAAATTTATGTACATATGTATGTACGATTGACATTACTGGTTTGGCGCCAAATTGATTGTTTTTTCTTTTTTTTGGTGGATGAATACTGTGGCTGGATTGTTTTAATTTAGGTTAGATGAACAAATATTTAACTTTCATTTTTTTCATTTCAAACCCTGTTCGAAGCATCAAACCCTGGTTTAAAAGAATTATAAAATTTGATTGAAGTCAGCTTGAATCGTATATTATTTATATAGTTATGTAAAATTGGAAAGGAATTTGAATACACTACAATAGAATTCCACAGCGGAGGGATGATCAAAACTGTCATATCGATCAGGTGCGTTTTTGATCTCTAATATAAAACATACAGGATGCATACACAATTACGTAAATTACAGCAGAGACGCAAACCATCATATTCACCACCATATTTTATATTCTATTGAACGGAAAAAAAATCTGCAATACCAACATAGGTAAAAAGTAAAATGAAGGGAAATGGTAAAGAAGACGAATTGGAATACGTCAAACGAAATTGAGTCAGGTCAGGGTTGTGAATGATTTTGATAGTAATTTATTAATGATATTTTTAAATAATTTATGATGAAAGAAAAAAAGGAGAAATATATTTAGGAGGTGATGGGCCGTAGGATAGATTATAAGGCACATAGTATAAAAGAAATTCTTACAACTATTCTGGTTTGCTCCGTAAACTATACGGGCGGAATCCAACAATCTTGGTAAATAAACTTCAAGATGGTCGGTAATAAAGTTCACAATTTTAGATCTTAATTCATTAGATGATCGGTATGTACTAATCTTTTCCAGCTGCAGCTGATGTATCACGGCATTGAAAAGGCAATTACCATCGCCGGGTATAGTATGCACTTCCATTGGAATTATCTAATAGCTATAACAATATTTAATTTAAATTTAGGCTTTTATATCACTCTTCTAACAAACGCTTTGTAGGTTTTTTTTAGATTTTAAATCACATAAAAGCAACAACAAATCTAATGTCAAAATTTAGGATTTAACGAGGAATAATTTCAACAAAGAAATAACAAAAAGATGAGAGACATCTGTTGCGGATGATCGACAACTATTGACGTCAACAGTAGCTTTACTCTTAAAGTTTAGCCTAGTGGTAGTTAATTGTTAGTTACATGGTAGGGACGAAGAAAGTGGGTTGGCTGAATAGGTATATGGAGTACAAATGACTTGTAGTAGGACGGGAGAGATTGCTGCAGATTTGAGTATCAGCTTGAGGTGGTTTATCGTAGTTGGGCTATATTAACTAGATAGCACCACTAGCAAATAAACGCTATAAAAAACAAAAAATTAAAAAAAAATTAAATCTTGTTGAATGATGTTTGGTGCACCATCTGCGGGAGGTATGTTTATTCGTGTCTGGAATCTGATGTGGTCTCCCTTATGGTGTTATAATTTGTTGGAGTATGAACAAGTTGTAAATGGGTATATGTTTAAATCGAGGGTTGGAAAAGAGGCACTAAACTAATTATCATTCATTACAGGGTCTATCACAGCTCAAATATATGGAATTAATAATAACAAATTGATCTAAATTACAGGATCTATATGCCAGTTAAACTTAAATGTAAATTAAACAATTAAAGGTTGAAATGCAGAATACAATAAATCATAACTAATTTGAGTTGAGTTTTCAGGAGTATCTCATAAGTCTGACCCAGCAAACTAATAAATTTTATTTCAGAGCCCAGTGATGCTAAAAAATTATATAAGTAGATTAGAATTGTATCGTCCTGTGTTACTAACTATTGGCTATACCAGGTGTTTGTAACCGATTCAATTTCTATCATTCTAACTGAACCTATCCAAATCCTCTTTATGTTATGTGTAAACGGTGGTCGGTGAGACCCGGCCATCTCCGGGAGATCCTGCTTAATGCTTGGTCGAATATTCCAATCAAATCAACTCAAATTAAATTACAATAGAATTCCACAGCGGTTTTATCATCGAAAACAGAATAAAATAATTTATTATCAAAACAAAATTTAATTCACATAAATTTTGTATCCGACTAGGTTGAATTTCAATCAAATTTGATTTTTATTCCCACTTGGATTTTACTATTGGAAATAACAAGATTCAGGACCGCAGAGACGTGATATATCATTTAATCACTTCTTGGTGGCAACACTCGGGAATCAATTTTCGATGAAGCAGTGCTGCCATTTTCTAATCAAACTTGACTCTGATCAGTAATAAAATTTAAATCAATAAAATTTGAGTATTTAAATACAATTCCAAAAGACAATAATTTTAGTAATTGTATAACACAATTTCGAGGAATTGTTTACATTCACTCAAATAACATATCAAATTGTTTAGTAATCATGATATGATGAATTTGATTACAAATTGAACATACCACCATCAATCGAAATAATGTTGCTTGTCACAGTAAATTTTAACAATCGAATTTTAGATCTAATTTTTCATAATGAGTGAAGTTTGAATCAAATTTGAATGCAGTTTGAGTGAGATTTGAATCAGATTTAAATGGTTTTGGATTTGAATGGAACAACAATATTGCCAAGGGATGCATTTCAAACCCCAATTGGGATAGTTTATGAAATTATTACAAATTCTGCAACCAGACTGTTCAGCCAAATTTGATTTCAGTTTGATTTAAATTTAAACAATATTAAAGTTTAATACAATTTTATTTTAACTTATAAACAAAATTTATGCTAAATTCCAATCAAATTTTGTTTAATCTTTTCACTATAAAATGTACTCAAATTTTAATTTGAGCAGAATTTGATTAGGTTCGGCAATACATTTTTTAAACAAATTTTGGATAAAATTTGAGTAGTAAATTACATAAGTTAAGTTAAATAAAATTTGAAACATTACAAATCCCACTCAAATTTAAAGTTAAATAAATTCTTGTCACAGGAAGAGAATTTCGAGTTAAAATTCCCCCAACTAATCTTTAAAATTTTTGAGTGACTACTCTTGTAAAACTTAAATACATTTTATCTAAATTTTATGAGCCTAGTTTAAATTACCATTAATTTTATTCTTTGTTTCAAGCAAGGCAAATTTGAGGAAAAATGAACTCATTTATACTTCACTCAACGGAAATAGACTTGTCAGTGTCACTATATCCTGATCAAACCCAAAATCGGCAAATTTTGAGTGAAATTTAAATAAAAATTGAATGTATATTGAGTGGAATTTGAATAGTATTTTAAACAATTTCTAGGAAGAATTTATTTTAGAATTTGAGGTTCATTTTAATATTATATGAGTGAGATTTGAATAACAGTTTTAATAAAAACTGAAAGGAATATTTTAATCAAATTTTGTTTAGTCTCCCTCACTGTTAAATATACTCAAATTGTAATTTGAACCGAATTTGATTACAATCGGTAATAAAATATTAAACAAATTCGGTTAAAATGTTTATTGGGTTAAGTCTAGTAATATATGATGCCGTAATTTCGAAGAATTTGTGACGAATTAAAAAAGTTGGTGACACACGTAAATTCCACTCAAATTCAATGTTATATCTTAAGTAATAAATTCGAGTCAGATTCACTCAAATATTATGTCAAATTGATTACTAAACTATACTTTTATACTTCGCATGATTTGAGAAGCATTTGACTAAAGTTTGATTAGAAATTGAACCATCTACAACCCACCATCAATCGAAATAATAAGGCTTGCCACCACAAAATTTTAATATCATGGTTTTACATCGAATTTTAAATTATGAGTGAAACTTGAAGCAGATTTGAATGCAGTTTGAGTTAGATTTGAGTATGATTTAAAAAGTTTTAGTGTTGAATGGAACCACAATTGACAATGGATGTACTATAACTTTAACCAGACTGATTAATTATTACTAAACTACTCTTAAACTCCCTTCAATTGCAAGTTAAATTAAATTGAGTTAAATATGGGTAAAAATTGAATCAAGCATTGGAATTTGAATGCTAGAGTTAACATTAAACTTTTAATAACGAGTGAAATTTGAATCAAATTTTAATTCATTTTTAGTAAGATTTGGAAAGGTCTTAGTGTTGAATTGAACAACAATTGACGTAGGATGAATTTTAAACCACAATTTGAATAATAAAAATAATTATTTTATAAACTGTAACTAAATTTGAATAGAATCTAAGTAGAATTATTATCATATTTTGAGATAAATTTTAATATTAAATGAATGAATTTTCAATTAAAATTGCCAACACTTTTTGTACAGAATTCGAAACCAACTCAACTTTAAACAAAATTATCTTATATTCCAATCAAAGTCTTTTAGTCTTTTCCATGTAAACTGTACTCAAATTTGAGCAGAATTTGATAAATATTATTGAATTTAGGTTTAAGTTAAGTTAAGTAAAATTTAAGACATTTCAAATTCTACCCAAATTTAAAGTTGTCAATTAAATAGATTCGGATTAATTTCGAGTTCAAATGCACTCAACTAATATTTCAAATTCATGGCTATTCTTGTAAAACTTGAAAACATTAGGAATCAAATTTCAATAATTTAAGGAGAATTTGATTAGAGTTTTAGTTTGTTTGATTTTAGAATTGACTCATATACTTCACGCAATGGAAATAGTTAGACTTTGATGAGAATATTATCAATATTTGAGTGAAATTTAAATAAAATTAGAACATAATTAGAGTTGTATTTGAATAGAATTTGAAAGGTTTTAGTGCATGAATTCAATGATGTTGACTCGACTATTGCTTACCATTCTAGGTGAAATTTGAATAAATTCTAAGAATTTTTTTTTCCACAATTTGAGTGGAATTTGAATGAAAATTTGAATAAAAAATGACAACATTTCTTGTGCTGAATGCAAAATTAACTCCACGTTTCACAAAATTTTCCCATATTCTAATCAACTGTTATTTTAAAATGTCCTCAAATTATAATTTGAACAGGATTTGAATACGCTTGACACATTTTCTGAACTGAAATTCATATTTGTCTATTTGAATTGATTTTGATTTTTAAATATAATTTAATTCGATTTTCAGCTAATTGAAGGTTATTTTTAATGAGTCCTCTAAAATGAATTATCAATAACTTCTGCTTCAAGGCGTTGTGTTATCAACGCATGGTACTAAAATTTCCATAGCTTTAAACTGAAACTAATTTTGACTAGAAATTAACTCTTATCTAGGTACTTGAAACATAGAAACTAGTTAGGGACGTCATTAGCCTGAATCAAACCTAAAATCTCCGTGGAACAGGTAGTTTGCCTAAAAAACGACTGCCTAAAGTTTGAATACATCTTGAGGGGGATTTAAAAGATTTTAATCGAATTAAAGAAAAATTGACGAGATTATATTCGATCAAATTTGAACAAAATTTGAAACAAATTTGATTACATTTTTGGACCGAATGAAATTATAGTTGAATTTGAAATGAAATAAAAAATTATTTTGAGCTCAATTCAATTACATTTCAATGTTTTCATAACTATTCGTATTCGGTCAATCTCACAATAATTGTAGCTTTAGCTCCGCAGGATATTGGTTATCTTCCAAGGTGCAGCTTATATAGCTTCAAGCTAAAATCATAAATAATCATCAGTCACCCTTTGGGGTAAGCTAAACTCATTGCGTATAATAATCCTGATACAAATATGAGATTTGGCTTATAACAAAAAAAAAATACCCAAGAAATCGATTTCCCATCCGCATTCTTAATTACATCAATTAAAAATCGAAAGTGAATGACCAAAACACACAGCTAATTGTAATTCAAGGATTTCGTTTTTAAACCGCGACACACATATCGTCGTATCGGCTTATACATAAATATTTAAAATCCCGCCGTATCTGAAGCTGTTTTTAATCAAAACGTATATACCTATGTACTGTGCGCGATAATACCACCAACAAATTGTTATTCAACCACCCACCGTCACCATGAATAATTTGTATATGTATACATATATGCGGTGTAGTGTATAGCGCGAGTGAAGAGACAAAACAAATATTTGATATCGATAATCGATTTTAATTTAATTTCGAACTCGTCGACTTAAGACGAAACAATTTAAAAGTATTACCGCACCTGTCTTAAATTTAATTTCTGCGCACACGAAAAAAAAAAAATTAATTAATTTACTTTTTTCGTTCGTTTGGTTGTTTGTTGTCTGCTCGCGGAATAATCGAATTTTTAGGTATATTCAAGATCATTGATCATGATGATGATCATGTTGATTGTATTATGTGTATATTATGATTGAAAATTAGATATATGTCGATTGGTACATCATAATACATATTATGTAACAGTTAGATTAGAAAGAGATTTATATGTATATAGAAGATTAGATAATGATTATATATTGGATCAATAATCAATTTGATTTGGAATTGAATAACAAAAAAAAATTTAATTTCAATTTTGCAGCTCTGTGTTAACCGTTTTCTTTTCATATTGTATGATCAAGCGAGATAACCATCAAAGAAATCAATTTTAGAATTTTGCAAAAAAGAAATGCTTTCTTCCCATTAACGAATAAACAATATATTATGCTTCCATAGGGAAATAGGGTCGCGGCTTACGTGTGTTGATTATGGGTCAGTGAGAAATGATTGTAATCTGTATATGAACGGCGAATTTTAATCAAATTTGTTTTATTCGTAGTCATTGAGCATAAGGTATTATATGTTGCTATGTTAGGCCTAACTGTACTCTTAATATGTATATTACGACCACTTGGTGTTTGTTTAATAGGCAAAAACTAAAATAAAAACTATCATCTACTGTGGAACATATTTTTAAGCTGCACTGAAATACCAATATGTGTTTAAACAATATAACACGATAAAAAGCCCGCTGTGGAACTTATTGCTAAACTATTTTTTAGGGAACATTATTGTTCGATATTAATAAATGTGGGACCTATTGAATTTTGGTTGCAAACCTTTATATTGTCATATAAATTAAATATATTGTAGAACCTATTATAATACACATTAATTTTGATTTGTGTGCCGGCACGATTGAATGTTTGTGTTTTGAAATATATTGTGGAACATATGTTTAATTTTTGTAGAGTACTATTTTCAAATAACATGAAATAGAGGTATAATATATTTCGTGTAATGAGAAGAAAAATCCAGCTTGGAACATAAATATTATCACGTTGCCACCGGTTATATTTCCTCTTGAGAGAATCTTAGCAAAACTGTAAAGTTTTAGAACTTACATCAATGTATGTATCGTTTTAGTATACATACTGGGAATCTGTGGGTTTTTAATAAGCCTCACATAATTGTACTTTGCACATACTTTATACCAATGGTGTTAAATAAAATGTGTTGTGGAACATATCATAATTAAGAATAATATTACTTGTGTATCGGTATCGATATTATCGAGCCAAATGTCCGATATTTTATATTTAAATAGATTCATTTAAGAAATACAACTAAGCAAAGAAGAAATAGTGGAGCTTATCATTTGACATGGTTCTCAACTCGAAAATAATATTATAATTTACCAAACATTTAATATTCAACTTTGATTATCTTCCACATACAGTCACAAGCTAAGAACAATTTACAGGCGGTTTTAAATTAAATGTATTGTACAAATCATTCTGACAAATTGAGGTTTTGATTTATTTTCTTGGGGAACATAGAATAAAAACACATCAATTCAAGCTTGGAACAAAAATACTGTTGTACTACAACTATTAAGCTTCCGCCTGTGAATTTTTAAATTTTTCTTTTTGATACATGAAAATTATGGAACCCCTTTTAAGTAGAATTACAAATCTCTTAAATAACATCAATTAGGCAAAGAGTTGTGGAACATATTCCCATTCATAATAATTTAGATTTGCAAACATGAAATGTCGAATAAACATTCGATTCCCGTTTTGAATTAATGTCGAACTTATTCAGATTTTATGATTTGATGTATACTGTAGAACATATGTTTAATTGTCTCAGAGTATTGTTTCCAAACAACATGACACGGAGGTATTTTTGACGTAAGTTTAAATGTGAATTTTAGAATTTACATAATTAACAAACCAACCCAAATTTGGAACACGAATATACCGGTTAGATTGCCTCTATGAGAGAATCTTTTCAAAAATGTTAGTGTAAAGTTGTAGGACGAAAAGTTTTATAATTTTCAATAAATAAAATTAAACATGAGGATCAAGCTGTGGAACTTACTTTTTGAAGAATATCACTATTTTACTTTTTATTCTGACAAATTACAGTTTCGATTTGTTTCAAGGTAGTCTCTGTTCTAATTTATAATAGTTTTGATTTGTTTACATGAAATGTAGTGTGGAACCTTATATAGTAAATTTAATTTTGATTTGTTTGTCGACACTGATACTATTGGATGAAAATGATCGATATATTATTGAGAAACTGTAGGTACTTGATAAGCCTCGCTTAATTTCAGCCATGTACTTAGTTTAAACAAATGTGGAACTTTAGTTCTAAATTATCAAATTGTGTTAAATCATCTAAGGAATGCAACTGGATAAGTTATGGATCCTACCGTAAACCAAAATTTGTTGTAGATCATAAAGTTGCCAACTCATTCCATACAATTACTTTAATAGAAAATGTGGAACTTATGTTCAGATGAAACAATATTGAATTTTGTTTTGTAAAATTCATGTTCTACTTTATTCATCTCCGATATACACTTCTTAAAGTACGAAAAACATGTGGAACATGTGTTAAGTAGGACTATTAATTTCTCTAATAACAACAACAAGCCAACGAGTTGTGGAATTTATTCCAATTTATAATCATTTTGATTTGCTTACGACAAATGTTGACTTTTTATAAATATATGTGGAATCTAAATTGTAAGACACGTGTTCATGGCTCTCTTGTCTCGAGGCGGTCTTAAATGAAAGGCCGGGTCTTAATTTTAAATGAAATGTGTTCTGGAACACGTCATAATAAATAAAAATTTTGAGTTGTTTATCAGCACTGATATTATTGAACCATAATTTACATCTGAAAGGATTATTTAAGAAATACAACTAGATATAGAACCAGTTATGGGACCTATTGCAAACCAATAGTTGTTGGAGAACATCAATGTATGATCTACATATATTGAGAAAATGTGTACATTCGACATGTGTGTATTTCATACAATTACTTTAATAAAAATGTGGAACTTATGTTCAGCTCAAAATTATATTGAACTGTACAAACCAATTGATGTTAAACTTTGTTTATCTCCGATATACACTTGAAAGTTAAGAACAATTTACAGACGGTTTTAAATAAAATGTACTGTAAAACCATTCTGACAAATTATGTATTATACTGTGGAACTTATTTAGTTGTTGTTCTTATTTTGTGTCCTCGAGAGAATTTATATAATAAAAACACATCAATCTAAATTTGGAATTAAAATATTGCTGTACTATTACTGTTATTTTTGTGTCTGTGACTTTTTAAAGAATTTTGATACGAAAAAAATGTGGAACATGTTTTAAATAGGGCTTATAAGTTTCTTAATATTATCCAATTTATAATCATTTTGATTTGCTTACGACAAATGTTGACTTTTTAATAATCCATGTGGAATCTAAATTGTAAGACACTCATTCTTGTCTGTCTTGCCTCGAGACGATTTGAAATGAAATACCGGGTGGAACTTATTATAATAATTATTAATTTTGAATTGTTTGCTGACACTGATACTTATGGATCAAACTGATTTGTAATGAGAATTATTAGACAAAGAATTTGTTGTGGAACTTATCGCTAAATTTTTTTGACGATTTTTATTGTACGTTCTAAATATTTTTAGAAATTGTATGACAAAATTATCAAAACTATTTATGAATACGATTCGAAATGGTAAAATAAAGTAAAGAGTAAAAACAATTTACTAACGAACGGTATTAAATGACATGAACTGTGGAACCAAACCTAATAAAAATAATAATTTTGGTTTAAGTTTTGTGTGTTATGAAATATACTGTGGAACATATGTATGTATCTGTTCAGTTGTTTCTTTGTACTTGTTCGCTTTAAGGTAAAATATGGAACATAAATGACGTGTGGAACTTAAAATGACTGTGTTATCACATGGTAATGATGTTAGCGCGGCTGGTTTCAAATATAAATAAATTTTTGTACGGGCAAATTGTGGAACATATTTTTAAACTGGACTAATAACGTCCTAAATAACTGTGGATTTTTTGACTGAATAAGAGTTTGAAGAATCGAAAATTGTTTACATCATCTGGATACATCTCAATGTTTAATTACGTGTAAAGTTGTTAAAATATACCGGCTTGAAAGCCAATTTGCTTATTCTGTATATGACCGTCAGCCGTTATCCAACCTAAAATTAGTATCTAGGTATTTTCTTCACCTTATCACTACTTTCTCATCGTAATTATCTTAATTTCTGTTGACAATTCATCATGTGGTGCACACACATTAGACGACAACTATATAAAAACAAAACAAAAAACGACGGACCCAATAAAATTAGAAATCAATTTAGAAAATTATCAAGCGTTAATTTAGCTGTGTGTAGTATGTACATATTATAGAAGTTGATAGAAACTAAAAACCCAAAAGTAAAAAACCGGCACGGCGCGATCACAGCACAAACAAATCGAAAGTTTTTTGGTGTTCTACTTTTTCCGCGGTTGTTGTTGTTGCTGTTGAATTGCTACATTTGGATTCTTGATGATCGCGCGAAAAAAGGTGATTAAGATTTTTTTTTTAGAAAAGAATGGTGCAAATTATATATATATAGTGTGTGTATATCGTAAAAAGTTGACAGTTTTAGACATATCATCATTTCGTCTGAGGAAAGAAGATCTATATTTAATTTTTTTTATGTAAAAACTGTAATTTTATTATGATTGTACCATCTTCATTTATAATGTTAACTTTTAAGTACTCTCTACCCAATAATCATTCGGTTGAGAAAATTTCATAAAATTTAATTATGGTTTTCCGTCTAATGGATTTTCGATATTAAAAAAAAAAAAAGCAGAAGGTATTTTATCTCACAATGGCACAGGTCTATAATCATACAGAATCATAAAATCAAACTTGACCCACATAAAAATGCGATTAAAACACCTACAATAAAACAACGATCGTACATTTATTATTATTTATATATACATCAATTGATCAAACCGCGATCGCACGTTGTATATCTTGTTAATGTATAAGTATATGTAAGAAACTAGAAATTCTTGTCTACCGCGATGTTATTTTTTTTACTTTTATCACATTCAACTTTCGCTTGCCTCTCGATAATTAGATAGATCGCAATATATAGAGAAAAGAAGAGAAAATTTATCATGCCGATTAAAAATGTAAAAAAAATAAACTCTTTGGACCCCCTCAGAACTATTGATCATCATCACTTTTAATTTTAAAATCACGATTAATTAAAAAAAAAAAAAAAAAAACTGCGATCGTGAAAGTTGTTGTGATCATGAACAAATATATATAGACGCGATCGCGCGAATTATAAATAAAAGTGCAATGATCGTCTTTGACTTGAATGTGACAATAAAATCATTTTCCCTATTCTACTGTCGATCACACAAAAATGTGATCGTGGATCGTGCGCGCCCTGCAAACTGATCAGCAGCGAATAACAAAACAAGGTACATACATAAATTCGAATAATTTCATTAATAGACATTTTTTGACGTTGCTATTGTTGTTGTTGTTGTTGTTATTGCTGTCATTTTATTATTCTTTATATTAAAAATATATAAATCAAGTTTTTCAAGTTCAATCCATTAAATAATAGAGAAATAACTATAATAATTGTAAGTTCCCATGAAATACGGTATGTCTATGTGGTAGCTGTACATATACATACAGACACATACACATGCGTATTATGCAGAGAAGAAAACAAAAATCTTAACTTTCATTTGTTTCTCGAGTACATACATAATTGTAAGTAAAGTGTTTTGTCATTTTATTATATTTTACGTTACCAGCTCTGTGTGTGATAAATTACCTGAAATTGTTTTGGTTTAGTTTTGATAGTTACTTGCGTACATATGTATATATTGTGTTGGTAATTAGTCGGAAAGGTTATTTTGACACAAACTATATGTATATTTGCACGGACTTGTTAAATAACTTTGAGGTCAGTCGGTTATGGAGCCTTGTGAATAAAAGTATATACATATATTGTGTTTACTTGTATAGATTAGTTCCATTTCAAATTAGAGTCCAAACATTAAACTAGACAGTATATATATCAGGTCTCCAAGGCGTCTGTATAGGTCTTCCATATATGTATGTTTGGATTGATTATGATGAATGTTGACATTATAAGACTCTTCCTGGAAGCTGTTTATTAGCCTTTGATTTCTTTGATTGACGGCGATCCCGATCAGAAGTATGGTAGAACTGTATAGTTATTCTCATTTGTCATATAAAGGCCCTCGTGACTCGACTTATGGCCATGTGTAGAATTGAAGAGAATTCTCATTTGTCGCTCGTGACTCGACTTATGGCCATGTGTAGAATTTCTCGATTGAGTATGATTGCCTCCTCACACCCTTTCTTGAAGCGATCAAATTTTTTTTTTTTTATATCTTAAAGATGCATTATGACTATAGTGGGTGGATTTCACTTTTTCGTTATGGTCGGATCGCGGTATCAAAGGGATCCCATACCAATATTATTAACTTTGTCTATATTTTTAAAGTACGAAGATACTTTTTTTTGTAGGTATTTTTATGGCAGAAAGTCTGGCCTCTAAAGTCTGGCCTCTAGAGGCCATTATGAGAGTCTGGCCTCTATTACTTTTTGCGGATCCGTCGGAAGACTTCGTTCTCTTCACTATATTCTCTCCATCTGGTAATTGGTGGCGAAATTGATGTAGCAACATGAAGGAACGTATTATGTTAACTTTAGTACATATTTCGAATCTGCTATTGACTAAAACGTTTAAGTCAATTTTGAAAATTTTTGATTAAATTCCTTTCCAGCCATGCAATGTTTCGAATTTGTTGTTGCATTGTTTTGCAAAATATCGCGGATATCGTTACCACTAAGTTTCTTTAATTTAATTTTGTTTATAGGGTTGGAATGGATATCGTGGCAGGGTACGGTATACGGACGAGAAGAGACGAAACACCCAGCTTCTAAAGTGAATTTCTTTAAATCGAGTCACTTATTCAACTTAACACATCCCCACACGTAAACATCTCTTTTCTTGAATTCATTATAGTAATTTTATAGAAAGGCCTTATGTCTCTTTAAATGAAGCCGAAAAGATTTTTAAAATAAAGAGCGGCTAAAGAGACCCGGCAATTCATAATTTCAATGGGATTTATGTCTCTTTTTCAAGTAAACCTCAGTGTTATTTCTTAACGATATTTGTGACTCGTGGTAACGGGTAAAAAATAAACTACGTTTTTAAATAAAAATTGAATTATTTAGAAAAAAAATTAGGGCGTTATTTTTAACTCACAATTATTATTTTGGTCGATTGGCTTGGGTTATGTCCGTACATGTATTACAAGCTATATTGGGCTATATAAGAGTTGTACCACTAAATTCTAATTTTTTGTGGTTCTAGCAACCTTTGGAATCATCAAGTATTTATGGGTATAAGTACCGCAGTATTAACTTTTATTATTATTTGTTTTTTAAGAAACGCCTCAATTTTTATTTTTGTCTATCTTGATTTAAATATTTGTTTTAATCATCTATTTGTAATTTATGACAATCTTAAACTTCAGAAAAAAGTTGTCTTATATGTAAATTACAAAGTTCCATGAATATAGACTCAGTAGGACGATGTATTTTTAACGTTGAAAATCAAAGAGTTGTTTATAGTGTTTTCCCACTAAATATGATACACTTATTCAGAATATGCATGATCCTGTTGAAAATAGGCCTTTAATTCATCAAGGCTTCTAAGCATCCCCTACTCTTTCCACGAACGGTAGCTACACTATACTGATGCATTGTACCTTGTGGCTTGTGAATTAATGGTCAGGGTAAATGCCGGAAGTAAGTGAAAATTGGATGCGTATGCGGCTACATTTGATCGTTCTGTCTAGACTTACATATATTGGGCGCTCGTAATGCTATGGGTTTCGTCTAATACTCCTGGCTACCTCATTGACAGTCAGGGTTTGTTTTAATATATAAATGCCGCCCTATGCTATCTGGAAATTCCATCCACGCCCTAAGTGGGAGAGAAATGCTGTGATAGAGACTAGGGACTGTGTTTGTAGTGGATGGCTATTTGTCATCTGAGTAGTATGAGCGCGATTACGTTGTCTATATTCACGATATGCTCGATTTTTGTAAATCTGATTCGTTTTAAGAAAATTAGGGATGTGCAGTTTTGGTTAACTTAAGCCACAATTTTAATTACATAAACTCATAGCGTAACTAACTGAACGATCTTGTTAAATGATGCTAAATCGTAGGATTATCGCATCAACGCAGATTTCATTCAATGTTGAGGCTACGACCAAATTACTATTGAGATGCAACTATTGGGCCTGCATTTCGTTTTTAATTTTAAGTGCAAACCCCTCTTGAATCGTTTTTTCATGCTCATTGTAATGCAGTATATTATGTTCTGCTCAGTTCATCTGAAGACACTTTAAATAAAAGCTACATATGTAAATATTCTTTCTATATCAAAGTGCAGTGTGGTAAAACTAGTGATTTAAGTTTATGATCGATGAATTTAGACCGGAGGTCTTATATATTAAATGTCTGCAGCTAAAACAAATAAACTACCTATACGACAATTAAAATATGGGAAGGCAGATTAGAATCTAATAATTTGTACAAATTTTAAATTTTTATTTAAAATTTAGTTCTCAATTGAATTCGATGGTGAGGTCCGTTTGGAAAACGCAAATAATTATTAAAATGCAATAGACTTTATTCTCATTATCGTCAGTATTATTTCTTTACGATAAGTCCTTTTTAAAGAGACAACATAATTGATGTAATCGTTAAAAATGATAGTGGGGTAGCTATATGTTTTCATATAAAAATTGAATCATATTGAAAAAAAAAATTAGGGCGTTATTTCTATTTCATAATTATTATTTCGATCGATGTTTGAATTGAATTTTCCAATAGGATAACGGTTCAAAATAACAGTCTCAACAGTTTTTATTTCTTATACTAATTGGTCCTAAATAATTTATTTCACCCTCATCCAGCCCGGATTTGAATTCGATAGAACATGTGCGAAGATAAGATGAGTAATGAAAACTTGTAACCAAATAGCTTAGTTTATGTCCGTACATGTGTACTCGTACATATTGTGTTAGACCATTAGAGATGTCCTACGAAATGCTGAAATATTTTGGTTCTCTGGTTAAATGTTACCAATAATACATTAAAGCATCAAGTCTTAAAAGTTTTTTTTTATTTCTAGAGAGGTCGACAGCCCTCACATATTGATAACTCCATTTCAAAATTAAAACTCATGTTTACTACATGTAAGCATCTTTGTAAATTATCAAGTGTTTTCGGGTAAAGTATCGCAGTATTAACTTTATTGATACTTTATTTTTCAAGAAACGCCCTAATTTTTATTTTTATTCTTATTTTTATTTTTACTTTTATCAAAGGCCCTGAATATTATTATAAGTGTCCAGTAAAGGTTTCCAATTTAATCGTCCAATTTAAAAATTAATAAACAGTCAAAGAATACCAATTCCCGAATTGAACTTGAAGTAAGACGGCTGTAAAGCGAATAAATCTGAATAATTAGCACTATAATATTCAAGAATGTATACAGTTTTCGACAAATCAACAATTATAAAATTTTCCGAAATAACGAAATAATTATGATGCCACATACCCAGAACATATTTGAAACTAGCAAATAGTTAGCATTGTGAACCTACAAATTCCAAATGCGATTCTATTTTGGTTGTCAAAGCAGTCAATAAATTTAAGAAATGTATCGTAGTTTATTGTCAAACTATTTAAACGTCAAAGAGCGATTCTTAACTTAAATTTTGATGTATGCCACTAACCGGGAACGTATCTTCGATTTGGCCTATAATTAGCACTACGAATTCTGAAATTCCACACGTAATTCTAGTTTAGTTGTCACAGTTAAAAATTTTAGGAAATTTATCGTAAACTATTGTCAAACTATTTAAATGTTAAACAGCAGTTCTTAACATACATTTTGTCGTATGCCACAAAACGGGAACATATCTGAAATTTGGCCAATAATTAATACTGCGAATCCCTGAATTCCACATGTTATTCTAGTTTAGTTGTCACAGTCAATAACTTTAGAAAGTTTATCGTAGTTTTTTATCAAACTATTTAAATGTCAAAGAACAATTCTTAACTTAAATTTTGATGTATGCCACAAATCGGGAACACATCTGAGATTTGGCCAATCTTAAATAAATTTGTGGAATTGTAAAAATTGTTGAATTATTTTATTTCCTAGATCCTAGATCAGATAATCTATTTGACTCTATATTTTCTTTTACCATAGCTTGTCAAAGTTTGGTTATAAGTATAGGGGCAAGCAAATTCTGCCACAATTTAAAAAATTGAGCAAATCTTTACCATTCATAAATCACTCATGTGGATCTAATAATTAACCGATCACAAAACAACCTTCACTTTTCAACGCGATATATTCGAGTTGGAGATTTATAATTAGATATATATATACATTTCATTCATTAAAAAGTCGTACAATATACCTGTAATTTATATATACATATATGTGTATATAGTTAATAGTTTTACGCAATTAATTTATAACAAACTATAAATAAAAAATTAAAATAAATTTTCTCACGTATATATTCCACAAAATACCATACTCAGAACAGCGACGACAACAAAAACAAAATTCTTTAAACCAATTTTTACTTGTTACATACAGAGCAATAAGATATTTTTAAGGTTCGTCGCTTACTCCGTACACTATACACTAGAAATAAAAGGAAATCTTTCGTTTTGTTGAATGTATGTATTCATATGTACACGTATAAATACAAATTTGACCATAATGTCTATGCACTATGCGGTTACAGAATAATTAGTTTTAAGAAATTCCAATTGAATTACCACAAGATATATTTGCATCACAGCTCTATATGCATATATCGCGTTTAGATACAAAACTAGTTCAAATCTTTATTAAGACCTATGGTGGTGTACATAGAAAAAAAAGAATTCCAACCAAAAGATTAACACACATTTTGTATATTTTATATTTATATATCTCTAAGGTATTGCTCGAGACATTATAATGTTACTTTAAGTGTGTGTATATAAGTATACAGCGGATACATGAAAATAAAAGTAAATCTTATTAGTCTGTAACATACATAACAAGACAAATTTAAAAAATGACTGACTGTATAAATGTATATATGAGTTATAAAAAAAAATGTCTTGAAATTGGAGCAATTTTTTGTCTTGCGTCTTATATGTCTTGATGTTGTTAACCTCGAGATGTTTATATACTTTTATATAAACGAAAGAAGTTTATTGATGAATTGGACATTGATATTTTGGAATTTTTGATGGATGGTATATGTTATTGAACTTTCTGGGCGCATATAGTTATTATTATCTGAGACAGAAAAGACAAGCAGCTTGTAAATTGGTAAATTGGTCTTGTTGTAAATGCGATTCGGATGTGATCGCAAGGTGAATGAATATATGCGGTAGCCATGTAAACGATTATGGGTTATGACCGTTCATATACGTTTTTGTATTTTCTGAGTCATTCTTTAAATATATACTCGTACATACATAAGACTATAAATAGGTGAGATCAAGTTATGAAAAATTATTTATGTTGATCACGTTTTTGTTGAAATACTTGCAACACTTAAATCCAGACTTCGCAAATATATGTATATAAAACAGAATAAGTTTAAATTCAAGGTTTCACATCCCATGAACTCTCGACTATAAAGCAATATGCACTATTGAAATATTTTAACTCAACGAGGAGAAATGATTGAGTTTATTGTTTTAGACAAATTTCAATGTACTTAATTAATTCGATCTAAATCTCTCTAAACAAATGCTTGAGTTAAAATGAATTTTACATGAAAAGGTCTAATATGAATAAACTGTAGTGCTCAACGAAAAGCTCACAATAATTTTTAACAATGAACAAATTAAATGATTTATTCAGGTTCATAGTACAGGACTTTTAGAAGTAATAATATATAAAAAGCTCAGTTGTAATTTTATACATACTTAATTTTATTGTTAGTATTCCTGAAAAGCTGAAAGCTTATTTTCTAAAATACAGATAATACATTTCAGAAATATTTATTGAAGTTGCAATAATGGAACTAGGCAAACTTCCTACAAATTTGAATGGTAAATTAAAACATTCAATAAAAGCTCTTATAGAAGCTCTTATAGAAGCTCAAAATAATTTATTAAATGAACTTTAATAATATTATTAATGATAAAGTATTTTCCAAGAAAGCTTTTACATGAAAACTACTGGTACATATGTATGTTTCGTTTTACGTTAAATTTTTCTTAATACGTGCTTTTAAAGTTCTATTTTAGATTAAATATGAAAGGTTCTTGATAAAAGCTTACATTATTAATTCTTTAACGAAATTATATTTCATCGTTTTGCTAACGACATTTCGATTTTTTTATAAGTCAAAATAAAATAAACAAATATTATATTTTTCGAAAAGCTCAATTTAAGTTTTATACTTAAATTTAAGTGCCGGATAAGCTGAAAGTTAATTTTTAATCAGATACACATATAACTAATCTAAACTATTTATTGATGACATATTGTTCATCTGAAAAGTTGTAATAATGGAACTTGGTCAGCTGTAAATAAAAGTTTAATAATTGAAAATCAGAATGTTCAGTAAAAGCTCTAATTTTCATATTTTAAATTTCATATAAAATATAAACTTTAATAATTTAATGAATTATTTAAGCTTATTGTACAAAGACTGACAAGTATAATAAAATCTATACCAAATAAGCTTTTAAATAAAAGATTCTCAATAAATGGTATGATTTATAGAATTCTTCTTATTATCTGCTTTAACTTTGTAACTTGAAAGCTTCTACGATTAACTGGTAAATGAATAAATGTCCTTTGATCAAAAAGCCAAAATTAAATTTTATACTTAACTGTACACTTAGCTGTTAAAAAAACTAAAAGCTTATTTTTAATCAAATATACAGACAATATAGATCTGAAATATTTATTGCTTGAATATTGTTCATCTGAAAAGTCACATTAATCCAAAAGTTTATTACACAGTTTTATTTTTGAACTCAACCGGAATGAAGTTTTGAACTATAAGCTCACAATAACTTATAAAAAGCTGACGAATATAATAAAATATTTAACAAGAAAAATTTAAATGAAAGCTTAAATGTTATAAATTATGGAATAATTCTTATAGTGCTTTTAAACTTGGATTTTGGATTAAATATTAAAGCTTCGTGATAAAAGCTTACTTTAATAACGAAAAGCTTACATCTTATGCTTAATTTTAAACTTAGTTGTTTGTTTATAATATCCAGATAACAAATTTGAAATATTTATTGTTCACATGTTGATAAATTCAATATTTAAAGCTCGTAGTTAAGCATAAATAAAAAGCCCGAATATAATATTGTGCTCAATGGATATAACTTGTAGTAATGTGAAAAAATTGCTTTAATAATTTGAGTGAATTATATTTAAGCACAGGCGGATAATAAAATATTTACCAAAAAAGCTTTTAAAGTTTTGAAACAAATGGAATGATTTATGGAATATGCGCTCTTAAATGTTAATAATTTTTAAAATAAATGAAGCTTACAAGATTAAATGATTAGTTTTTCGAAAAGCTCAATTGGAATACTTAATTTTTTACTTAGTTGTTCGGATAAGCTTAAAGCGCCTATTTTCTATCTAATTTAAATTTAACTAGTCTAAAGTATTTATTGCTCACATATTGGTCATACGAAAAGTTGTAATAATGAAACTGGCAAAGCTTTCTACAAAACTTAATAGTTGAACTTAACTTAAAAGCTCTAATTTGCATAAACTAAAATCTGCTTACTTTTAAAATTTTACAATAATTGGTTTGATTATGTGCTTTTAAAGCTCCAATTTTTTTAAGATTAAATTCGAAAGCTTCGTTATCTTAATCAAAGTTCATATTGTATTGGAACTCTCTATAAGCTGTATGATAATGGTTTGGACACATCCAATTGTAATATCAGGAACGGCCAAAATTAATTCGACCTAATATAATTTTATTGAAAACTATATAACGATTGCTTTCTAACAATACGTCAAGTAATAATAAATTATGAAAGACACCTTATAAGTATAACACTATACGCCATTAGGTCAAAGCTATAAATAACCTATTCAATTCAAAGGTGAGGTATGAAACTAGTTTTTTGTTTTTATTGTAAAAAATCGCGAGCACGGTCAACATTTTGTACAGTTGGTCATGTCAAAACTGAAAATCATAATAAACCCGGCGGGCACAAAACAGAAAACAAAACTATACTATACACCGCTCAAGAACACCCAACACGTTTCTTCTATATCGATATTATAGTGTATACCTATACTTGGCTACGGATCACCGAAATTTAATTACACACAAAGTATAAAATCGCGGACTTTTACATTTTGCCGTTTATACATAGTTTATAATAAATCTCACGCTGTTTTTGTATATCGCGCGCAAAACCAAAGGTGTGTCTGTGGATACATATAATTGTTTTATATTTTTAGATTTAGAATTGAATGAAATTACTTTCTTTACACCCATCCCATAGTTGTTATAATTATAATACGCGATAGTTTTTCGTTTTGTGTACAAGAAATTACCATCACAAAAAAACCACCAAGCTACACTTTAATCAACCAGAAAATTTTGTATATACTTTAGAGTCCGAAGAGAAGTGTATATATGTAGATAGAAAGTCAAATGTCTTAAATAAATTATTACAGGGATTTTGTTGTTGTTGGTTTGTTTTGTTTATAACAATAAAATTTTGTTCAAAACTATAATAATAATAATTTTTTTTCGTTTTTAGTTTTATTGTGTATAAATATAAAATAATTTAGGAATAATAAAGTAATATAAAAAAATATTGGTGCATGACAAACGCGATGATGACCTCAAAATTTCTTCTCTAGTATATTTACACAAAAAATGATTATTATTATTAATAATTTTTGAAAGAAATTTAATGTTGTGGAAGTAACCATACGATGATTAAAATAATCGTAATAATAATAATAAGAGTTATTGTAATCAAGTGGAACAATATTTTTGTTGTTATATAAATGTCTGGAATTTACCTTTAATACACTTGTTTTTTCGGTTAATAAAAAATACTGTAAGAATTTTTAAGATATATAGGTTAAACGGTACATCTACAGAGTTCAGAAGCGATTGTGTTATTCACCTGTTATACAATCAAACATTTGCATATAAAAATTCTTGTGGATATTTAAATTTGAATTTAATTTTCAAAATTCAATAATAAATTTAACTTTATTGATTACTAATTAATTTTTGACCGTGACCTTGATTTGTCAGAAAATGTCGCTACACTCAATTGTCCCTATTACTACTAAAGAAGTCAGTTCTATAATAAATTTAATTGTACGATTTTCGATCACTAAGCAATCTGGAAGAGAGTTCATGAATTCAATTAAATTTGTTCTTTGTTTATCGCCAATCGAGCGACCGCATGATATGAATATGAAAATTCAAACTAAACATAAATTCTGATTTTATTGTCCGCTGGATAAAAATAAAAATTTAAATATTAAATTATTGAATTTTGAATATTGTGGATCGGTTTAATGAATTTATCAATATTTGAAAAATTTCGGATTCCGATGTAGATCTTAACAAAATTTTAATATTCATATCAAATTTTCAATTTTCAATTTATCGAAAATTTGAAAAAGGGTTTTGAAATATCCTGGAATTTTTGAAAATTCGTATTTCGAAATGAATCTATCAAATTTTGATATTTTGAAATCTTGGATTTTTAAGAAAATTCAAATTTCGAAATAACCTTCGCAACAAAATTGTTGCAGGTAAACATCGGCCACAAACGAACTTTCATGCATACTTTCCTCATAGCAGTTGTGAGCCGTTTAATGGATTTTAGTCGATATGAAACGTTAAACCTAGTTAACTTAGGGACTAAGCTGTCAATCAATGTCACGATGGTATAAGTAAGTCGACATCAATATCGATACATTTTTTACGATTGACAACGACTAAAGCGGTGCCAAAGTTCAATTTGCCAGTTTGACACCACTTGGTCCATCATATAGAGAGAGGCCACTGACCATTTAACAGTAACACGGCCACGTCGACTATATTCGGTGCGTCATAAAGCAGCGTTTTTGAAATTTCAGCATATATCATTAATTTTGGAATTTGCGGATCATCTGGACAAGAAAAAATATCACGATTGAAGACCGTGTCTAGATTATCGGCGATTAAACACAATTAAGATATACGATCACATATAAATACATACGTGAATTTCTCCATTCACAATTTTACCATTTTGAGGCATCGGAAACGAAAAATGTTCAATGAAGAGCACCAAATGCGTATTTAGCGTATCCGCTCATGACTTCCTAGCTCTCAATTCGATCAAACGGGTTCAGCAGTTCATCGGAATGGTAAACAATGACGATAGATTTATACCGAAAATCGCTGAAATTGTGGCTCTATGTAATTCACATTCACTTGGCAACGCTACTAAAAGCCAAAGACAGCCAAGAATTTCTTTTAACCCACGATTCTTGTCAAAATTCGGTTCATCTGCCTCAATCGTGTATTGGGACACATCACACTTCTAGTGCATGCCGAAAAGAAATATTCATCATTCGATCAGGAATTGCTCGCAATATATCTACCGCTCCAGCACTTAAGATATTTTGTTGATTTCACTATCTACATCGACTATAAACCTCTGGCTAAAGCGATTCAATCTCAAACAAAACGCAATCCACGGTAGTCTCGCCTCTTGAATTTTTTTACTCAATTTACCACAGATAAACTTCACGAAAAAGACAAACTAGCGCTTTTCAAGCGGCATGGATTCGAAATATACTGTGAAACTTCAACAAGGAACAATCGTCCCAACAACGCAGAACCATTGCGACGTGCAATATTTGACACACTACACGTCATTTCGCATTCTGGAGTCCGTGCTACTCGTAAATTGATAGTTTAAATAAAAACGCCCTATGAAAATTCGATATTCCACCTGGTCGATTGCAATATATATATACATATGGATGTCGTTGGACCCCTTTGTCTGTCCAATGAATATTCATATTTATTAACATGTGTCGATCGTTTCAGTCACTGGCCAGAAACATTCTGCATAGCAGATTTGTCAGCAGTTACTGCTTTGATCGCCAGAGGTAATACCAAACACTGGAGGTCGGAAATATAGATAATCCTCATTGATATATTCGAGTAACAATAATGAAAGAAAATCTTAAGTGTTCACCGGCTGAACTTGTTTACGGACAAACGATCAAGCTACCCGGTCAGTTCTTTATCGAAAATTATTCTTCACCCTTGTCTAATCACGGCACATCCATCGATTAACTGCTCACCACCATGAACAGCCACATCAACACGATAAATGGCGATTTTGTTTTCGCGGAAGTCGATAAGGTTCGAATAGGTTTAATCCCTCCAATTGAAGGTCCATATAAGATAATTTGTAGCCTTCGCAAACAATTCGTTGTCGCGATCGAAGACAAGTAACAACAAAATTCTAATATTTTTATTGAATTTTACAATTCTCGAATTTATGAAAATTTTAAAAGTTTCAGAATTTTGAAATGTCGTGGAATTTTTTGGAAATTCGTATTTCGATGCACGAAATTTCAAAATGGTTATATCGAATTTGGAACGAATTTTTTTGATCCGAATTTTACAATTTCGAATTCGAAGCAAGATGTGAGAATTTACTAAAATTTGATGAATTTTTTTATTGTGAATTAAATTGAATTTAACAACTTTCAATTCGAAATTTAAATTCGGAGCAAGTCTTAAAAAATTTCTGAAAATTTTAAAAACCTCAGTATTTTGATTTCGTGCAATTTTTTGGAAATTCGAATTTCGATGCAAGAAATTTAAGCACGAAATTTAAGATGTGGGAATTTACTAAAATTTGAATTTTAGAAAAATTCAGTATTTTTAAATGTCGTGGTATTTTTGGAAATTCGAATTTCGATGCACGAAATTTAAAAGTAGTTATATCGAGTTTGGAACGAATTTTTTTTGGACCGAATTTTACAATTTCGAGTTCGAAGCAAGATGTAAGAATTTATCAAAATTTGAGGAATTTTTTAATTGTGAATTGAATTGAATTTATCAGTATTGAATTCTAAAATTTATGAAAATTTTAAAAAATTCAGTATTTTTAAATGTCGTGGATTTTTTTAGAAATTCGAATTTGAACATATTTTTGAATGTATATTTGAACCGAGTTCAACAATTTTAAATTCAAATTTATTGAATTTATTGAAGATTAGAAAAAATTTCAGTATTTGAAATGTCTTTGATTTTTTGAAAATCCGAATTTCGATTTAGTTTAATGAAAGTTTAATATTCAAATCGAACTTTGACCGAATTCTTTTTAACCGAATTTTATAATTTTGATTTCGAATTTTCAACGCGATTTAATCCAGATTTAATAATTTTTGAAATTTGAAATCTTGACAATTTTGAAATTTAAATATTTTGAAATTTTTAAAACTTTTGAAAAATTTAAATTCATGTTCAAGAAAGATAACGTTCTGAATTAATCCAGTTGAAATGCAGTACAAAACATTTTATAAATTCTGTATAATTCAGGCAGATAATTTTTAAAAATAGACAAATAAAATTCCCACGAACAACCTTTCAATTTCACTAAACGAGTGTAAAACCAAACACCGCGACACAATAATAATAATAATAATAATAATTAAAAAGTGAAAATGTCAAAAAATTGTGCGCCTAAACACAAATTGAATTCAATTAAAAAACAATTTCATGTACAGACAAATATAATTACAAATTGTGTTGACCAATAAAAATGGTGCGGTCGCACACCAAAAATCGATAGTTTTATTAACCATTACGATAACCAATTAACATATTTGTGTGACGCCACAGTCCAAAAAACCTAAACAAAATAATCGAAAAGTGAGACTTCTATTGTTTGCTTGCGGTTTTTCAAATCAATTCGGTTGATTGACAAATTTAACCGATCGTATAAAATTGTTCAAATGAAAAATGAAAGTAATTAGTATCGCGGAGAGAGAGTGAGTGCTCGCGAAAGGTATGTGCGCACTTGCACACCTATATAAGAGTGATGGCGATTCATCGGAATACTTTTCCTATTGTCTTAACTCGAACTCTATTTAGATTAAAATAAAACAAAACGTTAACGTCTCGTGCGATGTATATACAGACAGACAGACAGACAGACATTAGAGTAGAAATAGTTTTCTATATACATACACCATTTCGTTGTCATTTCCTGGACTTTTGTTGTGTTTATAAAGAAATTTAATTGAATTTTGTATATACTCGTATACACAGCGCGCGCAATTCTTATAATAAGAATTGAACGACACATAAGAAGAAATACTTTTCTTATGTATGTATGTACCTTTCTTAAAGCAAAAAAAATAAATTTTTTTTTTTTTATAGATTTTTATATTTTGAATGACAAAACAATTGAAAATTGGTGACATTAGCGATTTTGTAACCTGTATCTCTTCTATATACGTAGAGAGCAGCAAAAAAATTGATTCGATTTTTGGATTTTAATTGGTCGGTTTTTAGAGGTTAGAATCTATCGAAGACAATTTTTAATTGCTGTGTGTTTGTGTATGCGATAGACATTTCCTCGCCATTTTGCACTTGTAACTTAATTCAATTATTTAAGTCTTGTTTTGTGTGTATATTTTAATCTTGATCTTCAAAACGGTCGTTGTCTTATATCACAAGAATTTTTTTGTTTTTTTTTGTTTTTGGTTGATTTGTTGTGTAACGTGTACCAGAGATATGTGATTTTTGATTTACAATTAGAAGGAAGTAAATGTTAACTGTTTTGGTTATTGCACAAAAGATGTGAATGACATTTTATGGGATGCAGGCATATATTGAATTTTGACAGGCATATACAGTTATGTGCATTTGCATTTGGAGGTAAATTGAATGTAACTAAGAATAAAAATAAAAAAACAATGATCGCGATCTTCTATTAACTATATGTAACTTTCACCTGTCAGTCATAAGACATGTAAATCATCTTCAGTTGTCAAATATGAATGACACTATGAATATCCTATATACATATATATAGTTATAGGCGCACACAAGATTTTATTTTCGACGATAATTATCGACCGGCCAAATTGATCATAATATTATATGATCTTCAAAATAGGCATTATATACCTGTTAGAAAATTACAATAAAACTTTCAATCAAAGAAATAACGGTTAGAGATCATCATCACATCACATCATACAACATGAGAAGAAACAAAAAGTAATTTTTTTTTTGGTTTTGATTGATCGCGATCAAAAGATCGATTACAAATAATTATACGTACGCGATCATGAAACATAAATCAATCAATCACTTTTTTTCCAAAAAAAGTATTATTAAATTTCATGTGAACAAATATATTTTTTGGGTATATGCTTGCATACATATAGGTACGAGTATGCGAAGCTCCTGGGAATTACGCAATCGATCGGTTGATGCGTGTAGAACTAATTAAAAGGCGTCTGGCTATAGAACGAATTAATTAATTAGTTTATGTCATGTAATTATTTATAAAAAACGTTTTTGTATAAGTACAAATGGATGATCGATGATCGCACGAAATAAATAAATTTATAATCATGATCGCAATAATTTTTGCATTTTTTTATTTCACATACTTATTAATGATCATCCATAAACATATAACTTTCACTTTCACAATGCACCGCTCATGTATCGATCAGATCGTGCATATACATATATGTATGTACATATATAAATAAGAAGGAGTCTTCGATCTTGATCGTTCTATACCAAATTCTACGATATATAAAAGAAATTTTTTTTATTGTGCGCTGTTGTTATCTAACATAAATGTTGTGATCATATATATACATACGTATACATATGTATATATATATATGCATAAGGAAGTAATTAGTAAAGGTTGGAAATTAAAGAAATAAAGAAAATCTCATCCATGTTACATAGATGAACTCGGATGACTGTATAATTGTTTGATTATCATCATCGCGCGGTGATGGGAAAATTGTATATTTTCTCTGGTTTCGTTTGTTTTTATTTTATTTTTATGGTTGCAGAAGTAAAATGAGGAAGTATACTTTTCTTTTCTTATATACATACATATATTTTCTTCTTCGTCGCGTTGATTGATGTTGGTGACTAATTTTTGCCCTTTTGTCTCAGCACCGCGCGTCTTTATAATATAAAGTCGCATAACGATATATGAAGTGCAGATACCCGCATACATATATATATAGATAATGACAATGCATAAAATGGTTTAAGTATGATAAAAGAGATGATATCAATTTGTCTAAACATATGTATATATATGTGTGGCTTGACGATAATTAAATCAATTTAAATTTTTTATTTACGAGTATATTTGCCTGGGTAATTTAATTATTTCCGTGTTAATTATAATTAATAATTTTATTTTTTATATGTTAAATGAAAATTATGAATATAAACAATTAAGTGCCGATATATAAAAATTTATGATGATAGTTACAACGCGATTCATAGAGACAGAGAAAGAGCATTCAACTTTCAACTGCAAGCAAACTTCAGGAAATTTCAGTGCGCCCAAATACATACATTGGACTTTCTTTGTTTGCTATGTTTCCTGCAATTACTTTTTAATATGGGCCCCAATCAAGAAAGACAGAATTAAAACAAAAAAAAATTATTTTCTTTTTACAAAACAAATTAGGGCGTTGTTTTTTGTTTGATACTAAACTGCACGCATTGATCATACATTTTTTGAAAGTATGAATTATGACACCCTCTAATAGCAATTTTCATCCTTTATATTGTATATAGATCATCGCCTTAAGTTCGAATTGTGCAAAAAAATTATATTTAAACTAATTAATTCAGAATAAAATTAGCTGAGATTTGTGTGTCAAATTAAGCGAATGGCTTAAGTTTTCACAATTATAATGTGTAACCGTGTCTCAAGCCGGTACCAAGGTTATTTAAAAATTAATAAATTTATAATTTTCCGATGTTTAATGTTGCAACATTAATTGGTTGTCAAGTAATTTAAAGTAAACTACTCTAACATAGGTGAAACCAATATGACTTAAACCTAAATTATAATTAAATATGTAAATTAGCGAACAGTCAAATTACTTTAGTCTATTTAGAAAGAGATGTGTCAGTAAGAGTGTACCATGAAATCCTCTATAGGATGTTTAATGGAAAAAACTTCTTTACAGTGTTACAACAAAAAAATCAGGGCTTTTTTATTTCATAATAAATAAATGTATACACATTTGGCGAAGTGTCTAGCACTTCAATATAATATGTATTTCCACAGATTGTTAGTATTTGTATCAGGAGCTTGTTATTTTGCACTAGTTATTATGAAACAGAAATAACGCCCTAATTTTTATTTTTGACCATTTTTAAAACTATTAAAACTAATGTCTGGACTTTGGGACGTGTTAATTATATCGTCAGAGCCTTTCGAGCTAATCCTGTCTAATCAAACTTAAACTATTTTAATTTCCAGTGCTTACCGTTGAAACTATAGTGGTGTGTCAAATATTAGTTTTACCAAGTTCTTCGTCTTACCTGCAAATATAAGAAAACAATTTATTAATAATTTTATAAAATCACAGATAAATAATTATTGTGTGAGAATTTGGTCAGATGATGAACAATTATTTTGTATAAATTGAAAATACTCATACGGTTGAGATTTCAAAAATTTCAGATTGCATATGTGGATGTGTTATATCCCCAGTATTATTGCATCGTTCTTGGTCAAATGCTTTGAATACATAATCGGTTGAATACATAATCTTTTGAATACATAATCGGTTGTTAAAGATTGTATCGGTTGTAAAGATTTTACAGATAAAAATTAAAATTAAAATGTTAATACGCCATTCATAATAAGACCTAGGCTGCCCAGTCTCCATGAATAGCAGGCACAGTATGTTTGATATTCTTAATTGATATTTTAGGAATTTTTTATATCATTTTTTTTCAAAGTTACAACAAGAAACGTTAGACTGCTTTTGTTTCGTGAACATCGGATAAACAATAAAATCACAGACAGACGATATCACACCATGAATTTTAAATAATTGAAAGCCCGCAATTCAGTAAATTTTTCTTTAAATTTGGCATAAATGCACTTATATTTTTATCAATTCATGTCGATAATAGAGTGCAATGCTTAAAGTTGATTTAAGCTCAGGCAAAGCTCATTGAGGAAACGTATTCGAAATTCTCAAATTTACTAATCTTTGGTATTTACAAAAACGTATAATGAAAATTAGAGCTTTTAAACTGTGGAGGTAAAGCATTTTTATTAATGAAAAGCTCAAAAGTTTAGAGCTTAGAGTAGGATTTAAGGAATAAAATTATTGAAAATTGAGATTTTTAAAGATTCTTATTCGTAAAAAAAGGAAGCTTTTAAATTTAATGCTTAACAAACGTTTAATTAAAATTGGTTTAATTATTGAAAAACCTAAAAACCTAAACAAAATATTCCAATTTGTAGTCAAAAACAGTAGACTACTGATAAGAAAGCGACAAACAAAATTATTTTTGAGCATGGATTTCTTTGAATCTACCGATCTATGAAAAATAAAACAAAATTGGATAAATACTTTTCAAGTTCATAGAAGGTCACAGATACACGATATCACATCAAAATACATATAAGTTTTTTCAAATACATATATGGTTGCAGTTATAAAATTTGCACATACAACTTTCTTTTAATTTTATTGCTAAATTTGAAGTATACGTAACACAATCTTATTATGAACCGAACAATTTAAAAATCGAGTGCATATGCAAACAGAGCTTTCCTTTAGATAACTTTGAATACGAATATGGTTACTTCATAAGCTACTATGTATTTTAAAGTGAAAGCTCCCAACACAATTAAAGCTCTCTCAAATTAAACTTGATAAGTTTAATTTATTTTAGAAACCAGTTGAAAAGGCCGAATGATACTAGTCAATCTATATACTGTCCACTGAAAAGTATGTGACTTAAATTGGAGAAGTTGAAATCTGCTGTTTTATCCTGCAAATCCGTTTGTCTGATTTGATAATTCTTTCAAAATTGTATTCAGATCCAAGAATTTAGGAAAATCATCAGCTTTTAAATCGATTAGGTTTGATTACAATGCAATAATATAATTGAACATATTTTATTTTGATGGCCTTAGCAAGTGACGCAACCCAATGTGAGTTACTAGTATTGTGCATACTATAAAGTGAAAACATTTGGGGAATGCGATAAATGCTGCTTCACCTGTCCATCTGTACGCATGTTTCAACTCAAAGCTTATAGTCGCAAAGATTAAAAGTATTCAAGTAGATTCACAATTGCCAGTCATAAAATTCGGGTTATAGGGCTTGAACTTCAAATTTCCTAACCCGATAAAATTTTCAAAGTGTCTTAAATGTTGTATTGGAAAGTCGTGTGCTAGCCGAGACTAGTTTCAAATTTTATAAAATTTCCTCATTTTTGTAATTTTTTCAAATTCGAATTCCATAATATTACAAAGATTGTCATCTGCATGATTTGGTTAGGACTGATTTTATTAACTATATACTTTGTATTCCAGTTAATTTAGCTAATATTTTGTGTGGTATATAGGTTCTCTTAAAGCTTCCTTTTTTCCTGATCAAATAATTTGAATAGAGAATACGTGGTGAACATTTGCCAACTTCCTTAATCGACAATGAATCGTCTGTAATTTTAAATCCTATTCCTTTCAAAACCATCTTTGAAAATCGCTTCACTATATATGATACTGTTAACGTTCTATTTCCAAAACGTAAACGGAAGGCCAACTAAAGCTGCAAAATTTTCCAAATATGTCGATGTGACAGATCACCATTTACTAGCCCCAAAATTTCATTTAATTGCGGTCAAATTATTTATTCCGTACCAAACTGTATTAACGTATATACTTACTTAAACTAAAAGTAACATACTCGTATATACATAGTCACAGCCTATATCCCACCCCGATCGACCTCTGAGAAATAAATAATTTTTTCTGAAGCCTTAAACGAACAAAATAATTTAAAATAAATTCCTCTTCCCAAGCGATTTCAATCTTCCTAACATTTCTTGGTGTTTCGATCCCGACATTAAATGCAATTCTTAGTCCAGAAGTTCAATTTAGAATTTTGGTAAAAGGATCTCGTCGTATCTTAACGGTAGGTAACAATATATCGTTATTGTTGCTGTATAAGATCAAGCACAATTACTGCACAATCTTGAGTTAAGCAGTGCTCTCATCTGGGCCCATGCATTTTCATCGTCTTTATTAACGATAAAACGAGTTTGTTATCCAAAAACAATAACAAATTAAATTTACTACAGTCGCATCGAAAGCATTTAAAAAAAGATTTTGTCAAACATCGCTCGGAAAGATGGCTGGCAATGGCCCTAAATAGTGCCTGGGCCTGAAAAGATCTTAACACAATTTCGTATTTTATGTAAATTTTTCGTTTGGTATGTCCAAATTAAAAACTTGTCGGATCAAAGCTATATGGTTTTGAGATGGGCATGCCACAGCTTACTTCTTGACATTTTTTTCAAAAGTATCGTGGCATTGTCCCTAAATAATGCCTGTAGTTGAAAATATCTTAACACAACTTTTGTTCTTTATTTTAACTTTTAAATCCTTGGACTAGGTTAGAGTTGCCTGATTCAAAACTTTTATTTTATGTGATAAAAACATAGCCTGTTGGACAAATTGCATAAAAGAAAACCAGACCACAGTAAAAAATACAATACCAGCTAAAATCACTGACAAAGACATGTCTATAATTCAGGCAGACGGTGAAACACTAGCCAAAACGTCATATGAAATACCTCCTCAAATTTGCTCGAAGCACCAACTAGTATTCCTGTTGAGTTGGTTACTGTAGAAGCTCGTCTCCAACAGAAGAACAAATTCCTAATGAAGTTAGTATAGTATTGTAGGATAATTCTAGTTATTGAACCGTTGGTTAAATAAAATTGATTGAAGAACAAGCTGCAAATGAAATTAGTCATGAACTATTTTAAGCTGAAACCAAAGAAATGCATACATCTACCAAACAAAAAACGCCTAAAGATGAAACCAGTCAAGAATTAGATACTCCATTATCGGCTGAAACCCGATGACAGAGCCACAATTGATTCTGTTACCATTCTTAATGCACATAACACTGAAACGGTCGTAGGTACTCAACAAACGACATCAATCACACCATCGAATTTCAATCGACTGGCATTTTTGCAGATGCTAGAAGCTGAGTAGGTTATTTTAATTGAGACAGTATCCGAACCCACAGAAGAACTTAAGCTCGAATCTCTAAAAAAGTCTAAGACGTATCAAAGATAGAAGAAGTTAGAAAACCGAAACGAAAGGGTAAATCAAAAACTCTCGATGTGGCTGAAAAGTAAAGTTGGTACCGGTAGGTAAACCAAAGGGTAAATCAAAATCGATTGCTGAAACAGTAAAAGTGGAAGCAGAGGAAGAAGAGCCAGATGCCGGATCCGATACTAAGTCTATTGATATCATCATCGAAATGGATGATGGAGTGCCAAAACCAATTCTTAAATCTAAAGGTAAGCCTAAAAATGTTATTGGGGATGTATTCTAAAAAAAAATTGCGAGAGCAGATGAACCTCCAACGACGGTAAAAAAACCTAAAATAAAAATCTTAAGGTCAAGTTCTTTCTCAATTTGCTGCAAAACCAAAGGTTGTAGAGCAGGCAACTGAAAAATTACCAAGTAGCACTGGGGGAAAATAAACCAACCGAATCTGTTTCAGAACAAAATTTAATGTTAAAACAGATACACTTGCTAAACCAGCTAACCAACAAAAGTTAAGTTTTTCTCTCCAATTGAAGAGAAATGATCAAAAATAGACACTAAAATGATATGTGGAGTCAACTGAACCACTAAAAGTAACTGAACCAGCTGTACCAAATATAATTGTTCCCGCTACAGAAGTTTTAAATTCTAATGAAATTGCCAAACCTGTAAGGACAGAAAACGAAGCGTAACTAGACCAGACAGAATATGTCACTAGTGTGCATGCATTTGTGACAGATATTCTAGCTGCAGTGTTAGATGAAACATAAGAAGCAGATACTAAGACATCTGAAATATAATACCTACTGCCGATGAAAAATTGAAAAAAGCTGAAAAGCCTCTAATGGAGTCCGCAGTAAAAAAACTAAAACTAAAATCATGTAAAAAACTTAATAAAGAGAAGAAGGACCAAACAAAGGAAGAAGTAATACAGGTTCAAACAACAGCTGATTGTTAGGATGTGCCTAAATCCGAAGCTGCTGAAGGAGATCAAAATCAAATAAACGAGGAGTCTGCTAAAACTGAATCGAAACCAGAAAAATGTATGGAAGAAGATGCGAAAGAGAAATCGTACAACAAATTAGAGAAAATAGTTAAAATCATCCAAATAATACGATAAAAAGTTTGATGATATAAAATGAAAGATAAAGTAGTCCCCGTTCCAGCAACAGCTAGGCTGGTAACGATTAGATTCAATTAGAAAATATTGAGGCAGTAAAATCTGTTGAAAAGCCGAGCGATGGAATTAAGGTAGTCCTAACCCAAGAACAAATAGCCGGAGTACGAATAATTGCAGAGCCGGCCATAGATGACCATAAACCAAAGAAAGTTGTAGCAGAAGGTTTACCGTTATTTTGTGCTGCGCAAGCCGTAGAAATTCCGCGATCTATTGAAGAAGAACCTATAAGGAATCGCACTGTATTCGAAATTTATGATTCGCACATCCATAGAATTCTAACTATGTATATATTCGCTTAATTAATTTGAATGAGGTATACTCATCGTTAACCTTGCCTTTATAGATAAACCTTGTGCATAATTTATCAATAATCGTTATAAAATCATTCCCACAATTTGTCAGCGCGTATTTATACGAATGCCCTAAAACTCTATACATATTCTAATCTAATATTCTCGCAATGCTCTTATACAGGAAATAAAAATGAACCTGAAATCACTCGACTGAACATAATGTATAACAATCTCACGGCACGTACCTAATTATAATCTATATGAACCGTAACATATATACCATCTAAATGACGTAAAAAGCCCTAAACATTTTATGTTAATTTTATGTATATATGCACAACATACATTATGTTGTTTACATAATATACAATGTGTATGCGACAACAACAAAATATATGTTAGGCGGACAATTTTGATATGACTAATAAATTTAAAAAAAAAAAATGTTTTGTTTTAAGCACAAATGAAACCACTCATTCCAACTTAACAATACGACTTTGAATTCAATTTTCTTGAAATGATATAAAAAAAATATTTTCTTCTTCTCGGGCCTGATAATTTTATGGAAACGGAACAACTTTCTCGCATAACTCATTAAAATATAAAACTTTATTGTTATTAATAATGATAACAATAATAATTAATTTAAGAAGAGACTTTGTGTGTGTGTGTATAGAGTAGTGAGATACGCGCGCCGTGATAATACAATAAGACACACAACAACAACAACAATAAATGAATGCAATTTTCATTTTTTTTGTTGTTTTTAGTATCGTGGAATGTAACTTTTATTGTATTCTTTATACACCATTGAGGAATATTAAGTATGTGATTAGTTAATGTACAATAAAAAAGACACATTCAAAATAAGGTGAGAAGATGTCACTATACGGTGCACGCATATGATAAATACATTTTTGAGGTTTTCGTCTTATGTTCAAGACAATGGTATAAATATATGATTTAGGTCTCTGTGGTGTGCTATAAAATTTTTATTTTGTTTGGTCGATTCTGAATTGTGGGAAGTTTTTTAAGATGTATACATATATATGTACACATTGTATGTACATTGAAATGATAGCTGATCATTTAATAGCAATTAGCAACACAGTTGATACAGTCTTGTATATGCACCAACCTTTTTTAACCAAAGTCAATGATGAACCTCAAATTAGTAATGAAACTACAGAGTTCTATACTGGTGAGGAGGAGTTAATAAAAGAGACCGAATGGATTGTTAAACGGAAAAGCAAGAAAAGGAAAGCAGAATACTATCTAGTAGCTCGCAGACAGAATCTACTAATAGGAAGGAGGTAAAGGGACCCGCCCCATGAGGATCAACGAGATAAAAGTGAAAGCAAACCACAGAAAGAAGAAAAACCACCACCAAATAATATTATTGGTATAACCGAATATAGAGCTGTACAAAATGTTTTAAAATCCATTACAGATAAGGAATACAGAGTAATATCCTTAAACAACAATGTATGGAAAATCTACACACCATACTCTGATACTTATAGAGCCCTATCAACAAAGGTTAATTTAGAGAAAATCGAATGGTATACATATGAAAATAAAAGCAACCGCCCAATAAAGGTTATGTCAAGGGTCCTCCATCCAACCTGTGCAATAAAAGACATTATGGAAGATCTCCAACGTTCAAATAGAAAATGCAGCAAATATAATAAAAAGAGAGAAGTTCAAAGAAGGTTCCGAATTTAAAGTTACTAAAAGAGGTCTCCCGTTATTTATGTTACCTTTCAATAACAAAGCAAAGATAGAAGCCATCTTTAATATAAGAGTTATTTTAAATATGAGGGTTAAAATAATGCACGAAGTGCCAAGGTTTTAACGATACGCAAAAATACTGCAATCGAGAGCCAAAATGTGTAAAGTGCCTTGGAATCCTGCTCAGACGCGTCCACTAAATAGAAATTCCCCTCCAACATGTGTGAACGGCAAAGAGCAACATCCTGCAAACTACAGAGGCTGCATAGTAGCTAAAGAACTACAAAAAATTAGAGACAAATCACGGCAACCTAGGAAACTTTACCACATCTATATCGAGTAAAGTAACTGATCGCAAGTCGTTTTCACAAGTGGTGGCATCCGGGCTCCAAAGTACGACCCCACACAAATCAATAAATTTCAAAGACTCCAAAGAGACATCTATGCTTGAAATTTTTTTTTAAAAGCATCGAAGCGCTAAATACACGGCTTATAAGACAAGAGAGTACCATAGATGCTTTGAACAAGTGGCTAGATAGCCGAGAAACAGTGGATGAAGTAACATCCATATTATACCAAACTAATATGATAAATAAAACATTAAGAATTGTTATCTGGAATGCAAATGGAATAATCCAACATATTCCAAAGTTAGAGATCTTTTTAAATACTGAAAAATTGATATATGTGTAATATCAGAAAGCCATCTTACTAGAACCTGTATACACCAAAATACGTCGCTACGTTTCTTATCACGCTTTACATCCAGCAGAAAGGGGGATCAACAATATTTGTGAAAGAAAATATTCAACATCATGAGGGAATGAAAATTGAAGAAGAAAGTATGCAAGTAGCTCCTATCAGCATTCAACTTAACAATAAAACAATATTCAATATCTGTTCAATTTATTGTCCTCCAAAATCTGTCTATAAAAAGTTATTGAACCAGCTAGGATTTAGTTTAATCATTGGAGGTGATTTTAATGCAAAAAAATACTTTCTGGGGGTCAAGATTAACAACTCCAAAGGGGAGAGAACTATACGCCGCAAGTCGAGCTTACAATTGTGAATTTCTGTTAGGAGGAAAAGATTACATTACAAGAGGCATATCCGAAAACCACATTTTTCACTCGCCCTACATTATGACTGTTAGTTCCACGATTGTTAACAAGCAAAATCCACCTAGACTAACAAATCGCAAAACCAATTGGGAATTATTTAGGAAATTGGTTGAAGACAACACCGATCTTCTTGTACCAATTAAGCATCCGGTTCAATTAGAAATTGAAGTGGAACTATTAATCAATAATATACGACAAGCAGCATGGGATAGCACCCCTGTAATCGAAAACAAGGAGCGTAATAATTTCATTTATCCAGTCGAGATCAGGGAGTAGGTTAATGGAAAACGGAAAGCAATAAGCTTAAGCAAAGAATTAGAGAACTAAAAAATGAATCGCGTTATCTTCGTAGTCTTACAGACAGTAAAGAAACTGAGTATTCTCTATGGAAAGCTACAAAAGCATTAAAAAGACCAAACTATCAAATACCGCCAATAAAAAATGATGAGGGAAATTGGGTAACAAGTGCCAAACAGAAAGCAGCATTGTTCGCATCTCATCTTGAAGAAACGTTCCAAGTCCAACCATATGCTAGACAATCAGCGGATGAAAATATAACACCAGTGCACAAGGAGGATTGTAGGGAAATACGAAAAAATCTCCTGGCTATTATTTAATTACAGGTGAAATAGTGAAGGCACTTCCTGAGAAAGGGGTGCGAAAACGTCTTCATATAATCAACCAATCATTCATATATTCAGGCCAATTTCTCTGCTTCCAGTACTTTCGAAAATTTTTGAGAAACTGTTATACAAAAGGATGAAACCTATAATATTTTTGAGAGAAAGCTAATACCACCACATCAGTTCGAATTTAGAGAAAACCACACCACCATAGAGCAAATTCACAGGATTACAAGTATTATTGAAGATGCACTTGAACATAAGAAAATATGCTCAACAATATTTCTGGATGTAGCACAGGCCTTCGATAAAGTATGGCATCCTGGATTGGAATATAAACTGCATCGAGATTTGCCAAAAGAATACTTTCAGCTATTGAAATCTTATATTGATAACAGATATTTTCGCGTTAGATGTGAAGAAGAATTCTCCGAGCTAAAGAGGGTATCTGCAGGGGTTCCCCAAGGTAGCGTGCTAGGGTCAGTGTTGTATTTACTTTACACTAGCGGGACAACAATAGCAACATTTACGGACGATACTTCAATTTTAGCTACTGGTTATAAAGTAGACGAAGCAACCAGAAAACTGCAACGGGCTACGAACCAACTAAGTAACTGGACCAAAAAATGGCGCATGAAGCTAAATGAAGAAAAATCAACGCACGTTAACTTTAGTAATCAAATAGTTAACTGGATACCAATAGAAATAAATTCCAAACAAGTTCCTTATGCTAACACAGCCAAGTATCTTGGCATGACTCTCGATGCTAAGTCTCGATGCACCTTATGCTAACACAGCCAAGTATCTTGCCATGACTCTGGAATTGGGTAGACCACAATAAGGTGGCCAAATTTTTAGAGACTAACTAATGGGTTAGTTGTAATATTTAAAATAATAAAAAAAAAATACTTTTTTTAACTTCAGATCAATTGTGCTATAGTTATGGTTATGTCTCCCCAGACCCAGACTATAACAACACTCGTTCTGTTATGCCGCGCATAATGTGTTAACTTTAGTGGAGTTTCACCCAGTGGTTGGCGCACCTGTTGACACGTAACATATTACGTAAATTATTTGGCAATATTTTTTGTCAATGTCGACAATTAAGATAATGTCAACAACCTACGATATTTAAGCGATATGAAATAAAATGCGATATTTTGCAAAAGGGCGATTCAGTTAAGTCGTTAAAGAAATTAAAGAAAAGGTTCAAATTAAAACGGGAACCACATACCATACTATAACTTTGGAAATGTTGAAATAAACAACCAAAAGGTTTAATTAAAGAAAGTTTATCCACTAAACGATGCAGTATGATAGCAGAAAATTTTCAGCAGAAAAAATGTATTTTTCCTGCTCACCACCAGGAGCAGCACTATAGATAAAGAGAATTTTTTGAGAATTATGAGAGTTATGAATTTGATAATTTTTTTAAAAGAATTTTTGTAACAACTAATTACACGATAGAAGAAAATCGTGTAGTTTAAGAAAAATCGTTCGAGTCAGAAGAGCTCCAGAATTTTTTGAATTCTCGGCCATATGAAGTTTTGCAGTGTTTTGACCATAATGTATGAAAATACCCCCTGTAACCAGTGTGCCATGCTATTTTTCTAGTAGCTGAAATCAAAACACACCTACAGGAGCAGTTTAAGAAAAATCGATCGGGTCAGAAGAGTACTAGAATTTTTTGAAATCTCGGCCAAATGAAATTTTTCAGTTTTTTGACCATAATGTATGGAAATACCCCCTGTAACCAGTATGCCATGTTGTTTTTATAGTAGCTGGAATCAAAACACACCTACAGGAGCAGTTTAAGAAAAATCGTTTGAGTCAGAAGAGCTCCAGAATTTTTTGAATTCTCGGCCATATGAAATTTTTCAGTGCTTTGACCATAATGTATGGAAATACTCCCTGTAGCCAGTGTGCCATGCTGTTTTTCTAGTAGCTGGAATCAAAACACACCTACAGGAGCAGTTTAAGAAAAATCGTTCGAGTCAGAAGAGCTCCAGAATTTTTTGAATTCTCGGCCATATGAAATTTTTCAGTGTTTTGACCATAATGTATGGAAATACCCCCTGTAACCAGTGTGCCATGCTGTTTTTCTAGTAGCTGGAATCAAAACACACCTACAGGAGCAGTTTAAGAAAAATCGATCAAGTCAGAAGAGCTCCAGAAGTTTTTGAATTCTCGGCCATATGAAATTTTTCTGTTTTTTGACCATAATGTATGGAAATACCTTCCTGTGACCAGTATGCCATGCTGTTTTTATAGTAGCTGAAATCAAAACACACCTACAGGAGCAGTTTAAGCAAAATCGTTTGAGTCAGAAGAGCTCCAGAATTTTTTGAATTCTCGGCCATATGAAATTTTTCAGTGTTTTGACCATAATGTATGGAAATACCCCCTGTAACCAGTGTGTAATGCTGTTTTTATAGTAGCTGGAATCAAAACACACCTACAGGAGCAGTTTAAGCAAAATCGTTCGACTCAGAAGAGCTCCAGAATTTTTTGAATTCTCGGCCGTATGAAATTTTTCAGTGTTTTGACCATAATGTATGGAAATACCCCCTGTAACCAGTGTGCCATGCTGTTTTTCTAGTAGCTGGAATCAAAACACACCTACAAGAGCAGTTTAAGAAAAATCTGAAGAATCTCATTCCTTCCCCAAAATCTCGAAAAATCCATATGAAAGTATGACGCGGCTCATAATTTGATAATTTCTATTAAACTCGTTTTACAGAAACAGCCACCAGATTGGGATCGATAAACAATTTTCCTACCGCCGAGTAAACAGTAAAAATAATTTACGTATTACTTGTGTGAAAAGTTTAATCAGCAGTTATTAATTTTTATAAAAAAAAAAAGTTCCACTATTCTCCACCTCAAATAAGAAAGGCAGAGCCAAATCTGTAGAAAGCGATGTCTGCAAGCGATTTTGCGCTAAACGCCACGACCACAATAGTGACTAATTAAAAGGTGCAACATAGTCCAAAAAAACAACAAATAGCAAATTTTGACGATCAAAAAAAACAATGAAAGTGCATCGACAACAGATGATAATAAAATAAACAGTGATGTAAGTCAGTGTTTAGTACAAACAGGGCTGGACAGATATATTAATGTCACCTCAAAGCGAAGGAGAAGCCCTAGATCAGCGGCTAATGCAAACGTGAATAAATTCACTAAGCTAGCTAGCGCTGAATTAACTCAAAGCACCCGGTATTCTTGTTTGGTTGTTGAAGATCCGCCGGCCGAAAAAGCTACAAAACTAGAGAAACTGCCACCAATCTATTTGAGGGAAGAATTAAATAGAGAGCTCGCAAAGACAATCCAGTTCATTACTAAAGGAAAATTTTACATCTCCGTGATAAAAAGAAGAGAATAAAAGAAACAAAAATTCATCCGCTCAATATTGACACTTACAGAGCGTTAGTTAAGCATTTCGACGAAGTTGATAAACAATATTACACTTACCAACTAAAAAGCCAAAAAGGATTGGTCGTCGTGTTAAAAGGCATAGAAGCCTACATGGATGCAAATGTGATACGAGCCGCCCTCGCTGAAAAAGGATTTCAATGTAAATCATTCACCAATATCATTAACAGTGACAAGTTGCCTCAGCCATTGTTCCGTCTGGAATTAGAACCAGATAATAAAAAAAGCAAAGAGAAACATGCAATATTTAACTTAAAATATCTACTGCATAGAAGAATTATCGTTGAGGAATGCGATGTTTGTGTTATCTGTGGTGAACTCCATAACTGAAATGCATGCAACAAAGAAAAAACGGAAGCGTCAGTGAGAAAATGCAGCAACTGTGGCGGAAATCACACTGCAAATTATAGAGGGTGTCCAATTTACCTAGAATTGAAAAGAAGAATCAATCCAAGGCAGCGAGCAGAGCAACGAATACTTAATCTTCATTTTTCCACTGCACCAAAAGTACGACCAGAATTATCATATCATAACGCACAAAATAACCAACCAAAAGGAACTGTAAACAGTAGTGTGCATCAAGGAGTATCATATGCAAGTATCCTTAAGGGTACCGCTCCTAAAGTGCAAGCAACCGAAGAAGGAAACATCGCAGCAGCGTTAACCAAGTTAACTAACATGATGCAAAGCTTCATGGCGATGATGGAGAGAACCATGAATCTAATGATGCAGAATATGAACGCGTTGATGCAAATAGTCGTTAAAACTCAAAAAAGACTTTCCTCAAAATAGCCATATGGAATGCAAACGGCCTAGCACAACATAAAGCAGAGGTCAAGCATTCCTCACTGAGCACAACATTGACATAATGTTAGTATCTGAAACACACTTCACCAAAAATAACAATTTCAATATTAATGGGTACTCTGTTTATATCACAAAGCTCCCAGACGGGAAAGCACATAGAGGCACAGGGACATATCCATTCAACAAGCATCTGTCTGCAGGAGTGGCCTGGAAACTGTGTCATATCAGCAGTGTACTGTCCTCCAAAACATGCTATGCAAAAAATGCAGTTCATGGATTATTTCAGCCAGCTAGGTAATAAATTTCTTGCGGGGGTGATTTCAACGCCAAGCACTCTCAATGGGGTTCTAGGTTAACATCGCCGAAAGGCAAACAACATTATGAAGCTATAGAACGTCAACGTACTGGCCCACAGATAAAAAGAAACTCCCTGATTTAATTGACTTTTGTGTAACTAAAGGCATTCCTCGTATATATGCTAAGTCCTCCGATTGCTATGATCTGTCTTCTGATCACTCACCTGTAATTGTAAGAGTGAGCATCGGCGTACTAAGAATAGAAACGCCAAAACGGCTTACAAACAAGCATACTAATTGGGATTAATATAAGAGGTTAGTCGAACAAAATTGTGTACTGAATATCCCTCTTATCACACCAGCAGATATTGATGCGGCGGAAGAAAATTTAAAAGATGTCCTGGCATTATCAGCTGAGAAGGCTACACATGTCTTAAATAGTACAGTAAAAGTTAATAAACTATCACACAATATACAGGAACTAATCCAGGAAAAGTGGAAAATTCGCCGCCGATGGCAAGAAACAAAATCACCGTTGTTGAAATGGAAATTAAATCGAGCTATTAAGACTCTAAGTTTTGCATTGCGGGAAGAAGAAAACCAGAGCGTCCAAAATTATTTAAATGAACTCTGGGCAACCGAGGGGACAGATTATTCTTTGTGGAAGGTAACAAGAAAGTTAAAAGGCCAACAAACTCGAATAACCCGATTAGACTACCAACTGAAAATTGGATGAGAAGCGATGAAGAAAAATCCAATGCTTTTGCTGCTCATCTAACAACAGTATTCGCATCACACGAAGAAACTAATAACTTCGTGCTACCCGACCAAATGGATGATGGTATAAGTCTAAAAAAGGAACCAAGGCATGATCTTATTACTGGAAAAATGATAAGGGATTTGCTAGACAAATGCATAAAACTAATAACATTAATATTCCTCAAAAATGGAAGATATCTTTGATCACAATGATACATAAAGCTGGAAAAAATGAAACACAGATTTCATCATATCGTCCAATAAGCATGCTGCCTACAATCTCGAAGTTATTTGAAAAAATGCTATACTATCGAAATTGAAATCAGTATTAGAAGAACGGCATATTATTCCAGACCATCAATTTGGGTTCCGAAACCAACATGGTACTTGTTCTGTGGTACACAGAATTGTAAATGCAATCAAAAACACCTTTGAGGAAAATAAATATTGTTCTGTTCCCTTCTTGGACATTGCACAAGCCTTTGATAAAGTTTGGCATGATGGGCTAACATACAAAATTAAAGGACTTCTACCGAAGAAATTCCACTCAGTTCTGGGAAACTATCTCCTTCAAAGGCAGTATCAAACCAAGGCCAAATACTTAGGCATGCACCTGGATAGAAGGCTAACGTAGGCTAACAAATAAAAATTTTCCAGAATGTATTGGTTGATGGATAGGAGTTTTATTGTACAAAGTGATAGTCAAACCCATATGGACATATATGGTAATCAGTTATGGGGCTCCACCAACGCGTCAAACAGAGAATTCCTGCAACGTACCCAAGCGAAAATACTTCGTAGTATTACCAATGCTCCGTGGTACGTTCGAAATAGTAATATACACGATGATCTTGGAATTAAACCCAGCAAGATTTTTGCGACAACTTTTTTTTTTGCGACATGCCACGCAAAAGCATCAATGCGATATATTGTTCGCAATGCGTTTTATAAATAAACTCATTGCGACCAGATATTCAGAAAAAGTACTCAATGCGATTGATATTTATCGCTTTGCGAAATAAAGAAGTGACGATAAAAGGAAAACTACTATATAATCCTTTTTGC